>CM050448.1:65839643-66445444 GCA_027563935.2 Costus lasius | reverse complement strand
CTCGCGTTGGTACACGGCCGTGTATCGGTGCACGGTCACGCCCGTGCACGGCTCGGGAAATCCAATTCTGCGGACAGCTTACTCTTCACGGCCGTGTATCGATGCACGGTCATGCCCGTGCACGGCTCGGGAAGGTCTGGGTTGTCTGGGTGATGCACGGCCGTGTATGGGTGCACACCCACAACCGTATACTCTGTAGAAAGCTCCGTTTTGGCTGAAATTTGGCGTGTAGCTCCGTCTCATCATGAGGAATCGTCCCACACCTTTAGATTCTCCAAATTCCATCGATTTCGAGGCCAAATACTTGTATTTCAATAAAATAGAGGAAAAGTGAAGGTTCTGAAGAATATGAAGCATTTGAGTAAATATATGAGACGAAACATGCATTATGCTCTAAAATAAGAATGAAATTGGGTCACGAAATATCATATTTTTACATGTCATTAAAGGGCTATAGGAGTGATCAACCCCCCTATCACAATTGCCCCTTTCTTAGCTCGGGCAACTTTATCCATGTGCTTGATAAGAAAGAAAGCTACATCAACTGGATATCCATGTAAAATCCCCCAAAAGAAATATAACTCAGATTGACGGACCATGTCGTCACTATCTCCTCTCCCAAAAACTGTGTGGGACAAAACTCTATGTACATATTTGATACAAGGATTCAAAATCTTCGAAGCACGAGCTAAGACTGCAGAAAAGTGATTTTCAGTAGTGATTTGGTTCTAGAAAACATTCTCTATGAAACCCACTGGTACTTGGGTGTATCTCCTGATGATAAGTGAAAGATGGTCTGGATGTCTCTCAAAGTAAGTTTCCTTTCAATGTTGGCTAATCTGAAAGTAATTTCTCCATCAGCATGTCAGTTAGTGAACTCATCAAACCCCATATCCAGACTACTCAAAAACTCCAAAACCAAGGGAAGGTATGGGGACGGTGTCATTTGGAAGAATTGTTTTGCCCTTATTTGGTTGAACATCCAGAAGACATCATCATAAAGGCCTAGTGCCTCCAACGTGCGTCGATCTGCATACTTGGTATTCACAATTCTCCTAGCCACCAATTGGTTGTATCTGGTCTCTTAGATTTCATCCCTAAAAATGATGCCATAAGGATTCGGTGGGGTTGAAGACTCAGCTAGTCCCTTTTTTGTACTCCGCAAGTGCACGGATACTCGAAATAATATTTAAGATATCGAACCACAGAGACCTACGTGTTAAGTACCAAATAGTTGTATTCTTACTAGCTAAGCGATCGAATGATGAAAGTAAGCAATATGAAGATTGTGTGAAATATCAGAGAGGAAGCATTGGGACTAGGCTTTCATCCACCTTAATATTTATGACTAGATATAATTAAAGGTTCATCAATCTATTTTCGTTATGGTAAAGATATAGCTTACTTACTAAAGAAATTAATTCGCTCTCGCGCAGTCAATTTACAAAGAACGATCCTCACTCTCGTGCAAGATCTATTCAATGTTAAATATAAGTAAACTTTGATCAAAGAGATTAAGAATTACTCTCGTGCATTCCATCTCAGTATCAAGATCTCAAGCAAAACTAAGCACTCTCACACCTTAGTTTCACAGGTTTTACTTAAGGTTTTTGAACAATTCAATATCAATCTCTAGCATATTTTCATGTCTAAAACAGTAATAATTTCTAGGTCAAAACATCAACAAGAAATAAGCATCTAAAATCGAAAAATAAGAACACAACCAATCTCTTGCGATGAGCTCCTACCATAAATTCTAGGGTTCCATGTTTATGCGTATCATCTTCTCAGTCCATACACAAAAACTCTAAAACATGTTAATGCATAACACTAGAAACGATTAAAGACAATAATCTCTTAAGTAAAATTACCATGCCAAAAATATCATGATGAAATAAAAAGTTATCTAATCATATAAAATCAAAGGGATTACACCCATGTCCCAAAATATGTTTAAGCTTGCATGTAAAGAGAAATACAATCAACCATAGTTTCAAAGTGTCAGAAATCAAAAAGAAGGAGAGAATAGACGTTACAACACGGCTGTAATAGAAATTACAGCCGTAATCACGCGTATGAACAGTGCCGGTGGAGTTCTTTCGTTGATTCCTCCTCCAATAGAACTCCTTTTGCTCTAAAACCTTTGGTACGTCCTCCTCTCCTCCAGGTGAAGCTTCTGAGTGAAAATCATGGCCTGAGGTTCCCTCTACGCCTCTCAGCGTGATGCCAAACCCTAACCACCTCTCTATCGATTGCTCTCTCAATACTGGATAAAAATTTGTGCTTCCACTTTGTACATTGTCTCCGCTTAACGATGAGTCTGCAGCAACTTTCGGATCTCAATTTGGAGCTCTGGATCAAAAGTTATGGTCCATGCAAATTTTAGCCCGAAAAACTCGCGGGTCCATGTATAAAATACGGTACCGTAATTTAAAATACGGTAGTGCCGTATTTGCTTTGCAGTTTTTTGGTCACAAATTGCCCAAAATACGGTACCATAAAATATTTTACGGCCGTGCCATAATTTTAATTTATTCTATTCTGAATGCGCTCCAAAATACGGCAGTGTAATATTTCACGGCAGTGCCATAAAATCGCTTGCGTTCTCTGGTCTGAAGTGTCCGAAAAATACGGCCCGTGTAATTCATTACGGCAGTGCCGTAAAATCACAAAAAGTCTCAGTTCAGAATTTCTCCAAATTACGGTAGTGGCTCGATATTACGGTATCGTATGAAAATATGGTACCGTAATATATATTACGGCACTACCGTATTTTGGTGAGTTGCTCCGTTTTTGCTTGAAATTTGTCATGTATCTTCTTTTTGATGATGAGAATTCTTCCAAGTGTTTGATTTTGCTCGAAAACACCCCAAAATAGTGTCTTTTTACCTGAAAATCATAAAAAACCAAAATAGAAGTAGATTTTGCAATATTTGATAATTTTGGCATAAAAATAAGTAAAAGATCTTCAATTGAGCATGAAAAGATATATAAAATGATACAAAATATATTATATATTTTGGTGTCATCTAAAACATAAGGCTCAAACTTTGCTTGTCCTCAAGCAAAAATTAAAAATTGATTAAAAGAATAACCTTTTCATGCTCAATAAATTTCTAAAATACAATCATCAATGAAAAATTCCATCAATTGTTTCACAAAACTTCGAATAAACATATCATTCTTAGAATTCAATCCTCTAGATCCACAACTCAATCAAATAAAACTTTGCAACTTGTATAATAAATAGAATTTTCAATCTCATTATTTCACCCAATTTTCAGTTCAAATCTATCATGCTTTTATTTACAGGAATTAGGTTTCCAAGATCTTTTTCCACACATAATTTTTTTCCCTTTTTTATGTATTTTGTTTTTTTTTGTAAAGATGGCATGTACCCACTTAGATACACTCTTTTTATTTTTGACTTCAACTCTTATCTTCGGTACCACTATCAATTTTGCATAGTGTCAAGTAGAGGAGTCTTATTCTTTTTATCTCTCATTATTTTTTTATGCATAGACTTCAACCCATGTATTAGGTACCACTATCAATTTTACATAGTGCTAAGTAGGGGACTCTCTCACTATTTTTATGGATCTTGGATTCTTATTTCCCAATAAATAGCAAAATAGACTAAACATCTACTAGGTTGATCAATTGATCTCAATTCTCAAATCATACTCATATACTCATTTTATTCAAAAGAATAGGTTCACCATAGATCTTATTCCTCAAATAATACATCTACCCAAAATTTCATGCATCAACCAATGTCAAATTTCAAAGATAGATATGCATTGAAGAAATAAACTTAACATGATAGGTCTCTCCCTAATCACAAGTATGAATACATTCATCATCATAGAAAAATTCATACACCCCTCATCACATGGACTCGAGTCATAAAAATTTTTAAACATCAAAATATATCAAAATCACTGCAAAAGATGTGAAGCATCAAACTCAAACAATCATGGTCAAAAGTGTAAAATGATAGATTCAAGAGACCTCATCGAGTAGAAATCTCAGTGAGTGATACATTCAAAGTAAATCAAAGATGCAACCATATGAAATAATCATGAATAAGAGAGTGCGAACAATACTTACAAAACTATATAGCAGGCTCTGACCAAAAATACATAAGGCTCAGACTAAAAATAGTGTCGGGGCAGATGCTGCTGGGTCGAAATATGTGCCTTTTGAATATTTTACCTGCACAATTTAAGGTACATAAGGCTCAGTCTAAAAATTATCTATAAAAATAATAATGATAAAAATAATTTTCTCAAGGGAGAATCAGAGATGTCACCGGAGGTTTGAAGAGGATGCCGGTGAAAAGAGTCAAGTAGGTAAGAAGCAGAGGGTGAACAGAGGCTAGCTGAAAAGCTACTAGCAATGACAGTGGTGGTGCCGATAGTAGAGTGAGTAATCTCTAGTGGCCTACTAGAGAATATAGTCCTGGAGGTGAGATCTTCGGCCGGTGGGTGCGAGAGATGGCTCTGCAAAAAAATAGAAAAAATCAGTCACTAATAAAGAGTCTGCTGCATAAATAAATAGAATCAATAGAATAAGAGGCAGTAGAAGAAGTAAGAATCTGCAGATGGTATAATCCAGTGTCGACGGCTGGAAACAGTGATGTCAGAGGCAGATGCAGTGGTGGCTAGAGGTGGAAGATAGTTGCTCTTGAAGATTTCTAGATCGTAAAACTAATTACGGCGGTGCCGTATTATGCGCCAAAACTTGTTTTCACCTACAAAAAGAGATTAAAAATTAGTTCTAAAAATAAACTAAAATAAAAGAAACAAAGCTAAACAAGAGTGCTTGGGTTGCCTCCCAAGAAGCGCTAATTTTAGGTCCATAGCTTGACCAAAACTCAAATCTCATAGTGAAGCAGGTGGATCGGTACCAAAGTAAATAGCATGTAATTTTCTGCATTTCCTTTGTCCAAAAAGTTTAGCCACTAATCCAAATGTCCAAAATTGCATATAAATCACATTCAAAGTGGCTTTCTTAAATATGCAGAAATCAAAATCAAAATTTTTAATGATTTTCTTATGTTTGTCAGAGAGCAAAATCATAAGTCCTTTCTTTAGATTTATATTTTCAATGGCCATAGGACTTTGATCAAAAGATATAAGCATTGGATCATCAAAATAAACTTTCTGTCCCAAATCAGGTTCCTCAATAAAGCACTATTTTTCAAATACATCAGAAGATTCAACAGTAGATATGGGCAAAACATCAGAGTGAGATGCATCAATATTCATAATGTTTAAATCTTTTTCAAGTTCCTCATGCTTATCATCAAATAATTTATCTATTTCAAAGTTATCATCAAATTCAAGATGAGATTTTTCAAAATCAGTCCCCTCATACCATTCCACAAATAATTCATCATCAGAAGAATCAAAATCAAAATCATACAAAAAATCATAATGAGATTTGTCAATGTTCACAACAGAATTAATAGAATCAGAGTCAACCACAAAAGACTTATCATCAATTTCAAAATTTTCACCCAAATCAGATTGAGGTACATGAAAATCACAATTTTCAAACTCATCAGATTTAACCATAAATGATATATTATCAAAAGAATCAATTTCATCAAAAGAGGGTTTTTCAATTTTAATTTCCTCAAACTTTTCCACTATTAAATTACTAAAGGAATCAATTTCACAATTATCAAAATCAGAGTGAGATGCATTAATATTCACATAAGGCTCAATCTCAAAACAATCATAATCAGAGGGGAAATTTTCTAAATCAATTTTCTCAGTTTTCAAATCAAACTCAAATAAACAATCTTGTTGTCCTATCTAGGTTTCTAGCATTTCATTGTGTGCAACGATGTCATCCAACCTAGAATTGATTTGTTTGAAGGTCTCATTCAAATCTTCATTTTGTTTCGCTTGGGTACTCATGAACTTTTCAAACATTATCTCTAAGCTAGATTTTTCAGTATCCTCAAAGCATGGTTCAAAAATATAGTTTGAGCAATCATCATAAAAATAACTAGAATCATATTGATCATCTTGATGCCATGGTGAATTGGAATATGGAGAAATTAAAATTGGGACATGGGGGTGTAATCTCTTTGTTTCTTAATGGTTAGAAAACCCTAATTTTGTCAAACTGATTTTATTATGATAATTTTACTCTTGTGATTGATTGTTCTTTAATTCTCCCTTGTGTCTTAAATATCAGCATGTTTTAGAATTTTGCAAAATAGACCGAGAGGTTGATTGTTTGAAATTCGGAACCCTAGGAATTATTGAGTTTGGAACTACCATAAGAGATTAGGTTGTTCTTTGAATTCTGATTTTTAGAGAACTATAATGCCTTGTTGATTTTATGACTCTTGAGATTGAGCTAATGTGTAGACTTGATTTGATATTGCAAGAGATTGAGTGTCGAGTCGTTGGAAACCCTTGAGTAAAACTAGTGTTGAGATTCGGATGCACGAGAGTGATCTTTGAATCTCCACTTGAGGCGATCAACCTAGAATTCGGATGCACGAGAGTGATCCTTGAGTTCTTGGTTGATGGTTTACTTATTCTCTGCATTGAATGGATCTTGCACGAGAGTGGGGATCGGTTCTTTGTAAGGTTATCTGCGCGAGAGCGAGATAATTTACTTATGAAGTAAATTATACCTTTATCATGATAGAATTAGATTGACAACCTTTATTTCCTTCTAGTCATTAAAATTCAAAAGTAGATGAACCCCTAGTCCCAGTTTCTTCTCTGATATTTTCTCTGTGTTCTTTTCGATAGCTTGATTCACTATTTTTTCGATTGCCTAGCTAGCGAGAAATCGATTATTCAATACTTGGCAACAAGGTCTCTGTGGTTCGATATTTTTATATTACTTCGAGTATCCATTCACTTGCGGACACAACAAGTTTTTGGTGCCGTTGCCGGGGACCTTGGTTTTGTCGATATTGAAGATATCGAGATTATTACTAGACTAGGTTTTATTTACTGTTTTGTTTTTTTTTCTGTTTATTTTCTATTTTCTTGAAATCACTTGATCTATCTACTTTGCATGCGCAGGAATCTTAGGTCAGGACCACTTGTACCTTTTGATCTTGAGATAAACAAGACTCTGAGACTACGAAAGAGATTGAGATTTGAGGAGACACAAGTTGTAGAAGAAAGAGAAGAAGAATCCATCATGGCTGAAAGAAGGACATTGCACGACTATGCAGCCCCAAATACACAAGGAATTCATTCCAGCATCACTAGGCCTGCTATAGATGCAAACAACTTTGAGATCAAGCCAGCGTTCTTATCGATGATTCAACAGAATCAGTTTGGAGGATCTCCTTTGGAAGATCCAAACCAACACTTATCCCTTTTCCTTGAATTCTGTGACACCATAAAGATTAATGGTGTATCTGACGATGCCCTTAGACTAAGACTGTTTCCTTTTTCTCTCAGGGACAGAGCAAAAGCCTAGCTTCATGCACATCCAACTGGGACGTTTACTACTTGGGAGCGCTTGTTAAATGCCTTCTTGCAGAAGTACTTTCCTCCCAGTAAAATGATCCAGTTGAGGAACCAAATCACAGGCTTTGCCCAAAGAGACGGAGAATCAATGAGTGAAGTTTGGAGGGCAAGAAATGCAAAGGTCTTCAAAGAAAGTGTGATCCTAGCCTGGACAAGCAGAGAAGCTATGGTGCAATACGAGATAACTACCAAGGAGATTGAAAGAAGCCAATTCGAGGAAGACCAAAAGGTTAAAGCTAGAAGCCGATAAGAATGACCTAAAGAAGATCAGCTCAAATCAACACTGGCGGAGCATGAAAGAATATTTCCAACGACGCTAGGAGAAACATCAATGGTTGCAGCTGCATACAACCACTGTCCATTGGCCCTATACTCAAAGACACTAGCATACAATGAATTGCGCCTATTCAAATCAGGACTGGAACAAGAAGAGAATATTAATAAAACAAGTAGTAAACTTCATTTTTGAGAAATTTCAATACACACCTAAAGAGATTAGAACCTTACTAGAGGAGATAAAATTCCTAGCTGCAGACAATCAGTAACACTTAATAAAAAGAAACAAAGCCACAAACAATTTTCATACAACTCAAAGCTTTCATAAGAATCACGATTGAGGCCATGAGTACAATCATGGTTGTAATTACATTGCTAGCACGGGAGAGAATCAGTTATAGACCATGATCACAATCACGACTGTGATTACAAAGATCAACAATCGAGTCTGATGGAAGACCAACAACTTTTTGCTCAAGTTTTATATTCTTTACTTTTATTTAATTGTATTCAACTATCCATGCGTAAATGTATTATAATGATAACTCTTGTAGCTTAAATCCATGTTAGTTTAATTATAAATGCTTAATTTAATATAGGATTATTTTGGTCAAATAAGTATGT
This sequence comes from Costus lasius, assembly GCA_027563935.2. Taxonomy (NCBI): domain Eukaryota; kingdom Viridiplantae; phylum Streptophyta; class Magnoliopsida; order Zingiberales; family Costaceae; genus Costus; species Costus lasius. The sequence goes on along the minus strand of CM050448.1, from coordinate 66,437,030 downwards.
GTCTTAGATGTTATGACAAGAGAGGTGACTCATAATATCATAACTCTATAATTAAACCTATAAAACAAGACTACAAGAGTAGCTAGGGTTATTTGAGGGATCAACAATTTACATAGAACTAATGAGTTTAATTAGATTAATAGGGCCAAAGGAATCAGGTATTAGTTTAATCAAACATCAGGTTAGATTATTGAGAGGGAATCATCTGTAATTTAAAAGTAAATTCCCTTTAACACATCTACGTAATTAATTAAAGGTGCTAGTAACCCCCTATTTCCCGAAACTTTACTTACATTGATATCTTGTCTCTTTGATTTCCTACTTTTTATCTTAATAATCAAAAATTGATTTGCCTAGATTACAAATTCATGTTTAATTGGTACTTAATTCTAAATCCTCATGGGAATGATATTTTTATTACTTTGACTTGCCATGCACTTGTGGCCACATCACAACATAGAGAAAGATTTTAATAAATTTATATTTTTTATAAAAAAAATCTCTTTCCATAATTGGTTCAACCATTTCACACCTCTTTAATGTGAGCACCTCACCCCCAATTTTATTTGCTCCCTATTCAAGTGCACATCCACATGTTGGCTCTATGAGAAACATCTAATCCTCATCTCTACTTGAGCCATAGAATCAGCTAATCTCAACCTTACCACCTTTTAGACATTGCGGAATAAAGAATGCCTAATCCTGACCTTACCACTTTCTATGCTCTAGTGGACTATAGAAATCTTAACCCTAGGTCATCACCTTCTAGGCTATAAAGAACTATAGAAATGCTCAATCCTAGCCTCATAACTTTCTAGGTCACCATATTTTACCCTAAGTCTCTCATCAATCTAAGTCATTAACATTTTCTCTACCTCTTGAGTGCATGATTCCTTGTGCCCTAAAAATAAGTTAGACCTAGTCTAATGCAGTTCTTGACTCATTGAGCATTGGAAGAATAAGTTAAACTTGATTTCTAAGTGTTGACTGCTTGAGCTAAAGAGGACTTGTCTGCCCCATTTATTGTATAAATCCCTACACTTAATGCATGCAATAGAGGAAAGATATTGAAGGACCAACTTAAGCATCTTAACTCTAATTTTGTTGAGTAGCTTATGTTAATCTACTCTATTTATAGTTTTATTATCTTGGGAGATTTGTCTAATCAACCATCCCTAACTGCCATTCTTTGCTCCCCCTCCCCACTATTCAATCATATATGTAGACCTAGCCTTGTCAAAATCACCAACCCTAATCAAACCTCCCATCTCACATCCTAACTTTTATCACCTAAACCTAAGTCCCATTGAACATACTCATTAGCCGTAACCTATATAACATCATGATACACTAATTATATGCACCTGCATTCTGTAGAGAAAGATTTATTTGGTAGTGACGTATAATGTGTGTAAATGACAAAGACTAATTGGATAACAACACCTCATGTCAGATGTTGTCGGATGAGATTAAAATAATGAGAGGTCATTGATGTTGACCAACTAGTGATGTTTTCCTTAGTGGATGAATGTAAAGGAGGAACAATAAGGCCTGGTTTACTTGCGTGGATGGAAATGCAGAGGGAAAGAAAAGCCAGGAGGGATGGAAAAATGGAGGGAAATAAAATGGTTCACGTAACTTTCGCGTGTCCAGATTAGAAAGGGGAAGACGACGATAGCGGAAGGGAGGCGTCATCACTCACGGCAGCGGAAGGGAGGCGTCGCACTCACGGCAGCGACGACAAGTGGGCACAGCGAGCAGAAGGGAGGTGGCGTCGCTCGCGACAGCGGCATCAAGTGGGTGCAGCGAGTGGTCGATGAGCAACGAGCATCGATGAGTGGCGGGCGAGCGAGTGTAGACGAGAAGTGAGCAGGTGAGGAGGGAAGAAGGGCGGTGAGCGGGCGAGGAGGGAAGACGGGTGGCAAGCAGGCGCGGGGAGCATCAACAAGTGGGGATGACAAGTGGCGAGAGGGTAGCGAGCTAGCGAGGTGGGAAGATGGGCAGCAAGTGTAGGAGGGAAGACGGGCAGAGATTTGGCGAGGACGAAAGACAAGCAGAAAGCTGGCAAGGAGGGAAGATGGGCAGCGAGCTAGTGAGGAGGGAAGACAGGCGTCGAGCGAAGGAAGGAAGACGGGCAACAAGCTGGAGAGGAGGGAAGACAGGCGCCGAGCAAAACAACGAGTAGCGAGCGAGTGATGATTGGGGAAGACGATGGCGGTGAGCGAGCGGTGAGCTGGTGAGACCGCGTGTAGCGGTGAACGAAGGATTATGGCGAACGTGCAACATGAGTGGAAAAAAGCCACGAAGTAACTTTTCCGCTCGATTTAGGTAGATCAAAAACTAGAGAATTTTGTTGGAATTTTTTGTTCACTTTCTGTTCTTTTTTTTTCGTCCTTCCAAGTATACGATGGAAAATTTTGTTTTCCATCAGTTTTTTCCTATTTTCCTTCAAGTAAACAAAGCCCAAATAGGATAAAAAAAACCTTAAAAGGGAAGATATCTTGGTTTTTTTCCTCAAGGCAATTTTTTCTAAATGATATGCTATACCTATAGCATTACGTTCATGCATATTATGATAAATTTCATATTTTTTATATTTTAAAGTTAAACAATTATTCAATTGAAATCATGAACAAAAATTGACTTGTTCAGCCAATACTATCAAAGAAACTCCAATCTAGGGTTATAGATGCTCTTTCATGAAAAATCTAACCTAATAAAAGTGTTTACTTCATTGTTTTATATCTTTTTCATGAGAAACTCGTCCTATATTAAAGAATTTAATAATAATATCATAAGTCCTAGATTGACCTTACGTGACTGCAACTGGGTTCTTAATTTTTGAATGTCAATATATAATTGTTTTTTGATATTACAATTATGTACAATGTAATCACCTTATTTTTAATTGCTCTTTAGTAATTTAGCTCCAAGTTTATGTATATTATCCTCAATTTCACTAAACTTGATGAATTTAAAAAATAAGCTTACATGCGTACATTTTGACACAACATTTTATATAATTTGTCATGTATATATTAAGTTCCAGCATGCGCCCATTACAGGCACCATCCAAGTATCAAGAGTATGCAAGGGCGAGTCGTCACGTTGCCTAATTTTCTGCTTTATGCATATAAGCATCTCACTGTAATTGTCTAGATCACATTTTGGGTTGTACGCCCAGCAGAATTAAGAAGAGATGATGGCCATGTGTTAGATCCCCAAAATATTTTAGAATAGTTGAAATAATATCTAGGAATTTTTTTTGGATTTTTAGGAAATTTTTAGTGATTTTTCTAATTAGCATATTAGATTTACTTATGTTACAAAATTTGAAATGCGCATTCAGCCACAGGAGCTCGGACCGGTGACATGCCTTCATGCGCATTGCTTGCAGATGCAGTTGACTAGTTTGGTCAAGTTCACATTTGTAAGCTAATCCGGTCGACAGCTTCTCAGACCCGAGTTTGGTTGTGCAGTGATGAGTGATGAGTGATTCGTCCGTCACCTTTGCGTTTTCCGACAAGTGTTGTGGAGTGAAGAAGATTCTTCGTCTCTTTTCCCACTCCAACTCAAGCGAATGGCGAGTGCTACAGAGTGTGAGGAGGTGGTTCAGTGTTGAATTTGGAACATCATTTAGGGTTTGCACCGGGTTCAAGTAGTCGAATACAGGTTCAACTAATAGATTTTCGGTCTGAGTCAGCTTGCTAATTTGGGTTCCGTCATTAGTTTGATCAGTTCAATTTCAGCCTCGACCCAAAGTTTATTTTTAGACCGGTTCGGTCCAATTTTAGTTGAACCATGGTTGGTTCAGATAGTCAATAGAAAGCCTAGGAAATTTCCTATCTAATGTTATCAAGCTTGTCCAATATGATCTCTAGTTTAAGAGTAATTACATGTTTAAGTCTTGGTCTAACCTGGTTCAGTATGAATTTGACCAGCTCAGTGCAATTTCAGTTCGGTGGGATTTAGGTTCAATTTAGTTGAACCAAGATCGGTTCCTAAGTTTTGGACCATTTCCTATCCAATAGTAGCGTTATTTTACTTGTTTGACGATAATTTGATTGTGTTTATATTTAAATCAATTATGCAAATCAATTGGTTCATCTTATTAGATTCATCAGTTGTTCCTTGAGTTAAATTAGTTTTGTTGTCACTTAATAAAGTAAGTCCTTAAACCAGTTTCTTATAATTTCTACATTTTGGAATCAATTAGTCTTCAATATTTCTTTGCACAATTTTACCCGTGCATAAATTAATTGATGTTATGTATATGTTTTTACTTTACAGTTTACCAAAGTACGTATAGAATATTATGATCCATAATACCAGTAAAGCATTTTGTACATCATATCATTATGTATTTTATGTTATAGCATATCAATATTCGGAGTCCAACTAGTGCATGCCTTAGACTCGTGGCACATTGGAACAAGTATGTTCACCACTCGCAGGTGAGATTTTAGGTGATGACCCACAAGCCAAACTAGCTAGCAAGTTTTTTATGCTCATATCATGATTGTATTTAGCATCAGCTTCTACTATGTTAGTATGTATCCAGATCAGCATCCAATTATAGTTATTGTAGTATTAGTTTACTGCATAAGTATCATGAATTTGACCAGTTCAGTGCAATTTCGGTTCGGTGGGATTTAGGTTCAATTTAGTTGAACCAAGATCGGTTCCCTAAGTTTTGGACCATTTCCTATCCAATAGTAGCGTTATTTTACTTGTTTGACGATAATTTGATTGTGTTTATATTTAAATCAATTATGCAAATCAATTGGTTCATCTTATTAGATTCATCAGTTGTTCCTTGAGTTAAATTAGTTTTGTTGTCACTTAATAAAGTAGGTCCTTAAACCAGTTTCTTATAATTTCTACATTTTGGAATCAATTAGTCTTCAATATTTCTTTGCACAATTTTACCCGTGCATAAATTAATTGATGTTATGTATATATTTTTACTTTACAGTTTACCAAAGTACGTATAGAATATTATGATCCATAATACCAGTAAAGCATTTTGTACATCATATCATTATGTATTTTATGTTATAGCATATCAATATTCGGAGTCCAACTAGTGCATGCCTTAGACTCGTGGCACATTGGAACAAGTATGTTCACCACTCGTAGGTGAGATTTTAGGTGATGACCCACAAGCCAAACTAGCTAGCAAGTTTTTCATGCCCATATCATGATTGTATTTAGCATCAGCTTCTACTATGTTAGTATGTATCCAGATCAGCATCCAATTATAGTTATTGTAGTATTAGTTTACTGCATAAATATCATGAATTTGACCAGTTCAGTGCAATTTCGGTTCGGTGGGATTTAGGTTCAATTTAGTTGAACCAAGACCGGTTCCCTAAGTTTTGGACCATTTCCTATCCAATAGTAGCGTTATTTTACTTGTTTGACGATAATTTGATTGTGTTTATATTTAAATCAATTATGCAAATCAATTGGTTCATCTTATTAGATTCATCAGTTGTTCCTTGAGTTAAATTAGTTTTGTTGTCACTTAATAAAGTAGGTCCTTAAACCAGTTTCTTATAATTTCTACATTTTGGAATCAATTAGTCTTCAATATTTCTTTGCACAATTTTACCCGTGCATAAATTAATTGATGTTATGTATATATTTTTACTTTATAGTTTACCAAAGTACGTATAGAATATTATGATCCATAATACCAGTAAAGCATTTTGTACATCATATCATTATGTATTTTATGTTATAGCATATCAATATTCGGAGTCCAACTAGTGCATGCCTTAGACTCGTGGCACATTGGAACAAGTATGTTCACCACTCGCAGGTGAGATTTTAGGTGATGACCCACAAGCCAAACTAGCTAGCAAGTTTTTTATGCCCATATCCTGATTGTATTTAGCATTATCTTCTACTATGTTAGTATGTATCCAGATCAGCATCCAATTATTGTTATTGTAGTATTAGTTTACAGTTACAAGTGGTTTAGTTAAATTCTACTTCATTTAGCTACTACATATTCAACTTGTTAGTATAGAAAGTTTTATTATCTGACTTGCATTTTACTGCGTAAGTATCATTTAGTTGATATCAATTATACTTTAGTACTATTATTGATCTTCCCTCCTTTGGTTTCAAAGGACTACCCTTCCACATTTAGTTGATATCAATTATACTTTAGTACTATTATTGATCTTCCCTCCTTTGGTTTCAAAGGACTACCCTTCCACTGGAGAGAGGCTTACTCAGCATTGTTGCTAATATTTCATTGATATTACAAGTACTGGTTTGGACTAAGGAGATTGAGTCAAAATCAAGAAGATGTTTTTGTTGGAATCCTAGTTAGTTGTTAAACATGTAAGTGAAATAATTGAAGTAATTATGGGATTTTATTGTGGTCTAAAAGTATGTCTTAGTTTAGATAAGTTTTATTTATACTAATTTTATGATGTCAGGTTTTGTTGTTGCATCTTGGTATGACATGACTAACATAAGGTAGTCACATATTCCTGTTCATCTATTTTGTTTCAAGTAGAAATGATTATTTGTAGAGAACATGATGCTATATTTTTCTTTGACATAGCTCATGATTAAATGTCTTTATGGCAATAAGGTGCGGAAATTATGTTAGCATTCATGTGGGTGTCAAACCAAATACTACATGGAGTAAAATACTATATCAAAATAATGAGGATCACCTCTTGAATCATTAGAAGCCAACCCTCAAATTCCTCTATTTCTATAATTGTGGATTGAAAACAAGTGTTATATAATAAAATAAGGTCACCTCTTGAATCCATTACTGGTCCATATTGGATGGAATTGGACAGAACCAGATGGTATCAAGGGAGAGGGAGAAGGAAGAAGGAGGAGAGGGAGAAGAAGGAAAGGAGAAGGAAAGTAGCTTGGTGGATGCTTGTTCATTGTGAGCGCCTCCGCTACAAGCGGGAGGCAAGGCAGCCTCCTTTGTTCTTCCTTCATCTTCCTCCTTTCTTCGTCTAATGGAGGCAAAGGTGGAGGCGGAGGTGAGCTGTAGTGGACTGCAAATAAAGCAGCCTTCCTTTCTTCCTCCTTCCTCCCCTTCTTTTTCTTCTTCTTCCTCTTCCTCCATTCTTTTGCTATGCCCCGCTTCTTCTATTCCATTCATTTAGATTGCTTTCCGTGTATCAGTCTAGGCTCAGGCCAGTACAAACCGTCCATACTAGGTGGTGCATAACAATTTTTTTAACCTTGGATAAAGGTAGTGACTATGAAGCTAGGTTAGTTCCAAAGCCTTAGACTTAAAAGATACTACACTAACTATGAAGATGCCTTTGACTACTCACAAAATTAAAATATTTGATTATCCCTCGTAATAGTGTAATATTATAACTGTCAAGCATTCAAGATTTGATATATGAGAAAAAGTTGACAAATTGTGAAAGCATATATATGGACTTTGTAAGATTTTCAAAGTAAAAAAATTAATTGCATTAGGTCATTAAAGGATTAGAGTTTATCAAAGCCATGATCACAAGATTTTTAGCGAGAGGAATAACTTTCCTAATTTTTGTCAATCTTACACTTATTTATGGGAACTGTAGGTACATATAGAGAAGTCAACGGGTCGGGTACCCGCGATTTTTGACTAAACCCGAACCCGAACCCGACTAAACCCGAGTCGGGTATTTAAACGGGTACCCGTTTAAATTAAAATATTTATTTTTAAATTATTTTTTAAATTATTTTTATAAAATATAATTATAAAATAATATTAATAATAATAAATATATTTATTAAAACTTATTTTATACATAAATAAATATATATATATATATATATATATATATATATATATATATATATATATATATATATATTTATTATATATTAATCGGGTATCGGGTATCGGGTATCTTAATCGGGTACCCGAACCCGTGAGAGTAAACCCGAACCTGACCCGATTAGCTAATCGGGTATCTGAACCCGCCATAAATGGGTCCGGTTGGGTCGGGTACCCGTGAGTTCGGGTACCCATTGACACCCCTAGGTACATAACATAAAACAAAAGTTTTGTTATCCATCAATTTCTCTATGAAAGAATTGTATATAGGTATTTTATATATAGAGAGAGAGAGACATGTGTGTATGTTAATAATAAGATCAATACTATACCTATGCAGCAATTATAATGAGCATTATATTTGTTATGCTATGTCAACAATTACTGTCTTATATGCTTGTTGTTGACACAGATTTATATAGAGTTTCATGTGTCAGTTTACTCATGGAATCATGCTTATTTCACGACTTTAAGCCTTACAATTGCCTATATTTGGATACATTGATAGAACCTATACTTGTTTCGGTATTTTCACGTTTTCAGGTCAAATTGACCACATAGAAGGTAGATTCTGGAACTTTGGTAGTAGAGGAGCTCATCCTAACTCAAGATGGTCCTAACCAGGAGTTTTCGGATTCATTGAAGCATTTGTGGAAATCACGACTGGGTCCCGATCAGAATCATGCTCGTGATCGTCGCTATGCTTGAAGCTGAAATTGACAAATCACGACCGGGTCACAACCAAATTCTCGCCCGAGATCGCGGACCCGCCTGTTACGAAATCGCTATTTTCTCCCACGTTTCTTTGATCTGATCTGAGGAGAGGCTGAAGGGCACCTAGGACCTTTCTCCTCCATTGACAAATGAGGCGTGGAGCAGCTTTTAGGGGAGATTTCCCTCACGAAATCATCATTTCGTGAGGTATGGGCGGCTGAACCTTTGCAGGAAATGGAGGCTAGCAGAAGACTTTCGGCTGGAACTCTACAGCGGCTGCAACAACTTTTGCAGGGCATGGGGAAGAGAAGAAAGTCCACTTGAAGGAAGATACAAAAGGGAGTTCACGCTCCAAAGAAAAGAGAGAGGATTCGCATGGGTGAAGAACGAGAGGAGAAGTGTTGCTGCCAAGGAGAAGAGAGCCACGCAACCATATTTCCTGAAGATCTTTCCCTGTGTGAGCATCTCAGAGCCAAGCTATAAGAAAGACTTAGATCTGCACTTGATTTGCTGACCTATTGTATAAACTCTTGCAAGATATTTCATGATCTTATGCTTTTATTGCAACTCTTACGCAAGCTTGTTGATACGTGTAATGTTCATGTTTGAGAATATTGTTTATGTTGATACCATGAACATGCTAAGCTAAGCTCCTAATCAGGACGTGAGAGTAGCCCTTTTGATGCCTTACTAGTTTGGTAGTCTAGATTTGAATATTTTAATACAACTCGATCCTATGTGCGCGCCTTGCCTATGCATCCCATCTTGGGTGTGCTTGAGCCTCTGCTCCTTGCATTGAGGTTTGTAAATCAGATAATCATAGGGAAACTCGCTGATTGTCTGTACTCAACCAAGGGGTAGTTAGGGTTTTAGACGTGTCGGGGAGACCAAAAGTCCGACCATGCGTCCGAAGCATTCGATCGGGGGTTTTATCAAATTTGTTAGACCTCTTTGCTTACGCCTCTCAAAAGGGAGCGTTTGAGCCTATATTTTCCCGTGTGGGATTTGTAAGCAGGAATTCTTGGGGAGAATCCACTTGACGAACTGCACTCTCTTTGTGTTAGCTCCTGGATCTTAAATGCATCTGGCAAACTTCTTGCACGTCAGTACGTTAGATTTTAGGAACTCTACGCCTGCGCTGCCTAAAAGGGCGCGCTTGAGCCAGAAATTACGCGGGGGAGGTTTGTAAGCCAGGAATTCTCGTGGAGGATCTCTTTTGTCATCCTGCGCCCATACTGGAAGTACTAGGAGCTTAGGCGTATTGGGGAGAAGCGTTTCCGACCAAGCGCCAGAACATAATAGATTTGACCTATAGCTACCGGCTATAGGAGGGAGCAACTACCTAAGTGACAAGGAAGCCGAGTCCCTTGGACAAGAAAGGATAAAGGCATTAGAGTCTAGACTATTAAGCTGTAGGAAGTCAAGGCGGTGAACCCACATCCTGATAATTCAAACTATTAAGACTCTCTCGTGCAAATGCCTCCAATTACATTTTCGTGCATTTAATTAGTTAACATTTAGACTTCGTTAATTTCACATCGTTCTAACAAGTTCGAGATCTATCGGTATTTGTCCATCAGTCCCTGTGGGATCGATATTTTATTACTTCAATAGACCCGTGCACTTGCGGGTGACGCCTACCTAACATCGGTGGGGGCTATCAAGTTTTTGGCGCCGTTGCCGGGGATTGATATTGACAATATTGACTAGATTAAGAAACTATTAGACTAGACATTTTTAGTTTGTGAATATACTTTCTTTTACTTCATTTTACATTTTTCTTGATTTAATGATACATTTGTCTGTTAGCATTTTAGTTTATGCGTAGAACTCCGCGACCGAAACCTACAGCACCATTTGATTCGGAAATCGAACGAACGTTTCGGTGTCGCAGAAATTTTCAGAAATATCAACCCAAGAAGAATTCACAAACAATAACCATGGACGGTAGCAAATCACTTCGAGACTTCGCTGCATCGAATGTTCAAGGACTGCATTCTAGTATTGCATGTCCACCAATAGAAGCGAACAACTTTGAGATAAAACCGTCACTTTTATCAATGTTACAGCAAAATCAATTCAGTGGATCACCGACTGAGGATCCAAACATGCATTTATCTGTTTTTCTTGAATACTATGACACTCTTAAAATGAACGGTGTAACCACTGATGCTCTGCGGCTACGATTTTTTCCTTTTTCACTTAGAGACAGTGCGCGAGCTTGGTTACATTCATTACCATCTGGATCCATTACCACGTGGGATCAACTCTCGCATACTTTTCTTGCAAAATACTTTCCTCCAAGCAAAACCGCACAATTCAGGAACCAGATTACCAACTTCTCTCAAAAAGAAGGCGAATCACTATATGAGGCGTGGGATCGCTTCAAGGAATTGCAGCGAATGTGTCCGCACCACGGCCTCGAGAAATGGGTACTGGTACATACATTTTATAATGTCTTGCTTTATAGCACTCGTCTTACCGTTGATGCAGCCGCTGGAGGAGCCTTGATGAACAAAGCTGTCGATGAAGCCTACAATTTAATTGAAGAAATGGCGCTCAATCACTACCAGTGGTCGGGCGAAAGAGGTACTTCATCTCGACAAGCTGGTAAATATGAACTTGACGCTCTTAGTTCTCTTGCTGCAAAAGTAGATTCACTGTCTCATAAACTTGATTCTATGAATATGCGTCATAATACTGCTTTGTGTGAAATTTGTGGAATAGAAGGTCATCTGTCTGACACTTGTCAATTAGGAAATATGGTATCACAAGACCTACCACCTGTTTTGGTAAATGCTGTAGGGGACTTTAACTCAAGGGTCCAAAACAACCCTTATTCTAACACCTACAACCCTGGGTGGAAGAATCATCCCAACTTTTCCTATAGAAACAACAACGCAGCTCAACTATCAAACTTTAGGCAACCCCCTGGATTTCATTCGTCAAACACCGGGTATCGGCCTAAACAATTTGACCAACCACCACAACCAAGCACCAACACAATACCACAGGAACAAACTTTTGAATCACATTTTGAAAGCTTCGTGTCGGCGCAAACAAAAGCAATAGACTGCATGTTAGAGGCAATTAAAAACTTAACCACAAACCAGATAATGGAAAACCAAATTGCCCAACAGGCTAGTACATCTACTAGACCGCCGGGCAGATTACCTGGACAGCCTGAGACGAATCCCAAAGAACATTGCAATGTCATTACCAAGCGTAGTGGCAAGCAGCTTGAGGAACCAGAAATGCCCAAGGATGACCATTGTGAGAATGAGACCAGAACCCCTGAATCCGAAAAACCAAATGGACCTGTTGAGAGTGAACCACAAACAAAAGAAACAGAACCTGTTTATGTGCCTCCACCACCCTACAAACCGCCAATTCCATTTCCCCAGAGGTTGGCAAAAGCAAAACTCGATCATCAATTCGGTAAATTTTTAGAAATTTTGAAGAAACTGTATATCAATATACCATTTACCGATGCTTTATCACAAATGCCATCCTATGCTAAGTTTTTGAAGGAGATCTTGTCAAATAAAAGAAAAATGGAGGAACATGGCACAGTGGCGTTAATTGAGGAATGCAGCGCAATCATCCAAAACAAGTTACCGCCAAAATTGAAAGATCTAGGCAGCTTTACCATTCAATGCCTGATCGGAGACATGCCTTTTGACCGTGCTTTATGCGATCTTGGTGCCAGTGTAAGTCTGATGCCACTCTCTCTTTGCAAGAAACTGGACATCGGAGACTTGAAGCCGACGAACAACTCTTTGCAATTGGCTGACCGTTCTGTACGACATCCGGTAGGAATTCTTGAGGACGTGCCAATAAAAGTCAGTAAATTTTTTATTCCAGCTGATTTCATTGTACTTGAAATAGAGGAAGATTCCAAACTTCCTATCATACTGGGCAGACCATTTTTGGCCACTGCCGGTGCTCTGATCGACGTTAAAAATGGAAAGTTGACACTGCGCGTAGGTGAGGATATGGTTGAATTTGATATTACCGGAAGCCTGAAAAAGACTATTCTTGCAGATTCCTGCTATAGCATCGGAGTCGTCAACGATGAGCTCAATTCGACTTACATCCCTTGGACAAACGTCGACCCTCTCGAAATTTGCCTGCTAGGTGATTATGATGAAGAACAAGAAGAAGAAGTCCGTGCCTATGCTGATATTCTTGACTTGAGTACAACCATTGAACCAGAAGAAGAAAAACTTGCGGAACCATCTGCGCCGACGTCCGAGGTCGGTAAACAACTTAACTTAGAACTCAAATCCTTACCGAGCAACCTCAGGTATGAATTTTTGGGTGAGAATTCTACTTATCCTGTCATCGTAGCTAACCATCTTGATTCAGAGCAAACGAACCTTCTCCTAGATAAGCTTCGATAATATAAGAAGGTAATTGGCTATACTTTGGATAATATAAAAGGTATTAACCCTTCTTTATGCATGCACAGGATACACCTCGAAGAGGAGAGCAAACCATCTATTGAATACCAGAGACATTTGAACCCGAATTTGAAAGAGGTGGTTAAGAAAGAAATTTTGAAACTATTAGATGCTGGAGTCATCTACCCTATTTCAGATAGCCAATGGGTAAGCCCGGTACACGTGGTACCAAAGAAAGGAGGAGTAACCGTAGTTAAGAATGAAAATGATGAATTGATCCCGCAAAGAACCGTTACCGGGTGGCGCATGTGTATCGACTATCGGAAACTGAATAAGGCCACTCGCAAGGACCATTTTCCTCTTCCCTTTATTGATCAAATGCTTGAAAGATTAGCCACTAACTCATATTTTTGTTTCTTGGATGGATACTCAGGATTTTTCCAAATACTGATACATCCAGACGACCAGGAGAAGACCACGTTCACATGCCCCTTCGGTACTTTCGCTTATCGTCGCATGCCGTTTGGCTTATGTAATGCACCAGCTACATTCCAGCGATGCATGACGGCTATCTTCTCCGATCTCGTTGAAAACATCATGGACGTCTTCATGGACGACTTTTCGGTATACGGGTCTAGTTTTGATTCTTGTTTATCTAATCTGACCCGTGTTTTGCAGCGTTGCGAAGAGACGAGCCTAGTGCTTAATTGGGAGAAATGCCACTTTATGGTAAAGGAAGGGATCGTTCTTGGTCATTTGACATCGGAGCGTGGTATTGAAGTCAATAAAGCAAAAATCAGTGTGATAGAGAGAATGCCACCTCCGAACTCCGTCAGAGGAATCAGAAGTTTCTTGGGCCATGCAGGCTTTTATAGATGTTTTATTGAAAATTTTTCCAAAATTTCTAGACCTTTAACATCTTTGCTTGCTAAATATGCTTCATTTGTTTTTGACTAGGACTGCATGGATGCGTTTCAACAATTTAAAGAGGCATTGATTTCCGCCCCGGTAATACAACCTTCGGATTGGTCGCTACCTTTCGAAATCATGTGCGATGCGAGCGATTATGCGGTAGGAGCTGTATTGGGACAGCGGAAAGACAACCGAACTCATGCCATTTACTACGCCAGCCGAACACTGGATGGAGCACAGAGCAACTACGCCACCACAGAAAAAGAATTTTTAGCTGTAGTCTTCGCCTTTGATAAGTTTCGATCATATTTGGTTAACTCACGTGTCATTGTCTATACAGATCATGCGGCAATTAGGTATCTCATGACAAAGAAGGATGCAAAGCTGCGCCTAATCAGATGGATATTATTATTGCAAGAATTCGATATTCAGATCAAAGATAAGAAGGGAACTGAAAATCTAGTAGCGGATCATCTGTCGCGCTTGACAACCACTCCTGAGAGCGACTCTGAAGAGGAGATAGATGACACGTTCTTAGACGAGAACTTAGTAGCTGCTACTACAACAAGAACACCCTGGTATGCTGATCTGGTAAATTTCTTGGCGGCCAGTATTATGCCTCCAAATTTAACGTACAAGCAGCGAAAGCGATTTTTGTCAAGCGCAAAGTACTACTACTAGGACGATCCACTTTTGTTCAAGCGTTGTGCTGATTGTATTATTCGAAGATGTTTGCCTGAGGAAGAAATCTCATATGTCCTGTCCCAGTGCCATTCATCTTCCTATGGAGGACACTATAGCGGTAAGAAAATAGCATATAAGGTTCTCCAATGTGGATTCTTTTGGCCAACCCTATTTAAAGATGCAAGGGACTACGTACTATCCTGCGATCGCTGCCAGAGGACAGGAGGGATATCGCAAAGAAACGAGATGCCCCTTAATACCATTCTTGAGATCGAGATCTTTGACGTATGGGGTATCGACTTTATAGGACCGTTTCCACCCTCTTGTGGTAACCGATTCATATTAGTTGGAGTTGATTATGTCTCCAAATGGGTCGAAGCTTTGGCTGCCCTGACGAATGATTCTAAGGTAGTTCACAGATTTTTCAAGAAGCTGATATTTCCGCGATTTGGAATGCCTCGTGTGGTAATCAGTGATGGCGGATCTCATTTTATTGAACGAACGTTTGAATTACTTCTCAGAAAGTATGAAATAATGCACAAGATAGCCACCACTTACCATCCTCAGACTAGCGGACAAGTTGAAATATCAAACCGGGAGATAAAGAACATTCTTGAAAAAACCGTATCACACACACGAACAGATTGGTCACTCAAACTCGACGATGCATTATGGGCGTATCGTACAGCATTCAAAACTCCTATAGGTATGTCCCCATTCCAGTTGATATATGGTAAATCATGCCACTTACCAGTTGAGATTGAACACAAAGCCTATTGGGCGATTCGATGACTGAATTTTGATAGGAACCAAGCTGGGAAGGTCAGAAAACTTCAACTTAATGAGCTCGACGAATTTAGGCAAGAAGCCTATGAGAATGCCATGATTTATAAAGAACGCACCAAAAGATGGCACGACCGAAGAATTATGAAGAGGGAATTTCGTGAAGGTGAATTGGTACTACTATTTAACTCCAGGATCAAACTTTTTCCTAGCAAGCTTCGAACTAAATGGACAGGACCGTCTGTAGTACAGAAGGTTTACCCTCACGGTGCTATAGACATTTACCGAGAGTCAGCTGGTACATTCAAGGTTAACGGACAAAGGCTTAAGCACTACATCTCCCATGAACCGATACCGAAGGAGGACACTGCATTGCTCCTCACGAATGCTCCTTCACCAGCATAATGCCGATGATGGTCAAGCTGACGGACCATTAAACCAGCGCTTCTTGGGAGGCAACCCAAGCTTCTTACTTTAGCTAAATTCGTTTTCAGCATTTTTCTATCATGTTTGCATGTTTTGTGTTAGTTCAATTTAGTTTGCACATTTTGACGGGATCCTAGCTTCCTCTGTTATAAGTCTGAATTTCATTTCCTAGTTATGTCCATTTTGTTTTAATGATGATATTCTTGCAGGAAACTCCAAATACTGACACGGGATACCGATATTGAAGTAGGATGTGAAGGTCCTCAATGATAAGCATTCACAACAAGGATGCAAGCTAGACTCGTGCCAATCAATTTTAATCTTTGGAAATCGAAAGCCTATACGCAGTCATGAGCTGATCTTATTTATATTTAGCCCTGGCGGTTGATTTTTATAAAAATTGAAAATAATATTTGGGCCTTGATGTGCCCTTTCACTACTTGCATATTTTGTTTTATCTCTGTTTGTTTAGCTGTGGATATTGATGATTTTACTTGATCTTGAATGACACAGGGATATCGCAAACTGATGCAGTAAGGAGAAGCGTTTTCTGTCAATTTTTTCAAAATCACGGGCGGGTCCTGACAAAAATCCCGACCGTGATTCTCACTCGGCTCAAACATCAGAATTTCGCCGAGGGAATTACGGCAGGAAGGTGACTAAGACCACGGCCGTAATTAGTAGCGCGGAATTATGCGAGAAAATCATGACTGGGGTATGCTGAAAATCATGACCGAGATTTCTTAGAGACAAAACAAAGACTTATCTGCCGAGAAGATTACGGCAAACCAATAACCAGAGGCACGGCCATGAAATTCGCGCACAAATGAACAGAGGACAATCAGGGGTGGGTCACGACGAAAATCACGGGCAGAATCTTTTAGAAGACAGAATGCTTACAAATTTGACGAGGACATTACAGCTGCCCCGTGAATACAAACACAGCCGTGAAGATTCGAATTCAAAGACAGCGGTAAAATCACGACTGGGTCCTGATGAAAATCTTGGGCGAGATCTCTGAACCTTAACACCTTAGCAGATCCGCCTGGCTAGCCCGACCCGTTAAGGGTTTCACTTAAGCTGCTCGATCGGGATTTCCAACTAGGGTTCCCGATTTTTCCCCTTTTCCGTACGACTCACGCGGCGACCCCACTGTGTGCCCCACCCGCTGCCGCCGCCATTCGCCTCATCGCTGACCACCAACCCTCCGGCGACTGCTCCGATCATCTCCGGCGAGCTGACATTCCAGGATTCTGAACTTTATTTCGCGGCAAGGTCCTCAACAATCAGCTTCCGATTCTCAGTGTCCGCCTCTGTTCGCTGCTCGAGAAGCCATGCCGCCCCGCAAGAAGAACACCGGAAAACGCCCGGCAGGCACCTCAAGCCCTCGACCAGCGATGCCACCACAGCAACAACCAGTGCCACCAGAAATCCAGATGAGGGATAATCACCAGGCGGCAAGGTACCAAGTCCTTTCCAACCGCCGAATCGTTAATACTCGTTATATCGATCCACCCACGCTTGCTGCACTAGGAATCTTCGACAATTTACTTTGGGTGTTTCGACAATTTGGCTGGGGGCGATTTCTGCAGTACGCTCACCCCACGTACATCCCTTTCACGCTTGAATTTCTAAGTTCTGTTGAGTTGAAAGTCTCTGCGCTAGACACGGATCCAGGGCTGCTAATGTTCAGGCCTGCGAATACTGAGTACCGATTTACTATAGCTGACCTCAATGACATTTTCGATTTTCCTGCTTATGCTTCCAGAGTCGGTCCACCTAACTTCAATGAGGATATTTTCTGGAGGTGTATCTCCACCATGTCCACCTACTCGCCCCGCAATGCCAGAGCTTCAACGCTCTCCAACCCCTACATCCGCTATGCGCATAGGTTACTTGCGCATTAGATTTTAGCGAGGGAAGGAGACGGAATTGTGCGCCAGCCTGAATTACTTTGCCTTTGGGGCCTCTTACATCACTTCCAGATAAATGCCGGCTATCATCTCGCCCGGCAATTCGTGCGCGTGGCTCACGCGCAGAAAGGAGTTATTTGCATAGGCGGGATGATCACGAACATAGCTCTCTCGTTGGGACATAATCCTTATGGACAGCCAGAGGCAGTGGGTAGCAGATGACTGGACCTTGAGCACCTACTTTCTATGAAGATGATAGTCCGGCGAGGAGACATCTTCCACCTAACCTTCGCGGATACCACTAATACCATGCCACTGCCGAACACTGCGAGGAGAGATATCAGGGACAGTGCCAACTGGCGCTTGCGTTCAGATCCAACGGTACCAGAGGATCAGACCGCCCCCCTTGACGTCGACCCGAGTGCCTCCATTTACGGACAACCGAGAACTGCCGCGCGCCCTTCTACGGAAGACTTGCTTCGCCAAGATCAGATCCACCAAGGGAAGCAGCTGGCGGCGCTGATGGATACGGTGAACTGTATCGAAGTTTTCCTCCACAGCAACATGGCTCCACCACCACCGCAAGACGAGGATGAGGACGTCGACAACACCATACATGTCTCTGATTCCTCCGAGCCAGCCGACGACGATGATGATGATGACCCGGCTGAGTGCAGTGAGTAGGGCTGCACTCTAGTAAGTTCCCCCTCACCCCTTTTGATATATACCTATGTTATATGCATCTGGACGATGCATCCTTTGCTTAGGGTGAGGGTACTTACACATTTTGATAAGGTCGTCTTGACTTTTATGATGTGATGTTGTATGCGGTTACTTTGTATGACTGTGATGATAGACTTTCATGCTGTGATGAACTATCTTTTACTGTTGTGCTCCGCCTTGCTCCACTGGTAAACTTTGATATGCTCTACTACGAAATTTTAATCCAACTTTACTTTTATAATGCCCTGACCGCACATGCTTTGATGATGAGATGGTTGTACAGGAAATATATTTCATCTTTTTGATATCATGTATATCGTTAGACTGTTGCTACTCTTTCTTGATGTGAAGCTTTGATTGCTTTACCATGATTCTAAACCACAACTGCCGAACATATGTAGAACATGAGTAACATTTTTATAACTTGCTTTCTTGAAGTCTTATTATCACACTAAGTCATCCCTTAGACACTTTAACTTTGCAAGGACATCAATATTGTAGCACATTTATCACGCCCACACCCTTTTGCTACTCTTTCGACATAACTTTATGAATACATTTTGAACTCTGTGATGATTATTTTCCAAATACGTGAGGACTTAAGTCGTAGGTCCTAGCCGAGATTTTCTTTATGGCCTAATATTTTCTCATTTGAGATTGATACTTGTTCATTGGCCTGATTTATGGTCGATTTAATCCCCCACACTGCATTTAGATCACGTTCTTTATCAATTGTTTCTAAAAAAGAATATGTCCGTGTTGTTTCTAAAAAATAGTTTGAACTTTAAAGACGGCATGTACTTGGTTATCAATTGTAAGACATTTGAAGTATTAAAAATCTCTGGGGAACTTACTTCGCTGGCGGTTTCTATCGTTCCATCAAATTCTTTCAATTTAGAAGCAATAGCTTCCTTCTGAAATGTAGGATTCTGTGTCTTCCTGTATCTGTCAGGGGACCGTTTTGTTTGGACCTGCACTAAGAAGTAACATCAAAAACTCGATTTCATGAAATTGACACTTGGAGAAAAACAATAATTATTGATCAATTATGAATTGGTTCACTGAGACATCCCTGAAAATGTAAATTGAGTATGCAGTATGTCATTTAAATGTGAAAAAAGAAAACCATCAGTTGAGATGGTAGCCTAACCTGGCCATCTTCTGAATTAAGTACCTGGGAAGGTTACTATAACTGTTTTATCATCTTCAAGAATAGCTTTTGACTTTTTGGCCAAAACATCCCAGAATCCATGCCTACGAATAGAACTTTTCATTGAAGAGTATTCGTAAACATTTGATCCCTACATTTAAGTCACAAAATCCCAAGAATCACATGCAGAAGAGGATATATATACATGGCCAAAATAGATACATTAAGATAGCATGTATCGCACTCAACTTTGCTTCAGATGTCTCTTTGAATTCTATATCACTCAAACCTTCTAAGCAAATTATTTTTTGTCTTGTCAAAAAAATTATTATTCCATAATTAGCTGGCACGCAAAAAGTTTGAACATACACCATCAATGTGCATGCTTATTCATGAAGAATAACAGGAAAGAAATTTGGCCCTTCGATAGGCTTGTACTGATATAAAAAAATAATCAGTAATCAAATTGAAATGATTTTATTAGAATATGGAAAACTCTCAAACTATCTTAATTCAGAATTTGCAAGGTCCAGAAAGATGAAATAAATGTAACAACAAAAAGTATCGCAGCAACAGGAATTCAATAACAAAACTATAATAAGATACCTGACATAATGAGGTGAGGCATTTATATAATGTTGATGAACCTTATACTAAAGTGTTTCTGAAATAAAATGATAAACTTATATTTTATTGAAGTACAATAATGCAATGAAAGGCTTTTATCCTTAAGCCATCTTGAAATGAAACTCCCACTACCTACGCGTTTTATACGACCAAAAGAAATCCATTGCAGTCTTGTAAAATCCTAGCATTTCTGTACTTGAGTATATTAGAGATGAAATGCATCGAATGACTTCTATTTCTAAAAATTGAAAATAATTTAGTAATTCTGCACTCAATTCTAAAAGCGAAAAACTTGATACAGAAAGGAGACCTCGCTGATCGATATAAATGAAACGATAAGCTAACTAAATCACTATCTTAAGCTGATCGTGCAGATCCATCAAGTGTAGAATAATCAGTATGCGATCCTCCATCAAGAAAAGGGAAAAGAGATAATGTGAATGATATCGATGCTCGACCAATTAATTGGACCGAGGGAATTAACTAACAGATCTAGCTCGTAAACAGAGGCATCACGGATTTATTTTTTTTAAAAAAATGAAGTAAAAAATTTGACACAATAAGGAATGCGGATGCAGAAACGAACAATTAATTATCTGGATAGAATACAAAATTTGGGGGAAATTATTTGCGTTGGATTATTGCACCTGCTTGACGAAGCTTCGGTGGTCAGTATGGTGGAAAGGGAAATTGGCGGAGGCGCCGACTGGCATGATGGAAGGGGAGGGGTTCTCGTCCTCGTCGGCGAGGAAGGAACGGATGTCCTCGAAGGTGGAGGAGCGTGGAGCGGTGTGCCTTCTCCGGTACGCCGTTGCTCCCGGCGAGAAGAATAGGAATCGATAATCCAAGAAATGGCAACCGTCGCGGACACCCGCTCCAACGATCGCTCCTCCAGCTTAACAGTTGGGTATTCCCTCGGTCGGTCCGTTCCCATTTGACACGTGTCAACTGAACGAGATAAGCGGCTCTCCATTTTTCTCTTAATTTTCTAAATCCTAACAATTTTTTAGTTTAGCTTGATTTTAGTAATCAAGCGTTTCTAAATAGTTTTAAATTTTAGTTTAATTTTATTTATAATCTATCTCATTCTATTTAATTTTTACTAATTGCAATTATGCTTTTAAAACAATTTATTCTAAGTTCATAAATAATCGGGCTTGATTTAATTAAGTCATGTGATTAGATATTTTTTAAAAAAATTAAATAATTTTATGAATTATGGTTAAGCAAAGCTCGCAAGTTACTAGTGATGTGTTGTATTTACATTATATTTTTGCCTGTATTTTATATAATATTTTGGGCTTATTTTATGATTTTATACTAAATTTTAGTGTTTCTACTTCACTTAGTATGGAATCTTCACTTTTCTTGATTTTTATAAAAATGCAAGTAAAATGGCATAAAAATGATGGTATAGAATCTTCACTTTTCTTGATTTTTATGAAAATGCGAGTTTCAAGATATAGCACGATTCCTGAGGAAATTACGAGGTCGCACGTTAAATTTGGGGCGAAAATGGTGTCAGACACGACATTCACGACCTTAGCTGTGAGTTTTTCGGCGGGCCATGAGTTTCGCGTTCAAGAGGTGAAATTGTGGCTAAGTAAAAAAGTTCACATAAACTTTCATGGGTGAGGCCGTGAATCCTTCATAGGCCATGAATATTTCTATGCACATAAGGCTTTACTCACATAAACTTTCACGGCCGCAGCTATGAACAGTTTATAGGCCGTGAATATTTTCACTCCTTCGCATATTTCACTCGATTCGACCCCGAATCGAGTCAAATTTGAACCAAACTCTCTAGAATTCTTCCTTGAAGGGTTTCGAACCAATTAAACTATAAAAGGAAGAATTTTTGGAGGGCAAGAGAGACTTTTTAGGCAAACACAATCAAAGGCGGCGGCTAGGGCGACATTCACTTCCAAAGCCAAATTGGAGTAGGAAATTCACGCAAAGGAGGAATTAGATACTTAATCTCCATCTCCAGATTGAGGGAAAGCGTTTCTAATTACTATTCTAATGATTTCTTGTATTTTTATTAAGATTCAATGTAAGTTTCATCAACGAACATACTGTTTTCTATGAACATAAGCAAGTAAACTTGTTTTCTGGATTTGGGATGTAACTTGCTGATGCTTATGGATTAAAATTTATATTTTTATTATTTAACATGATCATTATAGCATTGATTTGATTAGAATTGAGTTTATCCCGTAATTTACTCTGGCCAAGTATATTTGCGTCTTAGACATTGCGAGAAGTACCGGGAGGTGAATCGCAAGGTCGGAATTATTCTATTCAAACCTACGAATCCAATTACAGGAGTAGTTTGGATTCATTTGAAGGATTCCATGGTTTTTCACATAACTTAATGGGCCTAGTTACGTTAATTGCCACGAGAGTAGGGATTTAGCATAGTTAGGTATCGGATTATGTTTCGGGAGGAGGTAATCTGTACCTTAGGAAGAATTCCCTTTCATAGCTATAATTATTTTGTTCAAAGATTCATTTTCAACAAATTCATAGACATCAGTGTGGTGAAACCCCGAGTCCCGACTCTCTCCGTATTGATTTTTACCCCAAAATGTTACTTCTATCACATTTCGTACTTAGAGTTCACGCAAAATCACAGCTTGATTCGCTTAAATATAAACGAGTCGTGTAATCGGTACTTGACCGCTAGATCCTCGTTGGAAACGATAATCTTTTTATTACTTCGATAAATTCATGCACTTGCTGACGCATCAGCTAGTGATATGGAAATTTTTATAAATCAATTTTATCAATTATTATTATTAGTAGTTTTTAACATTTTTTACTTACTTTTTTTTACTATTTGTGAATAATATATATAAATTAATGCCTAGATTTAACAATGATTTAGATATCTTACCATGGAAAATAGAATTGCAAAATAAACTCATAAGCTTAGGCTTAATAACCTAATATTATGATTAATTAAGTTGATAACACCATAAATATACCTTTTTATCACGGCATAATTTTAGTTAAATATAGGAAATTCTAAAAATTAAGAGAAACATTCTTATTGTTAGATTACTTATCTATCTTTTCAATAAGACTAAACTAGAAGCTGTTTTTATATTTTAAAGGTAATTAGATACACTACTAAATCTAGAAATGTTCATCAAAATGCTTCAAAGGAGCTATCTCCCTATATTAGAAATATTGTTAGATTACTTAGCATAAGTCATCCTCATGACATTCTCCCCCTCCCAAAGTCATACGACACACACGGGCTCAGTGGTGAACCCCTCATTGGCTCTTAGGCTCTAATACCAATTGATGAAGGAAGGTCCACCAACCCAAATAACTAGTCACTTAGGTGGGGTTGCCTTCATCTCATATACCCTTGGATCTATTACATTTATACAAATGTGGGACTATTAGGGAGCACCTTTCCTACCCCACTTGGGCGCTTAGCAGGAGTCATTCCTATGACATCGATGATGAGAGTAGAAAACACAAAGATCATTCAAACAATGAGAGTTGGAAAACATTTTTAATAGTAGATAATGAGTAGAAACCGAATTACTCTAACAAATTTAAAAAATATTTTTTTGTAATTTTATAAATAGGGAAACAATTACGCAACTAAGAAAGCTGTAAATTACTAAAATTAACCACTCATCTTGGACCCCTTGAGAATGTAAGGGGTCGTCTTCCTGTTCTTTACCGGTCCAACTCTGATGGAAGGTGTCGGTTACAAGCACACCAACACAACAAACCCACACATGTGTGGGTGAGAGATAAAGAGTTAAGAGGCTTTACACAACAATATCTCAAGAGGGAGGTTAAGCCTCCTAATTCTCTTGCCTAAACAAAAATTGAACTAAACTAATAAGAGGGGGAGGAGAAATCTGGCTCGCATCCATCTTCTTGCTTCCTTGCGCAACCTACAAACATCAAGATTAAGGCTACGTTTGGGATTGTAGTGGAGGTCTTGTAGTGTAGGTTATAGAAGTGCTGTACCGTAAAACCAAAAGCTGTAGGTTCTAAAAGTGTTGTTAAAAAAAAATAATATAAAATATTATTTTATGCCCTTGCGCTACCTCCTACGGCTTCCCTCTCTGTGGCCTCCTCTTCCCTACCCCCATCCCTCCCCCCCCCCCCCCCCCACACACACGATGACCGGCCGCCTCCAAACCTCCCTCTCCCACACCCTCCACCACTTCCGCCCCCTCGCTGTCCGCCTCGCCGCCCCTTACCCTGACGGATCTGGCACCCTCATCTCCATCCCCTCCCCCATCCCTTCCCTCCCCACCGATGACAAGCCGCCTCCAAACCTCCCTCTCCCATGCCCTCCACCACTTCTGCCCCCTCGCTGGCCGCCTCGTCGCCCCTTCCCCTGACGGATCCAGCACCCTCGTCTCCATCACCTGCACAGACCAAGGCATCGAGTTTGCCATCGCCACCACCCTCGATGTCTCCGTCGCCAACGTGCTCTCCCCCAATGTACCCCCTTTCCTCCGATCCCTATTCCCGCCTCGCCACCCCCTTCCCCGACATCGCCGACGTGCTTTCCCCTGATGTCTCCCACACCCTCAATGACGGTTGCATGCTGCCCCTCCTAGCCGTGCAGCTTATGGAGCTCGCCGACGGTGGGTTGCTGGGCGAATCGGCTAGCGACGGTGGAATCGACTAGTGACGAACGACACGGAAGGTGGAGCTTCGAAGAGCGGCGAGAGACAATCGAACGAAACCCTTCTCTCCGCACCCACGCGACCTACAGGGGGAGACCTGTAGGCTGAGCCGGACGAAAAACACCCGGTCAAGCTTGGTCAACATAGAGAAGCTGTCGCAGTCTCGGCGCCAAACGAAAACAGCTGTGTTGACCGATGCCCCACATGACCGGCTGCTCCACCTACAACACCAAACACAGCCTAAGTGTAGTAAAATGCTTAAAGAAGGGGAAAGAAAACTATCACAAGGTCGACTAGGAAACTTCGCCTGTTTTAAAGATCTACTTCAAGAGATGTCTCCACCTTGAGGAGAGTTCTTGCACCAATGTAGATTGAGGTTTGCTTGAAGATTAGATGGCATCAATTTGCGGAAGAAGTTGGATGGAGTTCTTAGCTAGATAAGTAGGTGGGAAGAGAAGAAGGGCTCGGCCCTTAGAGAAAAAAAGGGGAAAAGTGGCGACACATGCACCAACAGACATTCATATTCACTAGGCAACTAATCAACTTGATAAAGCATGAATGAGTACAAGTTATATAGAGCAATCCACTAGAGGGTAGTTTTGACATTCTACCATAGGCGCAAATACAAAATTTGGGTAAGAAAATCAGCTTTGATGTGGATGATTGATTGGTGATGACTTGGCTTGATTCTTTCCTTTGCTTGGGTGAATTCCTTTGCATGTTTTCGTTGGCATCCTTCCTTCTTTGCACTTGGCGAGTGGCTGAAGGAATTTGAATTCCTTCCATCAAGAAGTGGGCGGCTCCTTAGTGGTCTTCCTTTAATGGAGGGAGTGATAGGCGCATATCCCTCTTCCGTGATTCATGGAGATTGATTGGGATTTCTTTGTTGTCATTTCCTTTGGCGCAAACATGAGCTGCCTGATGGATTTGATGAAGATGGTGCATGAGCAAGCATGGAAAGAGAGTTAGAGCACTTGAACTGAAGTCTTCATCTGAGCTTGAGTTTGAAGTGAGTTTGAAGCTAACTTTTCTTTTTTGGGAGCTCACTTGTTTTAGTGACTTGGTGAGCTTAGCTAGGCACTTGAGGAACTTGCTCTAGATAAATTGTCCATGTGAATATGCTCTATCCTATCATAATGCATGTATGCATGAATTACAATGCACGACCTACCATATATGGTCATATATGACTACATAAATGCATAGTTAATTTTGGGGTAGAAAACTAACCTAAAATGTCATGCAATATAAATATAAAATACAGGGGAATCTAAGGAAAGTCATAACTATGGGGGCTTTCTTAGATTCCATGTGGATCTCCAAAGGTCATGACTTGGTCCCACATCAATATATAACCAATACTATGTGACCATACATAATTATAGTATTTTATATTATATATGTGCAATTGGTAAAATCTAATCTAAAAAATAGTTCTCTAGGTAGGGTTCACTATGTGTTTTTTTCATATAGAAGCTCAATAAAGTATATATATTAATTTTCTCCTATTACTATAATGACCGCATAATATAGGTATTTAACTTTGTTATTGCCTTGTTAATGCCATGATATTAATAAAATTTTAAATCTTACGAATGATTATTCGGAAATTTATAAAGTTTTTTTTTAAAAAAAAAATCATAGTACATAGTATCAGGAAAAAGAATCAATGGGTAGATGAACAGACTGTCGAGATGTTTACGATTCACTAATTCACTTTTTCTAGTAAACATGGAGTAAAGCATACACGTATAACAAACCAACTGAGCCCAACTTGAGCTCAAGCTTGGTTTAACGTTTGAGTCCTTTTCAAATCATGAGTTGGAAAATTATTCAACTATCAATTTTTTAAAAAATAATTAAATAAATTCACATAGTAAATATCCCAAAATAACATATTCGCGCCATTAACTTAAGACGCCATTAGATGGAAATCCGAATATGAGATCCTTTACAAAGTCCCGTAATCATCCAATTGGATGCTTCACAACTCAAGCTACTTGACTACACTGAGCAAAATAATTTTCTTTTTTAATTGGAGGGCCCAAGTAATAAAGCACCAGATTTAATAGGTTCAAACTAAGTAGGTTCAAACTAAGGACATGTTTGGCTCCGCTATTAATAGTTTTATAACTGTGCTAAATTGTACTGTGCTGCACTTTTAAAATTTATAAGATGTTTGATTAATAACTATTTAACTACGGTCAAAATTTAAAATAATAAATAAATATATATTTTTAAATTATTTAAAATAATAATATATTTTATTTTTCTTTAGCGTTAAAATTTAAATTATTTAAAATAATAATACCTAAAATTTTAAATAGAATTATGTAAATTACTTTTTTAGAAAAGCAGAAGCTGTACAAGCATCAAATTATAGCTTTCACAACTTCTATTTTTTTAGTATTTTTTTTTTCTTCTGCTTTTAATTACCAAATAATTTTTCTAACTACTTTCTACTTAAAAGCTGATTAAAATCAGCTTTGAAGCGGGCCAAACAGACCCCAAGTCTTCATAAAAAATCCTTAAAAAATGCACTTAGATCCCTGCAATACCACCAACGCTTTCACCACACGGATCATATACCTAACAAAACCCGAAGCAATGAATCAAAACTCAAGGAATAGATAACTCCGGCAACAATCCAATATGTTCGAAACGCTTCAGAAATTATTTAATCCAGGCATTTCTAACACTACAATGCATGATAGATACGAGAGGCCGCGCGATTGCAAAGCAAATTTGAAGCAATTTTCATCCTCAAATGACTCTGTTTTCTGATTATATCTGATATTACTAGGATTAGCAGTTCCATGTGATCAGGTAATAGACGAGCAGCGAACCAACATGGCTGTTGCAATATCGTAGAAAATAATCCACTGTAGACGATACACCTTTAAGCTCAAGGATCCAAAAAGTGCTTGCCAAAAGAAACTCCTATACAAGTAACCTACCAACAAGACTTTGATAACGAAATAATAAAAAAAATAAGAAAAAATGGAGCTGTTATCCACTGCCTAGCCCAGTCAAAATTCTCATCTCCAAAAATACCTAGCGAGTAAAAAGATACTGCCAATGTAAAAAGTGCAGTCATCAAACAGGATATGCTGTAGCAGGGACTCTGTTGGGTCGTCGCCTGGCACTGTTGAACATGCCATTCCCATCCTGAAAAGCTCGCTGATGATAACCATTACGACCCCAGCTAGAGTATCCAGCAGGGTAAACTGCCTCAATCCTCCGGTACCCCACGTCGGAGCCTCCCCTGAAATTCTCATTTTCGATAAAACCGCTTCCCGACTTGAAGTGGCCCTTCGCGCCGTCCCCATTTTTGTTATTGTTGGTCATCGTCACCACTCCATTAACGACTAAAACGTAAAACATTAGCATTATTCAGTATTCATATTTGCATAAAGTCGTAGACAAGTAAGCAAGCCAATTTCAGTATCTAACAAAACGTATTGCTAGTTTGCTACTGTATTAAAGCAACATTAGAACCCAGAGCTAATACAACATTAGAACCCAGAGAAAGCTCTGCTGCTTCTAACAAAGTAAAACTCTAATTCAGACAAACAACTTCTTTGTAAGATATGCGCATCCCCATAATTGAAAAAGAAAGCATCTTAGCTGAAGTACCAAGAAACTTTAGCAAAAGTAGATGAAAATTTTTCAATACCTCGTTTTGTTGATCTCTTCTCCCTAATGAGAACTTGATTACCTCCAATGGTGATTGGTGACGCCTACCAAATTGCACAAATAGAGGATGAAAACAGAACAAACTGAAGACTTAGAAAACCATTCACTTCAAAGCAAGAGCATCCACACAAGATTCTAAAGAATACAAGATGAGTTATCAATAAAACCATATTCTAGTAATTTACACGCCAAAAAATTGATTCCATAAGAACATTCAGTTACACAAATAAATAGAGACAACCATATTGTATATATAAATAAACGAATCTGCTTATTGACATAGAAACAAACATATTGTTAATCTACAATCAGTTTAAAACGCGATTTAAACTTCACCAGTAAAAAATGAGCTTCCATTACCCAATTTTACTATTGATTATAATAATGATATAAACACGATATTCAAGGTCTTTATTCAGACCTGGTATGACATAAGTAAACAATTCCCTGAACAGCAAATAATAGCATCAACAAAACTAATGGAATTTGAAGAAATCTAAGATGACATATCCATATAAAATTTTAATCTTTCAGTAAAAATAAAATCTGAAAACTATATTTAGTTCAATTTTTAGTTTCTATTTATATAAAAAAATTTATTTGACATGTCCATATAAAAATAGTTGCCATGGATTAAGAAGGTATTTATTTGAGAAATGTTTGGCACGGGAGAATGTCATGGGAATGACGCACTCTTAAGTGCCTTGAGATTTACAAGTTTTCTGGTGCATATTCAAGTTTTTGTCCAAAATTAATTTTTATTTTCACAATTTTATCAACTTCTAAACAACAATTTTTATATTTTTTGAGTTTTCATTTTTGACTGAAAATTATCAAATAAAATTTTTAACTCTAACTTTTAATTTTTCACCCAAAACAAAATTCTAAAAATACCCATATTTATCCAACCCAAATAAACTCTCAAATACTAATGCTCTGTTTCCTTGGAGGGAAGGAATAACAAGTTGGAACGGAAAATAAAAATAAGAGGAAAAATGAGTGGAATGGAAATTTGATCACATGAAACTCACGTGATCAAGAATTTCTTCCCCACGGGGGAGGAGGGTGATGATGAGCGAGCTAGAGGGTGACGGCAGCAAGGGAGAGTGGGCTGGAGGGCAATGGTGAGGGCGAGTAGGTAAAGGGCAATGGCGGCGAGGGCGTGCGGGAAGGCAAGGGTGATCCACATGGGCAACAGTGGCGAGGATGAGCAGTGGCGAGGATGAGCGGGATATCAAGCGCGAGCAAAGTGGGTGAGTGGGCAGAGGGCGACGGTGAGTGGAACGGTAAGCGGGCAAAGAGCGATGGTGGCGAGGGTGAGTGACTTTGGCGAGCGGGTAGAGGGCGTGCGAGCGACGTGTTTTTTTTCCTTAGTTTTTTGCCCTATTTGGGCAAAAGACAAAATGAGGGAAAAAAATCATTCTTCTCCCTCCAATTTTCCTTTTGCTCTTATTTTCCCTCCAAGGAAACGAAGGAAAAGGTTATTTTCTTTTCCTTCTTTTCACTTTTCCCTCCAAGGAAACACTATAAAATTGTTTATTTTTAGAGGATAATCCCCGTTAAGTTTAACTAGCCACTAGAATCCCTAAGTTTCTAACCCAAACAAACCAAATGCAATAGATTGAAGAGAGCAATAATGATGAAAAACTAAATCCAACAATAGATATATCATATAAACAACAAATCGTAAGCAAAATCCATGAAAAACATAAGATTAAACAAAAGACATTTTTTGACAACCTCAGATAATTATCCAAAGAACCAAGTGAGCAAGATTTTCATCATATCATTGTTGTAATCACAAGATATCTAATATCTACCCCTATACTCTTAAAGTATTCATAAAAGTCAACAAGTATGCTTATAATAATGAGAACAATTGTGGTACATGCACATTCTAGAGAAAAATACCCCCTAGTTTGTAGGACAAACTAATTATGACCTAGATTGACTAAGTTGGATCAAGACCAACAACCAATCTAAGTTTCTCTAATTTCTCATGCACAAATTAGAAAGCCAACAGAAATGAGTAAAACATAAGCAATGGAGTTCAGTCAAATTTAGTGAAAATGAGAGGAAATTGACATGAAATGAGGAAAATACTACAAAAAGGAGTGATGATCTAGACTCATGGTCCTAATTTTTTATTCTCTTACAAAAGCTAGTGATTCCTCAACCAATGTGGTACCGATCCGTACCGAATGAAACCGGTTGAACCGACATTGCTTATGGCGAAAGTAGGGGAGGAAGCAAGAGGAAGGAGCAGCAAGTAAAAGAGGACGAGGAAGAAGAGGAAATAGGAGCAAGAAGTAGGAACTCACGTTGCTTGTACTCATGGTGAATCCTCTCTTGCTCAATGCTCGTGGCGGATGCCTCTGTCGTGAGTGTTCGCTTGCATGCGTGGCAAGCTTGCCACCTCCGCAAGCATGTGTGGCGAGCTCGCTCCTCCGTGAGTACATTCGCCTCCTTTTCTTCTCCTTTTCCTTCATTTCTTCCTCTTCTTTCTTTTCCCCTCTTCCACTGCTTCACTCTAGGATGTAAACTTTTGTTTTTTTTTCTTCTCCTTCTTTTCATTCTTTTCTTTCTCTTCTTTCCTCTTCAGGTCCACACAGTGTTATCAATAACGGATTGCGGAAAATAGCAGAAAGCTAAAAATCCACAATATGATATAGCGGATTGCGTTGCACGCAAATAGCGGAAATTACATAGCGTTTGGAATATATATTATATGCATAAAAATTTAAGTATAACATTTGAAATATATGTTATATATCTAATAAATTAAGCTGCATAAAAATAAAATAAATTATATAAAGAAAGATAAAATATTATTAACTCAATTCAAGTCATAATTTTAATTTCTCAAATTTAAAAACATAATAATGCAGTCCTATCCACTATAGTAGTGTTATAGTGTTTCATAGCAAATTGCTCAAAAATCGCTATGAAAAAATGCTATAACACCGCTATTGTGGCTATTTAACAACACGGGGTCCACATACCGGTCCTTGCTCATAACAGTAGAAACTAGAAACTGTCCATACTGCCAGGTACAAAATGGCTTTTAAAATGTTGTCCTCCAACCTCTTGAGCGCAAACATGCGATCAAGCACCAAGAAAAATTAATGGATTTGATGATCCTTTTATACTCAATCATGATTTTGCTACTTGTGTTGGAAGGGCTACTAAGTGTGATACCAATATCATGTGCTTGAGATAAATTCTCATAATTTGCTCCCAACATGCATAGTCACTTGACATATAGTAATACTAATACCCAAACTTTTAATCATTGAACCATTGACAAAATACATAATTCTATGTACTATATATTAATTAAACTAAGTTAATGGAATATTAACTTATTATGACATATTAGAACATGATTTTAATCCTAGTCTGTATTGGTGCACCTAAGCAATCTCATATTAGTATATACCAAGTGTACAAACAAATAAATCTATTGATCCTAACATATCTCAGCTTGGTATATACTATCTTATGGATAAAAATTAATTCTGCATTAGGATAAACAATGTCCAAGCAACCAATTAAGCCATGCACAAATAGTTTAAGAATTTAATGCACTAGTATAATTCTTAGCAAAGTTTAGAATCTTGGTCTCCACTTGTATATTGGTCCTATCTCAAATCGGTACATATATATGGGTGTCCTCGTGTGTATATATACGTATATGCATATGCATATGCATATGCATATGCATATATATATATATATATATATATATATATATATATATATGCCAAAATGATTGACTATAAAACAATAAGATGTTACTTAATTGCATGCCACAATGCTCATGGAGATCATGTTGATTAGCCCATTGGCTAGAGTAAGAATGTTCCACATATGCTTTCAGTATTCAACAGCCTAAACCGCCTACCCATAGCAACTTACGCTAAAAGCTAGCAACAAGAGGGATTTACTTAAAAATTCTAACATTGAAATTTGTAACTAAAGCTTTAATTATACACATTTTAATCAAATAGAGCATTTTTTCCTTTTGAATTAACAAACACCCATAAATAGAGGTATGCTTAGCAATAATAAAACTAATATATATGATTACATTTTGTAGGACTAGTCGAACCGGATCTCAATGGATAAAATTGGTTTGGATCAGGAAAGTTGGTAAGAGTCTAGTTATTTTCTCAAACAATCACTAGAAACAATGTCCAAGCAACCAATTAAGCCATGCACAAATAGTTTAAGAATTTAATGCACTAGTATAGTTCTTAGCAAAGTTTAGAATCTTGGTCTACACTTGTGTATTGGTCCTATCTCGAATCGGTACATATATATGGGTGCACACGTGTGTATGTATACATGTATGCATATGTATATGTATATATGTATGCACATGTATGTATGTATACATGTATGCATATGTATATGTATATGGGTGTACACATGTATGTATGTACATATACATGTATGTTGTATATATATATATATATATATATATATGTATATGTATATATATATGTATATGTATATATATATGTATATGTATATATATATGTATATGTATATATATATGTATATGTATATATATATGTATATGTATATATATATGTATATGTATATATATATGTATATGTATATGTATATTGTATATGTATATGTATATTGTATATGTATATGTATATTGTATATGTATATGTATATTGTATATGTATATGTATATGTATATATATGTATATGTATATATATACACATATATACATATAGATGTATCTATATTTATATATACATGCCAAAATGATTGGCTATAAAACAATAAGATGTTACTTAATTGCATGCCACAATGCTCATGGAGATCATGTTGATTAGCCCATTGGCTAGAGTAAGAATGTTCCACATATGCTTTCAGTATTCAATGCATTAAAAGACCAAAAAAAAACAATATTTAGAAAATACACCACTCAGGTTCATCAGCCTAAACCGCCTACCCATAGCAACTTACGCTAAAAGCCAGCAACAAGAGGGATTTACTTAAAAATTCTAACATTGAAATTTTTAACTGACGATTTAATTATACACATTTTAATCAAATAGAGCATTTTTTTTCCTTTTGAATTAACAAACACCCATAAATAGAGGTATGCTTAGCAATAATAAAACTAATATATATGATTATATTTTGTAGGACTGGTCGAACCTGATCTCAATGGATAAAATTGGTTTGGATCAGGAAAGTTGGTAAGAGTCTAGTTAATTTCTCAAACAATCACTAGAAACAAGTAAAAAACTATTAGGTTCAGATGGACGCAAATTGCAATAAAAAATAACACTTAAACTAGGCTTTGCAATGGTATGAACATATGATACCAATGATTCAGATGGACACAAATTGCAATAAAAAAATAACACTTAAACTAGGCTTTGCAATGCTATGAACATATGATCCCAATGATTCAAATTGGAATCGTGTAGACTCCAACTACAGCTATGATCTATGGCTACTTATTGTTGCCAGCCGAGCCAGCTACTTTTGGCGGCAATGAGGAACCATCAAATGAGCAAAAGGAAAAGAAAATTATGAAGAGTTATAAAATGAAGTGAATAATTGAAGGGAACTTATCTAAGGTGACAGATGAAGTTAATAACATCTCCAAATAATCAATTGCCACTAACCTCTAGTTGACAGCTACACAAAGATAGTTGGATACCACCATTCAACAGTAGTGCCCTAACACAACTTGTTACCAACCCTCAAAACTTATCGGGCCAAAGAAGCTTCTTGGTTGCTAAGTTCATCACCATTTACTTGCCATTAAGCAACCATTATCACTCAATCACAAATGATCAATTCAATATCTATCCCTTATAAAAGTTGATATGGGAAAAATCCAAATATGCTAAGCAATCTCTTCAAAAGTATCTCAGCCACCAATGTACAACCTAAGCTTGAGTTCCGACACCCAAGAACCCCAAATAATTGAATTTCAAGCATAATCACATGCTGTCCCAAGCTCAACAAGAGCCACATTTGAATCCTTTAGTTTCAACGCTCAAGTGATCGACCTCGACTAAGGGGATCAATAGGATAAATCCCCATAACTCTATCACCCCTTGTCTCATATGGGGACCCATGATGTTTACAACCCATGTTTCGTACATGGCATGTGCCAACAAAACCAACACCTCCTCCTCAGCAAACGAGGTAGGTCCTCAGTAATCCACATTCATATACACATCAAAACTCAAGCATAAGCTCCTCAATTGTCCAATGTACACATCACTTTTTGAACTTCTTGCTAACTTAGGCATCAAATGGATGACTTCTAGATCTAAATCTTAGCCCCTTTTTCTGGCAAGGCCAGTATGCCATAGCCTTACGAGAACTATAGTTGAGAGATCCACATCCTAGTTAAAGCAAGTTGCATCTAAGTTCAAGAATCTTCAACGATAAATATGAGCATCATAAGAATAATACTAAAGGCATGCAGATTATAATGGATCCTGAAAGCTCAAACCCATGAACGTTGTAGTGTTGTTTGATACCCTAGCTCCACTGCTTTATACATATTCACCACTCCTTCAATTTGTGGATCATGCTAACATTAACTCTATTCGCACCTAGTTATCCAATTTGAGGCAATAGCAAATAAAGCAAGAAAGTTTTTATATCACGCAAACAAGAAAAAGGCATTGTCAAAAACCTACATGAGGTCCAA
The DNA here is from genome assembly GCA_027563935.2 of Costus lasius. Classification (NCBI taxonomy): domain Eukaryota; kingdom Viridiplantae; phylum Streptophyta; class Magnoliopsida; order Zingiberales; family Costaceae; genus Costus; species Costus lasius. Next base: position 66,401,812 of record CM050448.1, on the reverse strand, counting down.
GGCAACTAATAATTGACACAAAGTGAGCAACAAAATCACCCCTATGAGCAATGAGTATAGTTTTCGTTTGCAACATTGACATATGGATTCTCACTATCCTCCACCTTAGTCTCAGTAGCTTTGATGCTGAGCAATCGCTCATGGACCCTGAAGTTGTATCACCAACATTAGTCTATAAGTCAAGTGATAATTCTTAAGCCTTGAAGCCAAGAGAATGTGGATTGAATTTTTGAGGCCTAATTTATGATTTTTCCAATTTAATTGGCGTTTCTCAATGTGAATGATCATTTCTAATTTAGATAATTGTTATTTTATTTCAAAGCAGCCTTCCTAATAGATCAAATCTCCTGGCTAATAACAGTTTAACACTTAATATCCTTAGTTGATAGCTTAGTCATTCTTTGGCCAGCAACCACTATGCATCTAAGCTCCCAACCAAGGTGATAATGCTTAAATCTGTTAGGATCACAAGCAAAACTCCTAACAGTTAGGAAGATTCATGAACAAAGAAACAAGGAAGACTCCCTAAGCCGACAGAAGCGGCGAGATAACAAGCAAATATTTTACCAAAATTTCATACCCTACTCCTTCCCCCTCTTCCCCTTATTACAACCTCTTAGCTGAGTGACTGACCTGGTTCAGCTTGGGTCGATTCTGTAACACTCCCCATGAGAAACAGCCTTGTCCTCGAGGCTGTGGTAAAACTCGGGAAATTGCTCTTGGATGACCACCACGTCCTCCTATGTCGCCTCCTCTGCCAGTTCATCAGCCCATTAGTTCAACCATTGGTCCACGCTATCATCGCCTTGACCCACCATCCTCGAGGCCAGCCGTGTGTGCTTCTGGAACATATGTTGGGGGTAATTCTTCCTCTCGCTCTGTTGGTAAACTCGCTGCGGATGTTCCATACCCAATTGCTCATTTGAGTTGAGATACATGGAAAACTGAGTGAACTCAAGATCACAGCGACAGCACAAGGTGATACACGACTAGTCGCCCACCTTCCTGTCAATGGGGAAACACCCAAAAAATCATGCTGCCAATTTTCGATTTACTCGCCTGGCCACCTATTGTTGGCGGTGTGGGCGTAGTTTCACATACACCAACTCGTCTGTGGACAGGGAGATGTCACAACGATGAGCATTTGCCGACTGAAACATTCTTTGTTGAGCTCGTCGTAGGTTGTGCTTGAGTTACTATCCAGAAGGTCTTGCTCCACGGCAGCCACTGCTGACTCACCCAACACATAGCACTGTAGTGTGGGGGGATGGCGCGCCCATAGACTACCTCAAAAGGGGTTTTGCCCGCCGCCGACTGGAAGCTCGTGTTGTACCAATATTCTGCCCAATGCAACCAATTCGCCCATTCACAAGGCTGTTCTGATGCATAACAACGCAGGTATGTCTCCAGACATCTATTGAGTACTTCTGTTTGGCCATCTGTCTCTGGGTGGTAGGAGGGACTCATGTTGAGCACCATACCCTGTAACTTGAAGAGCTCAAACCAAAAAAGACCGATAAACACAGGATCTCTGTCACTTACGATTGATCGGGGGACCCCGTGCAGCCTTATTATTTCCTTCACGAACAATTCAGCCACTAATCTTGGGTAGCCCGATAGTCGCCAAGAAATGGGGTGTTTAAAGGGGTGTTTAATCGCCAAGAAATGCTCATACTTCGACAGCTGGTCGACCACAACTAGTATAGCATCCACATCCTTCGATTTGGGTAGCCTGGTAATAAAATTCATAGCAATGTCTTCCCAAGGTAGATTAGGTATTGGCAAAGGCTGAAATAAACCCGCTGGCGACAGAGCTTGATACTTTTGCCGTTGACACACCTGGCACACCGCAACCCACTAATAGATGTCTTTTTTCATTCCCACCCAGTAGACATCGTCAGCTATTCTCCTGTAGGTGCGGTAAGCCCCCGAATGCCCTTCAGTAGGGGTCTGATGACCCTCCTGTAGTAGTCTTGTGACCCATTGGGACCCCGAGGTTATCACCAAGCACCCCTTGTAAAAAAGGCGTCCTTGCACTAGCTCACATGGCGTTGCAAAGGCTAGTTGGCGGTTCAATTCCTCCATGACTCAAATTAAGGCCTGATCTCATTGCACTTCAACTTGAATCTCTTCAATGTCGAGCCATACAGGCGTAGAGAGCGCTTTTAATTCAGCATGCTCCAGTAACCTTGATAGAGCATCAGCCGCCCCATTCATCACCCCCGGCTTATAGACCACCTCCATATCATATCCCAACAACTTGGCTAGCCAATTTTATTGATCAGGGGTCATGATCTGCTACTACAGAAGGTGTCTAAGGGCCTTTTGGTTGGTAAGAACCTGGAATTTCCGCCCTAACAAGTATGGCTGCCAATGTTGTATTGCCAACAATAAGGCCACGAGCTCCTTTTCATATGTGGACTTTAACTAGATTTGTATCTGATAACCCCTTGCTAAAATAGGCTAGTGGCTTGCCCTTTTGCATGAGGATTGCTCCAATACCTTTCCCTGATATGTCGCATTCGACATATCATTCGATAGTGAACTGCTCCTCAAAATCGGGTAACTCAAGCATAGGTGATGTTGTCATGATGTCCTTCAGCTTGTCGAAAGCAATCAGAGCTTCTCTTCCCCACTAAAACCCATCCTTCTTGAGCATGTCGGTGAGAGGTCGGGCTATCTTCCCATAGTCTCGGACAAACCACCTATAATACCTTGTGAAGCCCAGAAACCCATGCACCTCCTTGACAGATTTTGGAATAGGCCATTGGCGCACCGTGGCCACTTTCCGGGGATCCATAGCCACCCCCTTCGGGAAAATGATATGGCCAAGATATTCTACTTGGCGACAACCAAAACTACATTTTTGTTTATTTACCACCAAACTGATCTCCTTTAAAACCTCTAATGTCCGTGTTAGATGCTCCAGGTGACTTTCCCACGTCTGGCTGTAGATCAGGATATCATCAAAAAAATACTAGGATAAACCTCCGTAAGAAAGAGTGAAAAGTCTCGTTCATCACCGCTTGGAAAGTCACAGGGGCGTTCCTAAGGCCAAATGGCATAACTCAGAACTCGTAGTGGCCCGAATGAGTCATGAATACAGTTTTGTACACATCTTCCGATCGCACTCTGATTTGATGGTATCCGGCACGCAGATCGAGCTTAGAGAAGTATGCAGCCCTATGAAGTTCATCAAGCAGCTCTTCGATAAACGGAATAGGATACTTGTCAGGTATAGTGATATTGTTTAAGGCGCAATAATCCACAGAATATCTAGCTACCATCCTTCTTACGAACAAGAATGACCGGACTTGAGAAGGGACTTGTGCTAGGTTGGATGATTCCGACCACTAGCATCTCTTGCACCATCCACTCCATCTCATCCTTTTAGTGGTGAGCATACCGGTACGGCCTTACTCTCATTGGCCCCTCCCCGAGCTGCATTACAATTGCATGGTCCATCTCTCTACGCGGAGGGAACAAACTTCTTTCTGCAAAAACTTTACCATAGTGTTACAAGAGCTCCTGTAGTTGTCGGTATTGTTGAGCAGATAAGTCCGTAAGTGTGGCGTCCTCCCCTTCACCATATCAACTGCCCATATCACCCCTCGAAACTCAACATTGGCATCAGTATCCTTGGCCAGGCTCTTCACGGTCGTTTAGGAGAGAGAGAGAGAAGGGTCTCCCTCAATAGTGATCTCCTTCCCTCCATGTACCAGTTTCATGTATTTGAGGCCCCAATCCACCCGAATTTCTCCAAGGTTTCCAGCCAGGCCATACCAAGAATCAGATCAACTCCCCCTAAGCAAAAAAGATATCCCTCCAGCGAAGTGGCGTACCCTCCCATGGACACTGTTAAATTCTAACATTTTCCTTGTGCTTGGATTTTGCCCCCGTCTCCTAGGCTCACCGCATACGATTGAGTGGGTGTAACTGGCCACCCATGCTTGTGGACTGTGCGCATTGATATGAAGTTGCGGCTCATGTCATTGATTTTGCCATGCAACGTCATGGTATGCGGACTTGACAATCCTCCCATCGAATATAAGGAAAGCTCCATTCTTTTGCAAGTTGGTTCCCATGGTGTGACCTCCTCTTCCGCGGCTTCCTCGCCTTCCGCCATCATTATCTCACCAGCCCCATCATTGTCACCTTCGTCGTTTAGAAGTAGTAGTCGGAAGCTTTTGCTCCCACATTGGTGCGCAGGGTGATAGGATTGGTCGCAGCGAAAACATAAACCTTTTTCTCTCTTGTTGACATAATCTTGATAGGACATCATGCGCCCACCCTTTAGGTTTGACATTGCTTGTGAAGGAGCCTTAAAAAAGGTTCCTTCCTTAATTCCAACGCTATTCCCAAGAGTTCCTCTTGTTCCACTTAAAATAGTCGTCGGTCGAATTCCACTCAAACTCGAACCCCGCACCAAGTGTAGCTCACACCGCCGACGATGGAACATTTTGTTTGAAGGAATACAAGGTTGAACTAGCTGCACTTCTCGCACTGAATCCTCCAGCTGTAGCACGCCCATTTGCCTCTCCTCCAATCACTTTGCGCTCAATAATCTGTGCGAGTGTCATAGCCCTCAGAATGTCAATGGGGAAAAGGCACGCACCCTCTCCCTAATATCCGCCCTCAGTCCCTTCAAAAAGAAACCCACGTATTGTTGTTCTGGCAAATCAGGTATTTGGGAAACTATTTCTTCATAAGCCGTAATGTATTCAGTAACCGATAGGGATCCTTGCTCCAAGGCTGCCAGTGTTCATAAGCCGTGGTGGCTGGGAACTCGTTGTACCGTTGCAATATTTCTTCCTTAGGTGTCTCCCAAGATATGTTCGGCATCCTCCTCTTCAGCCACCTGAACTAATAGTTTACTTGACCTTCCATACTAATAAAGGCCATTGGTATCTTGTACTCTTCGGTGGTTCCTTGGATTTCGAAATATTACTCCGCTCGAGCAATCCACTCCACTGGATCCAAGCTTGAGAAACCCGGCAGCTCAATCCGCCAATGGATCCACCGCCTATCATTCCCGCCGCCTCGCCTGTTATCAGCATGATTTTCACGCACTAGAGACCCAAATTCAGATTCTTGGGGAGACCAGCGCTCCTCACAAATGGGTGGAGGTCGGTACAGCTAGTTTCGCGCCTCCGGACATCCCCCACCTTCTTCCCCTCTGCTGCCTCTCAGGGAAACACCCGCCGTTGGGCGAGCCCCAGGGGGTTCACCCCTTCTGTCTTTCGTGAGTTCAACCAACAGAGTGCGCATCTCATCCAGTGTGTCTAGGGCTTCCAGGCGCCGATCGATCTCCAGCAGCCACCAATTTATCTCGGTCAGCTCCTCACGATGGAGTCGCCGTTCCTCAGTAGCAGCCAGCGTCTCTATATGTCGAACTTCCCCTGCAGCTTGCAGCTTCGCTTGAACGGCAGTAAGGGCATTCCGATACTCTCCCAACGATGCCTCCAATGTCTCCAGGCGAGCTTTGCTCTGGGTAGTTGTGATCGGAGAGGACCCAACGCCACTGACAACACGTCGACGGACACACGATTCCGACGTCAGGTGCAGCGGTCGCAACACGTAGGGAATCCAAAACGAATTGAGCAAATCGATTCGAGCCGACACTGCTGAACGAGACACCGCAGCTTCCTCGACTAGGCAGTCACGTGATGATGACTAAGCGCTGGAGACGATACCCGAGGATCCAGTAGGTCGGACCAAATGTTAGGATCACAAGCAAAACTCCTAACAGTTAGCAAGATTCAAGAACAAAGAAACAAAGAAGACTCCCTCAACCGACAGAAGCCGCGAGATAGCAAGCAAATGTTTTACCAAAATTCCATACCCTACTCCTTCCCCCTCTTCCCCTTATTACAACCTCTCAGCTGAGTTACTGAACCGGCTCCAATTGAACCGCGTCCGGTCTGGCCCGGCGAGTGTAAACTCACCATTCAAGTGACTGACCCGGTTCAGCTTGGGTCGGTTCCATAACAAAATCACACATTCCCAACCAACAATAGCTGCACAATTCTTACATTAGAATCAACAAGTTGCACAACTAACTTGCCTCTAAATAATGATAACAAAACAACAAAACCTTAGGACGCTCAAGCCTCTCAACTCTTGTTGCTAGAGAAATCAGTGTTTTGAAAACCTGTGCGAATTGGCCAGGTTTCTTGGTTTGTACCGGATACAAGTTGAAAGGAGGAGAAGGAGAAGAAGAAGAAAGAGAAACCTGGGTGGAAGCGGATGTGGACGGGCATGGCATGGCTGTGAGTAGCAAAGGCAGAGGCAGAGACAAGATAATTGCTACCAAAAGTAAAATATAAAATAAAAGGTAAATTGTAAATTCATATAATTTCTACCAAAAGTAAATATAAGAAAACATATATATTGTGAAAAATATGATGCAAATAAAAATAACATTTTTCATGTAATAATTTTGATAATATAAATAAGATTGTTTGACCAAATTATGAGTATATACATACATTTGGAGCATTTTATAAGCCAAAATATAATTATATGAAAACATAAAGCATAATTGGTATCAAAATAAGATAAGGATGCTTTCTTAAAACTTCACCAAACATTTTTAGTAATGAAAGTGCTATATATGTAAATTTTACAATTAAGAGAACCAAATATTATATAAATGAGCTTTAGTGAATAGATTAAATTGTTCCAATTAAGTATACGAAATATTATTTACCAATTAAGATAAGAAAATGATGGATTAATTTGTTTCTAATTAATGCACTTGAGTGAATGAGCTATATATATTTCATTTTTCAAAATTTAAAGGCTAAAGAAATGTCAAATCCACCCCTTAGCAAGCAAGAAGAGCAAGTGTTTGTCTAAATCAAACCAAAGAAGATGTATTTTGAGATATCTTTTATGAAAATCAATACACTAATTTATCATAGGCAAAAATATTTAAAAACCTTTAAATTAAATCCAAACTAACAAAAGCTGACTATAATACCTTAATAGCAGCTTGCATAGATTCCAGGGACCAAAACTCAACAAATCCAAAGCAATACTGATCAACCTGTAAATACAAATAAGTGAAACAACTATCTAATAAACAGATAAGCTTAAACAAAATAACAAGAACTTAACAAACCATATGCTTTTTAACTTGCACACCACCAGGTTTAATGGACCCAAATTTCTTAAATTCCTTTTCAATCTGTTCAGCTGTCGCATTCCAAGATAAGTTCCCAATATAGATTGAATAACCAAGCTCCTCTGCCGATACAAAAGAGATGCACATAAGGTTAGTACAATTTTTAAATCAAAATATAGGTCTTTAGATTCCAGAAAGACCTTCAATATTATTGTTGCTCCCATCGGCACTGCTAGTAGCAGGAATATTAGTTTCAGTAAAATCAGTCAATGGGGGAGGCAAAGTCATGTGTTCCTGAGGGCTTGTAGAAGTCACGTTTGTCTTGGAAGTCACGTCAGGTAACGATGTTGAAACCTGCTCCACCATTTTATCCTTCAAATGCCGTACAACTTGGTGTAAGCAATAAAAGAAGTAACTTCATAGAGATGTACTTCAACTTCTTGGAGGAAAACAAATTCCATAAATAGCAAAAATTCTCAAAATCCAGCAATATTAGGAAAAAAAGAATCTCGGTTATCGAAACAACTTCAAAATGTAACATCACATAAAGAGAAAATACATCAAATATGTCAGAGAAACGGCCTATCAAAGATTAAATTACAAATTCGCTGTCAATAATCAGTTACTAACAGCTTTTAATACAATGGTAACTCACCTTTGATATATAAGACTTCACAGTCGCATAATCTTGAGTCCCACAAACAATAACTTTATTAACTCCATGATTGTTTTTTCCCACGTTACCAGAAGGATCCATAACAACCTCATTCTCAAGAACTGTATTAACTTCCTGAGATTGACTAAGTACTTTCTTATTTTTATTGTCCTGCGTTGATAGTGGAGATTGTTGAGTTTCTGCGACATGATCCTCTAGAGAAGTCAGTGTTACAAATAAAAACACAGTGAGTATATCTAAAAAATCTAGGGATATAAAAAAGCATTATATTCCTCAGGAGTTAGCTAACCTTTTGGGTCATCAACTTTGCCTCCATAACTCATATTTTGGTTCAACCCCGTGAAGTTTGTTCCATTCAAAAATCGGAACACATCATTCAAAACAAAGTAACCTCCATTTTCTTGAGGGGCAAGGAAGAATGATTGTGCAAATCTGCGCTGCACATTGTCTTGTCCAGCAAATGTTCCAGTCACCACACAAAGCACCCCATCCTGATACGATATTTGTGAATCTACAGTCTCAATCTCAGTGAAACAATTTCTTAAGTTCAATGACATTATCTTGTCATTGATAGCCTGTCCAAGATATAAAAATATACACAAAATTGAGTGGATAATCTTACATAACGTGAGAAATGTGGGATTATAACTCATCAATAATGGCATAAACCAGAAACCTTGCTCTTAATATTAAATCCTTGAGTTAATAGGATGGAAAATAAAGAGGAAGGAAAAATATGAAATATTTGCAATTATTCCATTTACATCTTAAATAATGTCACGATATTATCAAGGAAACAATTTCATAAGTAATGCCATGATATTTGTGAATCTACAGTCTCTATCTCAGTGAAAAATTTTCTTTAGTTCAATGACATTATCTTGTCATTGATAGCCTGTCCAATATATAAAATTATACACAAAAATAAAGAGGAAAAAATGAAATATTTGCAATTATTATTCCATGTACATTTTAAATAATGTCACGCTATGAAATCTTGTATCAAACATAAATCAAGGAAAAAATAAAACACCTTCTTGAAACAAACTTATACTCAGAAATAAACAGATAGCAGATTGAAATCAATAGAATGCCACTTGAAACCTTCTTGAGATGTTTAAGAGGCATACTAGCATTGTTGTCACTGAAGTCATCTCTCCATCAGAATTCGGGCGGCTTACAACGCTTGAATCCTTATAAAACTTATATGCCATCTCCGGTGATTGATGAAGAATGCAGTAATATAGCTTCACAAAGGCATTACCAATCTGTAAAGGCATAAAAGAAACAGATACAGGTGTAAAATAAAAATAAGACACTTCCAAATAGACCTTAGACACACAACAACAGAATGGTACCACTTGTGGAGTTGGAGACGCAACTGCAGGTAAAGTTGGCGGCGTCATTCCTGTATAACATCAACATTAGGGGAATACAATCTTTAGAAGACAAATGCAAACGTGGATGATATACTTCATTAAAATATTTATAAAGCAACAGCAAAGGTAAACTTTGGCTCCCACGAATCAGTTAACGTGGACAAAAGATGATAGACAATCGCCAAGATAACCCAAAACCCTAACTCGCAACCAACAAAACAAACACAGCGATTCACTCAAAGGTTGCAAATGCAACAAAAAGACGCTCTGGAGTTTCGCATATTTTAACTTGTTCTATAAACAGAGACGTCAAAATCAATCGGGAAGCGGAGAAAAGAAGAGATCAAAACAAACAAAGCAAAATCCCACAATAGCACAAAGAACATCGAATGACGAAGAAAAAAAAAAGGACTCACTTAGCGCATCAAAGTACAATGCCAGAGAAAGAAACGAGAGAATCACAGCGGGATTTCTCAGGAAAGAGCCCCGGTTCGATCGTAGCGCAGGAAAAGTAGCGGCGCCGGAGATCGAGGCGAACGGCGCAGGGTTTTGAAGGCGGGCTTTGGAAAGTGGATTAGGCGAAAGAATCCAGGAAATTGACAGTTAATTATATTTAAAAAAAAAAAAATATATATATATATATCAAAAAGGCGTCTCCAATTCTATAAATTTCATTAATAATATTATCCAATCACTCACCTTTAATAATATTATTAAATGTACCCAGACAAATTTATACATTAAAGCATTATAAGTCTATATAATAACTATTTTTAATATTAGTTAATTAAGAACTTGGAATAAAACTTTAAATATATTTTTGTTAAAACTAGTACACTCATATCGTTAAATTGTGTATCTCATTGTCATTACTTTACCGGTTATAATATGACACCAATATATATTTCTCACCGAAGTCTCAAGATATGATATAAAGGAAATCAATATTCTCTTCATTTGTTGTGTCTATATACTATTCATTTTGGCAAATATCTTTAAAGCTTAATAAATTTTTTTGAGATTTTGTAGAATATAATGCATTATCAATGTATAATTTGGTTTCTCCATGTAATAATATATTAGCGCTTCTCAAGCCTTCAATTATTTTTGTACTACCAAATATAATATTAACATTAGTTTCTTTCATTGTTAAATGAGAGAAATATTTTTTATCCTTAAGAATTGTATGAGTTGTTGTACTATTAGCGAGACAAATATGTTCATTATTGATGTTGATATCAACAAAAGAAGAAATACTCATTCTTCATTGAAAAAAAAAATCCATAAAGTTAGTAAAATGCTACTAGAGAAAAAAAAAGTATTTTAAAAGATAACAAAACTTATTATTTAATTAGATGAGAAAAGAAAACATATTAAGATTAGACATCAATATATAAGAAATTATTTTTAAACACTATAATCTCTAATTAAATAATTATTTTTTTCTTGAGGATCAACAAAGAAATCAACAACGTCTAGATGAGTAATGTCCATATGGTCATAATTAGAACTATCATTTTTCACAAGCAAAATTTGTCTCTATCTTTTTCTCTTTATTTTTCAATGCTTCTTGGTAAAGATCAACAAGATGTTTTGGTGTATGACAGGTACGTGACTAATGACCTTTGCCACCATAACAATTGCATATATTTTCAATATGTTTGATATTCTTTACACCTTTTTATTTATTGTTATTTTTATTATTTCTCCACTTTTGGTGAAAAATAATGTTCTTGGAATTTTTATGATGATCATATGCATATCCACAACCATGACCATGACCACGGCCACAACCACGATCATTAGCACGAATATAACCACAACCATAAGTTTGCCCAAAAGAATGCTGGTTGTGAGTTGCTACATTCACTTTTAGGAATGGAGCAATGCCAGTCGGACAAGACTCATAATTTTTCATTAAAAGCTTATTATTTTGTTTAGCCATAAGAAGGCAAGAAATCAACTCAGAATATTTCTTAAAATATTTTTCTCGATATTGCTGTTGTAGGAGCACATTAGATGCATGAAAAGTAGAGAATATTTTCTCTAACATGTCATCATCAGTGACCTTTTCTCTACATAATTTCAATTAAGAAGTAATCTTAAATATTGCAGAATTATACTCACTGTTTTAAAATCTTGTAAATGTAAATACATCCAATCATAATGAACTTTTGGAAGAATTACCATTTTATGGTGGTCATATCTTTTTTTGAATTATTCCAAAGAACAAGTGGGTCTTTTACTGTGAGGTACTCAGAGCTTTTAATTTTTCATAAATCATAGCTTTGGCTTTATCTTAATTAGATATTTTATTTCCTTCTTTAATAGTATCTCCAAGACTATATAATCTTCTTAGTTAGAGCCTCGTGCTGATAACGTGTTATAAAATGAAATAAACTAATAAACAAAATAATAAAGAGATGTAATAATTGAGATAATAAGAGATTTTATTTCATTTTATTAAATGTACTATAAAAAGATAAATTTATACATTAAAGCATTATAAGTGTACATAATAACTATTTTTAATATTAGTTAATTAAGAACTTGGAATAAAACTTTAAATATATTTTTGTTAAAACTAGTACACTCATATCGTTAAATTGTGTATCTCATTGTCATTACTTCAGCAGTTGATAATATGACACTAATTTCTTCGAATTATTTGTGAAATATAATTCTACCACATCTCCATGATGCGTACAAGTGGTGCCACCTCAACAAGCCAACGGTCAACAAAGTTTTAAATTATGATAAACTTTGTAACGATACCATATGAGAATGGATTTTGAGAATTATTCGATAAAATGAAAATGTGGTTTCATCTTCACGAGATCGCAAGCTTCTCTCCTCTTCCATCTCGATTCATTCCCCTGTGTTTACGTCAACCACTCTTTTTCTTCTTCTTTTTCTTGACACAATTCCTGCAACTTCAAACCAAAATAGTTTCGAAAGCGAATCAACTCGTTTTCATGTTTCAACTCTTGTGACAACGAATTTCCTGCGGTAGCAGTTAATTCATAGTCACTTATGAAAACAAAAAATAAATAAATAAAAAGATTTAACATATTATAACCTAAGTTTTTATTTTATTTTATTTATAGATATAATTAAAATTTTATGGACTTAGTTGTAAATTTAGAAATTAAAGGGACTATTTTCAAAAAATATCTAAAATCTCTTATAAATATACTTGCACAGTGCTTCCTTGCGGGGCTCGCATCGGCATTTTCTTGCTTTGCCACGTGCGACATTGCTGTGTTCACATGTGGCATGCAGCATTTGCAACTTCTTCCCTCTCGGTGGCTGTCCTCTCTCTCAACAGCAGTAGAGAGTCTTTCCTTATCAGCGGCGGTGTTTCCGGCAGTAAGCGCCGGAGAAATTTTTTTTTCTAGCAACACGAGCGAACACTACGTTCACTTCGATTCACTTCGTCTGCGTCGAGCATTGCAGTGAAGGTAAATTTGATTTTCTATTATCTATTTTATTTATTAATTATTAATTATTTTATTTCCTCTAAAATACATAAAATGTTTATGAACTCTAAATTATATTTTTATTATGTGTGATTAGGTAATCTTGGGGACTTTAGTATCCTTAGAACTTAGTTGTGATGAATATCTACCCGTAGAACTTATTCCGGTAAGAATCTAATTTTGTATGATCATTATAATTAGGGGTTGAGGGCATAGTTATGGATTGATACATGAAGTAAGTGATGACAAATAAATTTATTTAAATTGTTCAGTTAAGAAGAAGAGATAATTTTAATTTTCGAGGAATTCGGGATATCAATGCTCGAGGTAGGAATCTTTTCCTACTCCTTTGTTATGGTGTCAAGGATATTCCTTTGATTTGGTGTTAGATGCATATATTAGAATAGGCATGATTAGTAAAGATGCATTGAGATATCTATGATATTATTATTTGAGTATGATGGAACAGTTATGTGTTGTTATGTCATATGACATATTAACCCATGTGACGGCACACCTCTCGGTCCTCACACACGGGACCCATGCTGCCTCAATCGGCGATCTGCATTAGCCACCCATCACACGCTAGGTCAAGAGCCTCGAACCCCGGCCAGTTCTACCTGCACATAGTTCGTTTGTAGCAGGATTAGAACTCTTGACCTCCCCTCACGGAGAGGATCCTTTTAACCATTCAGCTTAATGGTTAAAGGGATCCTCTCCGTGAGGGGAGGTCAAGAGTTTGAATTCTGCTGCAGATGAACTATGCGCAGGTAGAACTGGCCGGGGTTCGAGGCTCTTGACCTGGCATGTGATGGGTGGCTACGCGTCAGATGCGCCGATTGGGTGTGGCATTCTATAGGCAGACGTGGGGTCCCGTGTGTGGGGACCGAGAGGCATGCCGTCATAACCCAAGTTGAGATAGTCTTTTAGTTCTTATTTTAGTTGATTTGTTTGCATCTTTGATAGTTTGTTTTTAAAGTTCATGTTGTAAATTTTTGGATTATTTATTTAAGAAAAGTTTACAGTTTGAGCTTACTTTAGAGTGTATTATAGTTCTTTGGTTCCTATCAAATTGTCTACTCCCTGGGGAACCCTCAGCTAGGGTTAGCTAGATTCCTTTGGAGCGTAACAATTTTATTGGTTTCAGAGGTGTAGATTCATTAAGAAAGCCTAAGGACATAGGAACCTCACGACTAGGGTTGTGTTAAGGTTAGAATGAATAAATAAATAAAATAAACACTCTTTATATAATACATATTCTTTTGGCATACTCTGAATTTGGGGGGGACCAAATTCTTTTTAAAAGGGTGAATAATATTATAACCTAAGTTTTTATTATATTTTATTTATGGATATAATTAAAATTTTATGGACTTAGTTGTAAATTTTAAAATTAAAGAGACTATTTTGGAAAAAAAAATATCTAAAATATCTTATAAATATACCCTAAACCTAAACCTATTTCCCCTTAATTATCTTTTCCCCACGGCGCCGCATGAGCTTTATTTTTCCTCTTCCCCTGCGAACGTGTTGTTGTTGCCTGCCTTCGCGTTCACGTCTTCCCCATCAGAAGCAGCCGCATGTGTCTGGCGGCATCGGAAAGAGGCGCTGGCGGCCACCTTGTCGCTCCTTAGTGTGGCGCTCGTTGTCCGATGTGATTTTAGATGCGTGCAGCAGGTTCAGCGGCAGGCAATGAGTTCTGCGGTGAACGCCATCTCCACCTCCTTCCTTTCTTGGCGTCGGCGGCTTTTCCTCTTCCAGCGGTGTCCTCCTTCTTCCTCGGCGGCTGTTCCTATTCCCTACGAACGTCCAGCGCAAGCAGTAGTGCTTCCTTGCAGCACTCGCGCTGACGTTTCCTTGCCGCGCCGTGTGCGGACATTGCTGTGTTCGCGTGTGGCATGTAGCATTTGTAGCTTCTTCCCTCTCAGCGATTGTCCTCTCTCTCGATAGCAGCAAAGAGTCTTTCCTTATTGGCGGCGATGTTTCCGGCAGCAAACGCCAGTGAAATTTTTTCTAGCAACACGAGTGAACGTTGTGTTCGCTTCGATTCACATCGTCTGCGTCGAGCATTGCAGCGAAGGTAAAATTTGATTTTCTGTTATCTATTTTATTTATTAATTATTAATTATTTTATTTCCTCTAAAATACATAAAAATGTTTATGAACTTTAAATTATATTTTTATTATGTGTGATTAGGGTAATCTTGGGGACTTTAATATTCTTGGAACTTAGTTGTGATCAATATCTACCCGTGGAACTTATTCCGATAAGAATCTAATTTTGTATGATCGTTATAATTAGGGGTTAAGGGCATAGTTATGGATTGATACATGAAGTAAGTGAAGACAAATAAATTTATTTAAATTATTCAGTTAAGAAGAAGAGATAATTTTAATTTTGGAGGAATTCGGGATATCAACGCTCGAGGTAGGAATCTTTCCCTACTCTTTTGTTATGGTGTCAAGGACATGTAGGAATCTTTGTCTATTCCTTTGATTTGGTGTTAGATGCATATATTAGAATAGGTTGACACCATTATCTATTTGATCCGTCTGCTTGCTTTGTTTCTAAATTCGGTTGACCTTATTTATCTTGTTCATTTGATTATATTCTGTTTCTGTATGCATGGTTAGTAAAGATGCATTGAGGTATCTATGATATTATTATTTGAGTATGATGGAATAATTGTGTACCTGTGTTGTTATGTCATGATATATTGACCTCTAGACTAGGTGATTTATCACCAGTGGCCACTGTGTGTATGATATATAGTTATCGATTATATCAGGCTATATGGTTGCTGGTTAGGTGATGCGTTGTATTTACACCGCATTTTTACTTGCATTTTATATTATATTTTAGGCTTAATTGCATGATTTTATGCTAATTTTGGTATTTTTACTTCACTTGGCACAGAATCTTCACTTTTCTTGGTTTTATTAAAAATGCAAGTAAAAAAAAGCACAAAAATGATGGATTTCGTGAGTTTTAATGTCATAGCACAATTCCCGAGGAGATCACGAGCTTACACGTCAAATTTGGAGCGAAAATAGTGAAGATATCGATTTTCACGGCCTTGGCCGTAATTCTGGGGTCGGCCGTAATTTTGGTGTTCGAACAAGGGCGAAATGCGCATAAGTGTGGAAATCTACATAAACTTTCACAGGTGAAGCCGTGAATCTATCACGGACCGTGAAACTTTCTATGTACAAAGAGCTATATGCACAGAAACATTTACGGCCTCGGCCGTAAACTCATTACGGACTGTGAAAACGTCCGCCCTTCGAGTTTTTCACTCGATTCGTCTCCAAATTGAACCGGATCCGAACCAAACTTTGTAGAAATGTTCCTTCATAGGTTTCGGATCGGACAAGCTATAAAAGATTGGGTTTTTCGAGGGTTAGGGAGGACTTTCGGACGAAGACGATCGGCGGCGGCAACTAAGGCAAAATTCTGATTTTTGATCATATTCCGGCGAGATTTCATGCAAAAGAGAACTTTGATCGGCTCTTCTTCATGTTCAAATCGAGGGGAAGCTAGTTTAACTATTTTCTTAGTGAATTTCTTGCAATTTCGATAAGAATTCATGCTTGTTCATCATATAAACATGTTGTTTCTTAAGAACATGAGCGAGTAAACCTTTATTTCGAGATTAAGGGCATAGCCCGTTGACAATTATGAGTTAATCTGTATTTTTACACCTTTGATATAATTGTTTTATCATGATTTGATTGAAATTGTGTTTAACCCGTAATTTACATTGGCCACGTATAATTGCGATTTAGACGTTGCGAGAAGTACCAGGAGGTGAATCGCAGCGTCGAATCTATTTTAATCAAACCTACGAATCCAATCATGAGAGTAGTTTGGATTCGTTTGAAGGATTTATTAGGCTTTTCATAGAACTTAATGGGTGTAGGTACGTTAATTATCACGAGAGTAGGTAGTTAACGTAGTTAGACACCGGATTACGCTTCGGGAGGAGGTAATCTATATATTAGGAAAAGTCCCTTTCATGATCATAACTTTTTGTTCAAAGAGTTATTTTTATATGATTCATACTTGTCAGCGTGGTGAAACCCTGAGTCCCGATCTTTCAGAATTTGAATCTCTCTTAACGCTGTTTCTCTCGTACTTAGAGTTCAACACAAATCACTACTTGATTTTGCCTAGATTCAAACAAGTTAAAAAGTTGGTACTTAACTGCCTAATCCTCGAGGGAACAATCTTATTTTATTACTTCGATAAATCTGTGCACTTGCGGACACATCATTAGGGTATCGCCAGTTGTCTTCAGACAATACTTTGAATGCCAGGTGTTGAACGTAATACTATCGGGCTGCTTAGGACAGTCGTTCCACTATGTGAGCTAATAGTGGAAACACTCTAAAAAGGAATGTGACTCATTATTGAGATCTATTTGCCAAGCTTGATGATTTACCCGACATCCTCTGTGTACAGTTATCTTTGTATTATTTATTTCTGATATGTAGCATTGTTCCAGTCATTGTATTATCTTGTTATTTGAGCACCTATCATTTTGTTGATTTCTACTTAGCATTTTTGCTAACTCCTATTGTTTCTCCTCCATGTACAGAGTTAGCTTCTGGGAGGGATAGGGTAGATAGCTATATACCATCCCCAAGTTGAGATAGTCTTTTAGTTCTTATTTTAGTTGATTTATTTACATCTTTGATAGTTTGTTTTTAAAGTTTGTGTTGTAAATTTTTGGATTATTTATTTAAGAAAAGATTGCAGTTTGAGCTTACTTTAGAGTGTATTGTAGTTCTTTGGTTCTTATCAAATTGTCTACTCCCTGGGAACCCTCAACTAGGGTTAGCTAGATTCCTCCGGAGCGTGACATAACTAAAGCAATAAATTTATTCTAAGATAAAGATATTGACTCCTTGCACAGGCTTTACTGTGTTCTTTTGTCTCAAAATACAGCTGGTGATGTCCCACTATCGGTGCGTTGGTGAGGGATCTATCATAGTGGCTTTCAATATTAAATATAGGGATGACAACTTCGTAGCAATTTAGCGGGTACCCACCATACCCAAAACACATTTAAAAGTAATCAGATATATGTTATTCGGGTTCGGGGTAGGCTATGGGTAGTGCATATGCTACCCGAGTCAGGTTTGGGGTAGAGTTCAGGTAGCATAAGGCGGATACCCACTACTCGAACCCAATTATATTTATTTATTTAGTTATTTATGTACTAAAAATTATAATTTTTTTAATATATTAGTCAAGTTTGCAGATACCCATTTTACCCTACTCAAAATTTAACCATTATTAGGATTTTTATAGGGTTGGGTGCTCAAATTTTAATCAGGTAATCATGTATATAGTTTGAAATTTTATATGGTAAGTATTTAAGTCGGGTATTAAACGTGTAGTTAAATTTTTAATAGGGTAGGGTATGGGTAGTTATTTAGGTATGAGTAGTAGAAGAATTATTCGGGTTAGGGTACGGGTAGTATGGAAAATATGG
Organism: Costus lasius; assembly: GCA_027563935.2. NCBI lineage: Eukaryota > Viridiplantae > Streptophyta > Magnoliopsida > Zingiberales > Costaceae > Costus > Costus lasius. The sequence goes on along the minus strand of CM050448.1, from coordinate 66,383,654 downwards.
GTACCCTACTCGCTGCTATCTCTAATTAAACATGCAAAAAAAAAGAGCAGAGAATAGAGTGGAGAATGCATTCAATGTCTTCTAGACACTGTCTTCTCTACTTATAAAGTAGAGGTAGAGGCACAACGATAAAAAATAACTAGATAAAAACACTATTAATAAATTGTCTCATGTGCCTACCTATAAATAGGGATACTAAAATGGCCCGCACATGCACCTACACTCGCGACCACACTTGTGGCTTGGATTGGCATGGCGTGGCATGACTAGGTGAGGCACGCTGTATGTGTTTGGATCAGCTTGGATTTAATTAATTGAATGCCCCTAAGCTATAATGAGCAAATGTGATTTAACTCAATATAAACTCAAGCTTCCCTCTAAATCCCTCTGTATGAGACTTTAAGAGACTTTGAGTTTTTCTTTAAAAACTCTAAAAATCCCTAAAAAGCTTAAAAGCCTATTAAAATAATTAAATAAAAACAAAGTATCATTGGACATTTATATCATGCGATTAGGGAAGAGTAGTGCTCAACACACTTAGTACACAAAAACACCATAAGAAGAAATGTAGTAAACTAGGTCTTAAAATTATTCCTTTTGGCCTAGTTTTGAAAGTTGCACATATGATACAACTAACTGTGACATAGAGTTGCGTATTTTTTCTTATATGCGAGTATCTTGTATTTGTGTGAGTTTACTAGAAGTGTCCAGTTTCTAGTCTGTGGTCATATACATAAACTCATAGATAAAAGAAACCCTATGAAGAAGTGTATAGAGTTACTTCTTAAGGTATACCTTTGGGTCTTTTTTAGAGTCATAAATGCTTCCTCACTCTATATAGGAGTATTTTATCACCTTATGAATAGGGTATTGGGGCCTTTTAAATATAACTTTAATTAACATAATAATGTTTTTACAATATTTTTATTTTGTACTCTTTGGCCAACTAGTCAGCTTATTATTACCATGAATCTCTTTCCAAGGTCTACCTATTACATAGGTTGGGTTGCCACTGAAGGATGACCTATTATGGACAAATCTCTATTCTCTTAGATGCAGTCATCACTTTGGTTTGGTTCAAGCTTTTTGTGAGACAACCATCAAGGTTATTATCAGTTCTTTACTATGTTATGAGTAGAAAGTAATCTAATTATTTTCTGCTTTATCTTAATATGTCTACTCAATTTAGCATTCATAAGTTTCTTTTTACAAAATTCTATTACAACTTTTCTATCACAGTTTATAGATATTGGTGGATTGATTGATATTGCCATTGATATAAAGGAACAAAGTTTTTTGATCCATTGTGCTTCTAAGCAAGTTAGATCAACGGCTATTAACTCTACTTCCATGGTACTTCTAACTATTAATTATTTATTTATTAGGTTACCATTAAATGGCTCCACCACCTAAAGTGAAAACATATCCAAAAGTTGACTTAATGTTATTAGAGTAAAAAATCCAATTGGCGTCACAAAATGCTTCTAATGTAGAAGGATATCCACTATAAGTTAAGGCATGATTAATTATTCCTTTAAGGTATCTGAATATTTTTTTATAGTAGTTCAGTGAAGTTCACTTGGGTTATTAGTATACCTACTAAGCATAGATACTACATAAGTGATGATTAAAAAAGTTATAGTTAATTTTATATGTTTATATCATTCATTTGAGTTATTTTTACCTACTTTTGCTTGTTATTTAATTCAAATTAGCAGTTTGGTTCATAATCTACTAGTTCTTTATTTTTTAATCTTTTTAGGTAAAATATGCATAATTTTAATAGATTTCCAAATCAACTAAACCTAGAATGAAGCTAAGGATAGCTTAAGGCTGTCATGGAGACTTTATTTTTAGTAAAAATCAAACTTAGAAAAGTCATCTTCATGGGCTACGACGAATTGTCACACCCTTGTAATAACAAAAAGGACCAAATCAACCAACACCTAAGTCTTCCACCCCTTTTACCCAAATCATGAATCCAAGACTAAACCCATAGAAAATTCGATCAAATAAGCAAAAATCAAAAGTAGAGAAATATCTATAAGGGATCAGAGAAGGCAAGCGCCAAAGAGGGGATTCGAATAGAGAGAGATGAGGTGATTTTAAAGGGGAAGGGGGAAAACCTAGAATGGTAGCTGCCTAGGATTTGGGGTTGCCAAGAGGTTTCCTGAGCACCTCTGGTGATGTAGCACAAGTCCTAGCCTCCCAAAAAATTTGGCCAAATCATGACTATGACCAAGATCATGACCTAGTCATGAAACAATTTATGGAGCTAGTGAAAGACCCTAGAAAACATCACGACCATGATGTACATCATGGCCGGCCCGTAACGCTAGATCACGACCATGACCAAGATCACAGCTTGGCCATGAAGCAATCTGTGGAGTTTACAAAAAAAAGCCTAGAAGACATTATGACCATGACGTACATCACGGCCTACCCATAACCCCAGATCCTGGCCATGGCCAAGATCAATGCCTGGTCATGACCAAGATTACGGTCTAGCCATGAAGCAATATGTAGATTTTGAGAAATGGACTGGGAGCCATCATGGGGTTGTCATAGCCATGATGGTTCTAGAAAAACCAGAACAACCTCTTTCGAAGGACCTATGATTAGCATCCCATCATGCCTCCTGAGCATTACATGGGTGTAATCAACCTTTCTTCAGCTCACACGGATCCCATTTAGCCTATGTGCTTACTTCCATGATGCATTGAAGAGGCACATTCGACTCAGTATAACAACCAACTATCAAACTCGGCATAAGAGTCTGCCCATACTATGATGAACCAGCCCACTATCAGCCGATTCTGCTGCTTCATCATGATGTGCTCGGAGTTGGTGTAGATGACCCCATCCAGCCCAACAAGGCCAGTCTACTATGGGGAATTTTTCAGGAATTAATTTGATAATAATTTTGCATGTGTTCACACAATATTAATTTGTATAAATTAAAAAAAAAGTTTAAGAAAAAAAACCAGAAAGCGTGTTACGGCTTGCCCTTAGGTGAAAGTTTTGAGCTCTCGTGCGAGTTGTGAAGGTCAAACCCTAGTTCACATGTGCATCTAGGAGATCTTGCATAGGCGAAAAACTAGGTTTGATAGGATCGAGAGGCAAGATAATATGAGCAACCATAAAAATGCGTTACCATTGCCATTGATCGAGTGGCGACTTGGAAGAAGAAAGGGCGAGCGGCTCTTCTCCAAAGGAAATCGCACACAAGAAGATGATGACTTCTTCCTTGTATTCCTTGTGCTAGCAAAGATCCAAGGAGTCCTAGATCGTGTTTGAGGAGATGTCTTTTTTTTTTCTTTTGCTGGCCGAACTTCCTCTTGTCGTGAAGATCATCCATACGAGAGGAGAGGGGGCGAGAGAGAGATAGGCGTTCGAACGTGGGGGGCGTTTTCTCAAAGAAAACGGCTTCCAAAAATAGTAAGTCCATAACCCCATGTTTAACTCCACTTGAAGCCATCGATAACTCCTCTCTCAAATGAACCATGCGTTCACCAAGTGAACCGGTTCAATTCTATTTGGTTCAAAGACTAAATCGAACCCACCATGGTCTTGATCTCTTTAAACCAAATGGTTCAAGATCTAACCACACATCTCTCGACCCTCTTGATCTCTATGATCAAGCATCAATTCTCTCGATCGAAGCTTACCGATCTCAAGCCCTAATCAATCAAACATGATCAGACCAGATCTCACTTCCAATCAGAGTTTAAATTCCTTTAAACTGAACCAGAACAATTCAGTCCACACGATCTGACACAAGTAAGCCATATCATCAAATTGTGCGACCCTAAGGGTTTCCTTCAATGTCGGTAACGATAACTTACGTTATCACGATCAGAGAGGGGTATCTAGCAACACATCACTGTCTCCCGATATGAAGGAAAGAGTCTTCCAAGACTACACCCAAACCATAGCACAAGTGTGAATCCAATTCACTCGGCATACATGTTCCCTTTGCCACTGGACGTTCTTATTGGACAAGCCTGTCAAGCCTGTAATTCCAACATGATGAGAATGGTTAGATCAGATGAACATAGTCATCTGGGTATGGCCATACACTTTCTCAACCATCTCATCCAGGGGGCCCTTTAGAACATCACACTCCAACTAGGAGAGGCAATCCTATATCTATCACCAGTGTCCTAACATGAGTCATGCCCACCATCCAAGATAATCCTTAACCATTATCTTTCAAATGATATTGAACTACCTCAAAACAATGCCAATCATCATTTAGAAACACAAGTGATCTCAAGTCAGAGGGAGTATACCACTTACTACCTCAAAACAATGCCAATCATCATTTAGAAACACAAGTGATCTCAAGTCAGAGGGAGTATACCACTTGCTTGCTTATAAGGATTTATTCACATTGTGACAAACAATTGAATATCCTAAGTAGGGTCAGTCCAGTACATCCAATGCACCTATGCGTCTAAATCTTATTCCATGCTCGAAGCATCCTATAAGATTAGAACACATATTAGTCTCAATCATATCAAGGCTGTCTCATGTTCACCAAGATATCTCGACTAAGGACAATATTGCATGTCAGCCAAGCTGAAACACCAATGAGACATTATTCAGAAGTATACATACAGCAGCAGATAATGCAACAATCTGAATAACAACAATTGCCTTTATAAACATATACATAGTTTATACATGATACTGATAACAGCCCAAGGCCTCAAACATTAGCCTTAAGGGCATACCCCAACAATCTCCCACTTGCACTTAAACTAATGGTTGAGAAATCTCAAACCCATATTATTACAGTGCTTTTCATGCTTCTGCTGCGCCAGAGGCTTTATAAGCGGGTCAGCTAGATTGTCATCTGTATGTACCTTGCAGATCTTGATCTCTCCTCGATCTATGATCTCACGGATCAAATGAAACCTTCTCTGTATGTGCTTGGACTTCTGGTGTGACCGTGGTTCCTTTGCTTGTGCAATCGCTCCAGTGTTATCACAGAAGATAACCAGTGGATCTGCACTCGAAGGAACAACACCAAGTTCTTGAATGAACTTACGAATCCACACTGCCTCCTTTGATGCTTCTGAGGCTGCAACATACTCGGCTTCTGTTGTGGAATCAGCAACAATTGATTGTTTGAAACTCTTCCACACCACTGCTCCTCCATTCAAGCTAAAAACGTAGCCTGATTGCGATCGGAAATCATCTTGGTCAGATTGGAACGAAGCGTCAGTATATCCTTCAATACTGAGTTCTTCCCGACCTCCATAAATCAAGAACATATCTTTGGTTCTTCGAAGATAATTCAAAATGTTCTTGACTGCAATCCAGTGTGCCTTCCCTGGATTACTTTGGAACCGACTGGTCACGCTTAACCCGTAAGCGACGTTTGGGCGAGTACACAACATCGCATACATGATGGACCCAATAGCCGAAGCATAAGGCATATTGTCCATCTCATCTTTCTCAGACTGTGTTTGAGGACACTGGCTCTTTGAAAGATTCAAACCATGTCTGACTGGAAGATATCCTCTTTTAGAATTTTCTAAATGAAATCTCTCCAGGACCTTATCGATGTAAGTACTCTGGCATAGCCCGAGAAGCCTATTAGATCTATCTCTATAGATCTTCACACCTAGTACATAGGCTGCTTCTCCTAAATCTTTCATCTGGAAACATTTTCTTAACCATGCTTTGACTGCATGCAGTTCAGGAATATCGTTTCCAATGATTAAGATATCATCGACGTAGAGGACTAAGAAAGTAATCACGCTCCCACTAAACCTTTTATATACACACGGGTCATCTTCATTTTTGATGAAACCAAATTCACAGACTGATTCATCAAAACGAATATTCCAGCTTCTTGATGCTTGTTTAAGTCCATAAATGGACTTCTTTAATTTGCATATTTTATGACGTTCTGATGGATTGATGAAACCTTCAGGCTGTGTCATATACACATCCTCTTCTAGTTTTCCATTAAGGAAAGCGGTCTTCACATCCATTTGCCAGATCTCATAATCATAATATGCTGCTATCGCGAGAATAATCCGAATGGATTTGAACATGGCTACAGGAGAGAAAGTTTCATCATAATCTATCCCGTAGATTTGTTTGAAACCTTTCGCAACTAGCCTGCCCTTATAGGTAACTACGTTACCATCCATGTCTTTCTTCTTCTTGAAGATCCACTTACAGCGTATAGGGATTACTCCCGGAGGTGGATCAACCAAATCCCAGACTTGGTTGTCGGACATGGAGTCCATCTCGGCTCGCATAGCTTCAAGCCATCTTGCTGATTCCGGTCCACTGACCGCATCCGCATAAGTAAGGGGTTCATCATTAATGATGTAGATTCCGTCATAGCGCTCAGGCTGATGACGAATCCTTCCCGATCTACGCGGTTCCCGTGATATCTGAGCCTCAGGTTGAACATTAACCTGTTCTATTTGCTCAGGCTCATCCAACTGAGCTTGACTACTTTGTCCCTCTTCTGGATTTTCATCCAGCTTTATTTCTCTCCCACTGGCCTCTTGCAGAAGAAATTCCTTCTCAAGAAAAATAGCCGTTCGAGCAACAAATACTTTGTTCTCTTTGGGATAGTAGAAATAATAACCCTTAGTTTCTTTAGGGTAACCGACAAAGATACATTTATCTGATCTGCTCTCCAGTTTCCCAGAGGCGAGCTTTTTGACATAAGCCTCGCAACCCCAGATTTTGATAAATGTCAAGCTCGGCTGTTTCCCATACCATAACTCATATGGTGTCTTTGAAACGGCCTTGGATGGCACTCGGTTTAGCACCTTTACAGCTGTTTCCAGTGCAAATCCCCAAAAGGAGTAAGGTAGAGTAGCCTGACTCATCATAGAACGAACCATATCCAATAAGGTTCTATTTCTCCTCTCGGACACACCATTCCATTGTGGTGTTCCTGGCGGAGTGAGCTGTGAGATGATCCCACACTCCTTCAGATAGTTAGTAAACTCATGACTCAAGTATTCGCCACCTCGATCTGAACGAAGTGCCTTGATATTTCGGCCTAACTGATTTTGTACTTCATTTTTGAATTCTTTGAACTTGTCAAAAGATTCACTCTTATGTCTCATTAGATAGACATAACCATACCTACTGAAATCATCAGTAAAAGTAATGAAGTATAAATAGCCACCTCTGGCATGTTTACTAAAAGGCCCACACACATCACTGTGAATAAGGTCAAGTAAACCTGAAGCCCTTTTACCTTTATTAGTAAAAGGAGTCTTCGTCATTTTACCCATTAAACAAGCTTTGCATGTATCAAGCTCCTCATAGGAGAATGATCCCAGCAGTCCATGATCATGCAACCGCTTAATGCGCTTCTTGTTAATATGGCCTAAACGACTATGCCATAACAAGGTGCTGTCATCAGCATACTTGGCTTTCTTGTTATCAATTTGTTGTACAGAACATTCCATGTCCAACATGTATAACCCATTGTTAATCGACCCAGTTGCATAAACAATATTATCATATGAAATACAACACTGTGAAGTTTTGCATTCAAAAGAAAAACCTTTCCTGACAAGAGCAGGAATAGAGATAATATTCTTAGTTATGCTTGGCACAAAATAACAATTGTCAAGTTCTAATACAAAACCAGATGGTAAAGAGATGTTATATTGTCCTACAGCAACAGCAGCAACCCGTGCTCCGTTTCCAACTCGTAGGTCCACCTCATGCTGTCCCACCTGTCTTCTTCTCTTGAGTTCCTGCACATTTGAACAAATGTGAACTCCACATGCAGTGTCCAACACCCATGAAATCGAAGAAGCTACCATGACTTCAGTCACGTAAATACCTGAGCCAGAAGTGAAAGGCTTGCTTCCCTTCTTCTCTCCTTGGAGCGCTTTACAGTCCTTCTTCCAGTGACCCAGCTGGCCACAATGGAAGCATCTGTTGTCCTTTGACCACTTCAACTTTTGTTTCAAAGCCTTGTTGTAGCTCTTGATAGGGGTTTTGCCCTTCTTCCCCTTCCTCTTGTTCCGTGAAGGAACCATCAAGACAGAGGATGAAGGCTTTCCCTTCTCAAGAGTCTGCTCTGTGGTGCAGAGCATGTTCAGTAACTCTGCCGGAGTACAGTCGATTTTGTTCATATTAAAATTAATAATGAACGAATCGAAAGAAGCCGGGAGAGACTGCAAGATAATGTCAACAACAAGTTCTGAATTGATGGTATGTCCCAGTTTCTCTAGAGCCTCCTTGTACCCAATCATCTTGAGTATGTGAGCTCCCACTGGACTCCCTTCAGTCAGTTTGCTATGAAAGAAAAGTTTTGTCAAGTTATAGCGTTCAGTCCTTGCCTGTGCAGCATACAGCATCTTGAGATTTGCTATAATATCAATAGCAGACAAATCCTCATGCTGACGCTGTAGCTCGGGCGTCATTGACGCAAGCATAAGGCAAGCGACATCAGTACTATCACTGACGTGCTTCTCATAAGCATCCCGAACCGCCCTTGCGGCGTTCGCAGCGGGTTGAGCCGGTATTGCCGACTCAAGGACATACAGCTTCCTCTCAGCTTTAAGCACAATCTTAAGCTGTCTGTACCAGTCTGAGAAGTTTGGCCCAGCAAACTTCTCCTTTTCCAATATGGATCGCAAATTGAGCCCTGTGGTGTTCGTTGCTGCAGGAATCTACAACATGGCAAGAACAACAAGGTCAGTATCCATGTTAGAATCATTCCAGGACTTAAGAGTGATTCTTTTCTCACTATTTTGTCTGACTGAAAAATCCAATAAAACAGCCCGAAAGAGTGAAACTCTTTTAGTGAGATGGGATCCAGATTTCATACTTGATCTCCGCGTCCCGCTCAGGCGAGATAAGATGCACAGAGAGTTCAAGCACTAGTCACTGGTAGGCTATCCATGCCAATCGCCAACCCGTGCGATTCCCCTTCATCTAGGCAATCCAGAAGACCGTGCCAACTGAGTTGGTACAACACAGTCTCTGATTCCTCAGATGGCTGCCTCCATACAGCTATCATATGCTCAATATATAGCCTATATGGTCAAGCTGACCTGACCTACTCCCTGGACCATCACATGCTATGCGGAGCAACGAGAAGAGATAAATCCCTTCTCTGTAGCATGTAGATGTAATCGCACACCGTCTGAAGATAGCTAGGCGTGCCCACTGAGTGGGTACAACACGGCCCCAACGATAGTCAGAACAGTGAGGTTTCGCGTCAGAAGGCAATCAAGCTTGATATGGTCGTTGGATTTTAACGGTCCTTTTATCTTCTTACTATCATGCAAATTCTATAGTGATAGCAGAAGAATATAAACATTCATGTGCTAATATTACTTAAAACAATAAGTAGAAAGCACAATTATCTTATGTGGTAAATGCCCATAAAAGCCTAAGTAAAACCCTAGTTTTACAAAAGTCTTCACGTGAGCTCTTTATGGGTCTTTTACATTTCATCTGGCCCAGCTCATGCCAAAGCGCCCTGCAGGCAGTATGCGCCTGTTCTAGAGTCGAACTCTAGACCTCCACCTGGTGAAGCCACTGACTGCAAGCGCCTCTGCCATGTGTGCTCATGTGCTCATGTCTGATCAAATTACATTTTAATCTATCTAGACATGGTTTGACTCGCAGGTCAAATATACATTTTCATAAATTAAAGTGTGATTCGCAGATCACAGTAAAATTTATAAATTAATTCCAGGCACGCAGGCCCCAGCACAGCACACGAAAAAAAATAAGGGCAGCCCACATAAGATTAAATAAACACCCAATGAACATGTCAAACATGCATACATGTGATTCAAACAGAAAATAAAATTTTGAAATACCCATGGCATCAATTTTATTTCCTTATGTGCCCTACTACCTTACAACGGTCCATTAACAGGCATCCACTCATCAGACCAAGTCAGATCCACTGCCCTTGCATGCACCCAGTCATAACTGACTTGCGTCGACCTAGTGGTCAACTATGCATGCCTTAAGGGCTGAACGTCCCACATGATTTCTGGCAAGCGGGTGTGACCCCGGGCCTAAATCATGATCGTTCACTAGGCGCCTCAATCAGACATCGCTACATGCCCTTCTGCAGTCGACCTATAGCCACCTGTTATGCTTGCGCACAGGTGCTATCTGGTCGACCCATCTAGGCTGTCAGATGGTCTGATTAGGCTGTTGGGTCCAGACTTGACTAACGACTTCAACCCTGTTAACCCGTCTAAGAGTTTAAAGCAGGCGCTTAGATAGATCTAAATGAGGGGGCGCGCATGATAATATTTTGGTTGAAAACTATCATGAAGAGCGCAAACAAACATTACATGCACAAGCTTACTTCTAACATATAGCATGTATTTTCGCATGACATCATGAAGATCTATCCAACGCATAAAACAAACATGGATCACAACAAGATGGCGATCATATATATCAAGCCAAAAACCTTAGCTCTGATACCAATTGAAGGTCAAACCCTAGTTCACATGCGCATCTAGGAGATCTTGCATAGGCGAAAAACTAGGTTTGATAGGATCGAGAGGCAAGATAATATGAGCAACCATAAAAATGCGTTACCATTGCCATTGATCGAGTGGCGACTTGGAAGAAGAAAGGGCGAGCGGCTCTTCTCCAAAGGAAATCGCACACAAGAAGATGATGACTTCTTCCTTGTATTCCTTGTGCTAGCAAAGATCCAAGGAGTCCTAGATCGTGTTTGAGGAGATGTCTTTTTTTTTCTTTTGCTGGCCGAACTTCCTCTTGTCGTGAAGATCATCCATACGAGAGGAGAGGGGGCGAGAGAGAGATAGGCGTTCGAACGTGGGGGGCGTTTTCTCAAAGAAAACGGCTTCCAAAAATAGTAAGTCCATAACCCCATGTTTAACTCCACTTGAAGCCATCGATAACTCCTCTCTCAAATGAACCATGCGTTCACCAAGTGAACCGGTTCAATTCTATTTGGTTCAAAGACCAAATCGAACCCACCATGGTCTTGATCTCTTTAAACCAAATGGTTCAAGATCTAACCACACATCTCTCGACCCTCTTGATCTCTATGATCAAGCATCAATTCTCTCGATCGAAGCTTACCGATCTCAAGCCCTAATCAATCAAACATGATCAGACCAGATCTCACTTCCAATCAGAGTTTAAATTCCTTTAAACTGAACCAGAACAATTCAGTCCACACGATCTGACACAAGTAAGCCATATCATCAAATTGTGCGACCCTAAGGGTTTCCTTCAATGTCGGTAATGATAACTTACGTTATCACGATCAGAGAGGGGTATCTAGCAACACATCACTGTCTCCCGATATGAAGGAAAGAGTCTTCCAAGACTACACCCAAACCATAGCACAAGTGTGAATCCAATTCACTCGGCATACATGTTCCCTTTGCCACTGGACGTTCTTATTGGACAAGCCTGTCAAGCCTGTAATTCCAACATGATGAGAATGGTTAGATCAGATGAACATAGTCATCTGGGTATGGCCATACACTTTCTCAACCATCTCATCCAGGGGGCCCTTTAGAACATCACACTCCAACTAGGAGAGGCAATCCTATATCTATCACTAGTGTCCTAACATGAGTCATGCCCACCATCCAAGATAATCCTTAACCATTATCTTTCAAATGATATTGAACTACCTCAAAACAATGCCAATCATCATTTAGAAACACAAGTGATCTCAAGTTAGAGGGAGTATACCACTTGCTTGCTTATAAGGATTTATTCACATTGTGACAAACAATTGAATATCCTAAGTAGGGTCAGTCCAGTACATCCAATGCACCTATGCGTCTAAATCTTATTCCATGCTCGAAGCATCCTATAAGATTAGAACACATATTAGTCTCAATCATATCAAGGCTGTCTCATGTTCACCAAGATATCTCGACTAAGGACAATATTGCATGTCAGCCAAGCTGAAACACCAATGAGACATTATTCAGAAGTATACATACAGCAGCAGATAATGCAACAATCTGATTAACAACAATTGCCTTTATAAACATATACATAGTTTATACATGATACTAATAACAGCCCAAGGCCTCAAACATTAGCCTTAAGGGCATACCCCAACAAGTTGATTCCGAACTGAACACCCAGGATACAACCGAAATACTCCTCCTGTGGGTGATGACCATGGAGAAGATGACCAGACTCCCTTTCAGTATCAGAGTAGCAGAAAACCAAGAAACCAAGGAAGAAAATCAAGAGAAGATCAGAAATCGATGTTGATCCTCTCGGCCGAGTGTTAGCAGCCTTTTAATCGGCTAAATCCAACGGCCAAAAGCAACATTAACAATTGTTAACGTTATCAAAACGCAATTGGATTAAATTCATTGACTTACATTGACCGATCATTAAAAATGATGAAAGGAAATAATAATAATAATTTTTAATTTTATACCAACAATCCCCCACAAAATTAAAAATAATCTGAATATAATTAAATTTATTTAAAAAAATAAACAAAATAAAATTGTTGTTCGTTACTTATATTGTGCGGTCAGTAAAGTGCACTTAAAGGTATAGCCTTTACTCAGTGAAAATATTTTCATCTAAAGAAAAAATAGTGAACTAGTCTTGAACTATTTCCTTTGACCCATATTAGAACAAATTCACACACAGTACATAGTATGTCTGATCGTGGGGTTGCTCATTTTTGGCCTTGTATGTATATCTTTATGAGAGCTTCTGAGGGTTGTCAATGTCTTCAACCACAGCTGTATACGGACTCTCTCATATAAGAAGTTCCCTACAAGGGATAAGTATAGAGGCTCATCTCATGGTAATTAACCACTTTGGGAAGTTTTCCTTTCCTCTACAATATAAGCACAAATCTATCTTTAGGAATGGGAGTGTAGAGTATCAGCTCTATCACATAAAATTTTATACACCATAGTGTTTTATAATTTTACTTTTCAAAGTACTTATTGGCCAATCAATCAGCTTGTTATTACCACATTGAACCTCCTTTAAGGGATCTCCTATCACAGAGGTTGGGTTCCCACCGCCGAGAGGCATATTTACAAACTAATTCTTATTCCTCTCGATACTTCCTAGGCAAGCCTTTGGTGAAGCCATTGGATATGTTGTGCTCAATCTTTATAAAAGAAAGAGCTCCATGTGAGTCCAGCCATCTTATAGACTTTTGTCTAATTTTTATATGATGACTCATTTTAGTATTTATTAATTTCTTTTTACAAAATTCTATTGCTGCTTGTGAATCACAATAAACAGAGATAGGAGCTAAAGAAGTAGAAGAGAATGAAAGAGAAGAAATTAAGTTTTTAAGCCATTCGGCTTCTATACAAGTGGTATCTAAAGCCACTAATTCTGCTTCTATGGTTCTCATAGCAATTATAGATTGTTTAGAAGATTGTCATGTAATGACACTTCGACCTAATATGAATACATAGCCTAAAGTAGATTTAATATCATTGGAATCAGATATCCAATTGGCATAACTAAAACCTTCTAATATAGAAGGGAATCCAATAAATTTTAAACTATATGAAATTATGCCCTTAAGATATCTGAATACTATATCTAGAGCATTCCAATGAGATTTGCTAGGATTACTAGTATATCTACTTAACCTAGATACTACATAGGCTATGTTAGGTCTTGTCCTATTTGAAAGGTATAAGAGTGATCCTATACACTAAGCATATATTTTTTTTATTTACAAATTTTCATTTTCTTTTCTAATGAAACATTAGGATCATGAGTAGAAAGAGAAGAGCAGTTAGAAAATTCAAATTTTTCTATGATTTTATTTGTGTAATGAGATTGAGATAAAGTTAATTGACACAACGGATGTTGTGGGTGGGATGATCCTTAGTTCAGTACTCTAAGGAGGTGGAGACGATGATGCCAAAAACGTGAGAGGGTCTTGAGATGAGGGAAAAGAAAATGCTTCAGACGGAAATCCAAGAAAACAGATGAAAACGAACTGCATAGATGCGTCTTGAGCAATACCAACGAGCTGAGAAAGCAACGGCACGGTTCTACAATCTCAAAATACTACCTTCGCTTGTAGAGCCAATTTTCATAGCATGCACACACAATCGGGATTCCTTCATGGTGCAACGAAGGGGAGGGCGTTCACTCATCCTCGACAAGGCTGATGGTTGGGGTGCACAAGGCGGCTACCAAAGCCGGAAGAGGAGATAGAATGCTCAAGGACGTAGTGAGTAAAAGGAATAGGAGCCCGACGCGAGTTGGTGTCGCGTCGGTGCACTTTGATTGAATGAAAAGAAGTACAAGTCGAGAGGAACTCACAGCCAAGTCTCTCGAAGCTTACTGGACCTAGGCCTTCGCGTGGGAAGACAACTACTACAGCAAAACTAAAGAAGAATGCTAGCTCTCCTCCCTCTTTTATAGATCAAGAAGGGGAAGATCACATGAAAACACATGGGAGGGTTGCTGGGTAAGCCAACCACCCTCTAACTTCCTAAAAGGGGTCAAGATGCCCTCTAATAATCAAAAGGGGAGCTACCAACTACAGTACTTGGAATCTTCTAGAAGGGGCTAGCACATGGGCTGGTTTGTTGGGCTATTGTTTGGGCCGGTGTGGCTCTCTAGACCATCTCCGAGCAGGCCACCATGAAGCAACATAATTTGCTAACTGTGGGTTGGTTCTGTACGGTGTTGGCCATCTCTTGGGCGGTGTTGAGGACCCGGTTGTGGTAGCGCTCCGTGGGTGGTTCTTGTGGTGGTCCACGGGGAAAGCTTGACATGTTGATGGGGTGGATAGGCTTCATTGAGGCAGAGGATGGACTCACAACGCCTACAAAATGGTCGGGAGAATGCGAGGACCGTTGCGAGCATCGAACGTCGTGAAAAACAATACCCATTTGTGTTTTCAAGCCCTTCATAGCCTGGCCGTGTTGACGTGAACAGGCATGAATGGTTTCTAGGAAGTTCGCTGAGTCTGTCATGGCTGGGCTGTGCGTTGGGGCACAGCCGTGAATGGTCTTTGTGAATTTCCCCAAAATCTTCACGGGCGTGAGCAGGGTCGGAGGTGTTGGCTGAGCTGATCACGGCCTGGCTGTGTGCCAAGGCACGGGCATGATGGGATGGACTAATTTAAGCTGAGTGCATCACGGGCGGAGCTTGGGCAATCGTGACTCCTTTCATGGGCGTGCTTTCTTCCGCATGGGGTGGGGGCCGTGTCACGGCTGTGCTTGCGCCCATCATGGCCGTGACGGCTTCCGCGGCTGGAGCTCAGTTTTGCGCCGAGCGCGTCACGGTCGGGGCCATGTGTGGGGGCACGGCCGTGTCTGGTTGCGCCGAGGGGTGCATAGACGTGATCTCCTTCATGGCCTGGGCGTGAACGCTAGTACATGGGTCCGTTTGGCCTGAAATTTTTGGTGGAGCTTCCTCGGATCCTGGGAGTCTTCCTAGGTGTCTTCTAGGGGTGTTTGGCCACACCCACATGCATGTATGACTCCGTCATTAATGTATTTGATGATTTTATTATTTTCATACCTAGAATAACATCTACTTCTCCTAAATCTTTCATATTAAAATTATCAGAAAGAAAGGATTTAATTTCAGTTATTAAATCTAAGTTAGGAGCTAAGATGAGAATATCATCTACATACAAACATAAGATGATAAATTTATTCTCATCAATCTTTTTAATATATAAGCAATTATTTGATTCATTAATTTGAAAACAAAAAGAAAGTATTATTTTATCAAATTTTTTATGCCATTGTTTAGGTGCTTGTGTAAGTCCATATAAAGACCTTACTAGTTTGCAAACTTTATTTTCATTATCAGGTGAAATAAATCCTTTTGGTTGGTCTATATAAATTTCTTCTTCTAGATCTCTATGTAGAAAAACAGTCTTCACATCCATCTGATGTACAAACAAATTATGGATGGAAGCAAATGCAAGTATAACTCTTATAGTAGTTATTCTTGCAACAGGCGCATAAGTTTCAGAGTAGTCAAATCCAGTTTTTTAACCAAAGCCTTGAACTACAGATCCATCGGTTCTTAACTTCTTTTTAAATAACCATTTGCATCCTAAAGATTTATTTCTAGGGGTAAATAAGTGAGAATCCAAGTATGATTACTTAGGATTGATTCCATCTCTCTATATATTGCCTCCTTCTAGAAAGGAGCATCAGGAGAGTTAATAGCATCTTGATAAGTACTTGGTGCATCTTCAATTAAATATGTAATGAAATCATTACCAAAGTTCTTTTCAATTCTAACTCTTTGACTCCTTTTGGGTTCAGAAGGTTGAATAGGATCGGTTACTAAAGGCATTAAAGAAGTTGAAGGTTGATTAGAGTTTATTTGAATAGTAGATGAAGTTTTATTTTTAAAAGGGAATATATTTTCAAAGAAAGAAGCATCTTTTGATTTAATTAGTGTATTATTTGATATTTCATATATTTCTGAATTAATTACTAAAAATTTGTATGTGTTACTATCCAAGGAGTAACAAACTAAGATAGCATCTATAGTTTTAAGACCTAATTTTCTCTTTTTAGGTTTAGGTAGATTAACTTTTGCAAGGCACCCCCACATTTGAAGGAAATTAAGCCTTGGCTTATAGCCCTTCCAAAATTCATAAGGTGTGATCTCTTTATCTTTTAAAGGGATTCTATTAAGAATGAAGAATGAAGATAATAGTGCTTCTCCCCAAAGATTTTGAGGTACCCCAGAACTTAACATCATGAAGTTAACCATGTCTAGAAGAGTTCTAGTTTTTCTTTCAGCTACACCATTTGATTGAGGTGAATAAGAAGGTGTAACTTAATGAATTATACCAAAACAAGGTAAAATCATTAGAGACATATTCACCTCCTCTATCTAATCTAATTATTTTAATCTTTTAATCTTGTTGATTTTCAACTTCAGCTTTGAAAATTTTAAATTTACTTAAAACATCATCTTTAGTTTTAATTAAGTAGGTGTAACAATATCTTGAAAAGTTATCTATAAAAGTTACAAAATATTTATTTCCTCCCCTAGTTGTAATTGATGTTGAATCACAAACATCACTATGAATTAGTTCTAGAATTTGCGTATTTCTAGATTCAATTGATTTAAATGGTTTTTTTGGTTGTTTAGCTTTAGCACAAATTTGATATTTTCAATTTAATTTAGAATTTATTTTAGGAATTAATTCTAAATTTATCATTTTATGAATTGATTTGAAATTAACATGACCAAGTCTGCCATGCCAAATATCATTTAATTCAAAATTTAGGACAATAGCAGATGAAGAAAGTGGATTTTATTTATTTGAAAAGGAATTACATTGATTTTGAAGAGTCCTTCTGAAATGAATCCTTTACAAATGAAATTATCCTTTCTGGTGATTACAACTTTATTTGCTTCTAATATAATTTTATAACCTAATTGTACAAGAAGTGATTAACTAATTAGGTTCTTCCTCACATCTGGAACTAGTAGAACATTGTTGAGAAGTAACGTCTTTCCAGAAGTAAACTTCAAGTTGACATTTCCATGTCCTAGCGCGTTCACAGATGTTCCATTACCCATAATTACACTTCCTCCACTTGTGTCCTGAAAGGAAGTAAAATATTCTTTTTAGTACATATATGAACATTAGCTCCTGAGTCAAGGCACCATCTTGAAGTAAGGTAGGCTAAGTTGACAAAAAGAGTAAAAGAAATTGACATGATAGTGCAAGTAGAAGGTTCACCCTCAATCATGTTGACTTGAGGTTTGGGTTTAAAACCTTTCTTCTTGGCTTGAACCTTCTCAGTTTTACAAAAGAAACAATTTGAGGCGAGATGGTTGTCCTTTTCGCACACAAAGCAAAACTAGTCATCCTTCAATTTCTTATTTCTTTTAAAATTTAGTTTTGAAGTTTTGGTTTTATTGTTGTTGTTGTTAGCATTATTCCTAGGTTTAAAATTTTTATTCCTAGGGATAAACCTTTTATTTTTTGGTTTGAAGGAATTATTTGGATTTGGCTTAGCAACTTTAGTTATGTTGATTTTAGATTTAGGAGTATCTTTATTTAATTCTCTTATTCTATATTGATCTTCTATTTTTATGGATTGAATTATAGATCTAAGAGAAAGAGAAGATTGAGATCTCCTAATATCTTGTCCAAACTGGACCAAGAAGGCGGAAGTTTGTCTAAGAGGCAAGAAATTTGGTAGGATTCACTAAAGATGGCTCCATTCCTATGAATTTCATGAATCATGTGAAATTATTGTCAAATTAATTCTTGAAAAAATTCCCCACAACAATCTTAGATGAAAGTTTTGGGCTCTCATGTGAGTTGATTCCAAACTGAACACCCAGGATACGACCGGGATACTCCTCTTATGGGTCACGATCGTGGAGAAGATGACTAGACTCCCTTTCAGTATTAAAGCAACAGAAAACCAAGACACCAAGGAAGAAAATCGAGAGATGATCAAAAGTTGCCGTTGATTCTCTAGGCCGAGAGTTAGCAGCCTTTTAATTGGCTAAATCCAACGGCTAAAAGCAACGTTAACAAGTGTTAATGTTATCAAAACACAATTGGATTAAATTCAATTGAAATCAATTGAATTTAATACTAATTAATTGGCCCAAAGCAAACAATACAATAAAATGTAACCAATTGACTTACATTGACTAATTATTAAAAATGATGAAAGGAAATAATAATTATTATTTTTAATTTTATTCCAACATAGTCCAAGCTCCAACCTAGTCAAGGTCTGCACAGTCTATTTTAGTTATTAGGATTTTATTCCCTATTTTCTTTTTTAGCTTTTAAGTTGTTAAGATAGTTAGAATATTCCAACTAGCTTGTCATGTAATTGTTGTGACTCTCAATCCCCTTACATTATAAAAAGAGGGCTAGAAAGAAGTAGAAAACTAGCTTGCTTAGAGAGTGAAGCTCACCTTGGAAAGTTGCAAGAGTTGTAGCTTGGAGGCATGGTTAACCTCTAGGGGTCCAGTCTTGTAACTTCTTGTTTTCCCTACTTGAAGAAATCAAATCGTGCCTCACACGAATCAGGGTAATTCCTATTTACACTTGTGTTTAGGGCTAAGACACCGAGCTATTCACTGAACCGTGTGGCTGCCCTAAAGTTCACACTAAGAGAGAAATTTGGCTTGCTTAAGATTAGTGAAATTAAATTCCATAGATTGGGTGCCTTATTTCATCATTTATCTAGTGTTGCTTAAATACATATTTTGACGTAATTTTCACTAGCTTCCCTCCGTACGCATTTTTACTTCCTTCATCTAAAGACCCTCTCACAGTTTTTCATCGCTGCATTATCACCTAAAACCTAAAGTCATAACTAAGGATCATCCCTCCTATTACTCCATCTCTGTCAAATATGGTATCAGAGTAGGCCGTGAATAACTTTCGTCCATTCACATCGGTCCGCTCCTTACATTCAACTTTTGTCAGCATTTCAGCATTTCAGTCGATTCTTGCATTATGATTGATCATGACAATGATAGGGTCATACCACAAGTGCACGGTTCTATCGCATAATAAAATAAGTATCGATCTCACAGGGACTAGGGGTTAAGTACTAACTAATCAGTTAATTAATAGCTAGGTGATTAAATAATGAAGAATGTTACTAAAGTCCTAATGCAAGAAAGTAAATCAAAGCAAGTCAAGTGCAAAACAAAGAACAAACAGGGTGTGATGGTCTTGAGAGAGGATCGGGGTTTTAGGTTTTACCACACTGAAGTATGAAAGAAAGATAATGCAAATGTTTAAAATTGTTTAACCTAAGTTCTTAAGGTAATTCTTCCTAAGGTATAGATCGTTCCCTTTCAAGACACGATCCAATATCTAACTTAACCCAAGTCTCCTACTCTCATGGCTTACTAGGTTAAGTAGATCCAATGGGCTCTGTAAAGAATTATTGTCTCCTCGGGTAATTTTGACCTATTTTCGTAGTTGAAATTACCAGTTCAATCTAAGGGGATCTGACGATATGGTTCATCTCTCAGTTCTTCCCACAACGTCTAAAACATATATATGCATGACACACAAATATGAAATCATACAACTTAGAATTGAATAAGAACAAAGTTAAACTCATAAAATATATTAACTAAGCATTGCCAATCAACATCCTTATAGTTGGGCTACGCCCAAACCCCGAAAATGAAATTACGCTACAATGTTCATCGTTAAATATATCAAATCTCTCAAATAAATTGAATCAAACTAGAGGGAAGACTAGATCTTCGATGGGAGACAGTGGAGCACGATCTTCAGCATCAAAACGAGGAAGAATTTGAGCCAGAACAGCCTAGCCGTCAAGAATTTTGCCCAAAACCCTAGTTGTCGCCGTTCGCTTTCGTTCTCCTTAACCACTCCACGAAATCGTGTGATCCTTATCCTAAAATGTTCATCTCCAAGTTAGGAAGGTCTCCTTGAAATTTCAACGAATTCCGTTCCAAAAATTGCAAGAAATGGATGAAAAATTGAATGAGTGTCAAATTAGTGGGAGCATACACGGCCATGCTCGTGAAGAGCTTGGCGAAGTTTGTTTTCTAGAAAAATAATTCTTCATGGCCATGTATGTGTTCACGGGTGTGCCTGTGAACGTTTCGTCAAATTCTAAAAAGTTCGGCCGAGTCCTTCACGGCCATGCATGGATGCACGGGCACGCTTGTGAAGAGCTTGGTGCAGTCTGAGAAAGCAGGGTCATACACAGCCGTGCATAGATGCATGACCATCCCCGTGAAGAGTGTGGAAAACTCTGTTTGATATGAAATTTGACATCTAACTTCATCTCATCCTGAGGAGTCGACCCATATCTTCAAATCTTCCAAATTCCACCAATTTTAGGGAAAAATCCATGTATTTCAATAAAACTAAGGAGAAGTGAAGATTCTGAAGAATATAAAGCATTTAAATAGATAAATGAGAAAGTATGCATTTTACTCCAAAATAATAGTAGAATTAAGCCACAATATATCATATATATGCATGATATCAAAATACATCGGACATAAAATTTTGCTTGTCCTCAAGCAATTGAATTGTTTAGAACACAGTGATGAAATGAAATAAGGAATCTCAATCAACTTAAATAAGTCTGACAAGGTTATAATTTGATCACAACAAGCCTCAAGTTATAATGCAATATCAAAAGCAAATTAAATCAAATATTACTAATACAATCCATTGAAGTATGCAAGGTTGACAATACCAAAAACCTTTATCATGCATCTCACATAAATAACATCTTTGATCAAACATTCAAAAGTCAAGTGGTTGTTGATATCATGCATATACATGATATATCGTGGCTTAATTTTATTATTATTTTGAAGTAAAATGCATGCTTTATCTCATTTATTTGCATAAATACTTTATATTATTCAGAATCTTCACTTTTCCTTGGTTTCATTGAAATGTAGAGATTTTGCCCTAAAATTGGTGGAATTTAGAAGATCTGAAGATATGAGACGATCCCACATGATGAGACAAAGCTACACATCAAATTTCAGCTCAAATAGAGTTTTCTATGCTCTTCACGGACATGGCCGTGCATGAGCCTGCTTTCCCAGACTACGCCGAGCCATTCACAAGCATACACATGCATCCATGCATGACCGTGAAGAACTGGGCTGACTTTTCTAGAACTTGACGAGACGTTTATGGGCACACCCTACTCTCGTGACAGTTAACGTAATTAGACCCATTAAGTTCTGTGAAAAATCATGGAATCCTTCAAGTAAATCCGAACTACTCTCGTGATCAGATTCACAGGTTTGAAAAGAATAGATCTGACGTTGCGATTCACCTCTCGGTCCTTCTCGCAACGTCTAAGACGCAACAAAACTTGGCCAGAGTATTAAAGCGAGATACGTACAATTCTAATCAAATCAAATCTATAAAATTCATGTAAAAGATTTGAAACAATATATTCAATCCATAAATCGTCAACGGTCTAATCCCTAAATCCCAAAAATATGGTTTACACGTTCATATTCAAAGCAAACATCATGTTCATCGATGAATTACACATGTAATCTCTCTAAAATAATGCAAAGAGACACTAAGAAAGTAATTAGAACTCTTCCCCTTGATCTAGTGATGAAGATGAAGCGATCAAACCCATCCCTTGCGTGATCTCTCGCCGGAATTTTTCCCTAAAACTGATTTCCGCCGCCGCCGCTACAGCCCATCGTTTTTGTACCCAGAAGCCCCCGAAACCCTTCCAAAACCTTTCCTTTTATAGTCTAATCAGTATAGAACCCATGTAGGGAGGTTTCTGGAGAGTTTGGTTCAATTCTGGTTCAATTTGGAGTCGAATCGAGTGAAAAACTGAAAGGGTGGACATTTTTACAGCCCGTGATGTGTTTACGGCCTTGGCCATAAATCCTTCTATGTGTACAACACATAAGTCACAGAAATATTCACGGCCCGTGATGGATTCACGGCCTCGCCCGTGAAAGTTTATGTGAGCTTTTTAACTTAGCCGTTTTTTGCCTTCTGCTTGAACTCAGAATTATGGCTGATCCATAATTACGGCCAAGGCTGTAATTTTCACATTCTTCACTATTTTGACTCCAAATTCAACGTGTAAGCTCGTGATTTCCTCGGGAATCATAATATGACCTCAAAACTCTCGAAATCCATCATTTTTGTGCCTTTTTACCTATATTTTCATAAAAATGAGAAAAAGTGAAGATTCTGTGCAAAGTGAAGTAAAAACATTAAAAATTGCATAAAATCATTCAATTAAGCCCAAAATATGATGTAAAATATAGGCAAAAACATGGTATAAATGCAACGCATCAGGCACACCCGTTAACCTATGTATGGCCACGAAGAGTTAGTTTTCTAGAAATTAAAGATCACTGAGCTGTTCACGGGCATGGCCGTGCATCCATGCACGGTCGTGAATGGTTTTGCCTGTTCGACACTCGTTCGGTTTTTCATTTGTTTCTTGCTATTTTTGGAGTGAAATTCGCTGAAATTTCATGGAGACCTTTCTAACTTAGCAACCGACAATTTGGGATAGGAATCAGGCAATTTCGTAAAGAGATTGGGGAGAACGAGGCAAAAGGGTGACAACTAGGGTTTTGGCAAAAATCTAGACGGCGAGACTATTCCGGTGCGATTCCTTCCTCGTTTTGACGCTGGAGATCATGCTCTACCCTCTCCTATCAAGGATCTCTCCTTCCCTCTAGTTTGATTTGATTTACTTGAGAGATTTTGATGTATTTCACGATGTATACAGTAGCGTAACTTCTTTTCGGGGTTTGGGCGTAGCCCACTGTAAGAATGTTAACTGTTAATGTTTGATCTATATATTGCTTAAGTTTATCTTTGTTCTTATTCAATTCTAAGATGTTTAAATTCATATTTATGTACTGGCCATGCATATTTGTGTTTTAGATGTTGTGGGAAGAACTGAGAGGTGAACCACAACGTTGGATCCCCTTAGATTGAACTCATAATTTTGGCCACGAGAGTAGGTCGAAATTACTCAAGGAGTCAATAATTCTTCACAAAACCCATTGGATCTACTTAACATAGTAAGCCACGAGAGTAGGAGACTTAGGTTAAGTTAGATACCAGACCGTGGTCTGAGAGGGAACGTGTGTGTACCTTAGGAAGAATTACCTTAAGAACTTAGGTTAAACAACTTTAAATATTTGCATTAACTTTCTTTCATCCTTCAGTATGGTGAAACCTAAAACTCCGATCTTCTCTCAAGATCTTTAAACCCCGTTTGCATTTCTATCTGCTTTTAACCTGCTTAGTTTACTTACTTGCATTAGGACATTAGTGACTCTCTCTACTATTTGATTACCTAGCTATTAATTAACTGATTAGTTAGTACTTGACCCCTAGTCCCTGTGGGATCGATACTTATTTATTATGCGATAGAACTGTGCACTTGCGAACACCCTATCAAGTTTTTGGCACCATTGCCGGGGACTAGGTTTGCCAATATTAACATAATCAGGAAATTGATAGACTAGGTTTAGTTAGATTTGCTCTTGTTTTTATTTTGTTTATTTACTGTTTAGTTACTTTTAGTTATTTTTTGTTTTAGTTGTAATTTTTTTATTTGGTGTTGGTGCTACTAACCTCTTTTGTCAAGGTACTTGTTTATGCCCATGAACACTCTTCGAATATGGAAACTTGTACCATAGGATCCAGAGATAGAGCAAACCTTATGTCTGATTCACAAAAATTTGAAGAGATTAAAGCTTTCAGGAGAGTTTTTTTAGCAATTAGACCATCAAGCCAACCGCTCTCTCAAGGATTTTGCAGCACCCACCATCTCTGGTGTGCACTCAAGCATCTCACGACCGGCTATCGAAGTTAACAACTTCGAGATCAAGCTGTCTCTAGTACAAATGGTGCAATAGAACCAATTCAGTGGAGCAGCCACTGAAGACCTTAACCTTCATCTTTCTATTTTCTTATAATGTTGCGACACTTTGAAAATTAATGGTGCTCCCTTTGATGCTATTATACTAAGACTTTTCCCATTTTCTCTCAGGGACCGAGCTAGAGCATGACTACAATCTCTACCCCAGGGCTCCATCACGATGTGGGATCAGTTGTCGCAAGCCTTCCTGTCAAAATACTTCCCACTGAGCAAAACGGCCTAGCTGAGAAATCAAATTACAAACTTTGCTCAACGAGATGGAGAGTCCCTCTATGAAGCATGGGACCGATTCAAGGAGCTACTGAGGATGTGCCCTCATCATGGTCTACAGAAATGGGTAATCATACATACATTTTATAGTGGTTTACTGTATCAAACAAGACTTTCTGTAGATGTTGCTACTGGCGGGGAACTCATGAACAAAAATATCAAGAGGTGACTACACATCGAATTTCACGTTGAATTGAACTTCACACAGAAATTACGGTAGTGCCATAAGGAATATTACAGCCGTAATCTGCAAATAACGGCACCGAATTCTGCTACCGTATTCTTCGAAGATTTTTTATCCAAGCAAAGATTACGGCACTGCCATAATACTTTTTATGGTGCCATAATGTCGGGCTATTGTCATATAGAGAATTTTGAGGTGATTACGGCACTGCCGTAATGTTCTTCACAGTGTCGTAATTTCAACCCAGATTTTTGCGATTGCCCGATTCTTCCGCTGTTACTGTTCATGAAAGCTTGCGAAGACGATTTCTCAAGTTTAAGATCACTATTTCAAGATCCAAAAAAACGGTAATGATCATAGAGAAGAGTAGGAGATTTTCGAAGCAAAAGGCCCAAATTTGAATAAATCAACGAGGGAGAATTTGAGAGAATCACCGTCGCTCTAGAGTTCATCACCGGGAAGCATACAAACCACCATCGACCGTGAAAATTAAGAGGAAGCTTCGCTTGAAGGAGGAGAGGACACACGAAAAGTTTCAGAGTGAAAGGAGACCGATCGAGGGAGAAATCAACGAAAACAAGGGTGCCTCCACTGTTCATCGCGTTTCCAAGCTAAATTACGGGCTGTAATTTTTATTATAGCCCTGTTTAGTAACCTTATCTCTACTCTTTCAGTTTTTGATCCTTCTAAACAATGTTTTATTGTAATTCTTCAATCATGCTAGTTTAAACCTATTTGGGACAAGGGGGTGTAGACCTCTTAATTTCTTAGTGACAGGATGATCTTTATTTCATCAGGATGTTTTTAATATGATAATTTTACTTAAGTGATTTACGTCTTTAATCTTTTCTTGTTTCAATCATTAGCATGTGTTAGAGTTTTGTGATATGGACTGAAAAGTGATGTGCAAAACTTGGAACTCTAAAGTTGAGGTTTAGGAACTCATCGTAAGAAGTTAGTTGTGTTCTTATCTCTAGATTTTAGAAGTTTATTGACTTGCTGATAGACTGATCTAGAAAATATTACTGTTTTAGACATAAAAATATGCTAGAGATAGATATTGGATTATTATAAACCCTTAAGTGAAACTAGGGTATGAGAATACTTAGTTTCATTCGAGATTTTGATATCGGGATCAAATGCATGAGAGTGATTCTTAAATCTCTATGTCAAGGTTTGCTTTTCTATAAACATGGAATAAATCTGCGCGAGAATGAGAATTATTCTATGCAAATTGTCTGCGCGAGAACGAGATAATTTCTTATTAAAGCAAATTACATCTTTATCATAACAAGAATAAACTAATGAGTGTTTAATTATATCTGATCATTGAAATTAAGATGGTTGAACCCCTTGTCCCAATTCTTTCCCTCTGATATTTAGTAAACTTTTTGATCGTTTACTTACGTCATATTCAGTTTGCTTAGCTAGTGAGAAATCAATTCTTTGGTACTTAACAACGAGGTCTCTGTGGTTCGACAACTTTTTATTACTTCGAGTATCCGTGCACTTGCGGACACAACAAGTTTTTTGGCGCTGTTGCTGGTGACCTTGGTTTTTGTTAATATTGAAGAAATTAAAAGTATTACTAGACTAGGTTTTGTTTTGTTTTGTGCTTTTCTTTTTGGAATCTTCAGAAGTTGAGATTAATTCTGTTTTCTACACTTTTCTACATATTTTGAGTTTATTTGATCTTCTTATTTGTGCATGCACAGGAATCTTAGATCAGGACCTCTAGTTCCCTTAGACCCTGAAATTAACAGAACTCTTAGACTGCGCAAGAAACTCAGATTTGAAAAAGGCAAGAGGAAGAAGTAGTCATGGCAGACAGAAGATTACTTAGGGACTATGCAGCTCCTAATCCACAGGAGATACACTCACGCATTGCTAGACTTGCTATAGAGGCTAATAACTTTGAAATCAAGCCTGCTTTTCTATCCATGATTCAATAGAATCAATTTGGAGGATCTCCACTCGAAGATCCTAATCAACATCTTGCTTTATTTCTTGAATTATATGATACGATTAAAATCAATGGTGTTTCTAATGATGCATTGAGACTAAGATTGTTTCCTTTTTCTCTCAGGGATTGCGCACGTTCTTGGCTTCAAACTCAACCTGCTGGAACATTCACTACATGGGAACAACTCTCTAATGCTTTCTTGATGAAGTATTTCCCACCCAGCAAGACGATCCAGTTAAGGAACCAGATCACTAGCTTTGCACAGCGAGATGGCGAGTCTTTGAGTGAGGCATGAGAGAGTTTCAATGAGTTACTACGAAAGTGTTCCTCACCATGGCCTTGAAAAATGGATTTTAATACATACTTTTTATAATGGTTTGCTTTATAATACCCATCTGACTGTTGATGCTGCTGCAGGAGGAGCCCTCATGAGCAGAACCATTGAAGATGTTTTCAAGTTGCTGGAGGAGATGGTTTTGAATCACAACCAGTGGACTACTAGTGCTGTATCATCCTCCACATGGTAAGAACGAGGGTGATGGTTGGCATTCCTTGGCAAAAAAGGTAGATTCTTTATGTAATCGATTTGATTCTTTCCAAATGCAAACTGCTGTATTTTCATCCTCTGTTACTTGTGAAGTATGTGGTAATCGAGGGCACTATTCTGAAGAGTGCAAGGTTATAACTGATCCGGGGGTTGAACAATTGAATACTGTAGGGAAATACAATCAAGGTAGAAATAATGACTCTTACTCTAGTACATACAACTCTGGATGGAGAAATCATCCAAATCTATCTTGAAAAGGTAGTAATAATGTTGGTGGACAGGTAGAGACTAGAGGATATCAACAAAGATAACAAAATCAAAATCAGCCCCAGAATATTAGTTTCGAATCCATGTTTGAAAAATTCATGGCTAGTCAAGACCATAAATTTAAAAAAAATTATGGATGAAATAAAGCACCAAAAAGACACAATAAATCAGCTTACTTCTCAGGTAGGGTCCTTGACTACACACAATAAGATTTTAGAAACTCAGATAGCACAACAAGCTAGCACATCTTATAGACCCCCAGGGAAATTACCTGCTAAACCTGAACTAAACCCTAGGGAGCATTGTAATGCTATCACTACTAGGAGTGGGAAGCAATTAGATGAACCAAGGGGTAGATTAGATGATAAGGAGGAAGACCCTAACATTGAACATAACGGTGAACCGGGCTTAGAAACACAACCTGCTCATGTTCAGTCCCATGTTAGTCTGCCACCTTTTCGGGGTGATGAACCGAAAGAGGATGAGCCATGTCAGATTGATGTTTCTAGACCTAGTTCACCAGCCCTTTATAGACCTTCTATACCTTTTCCCCAGAGACTAGTGCAAGCTAAATTAGATAAGCAATTTGGAAAATTTATTGATGTCTTGAAAAAGTTGTACATTAATATTCCATTCATTGATGCTTTATCTCAAATGCCCACATATGCTAAATTTTTGAAAGAAATTTTGTCTAATAAGAGAAAGATAGAGGACTATGGTATTGTGGCATTAACTGAAGAGTGTAGTACCATCATTCAAAATAAATTGCCACCGAAACTAAAGGATCTAGGTAGTTTCTCTATTCCTTGTTTGATTGGGAGTATGGCTTTTGACCGAGCCTTATGTGATTTGGGAGCTAGTGTGAGCCTAATGCCTTTATCCGTTTGTAGGAAACTGGACATGGGGGCTCCCAAACCAACTTCAATATCTTTGCAGCTTACTGACCGTTCAGTTAAGTATCCCGTAGGGATTCTTGAGGATGTTCCGATCCAGGTTGGTAAGTATTTTGTTCCAATGGATTTTATAGTCTTAGAGATGGAGGAAGATGCTAAGATTCCAATCATACTTAGTAGACTATTCTTAGCTACTGCAGGGGCACTCATTGATGTGAAGAATGGTAAACTCACTCTAAATATTGGTGATAACAAAATTGAGTTTGATTTGAATGATTCTATGAAGAAACCTCCATACACCAGTTTTTGCTGTAGTGTACACTCTGTAGATGATACTGTCTATGATCTTAGCGATTTGTTTGTTGAAACTTGTGAATTCAATTCTGATTTAGATAGCAATTTAGATTCTAATGCTGAATTTCATGATTTAACTGTTTGTGATGATAATAAGAATGAGGAAGAGAAGGTCCCAAAAGTAGAACTTAAGACTTTACCTGATAATCTTCGTTATGAATTTCTTGGACCTAATTCTACTTACCTTGTCATTGTTGAAGCACAGCTTAATGAAAGGGAGACTGTTTTATTATTAAAGGAATTGAGAATTCATAGGAAGGTGATTGGATATACTATTGATGATTTGAAAGGAATAAATCCTTCTTTTTGTATGCACAGGATTTTGATTAAAGAGGAGCACAAGCCACATGTGGATTTTCAGAGGAGACTTAACCCATCCATGAAGGAAGTAGTGAAACTACTCGATGCAGGTATTATCTATCCTATCTCTGATAGTAAATGGGTAAGTCCTGTACATTATGTTCCTAAAAAAGGGGGAGTCACTATAATGTAAAACAAAGATAATGAGCTGATTCTTGTGAGAACAGTAACTAGTTGGCGTATGTGCATAAACTATAGAAAATTGAATGCGGCTACTAGGAAAGACCACTTCCCCTTACCTTTTATTGATTAGATGGTTGAGAGACTTGCAAATCATTCTTATTTCTATTTTCTTGATGGATACTCTGGATTTTTTCAAATTCCCATTCATCCTGATGACCAAGATAAGACCACCTTTACTTGTCCGTATGGTACTTTTGCATATAGGAGAATGCCCTTTGGATTGTGTAATGCACCTGCTACTTTTCAGAGGTGTATGATGGCTATATTTTCTGAATTTATTAAAGATTTCATGGATATTTTCATGGATGATTTTTTTGTCTAGGCTTTTCTTTTGATGATTATTTGGCTAATTTATCTCGAGTCTTGCAGAGGTGTGAGGATACTAATCTTGTGCTTAACTGGGAAAAATGCCATTTCATGGTTAGGCAAGGAATAGTTCTTGGGCACCTAATTTCAGAAAGAGGAATAGAAGTTGACAAAGCCAAAATTGAGGTGATTGAGAAGCTTGAGCCGCCCACTACGGTCAAAGAGATTAGAAGTTTTTTAGGACATGCAGGATTTTACCGGCGTTTCATCAGGGATTTTTCTAAGCTTGCTAAACCACTTACATATTTACTTTGCAAGGATGCTAAATTTTGCTTTGATGAAAATTGTTTGTCTGCTTTTCAGGAATTGAAGGAAGCTCTGATTTTAGCACCTATCATGCAGCCCCCAGACTGGACTTTGCCCTTTGAGCTCATGTGTGATGCTAGTGACTTTGCAGTAGGAGCGGTGCTAGGGCAGAGAAAAGAGAAAAAGCCTTATGTTATTTACTATGCTAGCAAGACTTTGGATGATGCACAAAGGAACTACACCACTACAGAAAAGGAACTTTTGGCCATAGTTTTTACTTTTGATAAATTTAGGTCATATTTGATTAACTCTAAAGTTGTGGTGTGGTGTATACTGATCATGCAGCAGTAAAGTATTTGATGCAAAAGAAGGAAAGTAAATCGTGAATTCTTAGATGGGTATTACTTTTGCAAGAGTTTGATTTGGAAATCAAAGACAACAAGGGATCAGAAAATTTAGTTATGGATCATCTTTCAAGGATAACTGTAGAAGTTGATAAAATTGATTCAATCAACGATTCCTTCCCAGAAGAACAACTCTTGAGTATTGAACAGATCAAGGCTCCATGGTATGCTGATATAGTAAATTATCTTGCTGCTAATGTTTTTCCTCTTGATTTGAGCTATCAAGGAAAGAAGAGATTCTTAGCTGAGGTAAAACACTATTTTTGGGATGAGCCTAATGTATTTAGAAGATGTGCAGATGGAATATTTAGAAGATGTATTGCCGAAGAGGAGATCAATGATATATTATTTCAGTGTCATGAATCAACTTATGGAGGGCATGCTAGTACTGAGAAGACTGTTTTTAAAGTATTACAATCTGGATTTTATTGGCCCTCAATCTTTAAAGATGCTAGAAATTTTATAATGTCTTGTGATAGTTGTCAAAAGGCAAGGAACATCAACAAGAGGAATGAGATGCCATTGTTCACTATACTTGAAGTTGAAATATTTGATGCTTGGGGGATTGATTTTATGAGACCGTTTCCATCATCTAAAGGTAACAAATATATACTTGTGGCAGTAGATTATGTTTCCAAGTGGGTGGAAGCCATTGCTTCACCTACTAATGATTCTAGTGTTGTGGTAAAGATGTTCAAGAAGATTATATTTCTACGATTTGGGACACCACGAATAGTAATTAGTGATGGAGGCTCTCATTTTATTGAACATAAATTTTCAGCTTTGCTTAGAAAATATGGGGTGAATCATAGAGTTGCAACACCTTACCATCCCCAAACAACTGGACAAGTTGAGATATCGAATAGAGAGATCAAAGGGATATTAGAGAAAACAATGTCAAGAATAAGGAAAGACCGGGCTTCTAAGCTTGATGATGCGCTCTCGCATACCAGACTGCTTTGAAAACACTGATAGGTATGTCTCCTTTTCAATTAGTTTATGGTAAATCTTTTCATCTTCCTATAGAGCTCGAGCACAAGACGTTCTGGGCGAACAAAACACTGAATTTCGACTTGAAGAACACGGGTGAAAAACGTAAGTTACAATTGAACGAGCTTGATGAGATTAGACTCTCTACTTACAAAAACGCAAGGATCTATAAAGAGAGGACTAAAAGATGGCATGATCGACACATACTTAGAAAGGAATTCCAACCAGGTGAATTTGTTCTTTAGTTTAATTCTAGGTTGAGACTTTTTCCCGGTAAACTTAAATCTCGATGGTCTGGACCTTTTCAGGTTAAGAAAACCTATCTATACGGAGCTGTTGACATATGGAGCGACAAAATGGGGGTGTTTAAGGTTAATGGTCAGAGATTGAAGCATTATTTCTATGAAGAACAAATTGAAGAAGGAGAAAAATTTCTACTTAATGAACCACGAGCAAATCCGAGTGCAGAACGGTCAAGTTAATGACCTCTAAATTAGCACTTCTTGGGAGACAACCCAAGCACTCTTTCTTTTGTTTTTGTTTTAACATATATATATATATATATATATATATATATATATATATATATATATATATATATATATATATATATATATATAGGACTAACTTTCTCTATTTCTCTTTGTAGGTACCTTTTTTTGGCAATCTCTAAATTTTTGACAAATTATGGTACTACCGTAATGTTTATTACGGTACCGTAATTCTGAGTTGTTTCTTTGCAGAAAGATTTTATATGATATACGGTATTACTGTAATGAATTTTACAGACCGTAATTTTGGGTCGATTTTGTCCAGAAAGTTTTGAGGATTTTACGGTTCTACCGTGATGAATTTTTATGCGCCGTAATTTTGGATGATTTTGTTAGAGGAAGTTTTACATGAATTACGGTACTATCGTAATGATTTTCACGGTACCGTAATTTTGGGTCATTTTCTTACAGAATCTTTTAGGAATTTTAGAGTAGATTACGGTAGTGCCGTATCACTTTTTACTGTACCGTATTTCAAATTACGGCAGTACCATAATGAAAATTATGGCCGTAATTTTTCTGGCCCCACGCGTTTTCTACTATCGTATTTAAGGTTTTCTCAGCCATGATTAGGGTTTTTCCTCGAGATCTTCTTCGAATTAGCGCTGTTTTCCTCCATTCTTACTCCCAAACCTTCCGGCAACCCTTCTTTACCATCTCCAACCACTTTTCCGACCGATTCCTACCCGACATTTTGACGATTTCGAGCTTGATCAAGCTCAGCTGCCGTTCGTCCGCTGGATTCCGCCCCTCTTCGTTTTTCTTCATCAAAGCTTCGATCCAGCTGGTTCCAGCTTCAGGGAGATTCAAAAGAGGTAAGAGATCTTCCCTTGAAGTGTTTGAAGGCTTGATTTCAGCTCAAAAGTCTAGATTTGAGAGCTTGGTTCAAAGGCTGCTGGAAATCCTATTCGCCCTATTCGCAAGTTGTTTCGAAGAGGAAAGGGAAGGCCCCAGCTGAATCCTCAGCCCCAGCTCCACCATCAAATCCATATGGAATTATCTTCCGAGATGAAAATCAAGAGCAGAGGTATAATCATTTGCTCACTAGACGCATTGTAAAAACTAAGTATGCTGATATGCGTCCATTGGAGACTTTGGAACACAAGGAGGATGTTTTATGGATGTTCGATCAAATTGCAATGAAGAGGTTCTTTGACATGACTCCTCAGACTTATCTACCTCTAGTACTAGAGGTTCTCAGCAGCTTAGAGATGGATTGGGATGAGTATTCTGATCGCCTAGCCAAAGGGGAGATTAGATTCCGGATGGCCAATGAGGAAAGAAAGCTCACACTTAGAGACAATAGACGTATCTTTCATTTATCGGATGGAGGGCGTACCGAGCCACCGATTGGATTCATTGAAAATGTCTTTTAGAATCAAATCACTTCAGAAACCACATTTTCACCATCTTCAGCAAGAGCAATCAGCATTTCCAACCCTTGTATCAAGTACGTACACCGAGTCCTAGCTCATACCGTCTTCAGACGAGGGGACAACGATGGTATGGTCCGTCATTCTGGGCTATTTTTCCTTTGGTGCATGCTTCACTGGTATTTTGTAGATGTAGCTTTCTTTTTTGTCAAACATTTGGACAAAGTTGCTAGGGCGAAGAAGGGCACTATAGTGATAGGAGGGTTCCTTACTCTTAGCGCTTCATTTAGGGGTTGAGCCCTATGGGATCGAAGTTGCTAGAGGCAATGCCAGGGTTGACATTGAATCCTGTATTGCTATGAAGATGTTTGTCAGGGATAGAGACACATATTGTCTGATTCTACAGCTTGGTCTTCCTACCTTGCCTCTGCCTAACCCTGGGAGAACCACCGTTCAAAATCAAGAAAAATGGAAGTTATCTCCGACTGCCGTTTCCTATGCCACTCCTACACCTGTGGATTCTGTGCCACCACCACCTCCCGCTTGGGGGGATGACCCTTTTAGCATGGGTATTGATTCTTCGCCTTCTGGAGCTGCTGGTCCGTCACCGCACAGAGCCACAAGATCCTCTTCACGCCGTGCTGCCCCTAATTAGAGTGGATGGCAGAGTTATCGAGACCTTGGCTTTCAGGCTCTTTCTGCTGATGTACACCATTTGACTACTATCACGGGCAGGATATTTGATTATGTGGTGCAAATAAATAAGGATGTCAAGGAGATCAAAGAATTACCTTCATCTTTAGCGTAGAACTGATGAAGATGAAGAAGGAGGTTCTCAAGTTGATCCCATGGATGCCGCCCCAGCTGTGGGAGATGAGGAGGAGACGGACTCTGATAAGGATTGAGTAAAACTTTGTGAGTATCCTTCCCTTATCTTTACTATTACCTACATCATTTGGGTTTTTGATGATTTACATGCCCTTGTATGGAAAGATGACTTTGTCAAACTTCTTGTGTCCGCACAATGATGATCCTCTACTTTTGTGGTTTAACTGCTAAATTCATTCGATTTGGTTGTACTGAGATAATTTGATATTTGCTATTACTACTGCTTCGATGTGGTTGCATAACTCGATATATTTTGCATGGATGATATTTTGTGATTTTGAGCACCATTATTGGTATAGTGTGATAGTTTGAACTGTTTAATTTGAGTCCTGTGATGAGATATCTTTCATAGTTTGTTGCAATTGTCTATGCTGCTGCATGATGTGTAAGTTGAATCCTTGAAATTACTGCAATTATCATGCCAAAATTTTTCTTGATGATAAATTACCATGCATAACAATATCTGAGAATTGGAAATAGACCTACTATGCTGAATTTATTTCTTTGATATAATTTATTTATTGGATTTTTCCCATTGATCAATGCATGAGGTTTTGGGTAGATATATTGTTTCATGAATGCAATCTGATGGTGAAATAACTCCCTTAAATAAAATAAGCATATGTGTACAATTTTTAGATTGATATCAATTGATTAACCTAATTGATCTTTAAAGTCTATTTTGCTTTTTATTGGGAAGAAGAAATCCAAAATCCAAAATCCAAAAAAAAAAAAAGAGAGAGAGACTCCCCTACTTGTCACTGCGTAAAATTGGCAGTGGTACTGAAGACATGGGCTAAAGTCTGTAAAAAAAAAAGAGAGAAAAGAAAAGAAAAGAAAAGAAAATGACTCCTCTACTTGGCACTGTGTAAAATTGGCAATGGTACCGAAGATAAGAGTTGAAGTCCGAATAAAAGTATGTATCTATGTGGGTACATGCCATGAGAGAGAGATTTGATTGGAAAAAGATTTTGGAAATCCTATTCCTGTAAACAAAGGTACGATAGATTTAAACTGAAACAAAGGTGAAATCATGAAATTGGGATTCCATTTATTATGTACATTGCGAAGTTTTATTTGATTGAGTTTTGGATCTTAAGGATTAAGTTCGGAGGACAATATATTTGTTTGAAATTTTATGTAATTTCAATGAAATTTTTTATGAATAATTGTATTTTAGAAATTTATTCATCATATGAGAGTTTATTTTCCATAATCGGTATTGATTTCTTTATTTGCTTGAGGACAAGCAACGTTTGAGCCTTATGTATTTTGATGACTCTAAATTTCATAGCATATTTCTTGCTAATTCCATTGTACTTTTGGGTCATAATCATGCTCATTTGCTTATTTTTATGCCTTATTTATCAAATGTTTCGGAATCTACACCTTTCTTAGTTTTTGATCAATTTCAGGTAAAAAGGCATAATTTTCATGGGTTTTCAAGCAATTTCAATGCATAGACAAATTCTAATCATCAAGAGGTGACTACACATCGAATTTCACGCCAAATTGGACTTCATAGAGAAATTACGGTAGTGCTGTAAGGAATATTACGGCCGTAATCTGCAAATAATGGCACCAAATTCTGCTACCGTATTCTTCAAAAATTTTTTGTCCAAGCAAAGATTACGGCACTTCCGTAATACTTTTTATGGTGCCATAATGTCGGGATGTTTTCATACAGAGACTTTTGAGGTGATTACGGCACTGCCGTAATGTTCTTCACGGTGCCGTAATTTCAACCCAGATTTCTGCGATTGCCCAATTCTTCCGTTGTTACTGTTCATGAAAGCTTGCGAAGATGATTTCTCGAGTTTAAGACCAGTATTTCAAGATCCGAAAAAAGGGGAATGATCACAGAGAAGAGTAGGAGATTTTCGAAGCAAAAGGCCCAATTTTGGAATCAATCATCGGGGGAGAATTTGAGAGAATCACCGTCGCCCTAGGGTTCATCGCCGGAAAGTGTACAGACCACCATCGACTGTGAAAATTAAGAGGAAGCTTCGCTTGAAGGAGGAGAGGACACATGAAAAGTTTCAGAGTGAAAGGAGACCGATCGAGGGAGAAATCAATGAAAACAAGGGCGCCTCCACTGTTCATCGCGTTTCTAGGCTAAATTAAAAATTACAGCCCTGTTTAGTAACCTTATCTCTACTCTTTCAGTTTCTGATCCTTCTAAATAATGTTTTATTATAATTCTTCAATCATGCTAGCTTAAACCTCTTTGGGACAAGGGGGTGTAGACCTCTTAATTTCTTAGTGATAGGATGATCTTTATTTCATCAGGATGTTTTTAATATTCTAATTTTACTTAAGTGATTTATGTCTTTAATCTTTTCTTGTTTCAATCATTAGCATGTGTTAGAGTTTTGTGATATAGACTAAAAAGTGATTTGCAAAACTTGGAACCCTAAAGTTGAGGTTTAGGAACTCATCGTAAGAAATTAGTTGTGTTCTTATCTCTAGATTTTAGAAGTTTATTGACTTGTTGATAGACTGATCTAGAAAATATTACTGTTTTAGACATGAAAATATGCTAGAGATAGTTTCATTCGAGATTTTTATATCGGGATCGAATGCACAAGAGTGATTCTTAAATCTCTATGTCAAGGTTTGCTTTTCTATAAACATAGAATAAATCTGCACGCGAGTGATAATTATTCTATGCAAATCGTCTACGCGAGAGCGAGATGATTTCTTATTAAAGCAAATTACATCTTTATCATAACAAGAATAAACTGATGAGTGTTTAATTATATCTGGTCATTGAAATTAAGATGGTTGAACCCCTAGTCCCAATTCTTTCCTTCTGATATTTAGTAAATTTTTCGCTCGTTTGCTTACGTCATATTCAATTTGCTTAGCTAGTGAGAAATCAATTTTTTGGTACTTAACAATTAGGTCTCTGTGGTTCGATAACTTTTTATTACTTCGAGTATCCGTGCATTTGCGGACACAACACCTGCGTGCCATCTTTTTCTTTTGTTTTGTAAAATTCAAGATGAAGATTGGGGGCGCATCCTACAAGATGTCTTGGCGCATGCTTGCTTGGTTGTACATCTCACATGATGGCGCAACAAGCATCAACATTGGTGGCACATCTTCCTTGGAGGAGGCCCATGGCATTGGCCTAACCATGGAGTGTGCTTCTATGGTTTCCCTAAAAGTACCTCTAGGGTTTGAGAGCTAAACCATGATGTGGTGGACCTTGGAGCCAACCTTGAAGATCAAGCTAGAGGTTGGCTAGGCTAGGTCTAGTCTTAGGGGCTTGTGTCCTGGGTCAAGAATTGAATCTCTTTTGGCATGGTTTGGTTCAATGTCTTGAATGGGCTATGATCACATCATCCTGTTACTATTTTCATTATCAGCAAAAGCATGCCTGTGATGTTTTATCATTATGTTATCACTATAGGATTGCATGCCTGTAATGTTAGACATAAGATAAAACTGAGATAATGAGACCTCAAAAACCCTCACTCAAAATATCAAGTCTAGTAGCCTTCTAACACGTAGCCCTCATCAAGCTATCGATTAGTGGTGTTGTGCACTATTTTCCACTCTTGTGGGACACACCCACTTATCTTTCGCTGGTGTGTGGTGACATTGGTTTTCCTTGTCCAGTTTTAACTTGGGCGTGCCTTCGCAAGAAAACTCGTTGGCCTTGGGCATAACGGTTAGGAATGGACTGACTAGATTTTCATATGTGCTGGGCGCATGATGAAACTCTAGGGACATTGTTGAGAGGTTAGGTTTCATGCTGTATCCAGCCCTCGCTAGACATGAAATGCCTAGACTGTCTCAATAAGGGGAGTTGCTTAGAGCAAACGGCCGGCGTGCCCACCTTAAGAAGCATGGGTCAGTTTATGCATCTCATCCCACCCTCGTGGGACACAAAGCCCCATGTGGAATAAGGATCCCATCTCACTAGGAAATCTGAGATTTCCTGATTGACTTTGTGGGTTGTCAATTCAATTAAAATAGTGGGAGCCATGATCATTTAATACAAGTCCAGATTGAATGATCTGAAAGTAGTACTAATCTGCTTTTCTTGGTTGTTGTAGAACGATGGCAATGAACAATAGCAGATGGTCACTGCGATCTATCCTGGAAAAGGATAAGTTGGTTGGATCCAACTTGCTAGACTAGTATATGAACTTGAGAACTGTGTTTAAGCTCGAGAGGAAGCTCTATGTCCTTGAGCAACCTATTCCTGAGCCACTTCCATGCTCAGCCTCAGTGGCTGAGAAAGATGCTTATGATAAGCATCAGGCTGATACTTTGGAGGTTGCTAACTTGATGCTAACCAACATGTCGCCTGAATTTAGAGAGCAATATGATTCAAAGAGTGCCTCTGAGATTATTTCTAATCTAAGGCAGCTCTTTGATGAATTGGTTGAGCTCAACCCTCCTAAAGTAGACATTCAATATGTTGAGCCGAAAGACTTAACTAAGACATTGAAGATAAAGATGGAAAGAATCAGGAATAACAAGTGCTACTCATGTGGAGGACCACCTCACATGATAAAGGATATGGTGCGACTTCAGAATGGGAAGAAGAGAGGAAAGGCTTCGTCTTAATGCTCAGGTATTTATGTTACAGAAGTTAACCTTTCTACTTCTTTGTCATGGGTATTGGTTACTGCATGCAGAGCTCATATTTGTACAAATATGTAGGGGCTCAAGAAAAGTAGATCGGTGTGGCCCGGAGAGATTGACCTACGGGTTGGAAACAGGGCACAAGTTGCTGCTGTTGCTGTAGGAGTTTTGACTCTCTCCCTGCCTTCTGGACTTTAGTTAGAGCTAGATAATTGCTATTATGTACCTTCACTTACTAAGAACATTGTATCCATTCCTTGCTTGGCAAAGAAGGGATTTAAATTTGAAATAAATAAGAACTTATGTTCTTTTTCATTTGCAAACATGTTCTATGGGAAGGGTACTTTAAGCAATGGTTTGTATGTCTTAGACATGAATAGCTCTATTTTCAACATAAATAGTAAGAGGACCAAACTGAGTGGTTCAGTTGGTGCTTTCCTATGACATTGTCGATTATCCCATATAAACAAGAATTGCATTCAACAACTCCATGCAAATGGATTGTTAGATTCAAATTCCTTGGAGGAATTTGACACATGTGAACCTTGTTTATTAGGGAAAATGATAAAAGCACCCTTCACCAAAACTGGTGAGAGGGCACAAGGCTTATTGGATCTCATACATACTGATGTGTGTGGGTCATTCAATAAACAAGCCAGAGGAGGACACAACTACTTCATTACATTCACTGATGACTTTAGTAGATATGGTTATGTCTACTTGATGAGACATAAATCTGAATCCTTTGAGAAATTCAAAGAGTTCAAAAATGAAGTAGAGAACTAGCTTGGAAGATCCATTAAAACTCTTTGATCAAATCATGGTGGAAAGTACCTGAACAGTGAGTTCTTCGACTATCTAAGGGAGTGTGGAATTCTATCCCAACTCACTCCTCCTGGAACACCTCAATGGAATGGTGTGTCTGAGAGGAGAAATCAAACTTTATTGGACATGGTTCGATCTATGATGAGTCATGCAACTCTACCACCTTCATTCTGGGGTTTTGCACTTGAGACAGCTTCTCTTGTACTGAATAATGTTCCAACTAAGAGTGTCTCCAAGATTCCATACAAGGTATGGAGTGGGAGACACACTAACCTCTCTTTTATCAGGATCTGGGGATGTGAGGCTTATGTCAAACGTCAGGATTCTAGCAAGTTAGAACCTAGATCTGATAAATGTGTCTTTGTGGGGTATTCTAAGGAAACTAAGGGTTACTACTTCTATGTTCCCACTCAGAACAAAGTTTTTGTTGCTCAAGGTGCTGTCTTTCTAGAGAAAGAATTTATCATGAAAGAAGTCAATAGGAGGAAGTTTGACTTGGACAAGGTTCAAGTGCAACCATAGGACAAGGAGATAGAACCTGAGCCGCCTGCATCGGTTGCTAGGCAACCTGAGGCTTAGACATAGGTCCCACGTAGGTCTGGGAGGATTCGTCGTGCACCTGAGAGGTATGGGTCACTGCCGACCCAACACGACAAGATCTTCATTATTGAGGATGAGCCCAGGACCTATGATGAGGCGGTCAGTGGACCAGACTCTGAGAGATGGCTTGAAGCCATGCGATCCGAGATGGATTCCATGTCAGCCAACCAAGTATGAGATTTGGTTGAGCTGCCTGATGGGGTAAAACCCATTGAGTGTAAATGGGTCTTTAAGAGGAATACTGACATGTATGGCATTGTAGTTACCTATAAAGGTAGACTAGTGGCTAAAGGATTCAAACAAATCCATGGGGTAGACTATGATGAAACCTTCTCACCAGTTGCCATGATCAAATCCATTCGGATTCTGCTTGCTGTAGCTGCATATCATGACTATGGGATATGACAGATGGATGTTAAGACAGTGTTCCTTAATGGGAAGCTAACAGAGGATGTGTATATGACATAACCTGATAGCTTCATCCATCATGTAGATGCCAATAAGGTCGCAGGCTGAAGAAATCTATTTATGGATTAAAGCAAGCATTTTGAAGTTGGAATCTTCAGTTTGATGAAGCTATGAGAGATTATGGTTTTATCAAAAGCGAAGATGACGCCTGTGTATACAGAAAATTCAGTGGGAGCTTGGTGACTTTTCTAGTCTTATATGTCGATGACATATTGCTTATTGGAAATGACATCCCTAGTCTCCAGTCAGTAAAGACATGGTTGGGGAAGTGTTTCGAGATGAATGACTTAGGGGAGGCCGTCTATATCCTAGGCGTAAAGATCTACCGGGATATATCCAAGAGGATCCTCGCCCTTAGTCAAAGTACCTACATTGATAAGGTCCTGGAAAGGTTCTATATGGAGCAATCCAAGAAAGGATACCTTCTAGTAAGGCATGACCTTACTCTCTCAAAGAGCAGTGTCCCATCACACAGGTTGAGAGGGATAAAATGAGTCGAGTGCCCTATGCTTCAGCAGTAGGATCGATCATGTATGCAATGTTGTGTACAAGACCAGGTGTGGCTTATGCTGTGAGCATAACCAGCCGATACCAATCTAATCCAAGTCTATAGCACTGGGTGGCTGTGAAGAACATCCTTAAGCATCTAAGAAGGGACTAAGGATCTGTTCTTGGTCTATGGGGAATAGGAAGAGCTCAGTGTTCAGGGCTACACTGATGCATCATTCCAGTCTGACCCGGATGACTTCAGAGCGTAGGCCAGCTATGTGTTCAAGATGAATGGAGGCGATGTATGCTGGAAAAGCTTCAAGCAATCCACCATAGCTGATTCTACAACTGAGGCTGAGTATGTGGCCGCTTCTGAGGCAGCCAAAGAAGCCGTTTGGATTAGAAAGTTAATTTCTGAACTTCAGGTGGTTCTAAGTGCAGTGGATCCCATTGAGCTCTATTGTGACAATAATGGGGCAATTGCACAAGTCAAGGAACCACGGTGATGCAGCTACTAAAGGAGGGTTGGTCCCTTAGTGCCCTACTCTACGGTGCTTACACAATGCACATAAATCGTGAGAGGGAATTGAGACGAGGGAAGTCAAATCGCTCGAAAAGTATAGCAAGAAACACGGGAAATTGGCGCGAATTCGTTTCGAGGCAATACCAATGCGAGAGAAATCCAACGGCACCCAAAATTACTGAAATTCACTCACTAACCTCTAGAGCAATTTTAAGCACAGTATGAACGGGGTTTGCGGATCGCGAGGTTAGCTCGCGCGCCTATGCACCTGCGAATAAACCAATGAACAAGGAAACCGTCCACGACTCCGACGCTCGGATGCTCGTGGGTGAGAGGGCGAAAGAAACTTAATACGGAAAGAACGTATAAAAACAGGCAAACCTGACCCACCCGGAATGGTGGGATTTACTTCTCGAAAGCAGGAAACAAGCAGGAAACACTTCGAGTCGAGACACCGGTCGCCGACCCTTACAAACTCTGAAGACGAAGCTACTTCGTCTTCCACACAAGCTGGAGGCACTCTTGCTCACCAGGAGAACTCTACTTCTAAGAGAACTAAGGGAGAATGCTGGCCCAGTCCCTCTCTTTTATAAGATAAGGAGGGGTAAACAAGACAAAAGGACAGCATCTTAACAACTAACAACCAAAAAGTGGTCAAGCTGCCACAAAAAGAGAAAAACAGAATAAAATCCTACCAACTACCATCTACTCCTGCAGGGGCGCAGGTCCTTTGATTCTTCAGCATACGAGGTGGTTGCGACGGCGGTTAGACGTGCTCAGAGCACATCGCGATAAAGTAGTAGAATTTTGAAGTACTGGGCTGCATAACTATCATCGCAGCCTTCTCTTGGGCCGTGTTGGAGATGTGGTTGTGTGGCCCATCTGGAGTTGGGCCCTTGAGGGGTTGGCCCGTGGCGTCCTTGGGCTGGGTCACCACGGTGTGGACTAAAAGTGGACTGATAACACCCACGAAGCAGTCCGATGGGTGAGATGGGCATTGGGATCGCCGAATAACCACCTTGTTGGGCTCCTTTGAGTCTTCATGAGGTGGAGCAACATGGTAGGGTGGGTTGTGCATGTCGAAATGGGGTCGTCGGGGCAGTTTGGCGACTTCTTCGGGCAGTTGTCCGTAGGACTCACGGGGCGAGGTCTTCGTCATTGGGTACCCCGAGGAACATTTTGTGGAAAATTTAACTTGCGCATGTGAAGCCGCCGCTGAGTTGGGTGGTTGTCCGCAGGACCCACAGGGCGAGGTTTTCGTCGCTGGGTACCCCGAGGAACTTTCTGTGGAAAACCTGACTTGTGCCTGGGAACCTTAACGTAGTTGTCCGCGGGACTCTCGGGGCGAGGTTTTCGTCACTGGGTACCCCGAGGAACTTTCTGTGGAAAATCTGACTTGTGCATGTGAATCTTCAGG
Source organism: Costus lasius (assembly GCA_027563935.2). Taxonomy (NCBI): domain Eukaryota; kingdom Viridiplantae; phylum Streptophyta; class Magnoliopsida; order Zingiberales; family Costaceae; genus Costus; species Costus lasius. The sequence continues at coordinate 66,340,496 of CM050448.1, read as the reverse complement.
AAGTTGTTTGCAGGACTCTTGGGGCGAGGTTTTTGTCACTGGGTGCCCCGAGGAACTTTCTGTGGAAAATCTGACTTGTGCATGTGAAGCTGCCCTCGAATCGGGTAGTTGCCCGCAGGAAAATTTTTGGGGCACCATTGGGGCTAGATTTTGCCCTTCCTTCATGTTGTATGCTCTTGCATCAGCTTCCACTACGCGCTCTGAGGAGTTCTCCTCCGGAGAACTAGGGGGTAGAGGCTCGTCGGGGTCTGAGGGCTCCTCCAAAGGACTGTAGAAGGGAAGGAGGTCCGCCACGTTGGAGCCGATCCTTCGCACATGTCTGCGGGTAGATCCAGCACATAGGCGTTGGAGCCGATCCTTCGCACCACCGCATAAGGTCCCATGTATCATGGCTGAAGCTTAAAATGTGCTCGGTTGGAGACACGCTCAGGGTGGATGCGCACCCTTACCAGCTCACCTATAGAAAAGTGTTGTGGCCTACGGTGCTCGTTGGCCCTCATAGCATTACAAGTATTGCCCAAAAAGATTCGATGCCGAACTTCCTCATGCAAGCTAGCTACATGCTGAGCGAAAGAGTATGCATGCTCGGAAAGATGGAGACTCCATGGGCAGGTCATGCAAGTCAATGGGTTTACGTGGCTGATAGCCGGAAACCACTTGGAAGGGACTAAGACTCGTAGACCTATTGGCTGCACTATTATATGCAAATTCTGCCATAGGAAGGATGTCATCCCAAGACCTCGGGTGGTCGCCAATGAGGCACCGGAGCAAGTTGCCTAAACTACGGTTAACAACTTCGGTTTGACCGTCGGTTTGAGGGTAGTAGTAAGCTGTTGAAAGCTTCAGAGTGGTGCCCATGAGGGCCCAAAGTGAGCGCCATAAGTGGCTCACAAAGCGTGTGGTCACGATCTGACACGATGGTCTGAGGGTGACCATGGAGACGGACAATCGCTTTGAAGAAGAGGTGCGCGACGTGGGACGCGTCCGCTGTTCATGAATAGGGGATAAAGTGGGCCATCTTCGAGAACCGATCTACAACCACGTAGATGGAATCGAAGAGTGAGGCGGTGCGGGGTAGCCCTAGAACAAAGTCCATGCTAAGGTCAGTCCAAGGACTGTCAGCAACCGGCAACGGGAGTGTAAAGGCCGGTGTTCACGGGGCGAGGTTTAGCCATTTGGCATGTGCCGGAATGGCGCACAATACACTTAACGTCCCAGCGGAGAGAGGGCCAAAAGAAGCGTTCCTCCGCCATCTCAAGAGTTTTGTCGCGGCCGTGATGGCCGGCGACACCACTCGTGTGCAGCTCGAGCAAAAGATGATCTCGAAGCGATGAGCGGGGAATGCACAAGCGGTTCCCCAAGAAAAGATAACCTTCGCACAATTGGTAGGGGGACTCGGGGTCAGGGGACTCAGTCAAGGCAGCGTGGATGGTACCGAAGTCGGAGCACGTGGCGTACTCCTCCTTGACATGGTCAAAGGTGTTGACGCGTGTGAGCATCACACACAGAAGGGTGTGGACGCGACTCAGAGCGTCCGTGACGACATTTTCCTTACCCGCCTTGTGATTGATCACAAAGGAGAACTGTTGCAAGTACTCGACCCACTTGGCATGGCGGGCGCCCAATTTCTTCTGGGCACTAAGGAAAGATAAGGCTTGATGGTCACTGTACAAGACAAACTCGCAGTGGAGGAGGTAGTGCCTCCACTGACGAAGCGACTGAACGATGGCATAAAACTCCTTGTCGTAGGTCGAATAACGCTGCCGAACAGCGTCCAACTTCTCACTAAAGAAGGTGACAGGGTGGCCTTCTTGGCTAAGGGTAGCTCCAATCCCAGTACCGGTGGCGTCGCAAGCAACCTCAAAGACTTTGGAGAAGTCCGGGAGGCGCAAGATAGGTGCGGTCGTGATGGCATCCCTAAGGGCATCAAAGGCACGTTGAGTGGCAGTGGTCCACTCAAAGTCATCCTTGGATAGACGTTGGGTCAGCGGGGATGTGATCGTGCTGAAACCCCGAATGAAATGGCAGTAAGAAGCCCGCGAGGCCCAAAAAGCTGTGGACCTCGAACACTGTGCGGGGTTCGGGCCAATGTCGGATGGCTTCTACTTTAGCCGGGTCAACTAAAAGACCCTCATCCGAAACGATGTAACCCAGGAAGTGGACTCGATTTGTCATGAAGGTGCACTTCTTCGTGTTAAGGAAGAGGCGCTCCTTCCGTAGGAGGTCAAAGGTGGAGCGAAGATGCTCCAAGTGCTCTTCGCGGGGACCGACTGAAAATCAGAATGTCATAAAAATAGACGACCAGGAACTTGCCCATGTAGGGCTTGAGAACTTGGGTCATGAGGCGCATAAATGTGGATGGGGCGTTAGACAACCCGAATGGCATGACGAGCCACTCGTAAAGACCGTCCTTTGTCTTGAATGCGGTCTTCCATTCATCACCTTCGCGAATGCTGACTTGGTGATAGCCGCTACGAAGATCAAGTTTGGAAAACTACGACGCATCGGAGACTAAGTCCAACATGTCGTCAAGCCTAGGTATGGGGAACCTATACTTGATGGTAATCCTATTGATGGCACGGCTGTTAATGCACATGCGCCACGACCCGTCCTTCTTGGGCGTGAGTAAGGCGGGCACCGCGTAGGGACTTAGACTCTCACGGATGTACCCCTTGGTGAGGAGTTCATCCACTTGATGCTGCAGTTCAGCGTGTTCACCGGGATTTAATTGGTGATGGGGTAAGTTGGGGAGGGGGTGCTCCCGGGACAAGATCAATGGCATGTTGTATCTCCCTACTCGGAGGGAGTCCATGGGGTAAGTCCTCCGGGCTGATGTCGGAGAACTCGGTCAAGAGGGTTGCGATCTCCGGGGGACGCTCCTCATCTAAGGGAGGAGGGGCACCCGAGGACTCGCGCACCATTAAGGCATAGACAACCTTGGACTCAGTGGCTTCGCGCATAAGCACGGAGGCTCGCATGAGGGACACTACAGTTGGGGCCGGAGGGACAACCACACCCTTGGATGTGGAAGCGCGCAGCTCCTTAGGTGGGGTCGGGATCAAACATATTTTTGTTGGGGTATGCCCTTAAGGCTAATGTTTGAAGCCTATGGGAGTGTAACAAGTATCATGTAATAAACTCATATGTTTATAAAGGCATGGTTGTTATTCAGTTAGCTACATTGTCTGCTGCAATATATGTTCTTCTGAATAATGTCTCAAAGCTGTTCAGCTGGGCTGACATGCTATTATGTCCTTGGTCGATGTATCTTGGTGAACATGAGACAGCCTTGATATGGTTAAGACTAATATGTGTTCTAATCTTATAGGATGCTTCGAGCATGGAATAAGATGTAGACTCATGGGTACATGGGATGTACTGGACAGACCCTACTAGGATGTTCAATTGTTTGTCACAATGTGAATATTCCTTGATTGCGACAAGTGGCACATTTCCTCTGACTTGAGATCACTTGTGTTTTCTAAATGATGATTGTCATTGTTTTGAGGTAGTTCAATATCATTTGAAACATAATGATTATAGACTATCTTGGATGGTGAGCTTGAGTCAGGTTAGGACACTAGTGATAGACATAGGATTGCCGTCTCCTTGTTTAAGGAGTATGATGTTCTATAAGGGCCCCCCTGGATGAGATGATTGAGAGAGTGTATGGCCATACCCAGGTGACAGTGTTCATCTGATCTAATCATGCTCATCATATTGGAGTTACAAGCTTGACAGGCTTGTCCAATAAGAACATCAAGTGGCAAAGGAAGTATGCATGCCTGGTGAATTGGATTCACACTTGTGCTGTGGTTTGGGTGAAGTCTTGGAAGACTCTTTCCTTTATATCGGGAGACAGTGATGTGTTGCTAGATACCCCTCACTGATCGTGATAACGTGAGTTATCGTTACCGACATTTAAGGGAAACCCTTAGGGTCGCACAATTTGATGATATGGCTTCTTTAAGTCAGATCGTGTGGACTGAATTGTTTAGTTCAGTTTAAAGGGGTGTTAAACTCTGATTGAGAGTGAGATCTGGTCTGATCATGTTTGATTGATTAGGGCTTTAGATCGGTAAGCTTCGATCGAGAGTTATGATGCTAGATCAGTGAGATCTAGAGCATCGAGAGATCAACGGTGATCTTGAACCTTGTGGTTCAATAAGATCGACCATTGCTTGGGCCGATTTGGTCTTGAACCAAAGTCACTTGAACCGGCTCATGTTATGAGCGCTTGGTTCAAAAGGTTCGAATGGGAGAAGAGGGTTGCGGTTCACTTCATGTGAACGCATAACCGAAGTGAGTAATGGGTTACTATTTTTGGATAGCAATGCCCACGTTGATTACAACGTGTTTACTCCCTTGTCGATCATCAACTTCGGACGACATCTCCTCCCTTCTCGTGTGACGAAAGTCTTGACGAGTGTAGAGGAACTTCTTCTTCGCCAAGCCCAAGGATCTCATCTCCTCCATGCGCAAAGGACCCTTGAAGCTTTGCTAGCACAAAGACGACAAGGAGAGGCCATTCTTCATCGTGTGTGCGTCGACTAGGGAGAAGACCCCTTTCGGTTTTTGCTTCCAACACTTCATCCATAGATGGCGATGGTATGAATCTTATTGGCATTTTGCAATCGATTTTTCATATTTGATCATATATCATGCTAATGATCCCTAAAACCCTTATTTCCGCTGCGTTGAAACACATGCGCCCATTAGGGTTTTTCGCTCCCCCTTGAAGGGGACCCCTCCAATTTTTTGGTCATTGTGGTCAAACACATAAGTGTTCGACCGGCCGTAGTGGACTACGTCCCGATCATATAACCATGGACGTCCTAAGAGGACGTGGGCGATGTCCATAGCCGCCACGTCACACCACACTTTCTCGCAGTAGTCCCAAAAAGCGATGGAGACTTGGCATCGGTGGGTGACCGGAAGACTCGACATGTCAACCCATGCGATTGAGTATTGCTTCTGGTGAGGTTCAAGGGGAAGACCAAAACGGGTGATCGCGGTCCGAGAGACCACATTCAAACTACTACCACCGTCGATGACGATCTTACATGAATGCCCGTTGCACTTGATGTAAGTCGTGAAGATGCTCGTACGCCTCCAATCCTCGGAGGGTGGGGTATGGACAAAGGTGCACCACACAACCGCAAGTGTGGGGTGACCCGACTCTTCACCACTAGTGTAGCACTCGGCCTCTACATCGTGTTCCGCAGGCTCGTGGGTGATAGTGGCGACACGGGCGGGGGGTCTTGTCTGCGGTGGCAGACCTTTTAGGGCAGTCACGGGACAGATGGCCCGGCTGTAGGCAGTTGTAACAGTTGACTCGACTAGGCGGGCCGACAAGTGGGGCCTTCCCCTTCTCCTCCCAAGTGGGGCGAGAAGGTAGGGCAACGGGGGCTGAACGCCTAGGGGAGTGATGGGCCGTAGGCGCGGGCCGTGGGTCGGAACGAGGCTCGTGGCACTCGGGTCGAGAGTGGGCATGAGGAGGCCCACCCAAATGAGGGTGCCTTGGAGGTCCAGACTCGCTGCGCCTAATTGCAACCCTAAGGTCATGCTCGATATCGCGAGTGCACTGGAAGGTCTGGTCGAATGTCTCGGAGCTATACGTGGGTAGGTCGCGTCGGATATCCACGTGGAGACCATTCCGAAACTTCGACAAAACTAACTCGGGGTCCTCCTGTAAGTTACACCGGAGTTGTTGCGTCTCAAAGGTGAGGCGATATTCCTCGACAGTACCCAAACCTTGGTGTAGGCTGCTATATTGATCAAGGAGTTGCTGCCTATAAGAGGGGGGTACGTATCGCTCGCGGAGGCGATACCTCATTTCTTCCCAAGTGGTGATGGGAGGAAGGGCTTGCTGTGCATTTTGGCGCTCCACGTTTGCCCAATGAAAACGCGCAGGGCCTTCGAGTAAGGTGCGCACATACCTCACATGCGATTCGGGAGGCCAATTACTAAGGTCAAAGTAGGAGTCGACCGACGCGACCCAGTCAAGGAATTGTGATGGGTCGAGACCACCCGTAAAAGGCACAGGGGTGTTCCGAATGTAGTGGTGGAAGTCATCATTCAAGCGAGGGTGCTCTACATGGTGTCTGGTTGGGCCCCTTTGCCCGGCCCAAGCGTGCCCAAAATGACCATGAGGTTGGGGCCCTTGTGCGGCCCACACGTCATCCTCATCCAGGGGCTCATCTCCGTAATCGAGCTCCCCCTGGACCTCATGAGGCCGCAGGTGACAGGACTCATCCTCGAAGACTCGCGGCTGCAGGGGCGCAGTCATCGGAGGCAACTCTCTAGTCAGCGGGGCTGGGTGCGCGGACGAAGGTGGATTAACCGGGTTGGAGCGCCTATGCTCCGATAGCTCAGGGCGACTTGCGAGGCTATGGATCCCAGCCATAATTTGCTGAAACATCGCACTTGTATTCCCTTCGTGGGATTCCAAGTGCGGGGGACAGTGCATCCAACTTGGCGTCTACACGCACTTCAAGCGTAGCCAAAGATTCTAAATGGGTTCTACTCCCTTCCGAGGGTTGGACCGACACTTGGGTTTCAGGGATGGTTTCTGGAAATTGGGATGATATAACTTGTGACCTTGTGGTCACCATGCACAAACAAGGGGAAACGCAGGATGCAGAAAAATGCTGAAAACGTGCAGAAATATGACTAAGTATGGATCGCGCGAACAATGAAGATTGATCGCACAACTTGCTCTGATACCAAATTGATGCAGCTACTATAGGAGGGTTGGTCCTTAGTGCCGTACTCTATGGTGCTTACACAATGCACAGAAAATCGTGAGAGGGTCTTGAGACAAGGGAAGTCAAATCGCTCGGAAAGTATAGCAAGAAACACGGGAAATTGGCGCAAATTCGTTTCAAGGCAATACCAATGCGAGAGAAATCCAACGGCATCCAAAACTACTGAAATTCACTCACTAAGCTCTAGAGCAATTTTAAGCACAACACGAACGGGGTTTGCGGATCGCGAGGTCAGCTCGCGCGCCTATGCACCTGCGAATAAACCAATGAACAAGGAAACCGTCCACAACTCTGACGCTCGGATGCTTGTGGGTGAGAGGGCGAAAGAAACTCAACACGGAAAGAACGTATAAAAACAGGCGAACCTGACCCACCCGGAATGGTGGGATTTACTTCTCGAAAGCAGGAAACACTTCGAGTCGAGACACCGGTCGCCGACCCTTACAAACTCTGAAGACGAAGCTACTTCGTCTTCCACACAAGCTGGAGGCACTCTTGCTCACCAGGAGAACTCTACTTCTAAGAGAACTAAGGGAGAATGCTGGCCAGCCCCTCTCTTTTATAAGATAAGGCGGGGTAAACAAGACAAAAGGCTTGTGCATGTGAACTCTCGGGGCGAGGTTTTCATCGCTGGGTGTCCGAGGAACTTTCTGTGGAAAATCTGACTTGTGCATGTGAAGCTGCCCTCGAATCGGGTAGTTGCTCGCAGGATTTTATCAGCGCCAATGGGCCTGATGAGACGGAAGAAACTTATTGCAGCCAACTTTCATTTTTGGCATATTGACCAAATTAACCATGGTTAGCCTCATTTGACCTTGGGTTAAATTGGATTGGATCCAATAGCTTGGTTAACATGCATAATGGACTTTGGGCTATGCCCATTGCTTAGTTGGGCTTGCTAATAAGTTGATATGAAGAGACAAGAGGCTTAAAGGGTATAATGGGGAGAAAAGTTGTGCATGGATGCATGAAGACTCCTAATTGGATTAGGAGTTGCGCTTATGGCATGATTGACATCTTCAAGTGATTTAATTTGATTAGAATTTGATCTAATCACTTGAGATATTAATTGTGATATGATATGCACAAGTGGGGGTTGATTATTTACATAAATAGAGTCCTAATTGGAATAGGACTTGCGCCCAAGCCAATTTAGGCAAGCTTTCATGATGCATTGACTTAGTGTTGGCGCATTCATGAGAGTTGTGCCTCTTTAGAAAATATTTGGGCACATATGGCTGAATGCTTGCTTAGGCAAGGTATTGGTGCATATGGTTAAAAAGATTTGATGAAGTAAATTGATTGGATATTCACCCTAATTAAAGCCCTAATCGCCCACACTTGCCATCTCCCGAAACCGCCTCTTAGTGCTATAAAAGAACCACCTAGTCGACCCCTCTTGAGAGACGAATTCTCTTAAAGGCATAGAGACTTGTAGAGGGGCGAAAGGCTTAGGGTTCTTGAAGATTTCCTCTTCATCTTCCATCAAGGCCGAAGTCATCTTCTTCCCTTTCCCTTCCTTGGCGCAAAGAAGGAAGTAGACTTGCGGCATCTTCCTCTTCTTCTTCCCTTGGCGCCACTTCTCCTTGGTGGTTGGCAAAAGTGCTCAAGAGGAACTCTCCTTGGCGTGGATCTTCTTCCCGAGGCTAGCACCAGGCGTGGAAGAAGAAGACTCGAGGAATCCATGTGTGTGAGACTGTAGAGGGCGAACGCTTGGGCGCCTACCTCGACATCGGCCTCCACTTACTCTAAGTACTTTCTATCACGTCGTGTCGACCCCCCTCACATGACGATCCTCACTAAGTTTTTGGGACTGGCCTCTTTCGGGGATATTCTTTCGTTGCGTATGTCAAAAATTGTAAAATATCCTCGGGGTTTCCCAACAATATCGTGGCTTAATTTTATTATAATTTTAGAGTAAAATGCATGCTTTGTCTCATTTATTTGCATGAATACTTTATATTATTCAGAATCTTCACTTTTCCTTGGTTTCATTGAAATGTAGGGATTTCGCCCTAAAATTGGTGAAATTTGGAAGATCTGAAGATATGGGACGATCCCTCATGATGAGACGAAGATACATATCAAATTTTAGCTCAAACGGAGTTTTCTACACTCTTCACAGGCATGGCCGTGCATCCATGCACGACCATGTATGAGCCTGCTTTCCAAGACTACGTCAAGCCGTTCACAGGTATGCTCGTGCATCCATGCACAGCCGTGAAAGACCTGGCCGACTTTTCCAAAGCTTGACGAGATGCACACCCGTCAACCTATACATAGTCGTGAAGAGTTAGTTTTCCAAAAATTAAAGATCGTCAAGCCGTTCACGGGCTTGGCCGTGCATCCATGCATGGCCATGAATGGTTCCACCTGTTCGACACCCGTTCAGTTTTTCATCTGTTTCTTGCTATTTTTGGAACAGAATTTGCTAAAATTTCATGGAGACCTTCCTAACTTAGCAACCGACAATTTGGGATAGGAATCAACTGATTTCATGGAGCAGTTGGGGAGAATGAGGTGAAAGGGTGACAACTAGGGTTTTGGCAAAAATCTTGATGGCGAGACTGTTCTAGTGCGATTCCTTCCTCGTTTTGATGCTGGAGATCGTGCTCTACCCTCTCCTATCAAGGATCTCGCCTTCCCTCTGGTTTAATTTGATTTACTTGAGAGATTTTGATGTATTTCATGATGTATACGGTAGCGTAACTTATTTTCGGGGTTTGGGCATAGCCCACTGTACGAATGTTGACTGTTAATGCTTGATCTATATATTGCTTAAGTTTATCTTTGTTCTTATTTGATTCTAAAATGTTTAAATCCATATTTATGTACTGGCCATGCATATCTGTCTTTTAGACGTTGTGGGAAGAACTGAGAGGTGAACCACAACGTAGGATCCCCTTAGATTGAACTCGTAATTTCGGCCACGAGAGTAGGTCAAAATTACTCGAGGAGTTAATAATTCTTCACAGAACCCATTGGATCTGCTTAACTTAGTAAGCTACGAGAGTAGGAGACTTAGGTTAAGTTAGATACCGGACCGTGACCTGAGAGGTAATGTGTCTGTACCTTAGGAAGAATTATCTTAAGAACTTATGTTAAACAGGTTTAAACATTTGCATTAACTTTCTTTCATGCTTCAGTGTGGTGAAATCTAAAACCCCGATCTTCTCTCAATATCTTTAAACCCTGTTTGCATTTCTGTCTGCTTTTAACCTGCTTAGTTTACTTACTTGCATTAGGACTTTAGTGACTCTCTTTACTATTTGATTACCTAGCTATTAATTGACTGATTAGTTAGTACTTGACCCCTAGTCCCTGTGGGATCGATACTTATTTATTACGTGATAGAACCATGCACTTATGGACACCCTATCAGTTGTACATCAAGTCATGGAAAAATAGCATCGGTGCCATATAGTACCTATGTGGTGCCCTTTTTTTTAAGAACAAGAACAAGCAATGCCAAGCTAGATGAGTAAACACTATAGTCTCGGTACCACTACTATTATTACTAACTAGGGGATAGTGCCAAGCGAGATAGAGAATTTGCTTAGGTACCATTGTCCCTTTTCTAGTTTTCATTTGAATGCTAAGAACAGTGCCAAGTGAAAGTACAAAGTACAATAACACTTCGGTACCACTGTTATTATTTCTGATTCCCATGACAAAATATACAATAAGTATTGGAGTATGAACGCAAGATAAAAATAAGAATTACACGTGTGAAGCATGTCAAGGCCCAGATGAAGACAATAAGCATACTCTATAGAATCTTCACACCTCGAACTCGAAATTCATGGTCAGCCGAGAAACTCATGGCTGCGGTAATGAATTTCGCGTCTGACACTGTTTTCGCCCCAAATTTGACGCGCGACCTCGTAATTTCCTCGGGAATCGTGCTATGGCTTCAAAACTCACAAAATTCATCATTTTTTATGCCATTTTGCCTGTATTTTCATAAAAACAAAGAAAAGTAAAAATTCTATACCAAGTGAAATAAAAAAACACTAGAAATTAGTATAAAATCATAAAATAAGCCCAAAATATTTTATAAAATACAAGCAAAAACATGATATAAATGCAACGCAGCATCCACATCCCTATAAGGAAACACTTATGATACTAGAACTTATGCCTTATTGAGCATTTTCCACTTAATCCCTTTTTCATGGCCACATATCTTTATGGCTAAGGAATGGGAAATCTTTCTCCTGTTACATAAATCAAATGTTTCATTTCATCTAGGAAAAGCCATCACTTTCTCAACACTATCTTTGTCATTTGATCCAATAGCGTTCCGTTAGATAGGAACAGATTTGATAAATATTAATAACTCTCGGATATAGTATTAGAACAGAAAGATCCATTAGATAATGAACTATTGCTTCTATGCCATCTCTGGTGATGAATCAACAATTCGAAGTGCTTTTCTTGTGTATTCTTAATGAACTAGCATTTATATATAGATGTAGGAAGATTTGTTTGGGAAATAATAAGCCCCTTTGACATCTCTTAATTATTTTATAACTAGTTAGTTTATAGTTATTTAGTATTAATTTTATAGTTATCTTCATTGTTATTTAGTATTAAGATTAGTGGCAACTTCTTTAGCAACTCCGGTGGCATCACATCCTCAAACTCCTTGTGGACAATGCTGATGGCCTTGGGGTGTAACCCAACTTCATGCGCTATATCTTATAACTTCATCACAGCAACTAGTTTTAGCTCTTTACGATGGGCACCTTTCTTGAGCTGCATTGCAGATAACAATTTCTCTTTACCCTTTGGTTAATCGTGTACTACCTACCTAATGCAAGGATTCTCATCCGCCATCACACTTAATGAGTTCATAAAGGGCATAGGTGTGGCTCACACTGAGTGATGAAACTTCATCCCCAAGATGATTTGGAAGTCATCCAAGGGTACCACCATGAATGTGGCTTATCCACGCCAATCTCCGATTTTAGTAGAGACATTTTTTGGCATGCCCTTGATCCGTTGAGGTTATGAGTTCACGGCCTTCACATGCTATAACTTTTGTCATACTTGAGGCCGAGTTTGTCTGCCACTTCTTTTGAACTGAAATTGTGGCTCGCACCTGAGTCAATCATAGTTTTGACTTGTTGGTCATTAACTTTGATGTCCACATACATCAACTTATTCAGGTTGAGTGATGCAGGAGGAAACGGGCCCATGAACACACTTGAGGGCGGCCCAACCCCTCCAAAAGATACTTGGGGAGACTCCCCAGGACCCCAAGAATTTCTCCTAGAAATTTCACCCAAGTCAGAGTTCCCCAGACCCCGACACGGCCAGGCCGTGCGCCCCATCACGGTCGTGACACGGTCGCCTGAAGATGTGAACGCCAAGCACGGGCGTGACTCCAAGCACGGGCATGCCGTGCCCACTTATGTGGATTTCGACGACGCCAAGCACGGGCGTGAATCCAGGCACGGGCAAGTCGTGCCCGCCTCTGTGGATCACGGTGACTCTGAACACGGCCGTGCTCGCCATCACGGCCAGGGCGTGTTCGCCTCTGTGGATCTCGACGACGCCAACACGGGCGTTACTCCAAGCACGGGCAGGCTGTGCTCGATTCTGTGGATCACGGCGACTCTGAACACAGCCGTGCTTGCCATCACGGCCAGGCCGTGTTCTCCCCTGACGACTCGTTACAGCCCCGACGACCCCACTTCGACGTGCATCGCCCTCCCTACCATGTTGCTCCACCCAATGATGACCCAAAGGAGCCCAACAATGTGGAAATCCGATGATCCCAGCACCAAAGTAAACCCCCGGATCGCTTCTTGGGAGTCATTAGTCCCCTTTCCGTACACACCAGCATAGCACAGCCCAAGGGCGTTCCAAGCCAATCCCCTGAGGATCCAACTCCAAGTGGGCCACTCAATCTCATTAGTAAAACAGCCCAAGATCGAGCTGCGACGGTGGTAGCCCAGCCCACGACTTCAAAGTTTTGCTGTTTTATCGCGATGTGCTCAGAGCGCGTGTAAACCATCTCCGCCAAGACGCGTACGCTGAAGGACCTGCGCCCTTGCAGGAATAGTTGGTAGTTGGTAGGATTCTATGAGCTTTCGTGTTTTATGTGGCAGCTTGACCACTTTTTGGTAGTTAGTTTGTTTGGATGCTATCCCCTTGTCTTGTTCCCCCGCCTTATCTTATAAAAGAGAGGGGTTGGCCAGCATTCCTCCTTAGTTCTCTTTGGTGTAGAGAGTTCTCCTGGTGAGCTTAGAAGTCGCCAGCATTGTGTGAAGATGAGCCAGAGCCTTGAAAGTAACCCTAGGTCACATGTGCATCTAGAGTGTGCAGCGGCGGAAATGCTAGGTTTCAAAATCGCTTGACTTAAACATATGATCAACCTTGAAAAGATAGGTTAGAACATTACCATTGCCATGCTTTGAGTGGCGGCTTAGAAGATGAAAGAGGCGAGTGCCCCTTCTCCAAAGGTATCACACACAAGATGAGACAGGCCTCCTTCCTTGCGCTCCTTGTGCTAGCAAGTCACCAAGGTTTCTTTTGTCGTGTGAAGAGATGTCTCTTTCTTTGCTGGGCGAACTCCCTCTCTTGGCGTGAAGACAAACCAAAGACGAGAGCAAGAGAACAAGGGGCGAGCGGCGTTCTTACGTTCGAAAATGTGGGAGGTTTTTCCAAAAAGAAAAACGCCTTCCAAAAATAGTAAGCACTTAACTCCCCATGAAGCCATCGATTGAACCAACCGAAACTTGTCTCTTAATTGAACCATGCGTTCACTAAGTGAACCGGTTCAATTCCATTTGGTTCAAGGACCAAATCGAACCAGCTCTGGTTATGATCTCTTTGAACCTCATGGTTCAAGATCTAACCACACATCTCTTGACCCTCTTGATCTCTTCGATCAAGCATCAATTCTCCCGATCGAAGCTTACCGATCATATGCCCTAATCAATCAAACATGATCAGACTAGATCTCACTTCCAATCAGAGTTTAAATTGCTTTAAACTAAACTAGAACAATTCAGTCCACACGATCTGACATAAGTAAGCCATATCATCAAATTGTGCGACCCTAAGGGTTTCCTTCATTGTCGGTAACGATAACATATGTTATCACGATCAGAGAGGGGTATCTAGCAACACATCACTGTCTCCCGATATGAAGGAAAGAGTCTTCCAAGACTACTCCCAAACCATAGCACAAGTGTGAATCCAATTCACTCAGTATACATGTTCCCTTTGCCACTGGATGTTCTCGTTGGACAAGCCTGTCAAGCCTGTAATTCCAACACGATGAGAATGGTTAGATCAGATGAACATAGTCATCTGGGTATGGCCATACACTTTCTCAACCATCTCATCCAGGGGGCCCCTTTAGAACATCACACTCCAACTAGGAGAGGCAATCCTATATCTATCACTAGTGTCCTAACATGACTCATGCCCACTATCCAAGATAATCCTTAACCATTATCTTTCAAATGATATTGAAGTACCTCAAGACAATGCCAATCATCACTTAGTAACACAAGTGATCTCAAGTCAGAGGGAATATACCACTTGCTTGCTTATAAGGACTTATTCACATTGTGACAAACAATTGAATATCCTAAGTAGGGTCAGTCCAGTACATCCAATGCACCTATGTGTCTAAATCTTATTCCATGCTCGTAGCATCCTATAAGACCAGAACACATATTAGTCTCAATCATATCAAGGCTGTCTCATGTTCACCAAGATATCTCGACTAAGGACAACTCTGAATGTCAGCAAAGCTGAACATCATTGAGACATTACTCAGAGATATACATACCGCAGCAGATAATGTAACAATCTGAATTGCCTTTATAAACATATATGTACAGTTTATACATGATACTGAAAATATCCCAAGGCCTCAAACATTAGCCTTAAGGGCATACCCTAACAATCTCCCACTTGCACTTAAACTAATGGTTGAGAAATCTCAAACCCATATTATTACAGTGCTTCTCATGCTTCTGCTGCGCCAGAGGCTTTGTAAGCGGGTCAGCTAGATTGTCATCTGTATGTACCTTGCAGATCTTGATCTCTCCTCGATCTATGATCTCACGGATCAAATGAAACCTTCTCTGTATGTGCTTGGACTTCTGGTGTGACCATGGTTCCTTTGCTTGTGCAATCGCTCCAGTGTTATCACAGAAGATAACCAATGGATCTGCACTTGAAGGAACAACACCAAGTTCTTGAATGAACTTACGAATCCATACTGCCTCCTTTGATGCTTCTGAGGCTGCAACATACTCGGCTTCTGTTGTGGAATCAGCAACAATTGATTGTTTGAAACTCTTCCACACCACTGCTCCTCCATTCAAGCTAAAAACATAGCCTGATTGCGATCGGAAATCATCTTGGTCAGATTGGAACGAAGCGTCAGTATATCCTTCAATACTGAGTTCTTCCTGACCTCCATAAATCAAGAACATATCTTTGGTTCTCCGAAGATATTTCAAAATATTCTTGACTGCAATCCAGTGTGCCTTCCCTGGATTACCTTGGAACCGACTGGTTACGCTTAACCCGTAAGCGATGTCTAGGCGAGTACATAACATCGCATACATGATGGACCCAATAGCCGAAGCATAAGGCGTATTGTCCGTCTCATCTTTCTCAGACCGTGTTTGAGGACACTGGCTCTTTGAAAGATTCAGACCATGTCTGACTGGAAGATATCCTCTTTTAGAATTTTCTAAATGGAATCTCTCCAGGACCTTATCGATGTAAGTACTCTGGCACAGCCCGAGAAGCCTATTAGATCTATCTCTATAGATCTCCACACCTAATACATAGGCTGCTTCTCCTAAATCTTTCATCTGGAAACATTTTCTTAACCATGCCTTAACTGCATGTAGTTCAGGAATATCGTTTCCAATGATTAAAATATCATCGACGTAGAGGACTAGGAAAGTAATCACGCTCCCACTAAACCTTTTATATACACACGGGTCATCTTCATTTTTGATGAAACCATATTCACAAACTGATTCATCAAAACGAATATTCCAGCTTCTCGAAGCTTGTTTTAGTCCATAAATGGACTTCTTTAATTTGCATATCTTATGACGTTCTGATGGATTGATGAAACCTTCAGGCTGTGTCATATACACATCCTCTTCCAGTTTTCCATTAAGGAAAGCGGTCTTCACATCCATTTGCCAGATCTCATAATCATAATATGCTGCTATCGCGAGAATAATTCAAATGGACTTGAACATGGCTACAGGAGAGAAAGTTTCATCATAATCTATCCCGTAGATTTGTTTGAAACCTTTCGCAACTAGCCTGCCCTTATAGGTAACCACGTTACCATCCATGTCTTTCTTCTTCTTGAAGATCCACTTACAGCCTATAGGGATTATTCCCGGAGGCGGATCAACCAAATCCCAGACTTGGTTGTCTGACATGGAGTCCATCTCGGCTCGCATAGCTTCAAGCCATCTTGCTGATTCCGGTCCACTGATCGCATCCGCATAAGTGAGGGGTTCATCATTAATGATGTAGACTCCGTCATAGCGCTCAGGCTGACGATGGATCCTTCCCGATCTACGCGGTTCCCGTGACATCTGAGCCTCAGGTTGAAGATCAACCTGATCTATTTGCTCAGGCTCATCCAACTGAGCTTGACTACTTTGTCCCACTTCTGGAATTTCATCCAGCTTTATTTCTCTCCCACTTGCCTCTTGCAGAAGAAATTCCTTCTCAAGAAAAATAGCCGTTCGAGCAATAAATACTTTGTTCTCCTTGGGATCATAGAAATAATAACCCTTAGTTTCTTTAGGGTAACCGACAAATATACATTTATTTGATCTGCTCTCCAGTTTCCCAGAGGCGAGCTTTTTGACATAAGCCTCGCAACCCCAGATTTTAATAAATGTCAAGCTCGGCTGTTTCCCATACCACAATTCATATGGTGTCTTTGAAACGGCCTTGGATGGCACTCGGTTTAGCACTTTTGCAGCTGTTTCCAGTGCAAATCCCCAAAAGGAGTAAGGTAGAGTAGCCTGACTCATCATTGAACGAACCATATCCAATAAGGTTCTATTTCTCCTCTCGGACACACCATTCCATTGTGGTGTTCCTGGTGGAGTGAGCTGTGAGATAATCCCACACTCCTTCAGATAGTCAGTAAACTCACGACTCAAGTATTCCCCACCTCGATCTGAACGAAGTGCCTTGATATTTCGGCCTAACTGATTTTGTACTTCATTTTTGAATTCTTTGAACTTGTCAAAAGATTCACTCTTATGTCTCATTAGATAGACATAACCATACCTACTGAAATCATCAGTAAAAGTAATGAAGTATGAATAGCCACCTCTGGCATGTTTACTAAACGGCCCACACACATCACTGTGAATAAGGTCAAGTAAACCTGAAGCCTTTTCACCTTTATTAGTAAAAGGAGTCTTCGTCATTTTACCCATTAAACAAGCTTTGCATGTATCAAGCTCCTCATAGGAGAATGATCCCAGCAGTCCATGGTCATGCAACCACTTAATGCGCTTCTTGTTAATGTGGCCTAAACGACTATGCCATAACAAGGTGCTGTCATCAGCATACTTGGCTTTCTTGTTATCAATTTGTTGTACAGAACATTCCATGTCCAACATGTATAACCCATTGTTAATCGACCCAGTTGCATAAACAATATTATCATATGAAATACAACACTGTGAAGTTTTGCATTCAATAGAAAAACCTTTCCTGGCAAGAGCAGGAATAGAGATAATATTCTTAGTTATGCTTGGTACAAAATAACAATTGTCAAGTTCTAATACAAAACCAGATGGTAAAGAGATGTTATATTCCCCTACAGCAACAGCAGCAACCCGTGCCCCGTTTCCAACTCGTAGGTCCACCTCATGCTGTCCCACCTGTCTTCTTCTCTTGAGTTCCTGCACATTTGAACAAATGTGAACTTCACATGCAGTGTCCAACACCCATGAAATAGAAGAAGCTACCATGACTTCAGTCACGTAAATACCTGAGCCAGAAGTGAAAGGCTTGCTTCCCTTCTTCTCTCCTTGGAGCGCTCTACAGTCCTTCTTCCAGTGACCCAGCTGGCCACAATGGAAACATCTGTTGTCCTTTGACCGCTTCACCTTTTGTTTCAAAGCCTTGTTGTAGCTCTTGATAGGGTTTTTGCCCTTCTTCCCCTTCTTCTTATTCCTTGAAGGAATCATTAAGACAGAGGATGAAGGCTTTCCCTTCTCAAGTGTCTGCTCTGTAGTACAGAGCATGTTCAGTAACTCTGCCGGAGTGCAGTCGATTTTGTTCATATTAAAATTAATGATGAACGGATCGAAAGAAGCCGGGAGAGACTGCAAAATAATATCTACAACAAGTTCTTGATTGATGGTATGTCCCAGTTTCTCTAGAGCTTCTTTGTACCCAATCATCTTGAGTACGTGAGCTCCCACTGGACTCCCTTCAGTCAGTTTGCTATGAAAGAAAAGTTTTGTCAAGTTATAGCGTTCAGTCCTTGCCTGTGCAGCATACAGCATTTTGAGATTTGCTATAATATCAATAGCAGACAAATCCTCATGCTGACGCTGAAGCTCGGGCGTCATTGACGCAAGCATAAGGCAAGCGACATCAGTACTATCACTGACGTGCTTCTCATAAGCATCCCGAACCGCCCTTGCGGCGTTCGCAGCGGGTTGAGCCGGTATTGCCGACACAAGGACATACAGCTTCCTCTCAGCTTTAAGTACAATCTTAAGCTGTCTGTACCAGTCTGAGAAGTTTGGCCCAGCAAACTTCTCCTTTTCCAATATGGATCGCAAATTGAGCCCTGTGGTGTTCGTTGCTGCAGGAATCTACAACATAGCAAGAACAACAAGGTCAGTATGCATGTTAGAATCAATCCAGGACTTAAGAATGATTCTTTTCTCACTATTTTATCTGACTGAAAAATCCAATAAAACAGCCCGAAAGAGTGAAACTCTTTTAGTGAGATGGGATCCAGATTTCATACTTGATCTTCGCGTCCCGCTCAGGCGAGATAAGATACACAGAGAGTTCAAGCACTAGTCACTGGTAGGCTATCCATGCCAATCGCCATCCCGTGCGATTCCCCTTCATCTAGGCAATCCAGAAGACTGTGCCAACTGAGTTGGTACAACACAATTTCTGATTCCTCAGATGGCTGCCTCCATATAGCTGTCATATGCTCAATATGTAGCCTATATGGTCAAGCTGACCTGACCTACTTCCTGGACCACCACGTGCTATGCTGAGCAACGAGAAGTGATAAATCCCTTCTCTGTAGCATGTAGGTGTAATCACACACCGTCTGAAGATAGCTGGGCATGCCCACTGAGTGGGTACAACACGGCCCCAACGATAGTCAGAACAGTGAGGTTTCGCGTCAGAAGGCAATCGAGCTTGATATTAACGTTGGATTTTATCGGTCTTTTATCTTCTTACTATCATGCAAATTCTACAGTGATAGCAGAACAATAAAACATGCTTGTGCTAATATTACTTAAAACAGTAAATGAAAGCACCATTATCTTATGTGGTAAACGCCCATAAAAGCCTAAGTAAAACCCTAGTTTCACAAAAGTCTTAACTTGAGCTCTTTATGGGACTCTTGTACTTCATCTGGCCCAGCTCGGGCCCAAATGCCCTCCAGGCAGTATGCGCCTGCTCTAGAGTCAAACTCTAGACCTCCCACCTGGTGAAGCCACTGACTGCAAGTGCCTCTGCCATGTGTGCTCATGTGCTCATGTCTGATCAAATTACATTTTAATCTATCTAGACATGGTTTGACACGCAGGTCAATTACACATTTTCATAAAATAAAGTGTGATTCGCATATCACAACAAAATTTATATTTAATTCCAGGCACGCAGGCCCCAGCACAGCACACAAAATAAGGGCAGCCCACATAAGATTAAATAAACACCCATTCAACATGTTAAGCATGCAAACATGTGATCCAAATAGAAATAAAATTTTTGAAAAAACCCATGGCATCAATTTTATTTCCTTATGTACCCTACTACCTTACAACGGTCCATTAACAGGTATCCACTCGTTAGACCAAGTCAGACCCACTGCCCTTGCATGCACCCAGTCATGACCGACTTGCGTTGACCACATGGTCAACTATGCATGCCTTAAGGGCTGAACGTCCCACATGATTTCTGGCAAACGGGTGTGACCCTGTGCCTTAATCATGATCGTTCACTAGGCGCCTCAATTAGACATCGCTACACGCCCTTCTGCAGTCGACCTATAGCCACCTATATAGCTTGCGCACAGGTGCTATCCGGCCGACCCATCTAGGCTGTCAGATGGTCTGATTAGGCTATTGGGTCCAGACTTGACTAACGACTTCAACCCTATTAACCCGTCTAAGTATTTGAAGCAGGCGCTTAGATAGATCTTGTGAGGGTCGCGCATGATGATAAGTTTTGATTGAAAACTTCTATGAAAAGCGCAAACAAACATCACTTGCGCAAGCTTAAATGTTAACAAAATACATCTAACATTTGATATGTATTTTCGTATGATAACAAGAGGATGCGCATCTAATAGATCATACCAAATCATAAAACAAACATGGATCACAAGATAGCAATCATATGTATCAAGCCAAAACCATGCTCTGATACCAATTGAAAGTAACCCTAGGTCACATGTGCATCTAGAGTGTGTAGCGGCGGAAATGCTAGGTTTCAAAATCGCTTGACTTAAACATATGATCAACCTTGAAAAGATAGGTTAGAACATTACCATTGCCATGCTTTGAGTGGCGGCTTAGAAGATGAAAGAGGCGAGTGCCCCTTCTCCAAAGGTATCACACACAAGATGAGACAGGCCTCCTTCCTTGCGCTCCTTGTGCTAGCAAGTCACCAAGGTTTCTTTTGTCGTGTGAAGAGATGTCTCTTTCTTTGCTGGGCGAACTCCCTCTCTTGGCGTGAAGACAAACCAAAGACGAGAGCAAGAGAACAAGGGGTGAGCGGCGTTCTTACGTTCGAAAACGTGGGAGGTTTTTCCAAAAAGAAAAACGCCTTCCAAAAATAGTAAGCACTTAACTCCCCATGAAGCCATCGATTGAACCAACCGAAACTTGTCTCTTAATTGAACCATGCGTTCACTAAGTGAACCGGTTCAATTCCATTTGGTTCAAGGACCAAATTGAACCAGCTCTGGTTATGATCTCTTTGAACCTCATGGTTCAAGATCTAACCACACATCTCTTGACCCTCTTGATCTCTTCGATCAAGCATCAATTCTCCCGATCGAAGCTTACCGATCATATGCCCTAATCAATCAAACATGATCAGACTAGATCTCACTTCCAATCAGAGTTTAAATTGCTTTAAACTAAACTAGAACAATTCAGTCCACACGATCTGACATAAGTAAGCCATATCATCAAATTGTGCGACCCTAAGGGTTTCCTTCATTGTCGGTAACGATAACATATGTTATCACGATCAGAGAGGGGTATCTAGCAACACATCACTGTCTCCCGATATGAAGGAAAGAGTCTTCCAAGACTACTCCCAAACCATAGCACAAGTGTGAATCCAATTCACTCAGTATACATGTTCCCTTTGCCACTGGATGTTCTCGTTGGACAAGCCTGTCAAGCCTGTAATTCCAACACGATGAGAATGGTTAGATCAGATGAACATAGTCATCTGGGTATGGCCATACACTTTCTCAACCATCTCATCCAGGGGGCCCCTTTAGAACATCACACTCCAACTAGGAGAGGCAATCCTATATCTATCACTAGTGTCCTAACATGACTCATGCCCACTATCCAAGATAATCCTTAACCATTATCTTTCAAATGATATTGAAGTACCTCAAGACAATGCCAATCATCACTTAGTAACACAAGTGATCTCAAGTCAGAGGGAATATACCACTTGCTTGCTTATAAGGACTTATTCACATTGTAACAAACAATTGAATATCCTAAGTAGGGTCAGTCCAGTACATCCAATGCACCTATGTGTCTAAATCTTATTCCGTGCTCGTAGCATCCTATAAGACCAGAACACATATTAGTCTCAATCATATCAAGGCTGTCTCATGTTCACCAAGATATCTCGACTAAGGACAACTCTGAATGTCAGCAAAGCTGAACATCATTGAGACATTACTCAGAGGTATACATACCGCAGCAGATAATGTAACAATCTGAATTGCCTTTATAAACATATATGTACAGTTTATACATGATACTGAAAATATCCCAAGGCCTCAAACATTAGCCTTAAGGGCATATCCTAACAAGCCTCGCCTTCGTCGTTGTTCAGGTTGAAGATGTCTCTTCGATTCCAAGTTGTTTCCTCTTCCGTTTTGAAGTAAATCCCACCTTCCGGTGGGTCAGGTTCACCTGTTTTCTCCTTCATGCTTTGATAACAAACTGGTTTTTCCCCTTTTCATCTTCACCCACGCCAGTCCGCACGTCGGAGCGTGGTCGGTTCTCTTGTTTCTTTGGTTTGTTTCAGCCCTCAAGGCGGGCGAGCTGAACCCCTGCGCACTCGCTGTCCCCCGCGTGGCTGAGCTAAAAACACGCTAGAGAGCTGCAAGGAATGCTTTTAAATTGCTGCGAGGTTAGTGTGTTGTGTTAAATAGTTGGGTGCCGTTGCTTCTCATTCGCATTAGTGTTGCCCGATCGAATTCGCCGCTGTTTCGTCGTGTTTTCTATCGGTTTTCCTGCACTTTCCGAAGCGTTTCTTTTTCCCTCGTCTCTCGACCCTCTCCCGTTTTATGTGCATCGTGTAACAACGCTAGAGTACGGCATAAGGACCCTCCCTATTAGACGCTACATCATTTCTGGTATCAGAGGGCGTTACGTGATCGATTCTTATCGTCGCACGATCTGCCCCGTTGCATTGCACATTTCGGCATTTCTCCGGTTTTCCGCATTTCGCATTAGTCGCGTCTCCCTTGTTTGTGCATGGTGACTACACGGTCACAAATCATGTCATCCCAATACCCCGAAACCATTCCTGAAACGCAAGAGTCGGTCTAGCCTTCGGAAGGGGCTAATTCCCGTCTAGAGTCTATGGCTGCGCTTGAGGCGCGAATCGATGCCAAGCTTGAGGCACTGTCTGCACGCGTGGAAGCCCAACAAGCTAGCACCAATGCCACGGTCCAGCAGATCTTGGCTGGAATCCAACACCTCCTTAGTCGCTCTGGACCCGCGGAGCATGAGCGCCCAAGTTCGGTGAACCCTCCGGTATCCGCGAATCCAGCCCCCACTAGAGAATTACCTCCGATGGCCACACCCGCGCGGCGGCACGTTCACGAGGATGACTGGGGTCACCCGCGACCTCATGAAGTCCCTTAGAACCCGAGTTATGGCGATGATTCCCTCGATGAGGACGATGTTTGGGCCGCACAAGGGCCTCAGCCCGGTGGTCGTTTTGGTCACGCTTGGGCCGTGCCTCGAACCCCCGCCCAAACCCACATCGAGTGCCCTCGGGTGGACGACGATTTCCGTCGTTACATTCGTAACACCCCTGCACCATTCACGGGTGGTCTTGACCCCACAAAGTTCTTAGGTTGGGTCGCGTCCGTCGACGCGTATTTTGACCTTAGCGATTGGCCTCCGCACTCACGGGTTCGGTATGTGCGCACCGTACTTGAGGGGCCTGCACGTTTGCATTGGGAAAAACGTGGAGCGCCAAAACGCGCAGCAGGCTCTTCCCCCGATCACTGAGTGGGCGGAGATGCGGTATCGCCTTCGCGAGCGTTACGTACCCCCTTCGTATAGGCAGCACCTTCTTGATCGGTATAGTAGTCTACACCAAGGGTCGGGTACTGTCGAGGAGTACCGTCTCACCTTTGAGACGTTGTAACTCCGTTGCAATTTGCAAGAGGACCTCGAGTTAGTTTTGTCGAAATTCAAGAATGGGCTCCGTGCGAATATCCGCCGAGCCTTACCTGCTTATGGATCGGAGACCCTTGACCAGACTTTTCAGCGCGCTCGAGACATCGAGTAAGACCTCCGCGTCGCTAGGGGTGAGCATTCGGGTTCGGTTATTTCGGTTTTTACCGATTACTGAAAATTTTGGTAAATTCGGTTCGGTAAAAAAATATTCGGTTTCGGTTTCGGTAATAAATTTTATAAAATTCGATTTTCGGTTTCGGTTTCGGTTTTTATAATTTTGGTTTGGTAAAAAATCGATTTACCGATATATATATATATTAAAATATAAAAAATATATATAATATATATTATATTATATTATATTCTAATTTTATTATAGTATAATTAGTTATTAAAAGTCTAAAATATATTACCTAATAGCTAATCACTTAATTATCAATCATATAATTAATTAAATACTTAATAATTTAATTTTTTGGTAATTTACCGAATTTACCAAAAATTTTGGTAAATTCGGTTTCGGTAAAATTTCGGTTTTTAGGAAATTCGGTTCGGTTTCGGTTTTTAATTTTTCGGTAAAAAAAATTTCGGTAAATCGGTTTCGGTTTTTACCGAATGCTCACCCCTACGCGTTGCTGCAAGGCGCAATGACCTTGGGCCACATAGGCGTCCTCATGCGGGTAGTCCCCCGCAACCCCACTCGCAACTTGAGCGTCCGGAGCCTCGTTTGGACCCTCGACCCGCGCCCCCAGCCCTTCAACCCCTTCGACGCCCACCCCCTGAGGCTTCGCCTTCTCGGCCCACTTGGGAGGAGAAGGGCAAGGCCCCAGCAGTCGGAGCCTCGGGCCGTATTACCTGCTACAACTGTTTGCAACTGGGTCACATGTCGCGTGAATGTTCCAAGAGGCCCGCTCGAGCCGACACGGGTCCAGCTCGCATCGCCACCATAACCCCCACTGAGCACGATGTTGAGGCAGAATGTTACACTAGTGGCAAGGAATCGGGTCCGTCCACACTTGTCGTTCGTTACAACCTAGTGTAGCCCGCGCCCACCGAGGATTGGAGGCGCTCGGACATTTTCACGACTTACATTAAGTGCAATGGGCACTCTTGTAAGATCGTCATTGATGGTGGTAGTAGCCTGAACGTGGTCTCTCGAACCGCGGTCACGCGTTTTGGCCTTCCTCTAGAACCCCACCCGAGACCTTACTCTATCGCCTGGGTCGATACCACAAGCCTTCCGGTCACCCACCAATGTCAGGTTCCCATCGCGTTTGGGAACTATCGTGAGAAGGTATTGTGTGATGTTGCGACTATGGACGTCGCCCACATCCTCCTTGGTCGCCCGTGGTTGTACGATAGAGACGTCATCCACTATGGCCGGTCGAACACTTATGTGTTTGACCACGATGAGCAGAAGATCCGCCTGATTCCAGCTCCGCCTAAGGGGCTTCGTGTGTCCACCTCCAAGGGCCTGATTACACCCTCGGCACCTGCCCCGCCACCTTCCCCCATGGTCTCCCTCATGCGTACCCCCGCATTGGTTGGCGAAGCTCATGCGGCCAAGACCGTCTACGTGCTCATGGTGCGCGAAGTGCAGGACCCTATCCCTTGCCCTGTCCTGACACCTCCTGTTGAGGTGTCTGCCCTCCTTGCTGAGTTTAGTGATATCAGCCCTGAGGATTTGCCTCATGGCCTTCCCCTGAGAGGGAAATTCAGCATGCGATTGACCTCCTCCCGGGAGCTCCCCTCCCTAACTTGCCCCACCATCGCCTTAACCCGCCGAACACGCTGAATTGCAGCGTCAGGTGGATGATCTCCTCACCAAGGGGTACATCCGCGAAAGTCTCAGCCCTTGCGCTGTTCCCGCGCTCCTCACGCCCAAAAAGGATGGGTCGTGGCGCATGTGTGTCGATAGCTGTGCTATCAATCGGATCACTGTCAAGTACCGATTTCCCATTCCTCGGCTTGACGACATGTTAGATTTGATTTCTAGCGCGTCTTGGTTTTCCAAGCTCGACCTCTGCAGCGGGTACCACCAGGTCCGCATTCGTGAGGGCGATGAATGGAAAACCTCATTTAAGACCAAGGACGGTCTTTACGAGTGGCTTGTCATGCCATTCGGGTTGTCCAATGCCCCGTCCACGTTTATGTGCTTGATGAGTCAGGTCCTCCGGCCCTACATGGGCAAGTTTTTGGTTGTCTACTTCGACGACATTTTAATCTTTAGTCGGACCCGGGATGAACACCTGGAGCATCTCCGCTCCACTTTTGACCTCC
This sequence comes from Costus lasius, assembly GCA_027563935.2. NCBI lineage: Eukaryota > Viridiplantae > Streptophyta > Magnoliopsida > Zingiberales > Costaceae > Costus > Costus lasius. Next base: position 66,314,545 of record CM050448.1, on the reverse strand, counting down.
TGCGCAAGGAGCGCCTCTTCCTTAACACGAAGAAGTGCTCCTTCCTAACCACCAGCGTGTATTTCCTTGGGTATCATCTCCGACCAAGGGCTGTCTGTTGACCCTGCGAAGGTCGAGGCCATCTGGCATTGGCCCGAACCTCGCATCGTGACTGAGGTTCACAGTTTCTTGGGCCTTGCGGGATTCTACCGCCGGTTTATCCGTGGATTCAGCACCATCGCTACACCCTTAACCCAGCGCCTTTCTAAGGACGAGTTTGAGTGGACCCTTGCCACTCAACAAGCTTTTGACGCGCTTAAGGACGCCCTGACCACCGCTTCTGTTTTGCGCCTCCCTAACTTTTCGAAGGTCTTCGAGGTCGCGTGCGATGCTTCCGGTTCTGGCATCGGTGGCTCCCTTAGTCAGGAGGGCCATCCCGTGGCCTTCTTCAGCGAGAAATTGAACGCTGTTCGCCAGCGTTATTCTACATATGATAAGGAATTCTACATGATTGTTCAGTCCCTTCGGCAATGGAGGCATTACCTCCTCCATCGCGAGTTCATATTATACAGTGACCATCAGGCCCTTTCCTTCCTTAATGCCCAAAAAAAGTTGGGCGCCCACCATGCCAAGTGGGTCGAGTACCTCCAACAGTACTCCTTCGTGATCAACCACAAGGCGAGTAAAGAGAACGTCGTCGCAGATGCCCTGAGTCGCGTCCGCACCCTCTTATGCGTAATGCGCACTCGCGTCAATACTTTTAACCATGTCAAAGACGAGTACGCCACTTGCCCTGATTTTGGCGCCACCTACGCCACTTTGACCAAGTCCACCGACCCCGACTCCCCCTACCACTTGTGCGAAGGTTACCTCTTCTTGGGGAATCGCTTGTGTATTCCCCGTTCTTCGCTTCGAGATCATCTTTTGCTCGAGCTTCATGTGGGTGGCGTTGCTGGCCATCATGGCCGCGACAAGACCCTTGAAATGGCGGAAGAACGCCTCTTTTGGCCCTCCCTCCGTAAGGATGTTGAGCGCATTGTGCGCCATTGCAGTACGTGCCAATTGTCCAAACCCCGCCCCTCGAACACGGGTCTCTATACCCCTTTGCCAGTGGCCAGCGGCCCGTGGCGCGCGACCTGAGCATGGACTTTGTCCTTGGGTTGCCTCAGACCGCCTCCCGCTTCGACTCGATCTACGTCGTTGTTGATCGATTTTCGAAGATGGCCCATTTTATCCCTTGTTCGCGCACAACAGACGCTTCTCACATCGCCCATCTCTTTGTCCGAGAGGTTGTGCGTCTCCATGGTCTTCCCTCCACCATCGTGTCCAACCGCGACACACGTTTTGTGAGCCACTTCTGGCGCTCACTATGGGCCCTCTTGGGCACCACTCTGAAATTTTCCACGGCCTATCACCCCCAAACAGATGGGCAAACTGAGGTCGTTAACCGAAGTTTGGGCAATCTTCTCTGTTGTCTCATCGGGGACCATCCGAGGTCTTGGGATTCCATCCTACCCGTGGCCGAGTTTGCGTACAATAGTGCTTCCAATAGGTCTACGGGTCTTAGTCCCTTCCAGATTGTCATGGGCCACCAGCCGCGTAAACCTATAGACCTGCATGACCTCCCCACGGAGTCCCACATCTCCCTGCATGCATACTCCTTCGCCCAGCATATCGCTAGTTTGTATGATGAGGTTCGGGGTCGTATCTTTCTGGGCAACACTCACAATGCAATGAAGGCCAACGAGCATCGTAGGCCACACCATTTTTTTGTAGGTGAGCTGGTGAGGGTGCGTGTCCACCCCGAGCGTCTATCAAGCAGAGCACATTTTAAGCTTCAGCCGCGCTATATGGGGCCCTATGCGGTTGTGCGCAGGATTGGCTCCAACGCCTACGAGCTGGACTTACCCGAGGACATGGGGATTCACCCCGTCTTCAACGTGGCGGACATCCTCCCTTTCCACGGTCCGTTGGAAATGCCATCCGACCCCGATGACCCGCTGCCCCCTAGTTCTCCGGAGGAGAACACATCAGAATACGCAGCGGAAGCTGATGCAGGAGCAAACGGGCCCATGAACACACTTGAGGGCGGCCCAACCCCTCCAAAAGATACTTGGGGAGACTCCCCAGGACCCCAAGAATTTCCCCTGGATATTTCACCCAAGTCAGAGTTCCCCAGACCCCGACACGGCCAGGCCATGCGCCCCATCACGGTCGTGACACGGTAACCTGAAGACGCGAACGCCAAGCACGGGTGTGACTCCAAGCACGGGCATGCCGTGCCCGCTTCTGTGGATTTCGATGATGCCAAGCATGGGCGTGACTCCAAGCACGGGCAAGTCGTGCCCGCCTATGTGGAACACGGCGACTCTGAACACGGCCATGCTCGCCATCACGGCCAGGGCGTGTTCGCCTCTGTGGATCTCGACGACGCCAACACAGGCGTTACTCCAAGCACGGGCAGGCCGTGCTCGATTCTGTGGATCACGGCGACTCTGAACACGGCCGTGCTTGCCATCACGGCCAGGCCGTGTTCAGCCCTGACGACTCGTTACAGCCCCGACGACCCCACTTTGATGTGCATCGCCCTCCCTACCATGTTGCTCCACCTAATGATGACCCAAAGGAGCCCAACAACATGGAAATCCGACGATCCCAGCGCCAAAGTAAACCCCCGGATCGCTTCTTGGGAGTCATTAGTCCCCTTTCCGTACACACCGGCATAGCGCAGCCCAAGGGCGTTCCAAGCCAATCCCCTGAGGATCCAACTCCAAGTGGGCCACTCAATCTCATTAGTAACACGGCCCAAGATCGAGCCGCGACGGTGGTAGCCCAGCCCACGACTTCAAAGTTTTGCTGTTTTATCGCGATGTGCTCAGAGTGCGTCTAAACCATCTCCGCCAAGATGCGTACACTGAAGGACCTGCGCCCTTGCAGGAATAGTTGGTAGTTGGTAGGATTCTATGAGCTTTCGTGTTTTATGTGGCAGCTTGACCACTTTTTGGTAGTTAGTTTGTTAGGATGCTATCCCCTTGTCTTGTTCCCCCTCCTTATCTTATAAAAGAGAGGGGTTGGCCAGCATTCCTCCTTAGTTCTCTTTGGTGTAGAGAGTTCTGCTGGTGAGCTTAGAAGTCGCCAGCATTGTGTGAAGACGAGCCGGAGCCTTGCCTTCGTCGTTGTTCGGGTCGAAGACGTCTCTTCGATTCCAAGTTGTTTCCTCTTCCGTTTTGAAGTAAATCCCACCTTCCGGTGGTTCAGGTTCGCCTGTTTTCTCCTTCATGCTTTGATAACAAATTGGTTTTTCCCCTTTTCATCTTCACCCACACCAGTCCGCACGTCGGAGCGTGGTCGGTTTGTTAACAAACTTCTTTGGTTTGTTTCAGCCCTCAAGGCGGGCGACCTGAACCCCTACGCACTCGCTGTCCCCCGCGTGGCTGAGCTTAAAACGCGCTAGAGAGCTGCAAGGAATGCTTTTAAATTGCTGCAAGGTTAGTGTGTTGCATTAAATAGTTGGGTGCCGTCGCTTCTCATTCGCATTAGTGTTCCCGATCGAATTCGCCGCTGTTTCATCGTGTTTTCTATCGGTTTTCCTGCACTTTCCGAAGCGTTTCTTCTTCCCTCGTCTCACGACCCTCTCCCGTTTTACGTGCATCGTGTAACAACCCTAGAGTACGACATAAGGACCCTCCCTCCTATTAGACGCTACATCATCGAGGGTCTACTTCCTTGGTTTTGGCTTTCCTGCTTCAGCTTTTATGGCATTAAGCAATCACATTGCACCCATGTTGGGTTTCCTTGAAGAAGTGCTCTTGCCACTATGATAGCTATCATCAGAGTCACTATCGTTCTTTGCCAATGTGAGATCTTCTTTTGATCTAAAGTTTATGATATTTCTGGCACCAATGCATGTAATGCTTGTTTTTAGGGGCAATCTTTAACCCCAATGGTTACCCCTGCAGAGAAAGCATCCCCCAGATCTTGGGGGTGGCTTATGTAGTCTCCCTAGATCTTGGGGGGTGGTCCATGTGGTTCACCACCCCTTGAGCTTAAGGGTGATGATCAACCATCCCCACAAGTATCACAAAAGAGGTAACACACCCAATATTGCAAGGACCAAGGCAACACATAAGGATTTAGCAAGGGCAGTGAGTAAAATGTTAGGTGAAATGACTCAAAGAAACACCCTGTCGTATTTCATTAATAGGAGGTACACTTACAAGGACATTGACTCAAGGAACTAGGGTGGGAGGGCAAAAAGCATGTAAGCTTCAGTTTTAAACTTAGGAGTTGTCCTAAGACTCGATGTTAATAAGCACCTTCACCCCCTCCAATTTTACACTAGACATATAAAATGCTTCTCATGACCAGAAGGCTTCCCTAGCCTTGGGGACCATGGAAACACATGCCTGGGACAAAGGAAAAGGGTTTCAGGGTTGCATCAATACCCCATAGAGCACCCATACTACAAAGACAAAAGGCATAGAGATACTTGATTCCTACCCTAGTTACATCATATACTTGAACTAAGTACTAGGCATTAGTGTCGGGTAACACGAGTTTTACACCAAACATCCTATGAACCCTGACATTCTCCCCCACTTAAGATGTCAATGCCCTCATTGATGCTTTGTATTCCTCAATCTGGTCTTGGGTATGTCGTAGCATATCCTCTATTTCCTAGGTGCATTCAGACATTGAGCATCTATTTCACATCACGAAGTATTGTATTTGCTCCTCATCGGTGTCGAGCATCCTCTTGCGGTCTACCAATATGGTTTGTACTTATTTCTCCACGCATGGGATTGTTGGGGGTGCACATCTCCACGTTGGGACGGAGTGCTATCGAGCACAACAATGATCAATGGAACAAGTGGAAGCCCTAAGTTCGTCCTGCAACAACTCGCCAGTAGCCATGCATGCTTGCAGCTGCTACTACCAACATCCGCCGATTAGGGAAGAAGTCCTCGCGGCAATGGCAATTGATGGTTTAGGTGGAAGCCCTTAATTTGTTCACTCGCAGTAGCCACCTACTAGCATTAGGAGTGGCTCATCACATGTGTATGTGTAGCCGCAGCCTCTTGCCAACAGCCAATCAAAAGGTTCTGAGCCTAAGGGTGGGCAATCGGTAAAAACTGATACCGAATAAACCGAACCGGATTTACCGATTAAATACTTACCAAAAATTCTAAAACTGAAACCGAACCGAATAAGAAAATTACTGACTAGCTACCGAACCAAATTTACCGAATAATTTTTGGTAAATTCGGTAAATTACCGAATAAAAAAATCATAATGTGTAAATGGGTAGTTACTGAACCGAATCTGTAACTAGGGTAGCTAATTTACCCGAGTTTATGGGTAAAACTGAGTCTATTAATTTTATTTGGTAAAATCGGTTATTTATCGAACCAAAAAAAATTAACTGATACCGAAATCGATAACCAAGGTAGAAGTCCAGTGAGCAATGAGCATAGGGCTAAAGCCCAAATTTGTTCACCTAGTGAGCAATGAGCATAGGGCCGAAGCCCATATTTTGTATGCGGATGCAAGGTTCTAGCTGTTGTCAGCAATTAGGGCAAAAGCTCCTTTTGCCCACAATAACCAAGGTAGAAGCCTTGATCTTACTTACCATTTGTCAATGTGCAAAAGCTCTGCTCATACGTTCAACGCCAATGTCGCATAAAAGAAAATTGAGGGCAAAATCATAACATGAATAATAGATCAAGAATTTTTAATATTCTTAATAAATCAATATAAAGTTCCTCTAATATCAATTATAAGAGAAAATTAATCAGATATGTGATAATCAATCATAATACAAGTGAGTATTTTATGGCTGAAGTGTACCTAATAAATCCATCAATTTATCTCTAGAATTGACTTTAACTTGATCTTCCAAAACTATATTTCACTGGACTTTCAATTTATGCAAGTGAGTATTTTATGGCAGACTTGAGATGAGTCAATTTATGGGATAATTCTTTAGCTATACATATTAAATATTTTATACAATCTGAAATATTTTAGCCCATTATTTAATTTGTTATTTGTTCATTTTAATTAAACTAAATTAATAATAGTTATATATAATTAAATAATATACATATGCGCTGACAATAATTGTATATAACAACCCAAAATATCTCATATTCTTCACTCTTCTGTGCTGTATATCAATAAATTGCATAGAAAAACCAAGCATAATATTTCATCAATCCACAATAAGTTTGTTGGAGCTCTAGGGGAAAACCTAAAAAGCCCAAACCCATTATTTCTTAAATTTAGTTTTACTGGACATTAATTTACTGTTTATTATATTTACCCATTTATTTATTTATTTTATTTTTAATTGTAATTAATTAAGACATATTTTTAATTAAAGCCGTTAAGACTACAGGCGCACATATGGCCCTAACTAGAATAGCCATCGACGCCCTACACTATATAAAGAGGTGTGGGCTGCTGTTCGGCACATACACATATGACTTTCTCTCTCTTGCGCTCTCTCTCTCTCTCTTTTTGTTGTTAGCCACCGAAAGCATCCTTGTGATAACCGCTACACCGACGCACTGGAAGTAGTGGGCTACTTCGTTGAATCTTCGAGCTTCCCGTGCAAGGGATAAAAATCTGCCTAAAGACAGATATGCAGATTGCCTCCAGGTTTTCAAGGGCACAGCCGTGCATCCATGCACGGTCATGAAAACTTTTGCCTGTTCAATACCCGTTCTGTTTTTCACCCATTTTTTGCTATTTTTTGAGCAGAATTTGACAAAAATTTAGGGAGACCTTCCTAACTTACCCACGGGCATTTTGGGATAAGAATGACGCAATTTCATGGGGCGGTTGAGGAGAACTTGGACAAATGGCGACAACTAGGTTTTGGCGACAAAAGGTTGTTCCGATGTGATTTCTTCCCAGTTTCGATGCTGAAGATCATGCTCCATCCTCTCCCAACATAGATCTAGCCTTCCTTTTAGTTTGGTTGAATTTCTCTTGCAAAATCTTATGTATTCTATGATGAAAGTTGTAGCGTAATTTATTTTCGGGGTTTGGGCGTAGCCTGCTGTATAGATGTTGATTGACAATGCATAATTAATACATTGCTTGAATTTGTCTTTGTTCTTATTCAATTCTAAGTTGCGATGATTTCATATTTATGTATTGGCCATGCATATGTATGTTTTAGATGTTGTGGGACGGACTGAGAGGTGAACCACAACGTTGGAACCCCTTAGATTGATTTTGTAATTTCGACCACGAAAGTAGGTCAAAATTACTCGAGGAGTTAAAAATTCTTCATAGAACCCAATGGATCTGCTTAACCTGGTAAGCCATGAGAGTAGGAGACTTAGGTTAAGTTAGATACCAGATCATGGCCTGAGAGGGAACGATCTATAGAGTAGGAAGAATTTCCTTAAGAACTTAGAATAAACAAATTTTAAACACTTAGCATTGTCTTTCCATTATTCTTTAGTGTGGTGAACCCAAAACCCCGATCTTCTGTCGAGATTTTCACACCCTCGTTTGCTCTTCGTTTGTTCTTAATTTACTCTAATTTACTTTCCTGCATTAGGATACTAGTCATTTCTATCATTATTTGATCACCTAGTTAGTACTTGACCCCCTAGTCCCTGTGGGATCGATACTTTTTATTACGCGATAGAACCATGCACATTCAGTACGACCCTATCACGCTTACGTCTCGCTCTTTTACCGTTGCTCATGTCTCGCTCTTTGCATCTTAATTAAACCCTATCGCTGCTCACTTCTCGCTCTTTGCATCTTAATTAGCGTAATTAGATTTTTTGAATTCTATTTCTCTGATCCGCGCATCTGTGATAGTTAAATATGTAGTTATTTAATCTAATTGTTAATTATGCATCTTCATTACTGTGTCGATGCTGATTAAACCCTAATCATGCTTGCTGGCACATGTGCAACTCGCTGATGTTGCGCCCACGTGTGCAAAAAATACCTACGCAATTCGCGTGGCTTCAAACGCTGTGCCTTAGCAAACACCGCGCCTTAAGCACGCGTATGTGTCCAACGTGCTATCTATTGCATCCTTCATATATGTAATCAAACATTTTACTTATAATAGATTTACAGCACACTGTTTTTCATAAAAATTATTTGTTCTAATTTCTGCTGTTCAATTTTAATTATTGCGAAAATATGTTGATGGCTTATTATCTTGCATATTTCACTATTTTGTTTTACATGATTAAAATTATATATTCAAATCTTTTTGCACATATTGATTGCAACTTAATACACCTAATTTTTTCCTTGATCATAACGGCCAAAGAAGAATATATATCCTTAAAAACTAAAAATTTCATTGGCACTGGATTTAACAGATGGAAAATTCAAATGGAGGTGTGGCTAATCACTTTAGGATTTTTTTAGTGCCATTGGGTAGACCATCCCTTTGACAAAAATCAGAACCATAAAATCACCATCTTCCTCTGATTCCTTAACAGACAAAACTGACACTTCCACATCCTCTATATCTGTTGAAGAAATAGAGTTTATTTGTAAATTCAGAATCCTTAGTTGTCTTTCATATGCTTTATTTGACACATATAACAAATTAAAGACAGCTAAAGATATCTGGAAAACCCTTCTTAAAAATGATAATCAACATGAGCTAAAGCCTCAAGTTAACCTGTTAGAAGACCTTCCTACTCCCTCCAATTCTCTAAGGTTAGTTTCCTGCTTTCCCACTGTTAATCTAGCTTATCAAGATTCTAATTGGTGGCTAGACACCAGTGTGAATGTACATGTATGTTCTAACCGTTTATGGTTCACTTCTTACCAAGACACAAGTGAAAGAAGTGTAACAATGGGGAATGGATCCATTGTTACTATTCTTGGACATGGAAAAGTTACCTTGAAGTTCACTTTTGGAAATATCTTATTTTAAATAATGTATTTCATGTTCTAGAGATCCATAGGAATCTTGTTAGTGGATCTTGCTTAGTTCAGATTGGTTATAAAATTATCCTTGATGCCAATAAAGTTATAAGCTCCAAGGGAGATCTTTTCATTGGAAAGTGATTTACTTCCCATGGATTATTTAAACTGAATATTGTTCATTTGAATATTAATGAATCAGTTTCTTCTAGTTCTCTGAATGTTGAAACTTGTGATGATTGGCATGGTAGACTAGGACATTTTAACTTTAAATACCTATCTAGGATGGCTCACCAAGAATTAATCCCTAGATCTATATCAAAAGATGAAAACTGTCAGGTTTGTTCTCAAGCCAAACAACCTAGGAAACCTTTTAAATCCATATCCCTTAGAGACACTAATCTTCTTGAACTCATTCATTCAGATGTTTGTGACTCTTGTAGAGTTCCAACTAGGGGTGGTAGTAAATACTTTGTCACCTTTATAGATAATTCTTCTAAATTTTGCTTTATCTATCTTTTGAAATCTAAAGATGAAGTTATATCTAAATTCAAAATCTATAAAGCTGAAGTAGAAAATCAATTAAATAAAAAAGATTAAAATCATTAGATCTGATAGAGGTGGGGAATATACCTCTAATGAGTTTACCCAGTTTTGTCAAAAACACGAGATAGTTCATCAAGTTATTGCCCCCTACTCTCCCCAGTCTAATGGAGTAGCTGAAAGGAAAAAAATAGAACCTTATTAGATATGTTAATGTCATGCTACTAAATTTTGGAGCTCCCCCAAACTTGTGGGGCACAGCTTGTTTCATTCAAAATAGAGTTCCTCATAAGAATACCCCAATGACTCCCTATGAAGCTTGGAAAGGTCATAAACCAAATCTTAAATTCTTTCAAATGTGGGGGTGTTTGGCTAAGGTCAATATACCAGAACCCAAAAGAAAGAAAACTGGATCTAAGACTGTTGATGTTGTCTTCATAGGATATTCCCTAGACTCCAATACATATAGGTGTCTAGTAATCAATTCTGATATTCCTGAAATTTCTAATAATACCTTAATTGAGTCTAGAGACATTTCTTTTTTTGAGAATTTCTTTCCATTTAAACCTTCAAATCCTCAGCTTGACCTTGTTTCTAACTCAAATCAAAACTCTAAAAATCTTAATGACCAATCTGATTCTATCTCTCATTCTGATCATATTGCTGAACCTAGAAGAAGTAAGAGAACTAGAGCTGTTAGAGATTTTGGTGATGATTTCGTCACTTGAATGATTGAAGATACATTAAAATTATATCAAGATGCTCTCAGTTCTATTGACACTTTTTTTCTGGAAAGAAGCAATAAATAATGAATTTCAATCTATAGTTAGTAACAATACTTGGATCTTAACTGACCTTCCTCCTGGCAACAAACCCTTAGGCTGTAAATGGATTTTCAAGAAGAAGTTAAGAATTGATGGTAGTGTTGAGAAGTTTAAGGTGTCTAGTAGTTCAAGGTTTTCGTCAGAAAGCGGACATAAACTACTTTGACATTTATGCACCAGTTGCTAGGATCACTATTATTAGGCTCTTTCTTTCTCTTTCTTCAATCCATAAGTTAATAATTCACTAAATGGATGTAAAAATTGTTTTTCTCCATGGAGACCTTGAGGAAGAAATTTATATGACTTAGCCTGAAGAATTTATCGTGAGCGGCTGTGAGGAAAATTTGATAAACAAGCTAGTCCGTTCTCTTTATAGTCTCAAGCAAGCCCCTAAACAATGACACAAAAAATTTGATAAAGCTGTGTTGTCATATGGTTTCCAAATCAATGACTCAGATAATTGTCTCTACTTCAAAGTCTCCAATTCTACCTTTGTGTTACTATATCTATATGTAGATGATATCTTAATTCTATCTGATGACATAGACATGGTAACTGACACTAAAAATTTTCTCTCTAAACAATTTCAAATGAAAGACATTGGAGAAGCAGATGTAATTCTTGGCATGAATATTATAAGAAATCAAAACTCAATCTCTCCTTCCCAATCTCACTATGTTGACAATATTTTAGAGAAATTCAATCCTAACTCATCTTCTGCTCTAAGTATACCTTTTGATCCTACTTGTCACTTAATTAAAAATCAAGCTTATGCTGTAAACCAAGAACTTTACTCTAAAGCTATAGGTTCACTTCTCTTCTTAGCCAACAGGACTAGACTTGACATTGCCTATTCTATGTCTAGATTAAGTAGGTACACTAGTAACCCTAGTAATAATCATTGGAATGCCTTAAATAGAGTTTTCAAATACTTTAAGGGAACTAAAAACTATGTTCTAACCTACTGTGGATATCTTTCTGTGTTAGAAGGATTTTGTGATGCCAATTGGATCTCTAATTCAAATGACATCAAATCCACCTTAGGTTATGTGTTTTTTTAGGTGGAGGTGCTCTTTCATGGCAATCCACAAAACAAACTATAATTACTAGAAATACCATGGAAGCTAAACTAGTTGCACTAGACTTAACATGTTCTGAAGCTAAATGGCTTAATAACTTGTGTTCTTCCTTACCAGTGGCTTTAGCATTAAATCCTCCAATTTCCATAAATTGTGATAAGAAAGATGCCATAGATTTTTGTAAAAAGAAACTAGTTAATACAAAATTGAGTAGACATGTCAAGGTAAGACAAAAATCAATTAGATGGTTGACAACTCATAATGTGATTTCATTGTCTTTTGTTAAAATAGATGATAACCTTGCTGATTGCCTCAGTAAAGGTTTGTCTCAAACCAAAGTGGTGGCCTCATCTAGGGGAATAGGGGTTTGTCCATAATGGGCTCTCCTACAGTGGCAACCTAACTTCCGTGATAGGTAGATCCTAGAAAGAGGTTCAATGGGTAATAACAAGTTGACTGGTTGGCCAATGAGTACCAATTAAAAATTTATAAAAAACACTAATGTGTTTATTAGAGTTATTATAAAACTCCAAAGCCCCATTCCTAAGGTGATTTTGTACTCCTATGTAGATGTGAGGTTGAGTATAAAACTCTTAAAGTAACATAAAGGTATATCCTAAGAACTGCCTCTATACACTTCCTCATAGAGTTTCTCCTATATGTAACTTTTCCGTATACGGCCGTGGAATAGAGATTGAACCTCTCTAGCTAGTTGAAAGTAATATGAAAAAGAAGATTATGCACACGACAAAAAATATGCAACTCCGCGTCACAACGCTATTGTATCATGTGTGCACCATTCAATATTGGATCAAAAGAATGTAGTTCAAGACCTAGTTCACTACATTTCTTCCAATGGAGTTTCATGTACTAAGTGTGTTATGCATGACTTTTCCCTGACCACATGATATAGGTATCTGACAGCATTTTATTTTTACATTGGAGTTTTTACATTTTGTGGGGGCGGTTGGAGCTTTAGGGGAAAATCCAAAAAGCCCAAACCCCATTATTTCTTAAATTTAGTTTACTGGGCATTAATTTACTGTTTATTATATTCGCCCATTTATTTATTTATTTTATTCTTAGTTGTAATTAATTAAGACATAGTCTTAATTAAGCCGTTGCGACTGCAGGTACACGTATGGCCCGACTAAGAATAGTCGTCGGTGCCCTACTCTATATAAAGAGGCGTGGGCTGCCGTTTGGCATATACACATACGACTTTCTCTCTATTGCATTCTCTCTCTCTCTCTTTTTGCTGTCAGTCACCGAAAGCATCCTTGTGATGACCACTACACCGATGCGCCAACAGTAGTGGGCTACCTAGTTGAATCTTCGAGGCATAATACCGGTTAAATCCCACGCGAGGGATGAAAATCTGCCTAAAGACGGATCTTCAGATCACCTCCAGATTTTTTTAACGCTAATTTATTTTTTATTGTTGTTAACTACAGGATTAGAAGCAACAAAGTCATTATGAGGGTAAGAGGTCATACCAACATCACGTTAAAATCCACACATTCTAGAAAATGGATGTTTCTCATGTGCCTTGTCTAAAATTTTGAGACTACAACCTCGTCTAAGAAATTTTCTCTGTTTAAGACAAGTTGTTGGTTGCCCAATTTGTATGTCTAAATCCTATATGTTAAAATTATGCCAAAACTGAGTTTAATTTACAAAAATAATAATAATATTTACACAATTTCTAATGTTTGCATTCATTATATTCATAAAATAATTTTTTTAGTTTTAAAAAATATATAACATGGCTTAGATATTCTATAAAGTGGTCCTTTTATTTTTATAAAAAACCTATAAATTGGTCAATATAGTTTTAAATATTGATTTTTTTTCCATTTGTAATTTGGGTCCATAATTTTAACAATATTGTTAAAACTCTACAAGCCCCTCTTTTTATTAATTGTTCTATAGCTAAAAAATAAATATTATATTATAAAACATGTATTTTTAATTTTATATGTAATAAAATTTTAGTTATCTCAAAGTATTTGGTTAATTTCCGATTTTCTTATATATGTATGTTTATCCCCATAACTCGAGAAAACTGTTGGTCTAAAATTTCATAGAGACCTTTATTTAAATAGAAAAGAAAAATATAAATTATAAGACAATAAACTTGTAAATTAATTATAAAAGAGAATTAGAAAGATAAAATCCAGAGATGTGTTGCGGCTTGTCCTTAGCTGAAAATTAGGGCTCTCGTGCGAGTTAATTCCAAATTGAACACCCAAGATACAGCTGGATATTCTTCTCTTGCAAGCACGACCATGTAGAAGTTGATCGGACATCCTTTCGGCAACAAGTAGCAAAATCAAAGATCCAAGAAATAAAACAAATGAAAGAAAAAGAAAAAAAACGACAGAAAAGAGGAAGACTTAAATTCTCATCCTTTTCTTAAGGCTATGATTAATGTTAGCTGCTAAAGTTACAAACTCTTGAGTTACAAGCCTCCTTGCAGCTACCACTTGTAGGCTGCTACTTGTGAACTAACTATTTACTAGGTTCTAGCTCCTTTGTATAGCTAAAGGAGGGTAAAACCACATCACACACATGAGTGGTGGTTACAAATAATATGCTAACAACCTAACTACAAAAGTTGAAAAGATGCTATAACTTTAACTGAAAATATTCTAATAACTAAGGTGTGTAGAGGAAGCTTCAGGCCAAATTAACATGACTTGTCCATTTGAGCTTGATGATATCTCCTGATCCTGATGCTTGATCTGAGATCTAATGGCGTAGATGGACATATATGGTCTAACTTAGTAGGGATTGATGCCTGGATCATCCCACAACTCATCCAATTGGGGCAGATCTAGTAGGAACAACGTCAACCATAGATTACATGAGATGCATGTTTGGCTCGTTGAAGAGAGCTAAGGAATGTCAGTCGTTGGATCGACGACACTATCCGTCTCTTCCTTTCACGTGTGTTCAGCGACGACTTGGGTTCTGATGACACCAAAATATGTAGTATATTTTGTATCATTTTAAATACCTTTTCATGCTAAATTGAGGATCTTTTACTTGTTTTTATGCTGAATCCATCAAATATTGCAAAGTCTACTTCTATTTTGGTTTTTCATGATTTTCAGGCAAAAAGGCACTATTTTGGGCATTTTTAAGCAAAATCAAATACATGGAAGAGTTCCCATCATCAAGAAGAAGTCACACAACAAATTTCACGAAAATCGAAGCTAAGAACCAAAATACGGCAGTACCGTAAACTATTTTACGGTACCGTATTTTCATGGCTACTGTATTATCAAGAACACGGCCGTATTTTGGTGATTTTCTAAACAGAAAGTTTTTGTGATTTTACGGCACTGCCGTAAAGAATTACATGGGCCGTATTTTCCAGCGTTTCTGACCAGAGTGTTCAACCGATTTTATGGCACCACCGTGAAGAAGTTTACGGTGCCGTATTTTGTGAAAACTTCAGACCAGAGAACTCGACTAAAATTACGGCACTGCCGTAAACGATATTATGATACCGTATTTCCCAGCGTCTCTAGAACAGAACACTCAAGCTATTTTACGGCAGTGCCGTAACATATTACACTGTCGTAATTCCCAGTCAAAAACGTGATTTTTACGAGTCCAAATCTTGCGCGGGCCATAACTTTTGATCCAGAGCTCCCAATTGAAATTTGAAAATTGTGGCAGACTCGCCTTTAAGAGGAGAAGACGCTCGAAGTGGAAGGAAAAACTTTTATACAGTATCGAGGGAGAAATCGCCAGACAGGTGGCTAGGGTTTGGCCTCATGCCGAGAGGCATAGAGGGCACCTCAGGTAGTGATTTTCACTCATAAGCTTCGGTTGGAGGAGAGAAAGACACCACATAAGTTCTAGAGCATTTGGAGTTCGATCGGAGGAGGAATCAACAAAACAGCGATGACAGCGCTATTCATCACGAAATTACGGGTGTAATTTACATTACACCCGTGTTGTAACGTTGTTTTTTCTCCTTCTCTGATTTCTAATTGTTCTAAACTATGATTCATTGTATTTTTTCCTCCATGCAAGCTTAACACTCTTTTGGGACATAGGGTGTAATCCCCTTGATTCTTAATTATTAGACAATTCTTCTATTTTCGTCATGATAATTTTTGCTATGATAATTTTACTTTTGTGATGGATTGTGTTTAGACTCTCTATAAGTCCATGTTACTAATTATGTTTTTAGAGTTTTTGCAATGAGACTGAAAGGTGATTTGCTTGAGAACTTGGAACCCTAGAATTCCATGTTAGGATCCCTTCTTTAGGTTAGATCTAATTTGATCTGTTCTAGTAAATTAATTGTCATGATTATAACATGAATCTATAGATCGAGTCTATTTGTCAAACGTGGAGATCTTGCACGAAAGTGAGGATCAGAACGTTGGAGATCCATGAGTAAAACTAGTGTTGAGGCTCAGATGCACGAAAGTGATCCTTGAGATTCCACTAGAGATTATCAACCTAGAATTTGGATGCACGAAAGTGATCTTTGAATTCTCTAATTGATGATTTACTTATCTTTAGCCTGGGATAAATCTTGCGCGAAAGTGAGGATTTATCTCTGCGTGGTTATCTGCACAAAAGTGAGATAATCCTTTTATGAAGTAAATTAGGTCTTTATTTTAGCAAGATTTGATTGACGAACCTTTTATATATCTAATCATTGAAGTTAAGGTGGATGAAACCCTAGTCCCATGTATCTCTCTTTGATTATCTCTTATTTTGTGCGCTTTCCTATTGTTTACTCGCATCATACTCGATTGCTTAGCTAGTGAGAATACAACTATTTGGTACTTAACACGTAGGTCTCTATGGATCGATATTTTTATTACTTCGATAATTCTGTGCACTTGCGGAATCCTATCAAGTTTTTGGCGCCGTTGCCGGGGATTAGTCCAAGGTATACGCATGCCGAACTTGTAGTGTTACCTTACGGTATATCAAGTTTTTGGCGCCGTTGCCGGGGATTAGTCCAAAGTATACGCGTGCCAAACTTGTAGTGTTACCTTACGGTCTATCAAGTTTTTGGCGCCGTTGCCGGGGACCTTAGTTTTGTTAATATCAAAATAGTTGTTAGTATTGCTAGACTAAGTTTTATTTGTTTTAGATTTAACTTTGTTTTTTTGTTTTTGTAGGTTTTGGATTTTCACAAGTTGTGATAGAGCTTGTATTTCTGAAATTTGTGAATTTGCTTGTGTCTTAGATTTTCTATTTTTTTTCCTATATTTTGAAAAAAATAAAAGAAAAAAAAATAAAAAAAACAATTTGATTGATTGGTATTGGATTATCTTTCTGACCTTAATAGATAAATATGTCTTTTCATCACAATTCATGGGCATCTCAAAGAAGTAAGGAATACATGCCTCAAGGTGAGCATAAAGATTATTCACAGATGACTCTTGGAGAAATATGGAATTTACACAATATTCCTCTTATTTGTTGCAATATTTGTAAATCTTCTGATCATTATACTTGTGATTGCAAATTTAACATGCCTCAAAATTCTAATTATTCATGTTATCAAGATGATTCATGGTGCACTGCTGAAGATGAGATAAATTATTTGGTTCATAAATTAAACACTTCTAATAAGCACCCTGTTATGAAATCTTGTTCTTCTAATAGCTGTGTTATTTGTGGATATCCTGATCATTGTTGCTCTGATTGCCCATTTTTAAATCCCAATTTATCATGGCAAGAAAGAGATCAATTGTATTCTAGTTGGGAAAACCGAACTTCTTTATATGATGATTGCTCTGATCATGCTTCTGAACCACAATTTAAATTTGATACTGAGGAACTTGAACTAGAAAAATCCCCCTGTGATCATGATTGTTTTTAGATTGAGCCTTATGTGAACTTTGATGAATCTCACTCTATTGTTGATAATTTTGATATTGATTTATCTGATAGTCTATTTGAGGAAAAGATTGAGAAAATTGAAATTGAAAAACCTTCTTTTGATGATAATTCTGATTTTGATAATATCTTGTTTATGGTTAAATCTGATGAGCATGATGAAGGTTCAAAAATTATAGACATTGATGAGCCCCACTGTGATTTTGGTGATATTGATGAAATTTATGATAAAACTCCTAAGGTTAACTCTGATTCTATTGTAAACATTGATAAATCTTATTTCTCATATGATTCTGATTTTGACTCTTCTGATGATGAATTATTTGTCGGGAGGCATGAGGAAATTGATTTTGTAGAGTCTCATCTTGATTTTGATGATAATTTTGAAATTGACAAATTATTTGATGATGTGCATGAGGAACTTGATAAGGATTTGAATGTTGCAAAAATTGATGAATCTCACCATGATGATACTTTGCCCATAACTATTATTGACTCTTGTGATTTATTTGAAAATTTGTGCTTTATTGATGAATCTGATGTAGAATGGAAATACTATTATTATGATGATCCAATGCTTGAATATTTTGATCAAAGTCCTTTTCTCATTGCCATTGAAAACATAAATTTGAAGAAAGGACTTATGATTTTACTTTTTGACAAACATAGGAAAATCATAAAGATTACCATGAGAGGATTTGAAAATTTTAATTTCTGCATACTTGAGAAAGCCACATTGATCATGATTTGTATTGAATTTTGGATATTTGGATTAGTGGCTAAACTTTTAGGAAGAAGAAAATGCAGAAAATTGTTTGCTCTTTATTTTGGTACTGATTCACCTACTTCACCATGACATTGAGTTTTGGTCAAGTTATGAACCTAAAATTAGCGCTTCTTGGGAGGCAACCCAAGTACTCTATCTTAGCTTAATTTCTTTTATCCTAATTTTTTTAGAATTAATTTTTCTGTTATTTTTGAAAAAAAAAAAATCTGCACTCCTCTCTGCAGTTTGCTTATTGAGTAGGTGTTTTCTCGCTGCGATTTTAAGAAACTGGGTTAAGAATAATTTTGAGCTTTGGCACAACATCGAAGTACTCATCTTTATCTATCATCTGGATATTTTTCTGAATTTTAAAGTTCAAGGATCATTCTAAAACACATAGCAACTTTTTGATTATGATTAATTTCTGCAGCAGTTTTTTCTAACTGTTCTGACTAGCACTTTTGCTGCCACTTTTTGAGATGTTTCGGTGACTTGAAACCCAGATTTTCCACTTGGAATTGAAAGAACGTGTGTCATTCTATCTTGTGGATAAATTATTTTCATGAAAATATTTTCTGATCATTCTAGGACACATAGCAACTTTTTGAATTTTATTAACTTTTGTGCAGTTTGTGCAGTTTTTAATCTGAGTAGCCTTCTTTCTGCTGATGCCCTAAATTTCTGATAGATTTTGATCCTTTGATTTTCACACGTCTGAAAAGAATATCTCTTATTCTATTACGTGGTTCTGTCCATTTTCTATTTGGATCATTAAATCTTATTTTTGGGTAGGGCTACTTTTCATAGAAAAATTCAAAAACTGCACTGTTTGCTTGCAACTTGTTATTGCTTCTTTTGCCTCCAGATTCAGAAATTTTCAAGGGAAACTGTCTTCCACCTCTTGCGGAGCATCACCAGCAGCTTCATGCTTCTTCTACTGCCTCTATTTCCATTGATTTGAATTATTTATGCAATAGACTCTTCATTAGTGACTGATTTTTTTTCTATGCAGTGCTATCTCTCGCACCACCGGCCGACGATCTCACCTACAGGACTATATTCTCTAGCAGGCCACTAGAGATTACTCACTCCATTATCGGCACCATCATTGCTAGTAGCTTTTCAGCTAGCATCTATTCCACCTCTGCCCGCCTGCATCAGCATCTTTCAGACCTCCGGCGACATCTCTAACTCTTCCTTGAGAAATTTATTTTTATCATTATTATTTTAAGATTGTTTTTGATCTGAGCTTTATGTGAGCCTAATGTACCTTAAATTTTGCAGAAAATTTTCAAAAGGCATATCTTTGGACTCAGCTGCATTGGCCTGACAATGATTGAGAATGATCTATATAGTTTTGTGAGTATCACTTGCACTCTCTTATTAATGACTATTTCATATAGTGCATCTTTGACTTTATCATATTTATACTACTTATTGGTTTTCTCTTGAAAAATGATTTTATGGATATATGGAACTCATTGTTTTGATGATGATATTATTCAAATGTGTTGTTAAAATTGATGAAAGCATATGATCCACTTTCTACTATATGATGGCATGATTGATAAAATGTCTTCCTTGATGATGTGAGTATTTATACTTGTGATTAGAGAAAAACCCTATCATGTTAGATTTATTTTTTCAATGCATATCTATTTTTGAAATTTGACATTGGTTGATACATGAAATTTTAGGTAGATGTGTTATTTGATGAATAAGATCTAAAGGTGAAACTACTCCTTTAAATAAAATGAGCATATGAGTATGATTTGTGAATTGATATCAATTGATCAAACTAGTAGATGTTTAGTCTATTTTGCTATTTGTTGGGAAGGAAGAATCCAAGATCCATAAAAATAGTGAGAGACTCCCCTACTTGGCACTATGTAAAATTGATAGTGGTAACTAAGACATGGGTTGAAGTCTATGCATGAAAAATAATGAGAGTGAAAAATAATAAAACTCCTCTACTTGGCACTGTGTAAAATTGACAGTGGTACCGAAGACAAGAGTTGAAGTCAAAAATAAAAAGTGTGTATCTAAGTGGGTACATACCATCGTTACAAAAACAAACAAAATACACAAAAAAAAAGTCATGTGTGAAAAAAGATCTTGGAAACCTAATTCCTATAAACAGAAGCATGATAGATTTGAATTGAAAACTGGATGAAATCATGAGATTGAAAATTCTATTTATTATACAAGATGCAAAGTTTTATTTGATTGAGTTGTGGATCTAGAGGGTTGAGTTCTAAGGATGATATGTTTACTTGAAGTTTTGTAAATCAATTGATAGAATTTTTTTTTCATTGATGAGTTGTATTTTAGAAATTTATTGAGCATGAAAAGGTTATTCTTTTAATCAAATTTTGATTTCAAATTTTGATTTTTGCTTGAGGACAAGCAAAGTTTGAGCCTTATGTGTTTGATGACACCAAAATATGTAGTATATTTTGTATCATTTTAAATACCTTTTCATGCTAAATTGAGGATCTTTTACTTGTTTTTATGCTGAATCCATCAAATATTGCAAAGTATACTTCTATTTTGGTTTTTCATGATTTTCAGGCAAAAAGGCACTATTTTGGGCGTTTTTAAGCAAAATCAAATACATGGAAGAGTTCCCATCATCAAGAAGAAGTCACATAACAAATTTCACAAAAATCAAAGCTAAGAACCAAAATACGGCAGTGCCGTAAACTATTTTACGGTACCGTATTTTCACGGCTACCGTATTATCAAGAACACAGCCATATTTTGGTGATTTTCTGAACAAAAAGTTTTTGTGATTTTACGGCACTGCCGTAAAGAATTACACGGGCCGTATTTTCCAGCGTTTCAGACCAGAGTGTTCAACCGATTTTACGGCACCACCGTGAAGAAGTTTACGGTGCCGTATTTTGTGAAGACTTCAGACCAGAGAACTCGACTGAAATTACGGCACTGCCGTAAACGATATTACGGTACCGTATTTTCCAGCTTCGGATCTTAAACTTGAGTTTGATCTTGTTTGTAATCTTGGTCTTCAATCTTGATATTGTTATTGATATTGATATTGATCTAATCATGATGAAATTTTGAACTTGACTATGATATTTAATTGTTATTAATCTTATTCTCATTCTTAATTATAGCATTGATCTTATTCTTGATAATTATCTTCATCTTCATCTTTATCTTATTCTTGAAAATTTTGAACTCGATTATGATTGTTATTAAACTTATTCTCATTCTTAATTATAACATTGATCTTATTTTTGATAATTATCTTCATCTTCATTTTGTTCTCAGATTTCAGTTTTAATCTTATAATCTTCATCTTTTATCTTGCTACTAATATTCATCTTAAACACGATTTTGATCTCGGTGGTAATATTGATTTTCAATCTTGATATTATTATTTATATTTATCTCGATCTTTTAATGATGAGGATGTTGATCTTGATTATGATCTATATTTGATGTTTATCATTTTGCAATCTTAATTTAATATTGATTTCGTTCATGACCATGATGTTGATCTTTATTATTCATCTTTATCTTCTTTTTAATCTTAATCTTAAACTCGATTTTAATCATGATTGCAATCTTCATCTTATGATATTCATCTTTATCTTCTTTTTAATCTTAATCTTAAACTCGATTTTGATCTTGTTTGTAATCTTGGTCTTCAATCTTGATATTGTAATTGATATTGATATTAATCTAATCATGATGAAAATTTTGAACTCGATTATGATCTTTAATTGTTATTAAACTTATTCTCATTCTTAATTATAACATTGATCTTATTCTTGATAATTATTTTCATCTTCATTTTGTTTTCAGATTTCAGTTATAATCTTATAATCTTCATCTTTATCTTGCTACTAATATTCATCTTAAACATGATTTTGATCTCGGTGGTAATATTGATTTTCAATCTTGTTATTATTATTTATATTTATCTTGATCTTTTAATGATGAGGATGTTGATCTTGATTATGATTCATATTTGATGTTTATCATTTTGCAATCTTAATTTAATATTGATTTTGTTCATGATCATGATGTTGATCTTGATTTTGATCATGATTTCACTCTTCATATTATGATATTAATCTTTAAATTCTTTTTAATCTTAATCTTAAACTCGATTTTGATCTTGTTTGTAATCTTGGTCTTCAATCTTGATATTGTAATTGATATTGATATTGATCTAATCATGATGAAAATTTTGAACTCGATTATGATCTTTAATTGTTATTAAACTTATTCTCATTCTTAATTTTAACATTGATCTTATTCTTGATAATTATCTTCATCTTCATTTTGTTTTCAGATTTCAGTTTTAATCTTATAATCTTCATCTTTATATTGCTACTAATATTCATCTTAAACACGATTTTGATCTCGGTGGTAATATTGATTTTCAATCTTGATATTATTATTTATATTTATCTTGATCTTTTAATGATGAGGATGTTGATCTTGATTATGATTCATATTTGATGTTTATCGTTTTGCAATCTTAATTTAATATTGATTTTGTTCATGATCATGAAGTTGATCTTGATTTTGATCATGATTTCACTCTTCATATTATGATATTAATCTTTATCTTCTTTTTAATCTTAATCTTAAACTCAATTTTGATCTTGTTTGTAATCTTGGTCTTTAATCTTGATATTGTTTTTGATATTGATATTGATCTAATCATGATGAAAATTTTGAACTCGATTATGATCTTTAATTGTTATTAATCTTATTCTCATTCTTAATTATAACATTGAACTTATTCTTGATAATTATCTTTATCTACATTTTGATCTCAGATTTTAGTTTTAATCTTATAATCTTCATATTTATTTTGCTCTTAATATTCATCTTAAACTCGATTTTGATCTCGGTGGTAATATTGATTTTCAATCATCATATTATTATTTATATTTATCTTGATCTTTTAATGATGAGGATGTTGATCTTGATTATGATCTATATTTGATGTTTATCTTTTTCCAATCTTAATTTAATATTGATTTTGTTCATGACCATGATGTTGATTTTGATTTTAATCATGATTTCAATCTTCATCTTATGATATTCATCTTTATCTTCTTTTTAATCTTAATCTTAAACTTGAGTTTGATCTTGTTTGTAATCTTGGTCTTCAATCTTGATATTGTTATTGATATTGATATTGATCTAATCATGATGAAATATTGAACTTGACTATGATCTTTAATTGTTATTAATCTTATTCTCATTCTTAATTATAGCATTGATCTTATTCTTGATAATTATCTTCATCTTCATTTTGATCTCAGTTTTGATCTCAGATTTCAGTTTTAATCTTATATTCTTCATCTTTATCTTGCTCCTAATATTCATCATAAACTCGATATTGATCTCGGTGGTAATATTAATTTTCAATCTTGATATTATTATTTATATTTATCTCGATCTTTTAATGATGAGGATGTTGATCTTGATTATGATCCATATTTGATGTTTTTCATTTTGCAATCTTAATTTAATATTGATTTTGTTCATGACGATGATGTTGATCTTGATTTTAATCATGATTTCAATCTTCATCTTATGATATTCATCTTTATCTTCTTTTAATCTTAATCTTAAACTCGATTTTGATCTTGTTTGTAATCTTGGTCTTCAATCTTGATATTGTTATTGATATTGATATTGATCTAATCATGATGAAAATTTCGAACTCGATTATGATCTTTAATTGTTATTAATCTTATAATCATTCTTAATTATAACATTGATCTTATTCTTGATAATTATCTTCATCTTCATTTTGATCTCTATTTTGATCTCAGATTTCAGTTTTAATCTTATATTCTTCATCTTTATCTTGCTCCTAATATTCATCATATACTCGATATTGATCTCGGTGGTAATATTGATTTTCAATCTTGATATTATTATTTATATTTATCTTGATCTTTTAATGATGAGAATGTTGATCTTGATTATGATCCATATTTGATCTTTATGATTTTGTTATCTTAATTTAATATTGATTTTGTTCATGACCATGATGTTGATCTTGATTTTAATCATGATTTCAATCTTCATCTTATGATATTCATCTTTATCTTCTTTTTAATCTTAATCTTAAACTCGATTTTGATCTTGTTTGTAATCTTGGTCTTCAATCTTGATAATGTTATTGATATTGATATTGATCTAATCATGATGAAAATTTTGAACTAGATTATGATCTTTAATTGTTATTAATCTTATTCTCATTCTTAATAATTATCTTCATCTTCATTTTGATCTCAGATTTCAGTTTTAATCTTATATTCTCCATCTTTATCTTGCTCCTAATATTCATTATAAACTAGATATTGATCTCGGTTGTAATATTAATTTTCAATCTGGATATTATTATTTATATTTATCTCGATCTTTTAATGATGAGGATGTTGATCTTGATTATGATCCATATTTGATGTTTATCATTTTGCAATCTTAATTTAAAATTGATTTTTTTCATGACCATGATGTTGATCTTGATTTTAATCATGATTTCAATCTTCATCTTATGATATTCATCTTTATCTTCTTTTTAATCTTAATCTTAAACTCGATTTTGATCTTGTTTGTAATCTTGGTCTTCAATCTTGATATTGTTATTGATATTGATCTAATCATGATGAAAATTTTGAACTCGATTATGATCTTTAATTGTTATTAATTTTATTCTCATTCTTAATTATAACATTGATCTTATTCTTGATAATTATCTTCATCTTCATTTTGATCTCTATTTTGATCTCAGATTTCAGTTTTAATCTTATATTCTTCATCTTTATCTTGCTCCTAATATTCATCATATACTCGATATTGATCTCGGTGGTAATATTGATTTTCAATCTTGATATTATTATTTATATTTATCTTGATCTTTTAATGATGAGAATGTTGATCTTGATTATGATCCATATTTGATCTTTATGATTTTGTTATCTTAATTTAATATTGATTTTGTTCATGACCATGATGTTGATCTTGATTTTAATCATGATTTCAATCTTCATCTTATAATATTCATCTTTATCTTCTTTTTAATCTTAATCTTAAGCTCGATTTTGATCTTGTTTGTAATCTTGGTCTTCAATCTTGATAATGTTATTGATATTGATATTGATCTAATCATGATGAAAATTTTGAACTCGATTATGATCTTTAATTGTTATTAATCTTATTCTCATTCTTAATAATTATCTTCATCTTCATTTTGATCTCAGTTTTGATCTCAGATTTTAGTTTTAATCTTATATTCTCCATCTTTATCTTGCTCCTAATATTCATTATAAACTAGATATTGATCTCGGTTGTAATATTAATTTTCAATCTGGATATTATTATTTATATTTATCTCGATCTTTTAATGATGAGGATGTTGATCTTGATTATGATCCATATTTGATGTTTATCATTTTGCAATCTTAATTTAAAATTGATTTTTTTTCATGACCATGATGTTGATCTTGATTTTAATCATGATTTCAATCTTCATCTTATGATATTCATCTTTATCTTCTTTTTAATCTTAATCTTAAACTCGATTTTGATCTTGTTTGTAATCTTGGTCTTCAATCTTGATATTGTTATTGATATTAATCTAATCATGATGAAAATTTTGAACTCGATTATGATCTTTAATTGTTATTAATTTTATTCTCATTCTTAATTATAACATTGATCTTATTCTTGATAATTATCTTCATCTTCATTTTGATCTCAGTTTTGATCTCAGATTTCAATTTTAATCTTATATTCTTCATCTTTATCATGCTCCTAATATTCATCATAAACTCAATATTGATCTCGGTGGTAATATAGATTTTCAATCTTGATATTATTATTTATATTTATCTTGATCTTTTAATGATGAGGATGTTGATCTTAATTATGATCCATATTTGATGTTTTTGATTATGTTATCTTGATTTAATATTGGATTTTGTACATGACCATGATATTGATCATGATTTTAATCATGATTTCAATCTTTATCTTATGATATTCATCTTTATCTTCTTTTTAATTTTACTCTTAAACTCGATTTTGATCTTGTTTGTAATCTTGGTCTTCAATCTTGATATTGTTATTTATATTGATATTGATCTAATCTTGATGAAAATTTTGAACTCGATATTGATCTTTAATTGTCATTAATCTTATTCTCATTCCTAATTATAACATTGATCTTATTTTTTATAATTATTTTCATCTTCATTTTGATCTCATATTTCAGTTTTAATCTTATAATCTTCATCTTTCTCTTGCTCTTAATATTCATCTTAAACTCGATTTTGATCTCGGTGGTAATATTGATTTTCAATCTTAATATTATTATTTATATTTATCTTGATCTTTTAATGATGAGGATGTTGATCTTGATTATGATCTATATTTGATGTTTATCATTTTGCAATCTTAATTTAATATTGATTTCGTTCATGACCATGATGTTGATCTTGATTTTAATCATGATTACAATCTTCATCTTATGATATTCATCTTTATCTTCTTTTTAATCTTAATCTTAAACTCGATTTTGATCTTGTTTGTAATCTTGGTCTTCAATCTTGATATTGTAATTGATATTGTTATTGATCTAATCATGATAAAAATTTTGAACTCGATTATGATCTTTAATTGTTATTAACTTGTTCTCATTCTTAATTATAACATTGATCTTATTCTTGATAATTATCTTCATCTTCATTTTGTTTTCAGATTTCAGTTTTAATCTTATAATCTTCATCTTTATTTTGCTACTAATATTCATCTTAAACACGATTTTGATCTCGGTGGTAATATTGATTTTCAATCTTGATATTATTATTTATATTTATCTTGATCTTTTAATGATGAGGATGTTGATCTTGATTATGATTCATATTTGATGTTTATCATTTTGAAATCTTAATTTAATATTGATTTTGTTCATGATCATGATGTTGATATTGATTTTGATCATGATTTCACTCTTCATATTATGATATTAATCTTTATCTTCTTTTTAATCTTAATCTTAAACTCAATTTTGATCTTGTTTGTAATCTTGGTCTTCAATCTTGATATTATTTTTGATATTGATATTGATCTAATCATGATGAAAATTTTGAACTCGATTATGATCTTTAATTGTTAGTAATCTTATTCTCATTCTTAATTATAACATTGAACTTATTCTTGATAATTATCTTTATCTACATTTTGATCTCAGATTTTAGTTTTAATCTTATAATCTTCATATTTATTTTGCTCTTAATATTCATCTTAAACTCGATTTTGATCTCGGTGGTAATTTTAATCTCGGTGGTAATATTGATCTCGGTGGTAATATTCATCTTAAATTACGGGTGTAATTTACATTACACCCGTGTTGTAACGTTGTTTTTTTCTCCTTCTCTGATTTCTAATTGTTCTAAACTATGATTCATTGTATTTTTTTTCCTCCATGCAAGCTTAACACTCTTTTGGGACATAGGGTGTAATCCCCTTGATTCTTAATGATTAGATAATTCTTCTATTTTCGTCATAATAATTTTTGCTATGATAATTTTACTTTTGTGATGGATTGTGCTTAGACTCTCTATAAGTCCATGTTACTAATTATGTTTTTAGAGTTTTCGCAATGAGACTGAAAGGTGATTTTCTTGAGAACTTGGAACCCTAGAATTGCATGTTAGGATCCCTTCCTTAGGTTAGATCTAATTTGATCTGTTCTAGTAAATTAATTGCCATGATTATAACGTGAATCTATAGATTGAGTCTATTTGTCAAACGTGGAGATCTTGCACGAAAGTGAGGATCGGAACGTTGGAGATCCATGAGTAAAACTAGTGTTGAGGCTCGGATGCACGAAAGTG
Organism: Costus lasius; assembly: GCA_027563935.2. Taxonomy (NCBI): domain Eukaryota; kingdom Viridiplantae; phylum Streptophyta; class Magnoliopsida; order Zingiberales; family Costaceae; genus Costus; species Costus lasius. The sequence goes on along the minus strand of CM050448.1, from coordinate 66,286,659 downwards.
ATCCTTGAGATTCTACTAGAGATTATCAACCTAGAATTCGGATGCACGAAAGTGATCTTTGAATTCTCTGATTGATGATTTACTTATCTTTAGCCTGGGATAAATTTTGCGCGAAAGTGAGGATTTATCTCTGCGTGGTTATCTGCACGAAAGTGAGATAATCCTTTTATGAAGTAAATTAGGTTTTTATTTTAGCAAGATTTGATTGAAGAACCTTTTATATATCTAATCATTGAAGTTAAGGTGGATGAAACCCTAGTCCCATGTATCTCTCTTTGATTATCTCTTATTTTGTGCACTTTCCTATTGTTTACTCGCATCATACTCGATTGCTTAGCTAGTGAGAATACAACTATTTGGTACTTAACACGTAGGTCTCTGTGGATCGATATTTTTATTACTTTGATAATTCCGTGCACTTGCGGAATCCTATCAAGTTTTTGGCGCCGTTGCTAGGGATTAGTCCAAGGTATACGCATGCCGAACTTGTAGTGTTACCTTACGGTATATCAGGTGGCGGATGGCAAGCTTCTGGTGCCGGATGGTGGTGCGCTGTGCAGGAAACATACTAAACTATTGGTGGAACCTGGTGACAGAAAAAGCTTCCAATCCTAACGATCTACCGGGTGGATGGGCGGATCCTCCAAGCCATGGGTTTGTGGCGACGAGGATAGTCTATGGCTAGAATTTGGAGCCGATCAGTGCTATGGATGGGGCGAAGTAGAGGACGCGAGTGCCGAGCATGGTGATGTTTGATTTTGGTGATCTAACCGTCTGATGGCTTAATGCTTCCGGTGATTAACTCGCATGGATGAGGAGGTGTTGTCGCAGAAGTTTGGTGCTGATTTGAGCCACGGATGGGGTGGATCACGATGGCCAGATGGAACAAATGCTACCTATGTTTTTCCAAATGTCACCGAGGGAAACACGGGCTGGCCATGAATTCTGTCACGGCTGTGATTTCCTCAACTACTACTGAATTGCTAGGTTTGCACTGTATCAGTTATGCTGGTCAATTTTTTATAAAAATGAAGTAATATTTTTAAAATAGCTAACCAACTGTGCCAAACATAGCCTAAAAAGTAAGATGATGTAGAATGAGTTGAAAATTGTTTTCTTAATTAATTATTTACTTGTCATTTAATCATTAATTACATTTTTATTAATTTTACTGCTAAATAATTTTAATCGCACAATTGGGGTTCTTAGTTTAATTAAGAGCATTTCGGTTTGATTTGAATTGTTTTAGGCTTCATTTGAATCGACCGCACGAGTTTCCACGTGTACCGAGACGCGATGAGAGGCTAAGTTGATAAGTAGCTTGCAAACTAAAATTGAAATGCAGATTCTACGGGATCCAAAAGTGAGGGAGCACGAGTGGGACTGTGGCTGTCCAAATATGACCGTTGCGGGCGACAGCTCTGGTCAGCAAACCGCTCCCTCCATGACAACATTTATTTTATATTTATTAGTTTTTATATTAATTATTCCCATGGCGAACTCCGGAGAAGGAGCCGAAATAAGAAGACGCCACCTTCTTCTTCCTTTCGTCTTTTGCCCCGAGCCAACTCGACCGTTGCGATCCTCGGACTTTGTTGTTGTGAGATCTGTTCTCTGCTCTTATTTGTTTCATCTTCTCTATCAAGAAATCAGATTGTGATTCCTGACGAGGAAGAGCGGTGGTGGTGTTGGGGAGATTCGTGTGATGGCAAAGGGTTCTCCGGAGCCAGTTAATGGAGGTGGAGACGGAGGAGGAGATGATGGGAAGGCGACCGAGGCTGCATTGGCGGATCAGGTGGCTGCTCACCCCTACGATTTCCATGTGTCCGGTCCCCGCAACCTCTCTTCCCCTAACTGGAGAGATCTCATCCGCTCCAGCTGGTTCGTCCTCTCTCCCTCTCTCTCTCTCACACACACATTATCCAATTGTAGTTTCTTCCTGCTGATTGATTTTGTTTTTGAGGTACTTTCAAGGTTCTTGCGAATTTTTTACACAAGGGTTTTTTTTTTCCGGCCGGTTCTTCTTCTGCTTCTTGAGGAAGAGGAGCCCGTGTGTAATATAATACTAGCAATGTTTCTGTTCCACTAATTTTCTTTCATTTTGGGGTTAGTTCTTTAATTACGCCTTGAAACCCTGAGACAAAAATGTAGGAGATCTAGGTTCAGGTAAGCATCTTGTTCTTTCTTAAATGAGCTTTTCCTTTACAAGATTCAATAAGAGATTTTCTTCGGAAATTTATAAATCCTGATTCCGGAGAAACGAAAAAAATCGGCACTTCGAGGAAGAGAGAGGTTTGGGTATATATATATTTTTTCTTCCTTCTATTGAATTTATTTTCTGTTCACATCGTGTATGGGTTTCTCCTAGATACAGAGCTACTAAGGACTTGCTAGTTAAGTAAACACAAAAGTCAATCTTCCTACCTTACTATGAGATCTAATGCCAACTTGTTTCTTTTTGTTCAAATCTAAAAGAGGTTTCTAGCAATTCAAGACTTGCGAGTTAAGTAAACTCAATGTCAATTTTCCTACTTTAGAATGAGATCTAATTTGTGAATTCCTACAAAAACCATAATTATCGCATCAGGTTAGATTTCACAAATTTCTGGAAAGTAATTGACGACTTTCTTGCTAAGCAAACTGAGGTTGAAGTTTGGTGTTTCTATTTCTGGATCAGACTATTTGATAAACTCATTCCAAATAGAATGACCATCTCATGTGGATTGGACTAGTACTGATTGCTGTTCATCTGTAGTTGAATATTGTAATTGCCTTTTTCTTTCCTACATAAGCATTCACATCTCTAATCTTTATTTTATGGTTTGACTGAATATAAAGACTCGTCTCTGAACTCCCTTTATAGCATCAATTATGTGAAGATGGTAAATCAATATTAATATAAACAGTATGAAATCCTGATATCAATTTTAATATAAACACCATAGAAAATCGACTATCAACGGACATAATTATGAAATATAGGCCACTTAATATAAAGGTATGTGCATTGTGTTCAGAAGTAACTACCAAATCTGCTACTTCTATTCTGCATTAGAAGTAAAATACTTTCGATTAGCAAATGCTTCACGAAGTACTAACTATACTTGCTGCGAACCATTGGTGCATCGTAATTAAAGCAGCTCGTAAACGCAAGATCATCCTAGGTTTGCCAACGTCAAATCTCTTGTGACTTTAATGTTGAATCTGATTCGTCTTACTGGAAACACTAACCATCCATGGCATGATCTTTAGCATCACAACATTTTTTTTTATTGTTCTACAGGTTTCTTTTGATGCTTTAATTTTAAATATTTTTCTTGGTACATGTTCGTGTAAATCCAATTGTGTTCTTGTTGAGGTTTTCATTCTGTTGTAAGAAGTTCCCAGGAATTTCTAAAGATTTGTGTCCATCGCCTTGATTTTGCTTCAGGAGAGATCCAAATTACCAAAGGATGGTAATAGCATGTTTCATACAAGCAGTCTACTTGATGGAACTAGATAGACAAGAAAAAAGAATAGAAGAGAATGGCCTTGCTCCAAAATGGTGGAAACCGTTCAAGTACAAACTGACACAGACTCTAGTCGATGAGAGAGATGGTTCTATATATGGTGCAGTTTTGGAATGGGATCGATCTGCCGCTTTATCTGATCTGATACTGATGAGACCAGCTGGGGCACCTAGGGCTGTCCTAGCACTTAGGGGAACACTTCTGAAGAGTCCAACTATTAGGAGAGATTTAGCGGATGATCTGCGGTTCCTGGCTTGGGAAAGCCTGAAAGGTTCGATTAGGTTTCATGGAGCTCTAGAGGCACTCAAGCTGATGGTTGAAAGATTTGGCAGCAACAATGTGTGCATAGGAGGGCATTCCCTCGGAGCTGCCTTTGCTCTGCAAGTGGGTAAATCTCTAGCCAAAAAGGGTGTTTTCGTGGAGTGTCATTTGTTCAATCCGCCTTCTCTATCATTGGCCATGAGTTTCAGAAGTATTTGGGAGAAGGCTGGCTTCCTATGGAAGAAAATCATGGACAGTATGCCCTCAAAAGCTGAGGCTTCAGTTGATGGGAAGGAGGTGGAAGATTCTGCCGGTGGAATGAAGACATTCTCTAATGAGATAAAGAAATGGGTGCCACATTTGTATGTAAACAACTGTGACTACATATGCTGTTATTACACTGACCCTGCTGGACCTGCTGCTGCTACTGATGTGAACTCGGACAATGCCAGCATCACTAATAATGAAATAAAGGCAGTGGCAAAGCTCTTTGTCATGTCTAAGGGGCCACAAAAATTTCTCGAAGCTCATGGACTGCAACAATGGTGGTCTGAAGAGACGGAACTCCAACAAGCTCTCCACCACAGTAAGCTCATAAACAGACAGCTAAGGTCTTTATACACAGCTCCAAAATCTCTAAAAACATAATAAAGGAAGCTCTTGCTCAATGTCATTCATTCTTATTTTTCTGTATAGTTAAATTGGAGGCTTTGTTCGTCTAGCCAACTTTCTATTCATTCGGCATGCAATTTCTATCTTTTTGCTCAACTTGGTGAACATAACGATTTGTTAATTTGATGTACTATTTATTAGAAAATAAATAAAAGATTATAATTAAATTATCTGCTTAAAGATTATAATTTGATGTACTATTTATTTGAACATATCACTAATCAAACATGTCCATCAATTCATTTAGAACAACTAAGCGAAATTTTCTAGTCTAGAAAAAAAGAGATTAGACTTCTCTTTATCACTCTCCAAAATCATATATGCACAAACTATTGGATGATGGGGGCACTTCAATATTCTCTAATTCCTCATATTAGGATTAGCCAATATAAGATAACAAAATCAAAATATAAATGCACAAACCAATAATAATCATAAAAGAAAAAAATGATAATTAACATTTTTCTTAAATAATTCATGGTATGAACTTGAGTTAATTTTTAAAGTTTTGATTCTATTTTTTCATATGTTACTTTGTCAAAACTATACCCAATGCTTGTTCACATATGAGTAGCATATGTTTATATGCAGCTAAGGTGAATATATCATCTATCATGCCCTTTTTAATCCTCGCCTCCACGTCAGCCAACCTTCCTCAAACTATGCGCCGAGATCCAAAATCTCGCTTCCCAGTTCTGAAATCTGAAATCAAAATTGAAATCCTTACCTCTGAACCCCGATTTTGACCTCGGTCCACGTCTCCCTTGACTCGCCTCGTGCGCCTCAAATCGAATGCCTCACGCGTTAGTTTCAGAGTGCTGAAGACAGACGCGAATGCACGCCTACGTTCGCTCATCGCTCACTGGAGAAGGAGGATCGGTTGTAGGCATGGAAGGGCATGCGGTAGGGAAGAGCTCGCACCTCCCCTCAGCCTCCGTCGCCGCTAAAGCTGCCACCTTGTGGATCGTCGTCGCCGACGATGGTGAAGAAGAAGGTGAAGAACTCGCTGGAGATATCAAGGAAGAAGAAGCCCTTGGAAGAGGGGAAAACTTCTTTTATTCATGTCAAAGGTACAAAAATCCCTGACCTCAACTCTCTCACATCGGCTGCGACTCTCGCTGCCGACTACAAACTCTGCTCGTCGTTGCTGATCCCTGCTCGCAATCTCTTCCCTCGCTCGTAGGCTCTACCTCTCAGATCTCCCTCATTCGTCCGCTCGTCGGACGATTTATAGGGCAGAGGCATCGCTCACCTCTGCCGCTGGACTCAGTTGACCTTCCAAATCTGGACAACAGTGCCGCCCGAATCGTCTGCTGCCTTCTCTCCATGTCCGCGACAGCGCTGAAGGCCCCATCTTTCGCCCAAGAAGCTCGTCGTCTCCGTAACAAGCGAAGCTGCTGCCTCCGCATTCGATTTCTCCGATGGAGTTACCGAGTGGACGCAATCATTGAAGGCGCCACGTGTGTCTGAAGAAATCACCGCCTGCCTTGCACCTGAGTCTGCCGCAGAGGATGAAGCTGCTTGCTGATTTCGTTCGCCTTGCCGCAATCTCTGCTTCCCAATTTGGAGTTGACCCTGATGTTGATTCCAATTCAGGCTTCTGAGTATGGCCTCGGACCTTGGGCTTAGGACGGTGCCCAGCCTATTTCCACCTGGCCCAGTCCACTTAAATTCGGGCATTACAATTCTCCCCCGCCCAACCTGGACATTGCCCTCGATGTCTATTATGGGTGTCTCTATCGCAATCACTGCTGTGATATGTGCACCCTGTGCTCATGCAGGATTTCTCACTCTACGTGTTCCCCATGTTCTTAAATTCGAGGCCGTCATGCTACCTCGCTGAATACCTGAGACCCACCTTGGTGCTTCCTCATGAACCACTTGGACTCCTTCTAGGTGTGGAACCATAGAAATCTTCGCTTGTTGAAATAGTTCAATACCAAGAATGATGTCATAATCATCCATCTTTGCCACTCGGATGTGGTGTCATCCCGTCCAGTCTCCAACTTCACCGAGACGTCATCAGAGATGCCCAACATTAGCTGCACTACGGTGTTGATTGCCTTCACCCGATCTGCTATAGGTGAAGTGTGCAAGTCAAGCTGTGCAGCCATTCGTTCTGATATGAATAGATGAGTCGCACCGATGTCGACCATCGCCTCCGCCTCGACCCCATGTATCTGCATTAGAACATACATCAGTTGTGCTCTACCTGAGTGACGCAGGGCGGAAGTTTAGGATTGCTGGAGAAGAGAAGAGAAGAGGAAGAAGAAGAGAAGAGGAGAGAAGAAACCCTTAGCTTAGCAAACTAAGGGGGAAAAATAAGAAGCTACATAACCCTAAACCTAACCTCACAAGGAGGAAGACACACCTCAAAGGTTCCAAAAATATTCGTTTAAACTTATCCAAATATGAAGATTACATTAGATTTTAAAGCCTTTTCACCCTCATCGTTAACATAGTCTCTCAAAATATCTGATGGCTGTTAATCCTCCTTTCAACATGGATGGTGGAGATGAATTAGACTCTTGGACTCCTCTTTACTTGTGAACGAAGCAATTTGAGCTTTGTTGCAGGCTGGATGTTGCGGGCGCATGGGGCTTGGTGGAGATAAATTGGCTGAAGTTGCAGCGCATGCAAGATAATATTGGAGCTGATTGGCTGGCGGTGATCGGTTGAGATTTGTATGCAGATTTTTCTTGCGCATGCTGGAGATTGACTAGCACATTTGACTCAGGGTGCTTGCTTCAATTCAATTGGTTGTAGTGAGGGGAAGAATTTTCAGCCAAGTGGTATTTGATTGGTGTGGCTGTATGCGCATGCTGCATGTTGGAGTTGATTGGCGTATGAGGGTTGCTGAAGATAGAAATTGGATGTTGACTAAAGTTTGACTTGTCCTTGGAAGCTTGGTGTTGAATGGTAGTGTTGCATGTTGACTTGCCTTGATGATGTGGGAAGGGCTAATGGTTGACTTCGACTTAGCTAATCCTACTAAACAAGGGGAATTTTAAAGTGCCATACAAATGTAAACTAAATGCAACCTAATACATTAACTAGGAATTTAAAATGCTCAAAGGAAATAAAACCTAAACTAATCCTAATTGCAACAAAACAAAACACATGATTAAATCTTAATTATGCTCCTGCATCAGATTTTTCCTCTTTAAAAATTTTACCTCATGGTGAAATAATTTTAAAGCTGCAACTCAAAATAGAGTTAAAATAATCAAAATATTTTTTTTTGTTTTATGATTTTGCTCAGCTTTTTTTTTCTCTCAGATTTGTTTTGTTTTTCTTTTCTTCCTTCTTTTTTTTTGGCTTTTTTTTTAACAGCTATCCTTTTTTTTTTAATTTTAACAAAGAAAACAACAGCGGCACGCATCTCACGCGCGACGCTTCGTTTCCGCACGTCACGCATGCGTGAAGCAAACGCTGGAGCAGCTGGCGGTGGTTGGCGGCTGAACAGGGTTGGTCGTCGGCGGCAGACGTTGAAGCAGCAGGCGGAGGACGGAGTCGGCGAGGGTAGTGTGCTGTGGCAGCGAAGGAGATCGGAGATGACGTCCGAGCGGAAAAGCCGAGCACGTTGAGGCGGAAACAGGGGAAGCTTGAAGCGGAACAGGGGCGCCGACGAAACTTTCCGATTCCGACGATCCCCTGGTCGGATGGAAAGATCCTTCCGGCCACTGATTCACCGAGCGGAAGAGATGTTGTGGACAAAATGTGAGCTTGATCGGACGTGCGGATGGGGAGTTCTTCGAGCTGGACGAGGTGAAGCGGGCCCGCGGGTTCTAAAAAGCACCAAGCTAGCGACGAGATCCTGGCAGACAGGGATGCCAGCTATCAGCTACAAAGTCGGAGAGGGGTTGGCCGCCGGTGAGGTGGTTGGACGTCGATCTTGTGCAGCTGTTCCCTTGGTGCGAGTGGAGGAAGGAATCAGTGAGGAGTGGTGGGCTGTGGCGGCGAAGGCGATCGGGGATGATGAACCCGCGAAGCAGAGCACGGTGAAGCGGAACAGAGCCACTTGAAGCGGGAACAGGGGCGCACCGTCAAATTTTTGATTCCGGCCATCCAGTGGCCGGGTGGCAAGATCCTTCTGGTTACAGGATCATGTATCAGTGGAGAAGTTGTGGTCCGAATCTGAGCTTCATCCATCAGCCGGATCATGAGCTCTCCTTCGTCGATGGATTGGATCATGAGCTCTAGTTAGCAGCTCTGTCGACTGCGGGTTCTGAAAAGAACCAAGCAGTCGACGAGTTTGAGGTGATGACGCTAGTGCCGGTGGTCAGTTGCCAGTGGGAGAGGTGAACGCCAGCGAAATCGTTGGCTGGAGGGGTTGGTTTCGTTGCAGCAAGAAACGGAGAGCTTGGGCCTTGTGGCGATGAGCTTCGAAAGTCGGCTGGGAAGGTGGATGGCGGTGGTGTCACTGGTGAGATTGAGCGTAGCTTGTTGCTCGTTCGTGAGATGGTGACAGAGACAAAGGCGGCGATGGAAGAGCTCCTTCATTGCTGATCGGAGAACATGTTGCGTAAGCTTCGTTGCGTGGAGGCAGCTCGTTGTCCGGAGAGTTTGGAGACAGCCAGGTGAAAACTCATCCTTCATTGTTGAGCCGTGGGTTCTGAAAAGAACCAGGCGGCCACAGCTCAGGAGAAGAATCGTGGCAGCGACGAGCATGGTGATTACCGTGGTTGAGCTTGGAGGCGAGGCTCACCGAACTTGCTTTAGGAGGCGGCAAGGCCGGGTAGCATCGTCGTCGTTCCTGTGTGTAGAGACAGCCTGCGAAGAACTCGAGGTGGAAATGTGAGCGAGGAGGTTCTGTTGACGAAGAAGATGATGCGCACGGTGTAGGCTTCCCTTCATCGTTAACCGTGGGTTCTGAAAAGAACCAGGCGGCTAACTCCGGTGGTGAAACATGGAGACGGATCGACATGGGCAGACAAGAGTTGCCCACATGGTGCTCTGATACCACTGACGCAGGGAGGAAGTTTAGGATTGCTGGAGAAGAGAAGAGAAGAGGAAGAAGAAGAGAAGAGGAGAGAAGAAACCCTTAGCTTAGCAAGCTAAGGGGGAAAAGAAGAAGCTACATAACCCTAAACCTAACCTCACAAGGAGGAAGACACACCACAAAGGTTCCAAAAATATTCGTTTAAACTTATCCAAATATGAAGATTACATTATATTTTAAAGCCTTTTCACCCTCATCGTTAACATAGTCTCTCAAAATATCTGATGGCTGTTAATCCTCCTTTCAACATGGATGGTGGAGATGAATTAGACTCTTGGACTCCTCTTTACTTGTGAATGAAGCAATTTGAGCTTTGCTACAGGCTGGATGTTGCGGGCGCATGGGGCTTGGTGGAGATAAATCGGCTGAAGTTGCAGCGCATGCAAGATAATATTGGAACTGATTGGCTGGCGGTGATCGGTTGAGATTTGTATGCAGATTTTTCTTGCGCATGCTGGAGATTGACTGGCACATTTGACTCAGGGTGCTTGCTTCAATTCAATTGGTTGTAGTGAGGGGATGAATTTTCAGCCAAGTGGTATTTGATTGGTGTGGCTGTATGCGCATGCTGCATGTTGGAGTTGATTGGCATATGAGGATTGCTGAAGATTGAAATTGGATGTTGACTGAAGCTTGACTTGTCCTTGGAAGCTTGGTGTTGCATGGTAGTGTTGCATGTTAACTTGCCTTGATGATGTGGCAAGGGCTAATGGTTGACTTCGACTTAGCTAATCCTACTAAACAAGGGGAATTTTAAAGTGCCATACAAATGTAAACTAAATGCAACCTAATACATTAACTAGGAATTTAAAATGCTCAAAGGAAATAAAACCTAAACTAATCCTAATTGCAACAAAACAAAACACATGATTAAATCTTAATTATGCTCCTGCATCACTGAGGCTGACACTATTGTGATCGTGTTCAGCGCCATCGCTCCTACGCATATCACTACAGGGTCATCGTTAGCCCCCTCTTTCTCAGTGAACTCTTGCTATATGATTGCTGCAATCCGTTCTTGGGTTGGGCAGTCACTGTTGTGTCCGCAAGTGCACGAATACTCGAAGTAATAAAAAAGATATCGAACCACAAAGACCTCGTTTGTCAAGTACCGAATAGTTGATTTTTCACTAGCTAGGCAATCAAATATGATGCAAGTAAACGATCGGAAAGTACACGAAAAATCAGAGAGAAAAGATAGGACTAGGGTTTCATCGACCTTAATTTTAATGACTAGATTTAATTAAATGATCGTCAGTTTATTCCTATTATGATAAAGATATAATTTACTTTATAAATAAATCATCTTGCTTTCGCGCAGACAATTTACAAAGAACCAATCCTCACTTTCGCATAAGATTTATTCAATGTTAAAGATAAGTAAATCATTGATAAGAAGATTTAAGATCACTTTCATGCATCCAATCTTTATGTCAATCATTTCAAGTTAAAACTAAATACTTTCATACTTTAGATTCACAAGTTCTACTTAAGGGTTTCCAACGATCCGATACCTAATTTCTTACGATTTCTTCATGTTTAACTCATTAATTCTTCCTAGATCAAAATTATCAACAAGTCAATAAACTTCTAAAATCTAGAAATAAGAACAAACCTAATTTCTTACGATGAGTTCCTAAATCTCAATTTTAGGGTTCCAAGTTTTGCAAGTCACTTTTCATTCTATATCACAAAAACTCCAATTCATGTTGACAATATGAAACAAGAAAGAATAAAAGACAATCATCACTTAAGTAGAATTATCATAATAAAAGTATCCTGTCGAAATAAAGATCATCTAGTCATTATGAAATTAAGGGGATTTTACCTCATGTCCCAAAAAGTGTTTAAGCTAGCATGGTAAAAGAATTACAATAAACCATAGTTTAGAATAATAAAAAATTGAAGAGAAAGAAGAAAATTTACTAAACACAGGGCTGTAATGGAAATTACAGCCCGTGATTCTCGTGTGAATAGTGCCGGCGTCGCCTCTTTCGTTGATTTCTCCTTTGATCGGTCCCCTTTCGCTGTGAAACTTCTGGTGTATGTTCTCCTCTTCCAGGCATAGCTTTTCCTCAAATTTCATAGCCGGAGATGCTCTGTACACTTCGCGGCGGTGAACCCTAGGGCGGCGGTGAAGATGTCGATTTCTCCCTGAAACATTAATCAAATTAGGGCTTTCGGTTCGCTGATGTTCTCCTCTTCCTCTAGAGTATTCCCCTTCTTACGGATCTCGAATTAGTGGTCTAAATCGTCCGCAATCATCTGCGCAAAAATTGGGCTTCAATATGACTAGGTAAATCGGCTGTTTGGAATAAAATTACGACCGTAGTTTCTATTACGTCAATGCCGTAATGTGTTCTGGTCAAAATTCTGGAATAATTACGTGCCATAAAAATAACCATGGCAGTACCATGATCGTGCAAAACCTTCTGGAAATAAATCACCCAAAATTACGGTCCGTAATATTAATTACGGTAGTGCCATAATATCTACAAATCTTTCTGGACAGAAATCGACCGAAATTATGGCCCGTAATATTAATTATAGCAGTGCCGTGGTTTATTTTGTAGGTTCAGTAAAACCATGGTACCGTAATATTGATTACGATCCTGTCGTAATTCGGTCTGAAGCTCTGATTTGCATGAAATTTGATATGTAATCTTCTCTTGATGATGAGAATTTGTCTATGCACTTGAATTGCTTGAAAATGCCTTAAAATGATGCCTTTTTACCTGAAAATGATAAAAAATCAGAAAAAGTGTAGATTTCGCAATATTTGATAAATAAGGCATAAAAATAAGGAAAAGAGCATGAATATGACACAAAAAGACCTATCAAATGACACAAAATATACTATGAATTTTTGTGTCATCAGTCATGCATCCGATGTGGCCCTTTGCATAAGAAGCATCCCATCGGTCTTGGTTGATCCTGCGCCCTCTCTGCAGGTCAGTTCTGCTCCTGTCATGCCGGCCGGCCTCCACCTCATCGGGGAAATGGTTTCTCTGTTTCTGGTGCTCTCACCCTTGCCAGAGAGCGATGCTTCGGGGGCGACTTCAATACTCTCGAAGAAGTCATACCTGAAGCTCTCATATCCACGAGGGATTCGGCTATTGCTACAGCCTTCCTCTAGTCCTACGGTGCATGTTGTCGGACTTCAGTCTCCGCCTATGGTTGAAGATTACGAAGGATGGTATATCATTAGTCTATCTTTGATATGTCTGGTATCTCCAACATGAGTACTGAATAAGCTGGGACATACTCCTGGATTGGGCCAATATATCTAAGATGATTTACCGCATTGCGTGCTTGGTCCGACAAGTTCCCAGGAAGAATTTGCTACCGCAGTTCCTCTCGGAACACCTTCCATGTCCAACCAGCTGCTCCTGATGTCGAATCAACTTTAGTTCTCTACTAAAGTTTTGCATCATCTGCGAAGTATGCAGTGCACACCTGCACTCATTCCTGGTCTGGGACATGATTGGCGATGAAGAATTTCTTTATATCCCAAAGAAAATTCCCCAACTCTTTGGATGATCGGACTCCTCTAAACATCGCAGGTTCTGGGATGCGAACCTTGAGTCTAGGAGCCACCTGCTCCATCGTTGGTGGTGTGGGCACACTCCCTTATGCCTATGCTAATGTCATGTGCATTACCGCAAGATCCGCCTGTACTTGCTATTGTGCTGCTGCAAAGCCTGCTACTTGCTCTCGTAGCGCCGCCACCTATTCTAAACTTTGTTGGGGCACAGCCATCCCTTCTAAAGTTTGTTGGAGGGTGATTATTTGCAACCTCTATTGCTCTACCGTGCGCTGCAAGTTCTCCACTTGGGGAATAATAGCGTCTTCCCCATCTCCTGTTACGCCGAGCACTTACTATACTCGTGCCGAACGTTCTCTTTGAGTCACCATGTCATCGAAACTTAGGCTCTAATACCAGTTTGTCATGCCCTTTTTAATCCTCACCTCCACGTTAGCCTACCTTCCTCAAACTATGCATCGAGATCCAAAATCTCGATTCTTGGTTTCGAAATCCAAAATCGAAATTGAAATCCTTACCTCTGAACCCCGATTTTGACCTCGGTCCGCATCTCCCTTGACTCGCCTCGTGCGCCTTGAATTGAATGCCTCACGCATTCATTTCCGAGCACTGAAGACAAACGAGAACGCACGCCCATGTTCGCTCGTCGCTTGCCGAAGAAGAAGGATCGGCTGCAGGCATGGAAGGGCGTGCAGTAAGGAAGAGCTCACACCTCCCCTCAGCTTCCGTCGCCGCTAAAGCTGCCGCCATGTGGATTGTCGTTGCCGACGATGGTGAAGAAGAAGGTGAAGAACTTGCTGGAGATATCAGGGAAGAAGAAGCCATCGGAAGAGAGGAAAACTTCCTTTATTCACGTTAATGGTACAAAAACCCCTCACCTCAACTCTCTCACATTGGCGGTGACTCTCGCCACCGACTACAAGCTCTCAGCTCTCTGGAAGGCAACGCTCATTATCGCTGATCCTTGCTCGCAATCTCTTCGCTCGCAATCTCTTCTCTCGCTCACAAGCACTACCTCTCGAATCTCCCTCATTCGTCCACTCGTCGGACAATTTATAGGGCAGAGGCGAGCAACGCCTCTACCGCTGGACTCAGTTCACCTTCCAAATCTGGACGATAGCGCCACTTGAATCGTCCGCTGCCTTCTCTTCGTGTCAGCGATAGCGCTGAAGACCCCGTCCTTTGCCCACGAAGCTCGTCATCTCCGCAACAAGCGAAGCTGCTGCCTCGGCATTCGATTTCTCCGCTGGAGTCACCGAGTGGACACAATCTTTGAAGCCACCATGCGCATCTGAAGAATTCGCCATCTGCCTTGCGTCCGAGTCTGTCGTAGAGGATGAAGCTGCTCGTTGATTTTGTTCGCCCCGCCGCAATCTCTGCTTCTCGATTTGGAGTTGACCCTTATATTGACTCCAATTCGAGCTTTCGAGTATGGCCTCGAACCTTGGGCTTAGAATGCCACACAGCCCATTTCCACCTGGCCTGGTCCACTTAGATTCGGGCATCACACCATCCACGCCAAAACCTCTTGATTGTTATTCTAACATTGTATCAATAAAGACGTTATTCATTTGGCATGCGATTTCTCTCTTTTTGCTTAACTTGGTGAACATAACGATTTGTTAATTTTATGTACAATTTATTAGAAAATAAATAAAAGATTATAATTGAATTATCTACTTTAAGAAGTGGTTTCATATTCATCTCAAAAGTCATATCATATCACTAATCAAACATGTCTATCAATTCATTTATAATAGCTAAGCGAATTTTTCTAGTGTAGAAAAAAAAAGACTAGACTTCTCTTTATCACTCCCCAAAATTGTTGGTGTTATGCCAGACCTATGTTTTGGTCTAGACATATGTACTACATACATTGATATTTATAGATATCCTGGCATTGTCGTTGTCATGATTTATTATACATCTGCGCATATGTATGTTTACATGATGATGTCCCTTAAGATATTACTATCTCAGCTTGCTTATGTCCAGAGTCGAGTACCATAGTGGATAGGGGACAGCTATGGTGCGGGTGAGACTCGTTTATGCGTTGGTTAGCACGGATTGCTTAACGCAGGCATAAGAGTATATCAAGGAAGATATGCTGGACCGACCCGCCATGAGAGTTCTTCTTGGTGTTTCAAGAAGAATCTCACAGTGATAGAGTTGTATCTGTCCTTTGACTTGAGGAAGATTGTATCTTTGTGTTGTAAAAGATGTACTTTGATACAACCTAACACCTCGCCGTAATAGGGAGGTTATAACAGTTGTCATTGGGTATATCTTAAGCAATACGAGAGGTTCATCTTGCCGATAGAGGATTTGCCCCTTCCCTATGGGGAAGCTTGATGTCCATGGGCCCCTAGATGGTGCATGACTGAAAGCGTGTGGCCACACCCAGGTTTAGCCTGATTTAGTCATGACCATCGTAGTTGGAATATACAAGTGTGACATGCTTGTCCAACTTGGACGATCAGCCTGGCAAAGGGACATGGATACTCTTATACCTTATCACAGTTTTGAGGTTGTCGATGGCGACATTTATTCCGATGACTTGGGTAGCGGTGATGTACTGCTAGGTGCCACTCACCGCTTGTGATGACTGGGTCATCGCTGCCAACGTCAGGGGAACCTACATGGTCGCACACCTAGACGCTAGAGACTCCGTATTGATCGATTAGCCTCTGATCGAATCATTGTATGATTTGGATCATTTTGGGAAGCTGATACTATGGTATTTCTTATGTGGAGATGAGACTTTATTTTGTTCATGTTTGACCACTAGTTGACTCTAGTGGACCACGTTTAACCTCTGTTGACCTGAGGTGTCAAAATGTGTCAAACAAGGGTCTTAGTGCAAGGTTGTGCTTGACACTTTAGTCACATGAATGAAATAAAAACATTAATTGACAAGAGAAATTTTTTCTCTTGGTTAATTAATATGTATAGGTGCATTTCACTTGGTGAGTCTCGAACCTGAGACCCAGGGGTGTGGAGTGGCGCCTGAACATAATCCCGCATGGGAAAAATCTCCAAAGAGGAGCTGGTGCTTCTATTATAAATAGAGAGGCTCTCTTGGGAGATTTTTGCACCAATCTCTTTTCTCCTCTCTTGTTGTCGCCTCCCCTTTGCTCTTGGCGTGAGGGTCTTGTAGGTGACGACAATAAGAAAGTTTTTTTTGCATCAAGGTTGAGACAAGTTGTAGTGCTGCCCACTCCTTGTCGTCAACGTTTCCCCTTCTCCTTGGCGCGTGGTCTTCGTGATTGGCGCAAGTAGAGAAGAAGTTAGAGGCGTGGATCTCTTCTCCCAAAGCTAGCATGTGCGTGGAGCGGAGGAGTCTCGAGGCCGTCCGTGTGTGCACGAGTGTAGAGGACGGGCCGATTGCGCGTCTCCAGTCGTCTACATCTATCGCTTCAAACTGCTAAGTGAGGTATACCCCTATCACATCCTTTGTATTCTTCGTAAGGCAGTCCTTATTGTTGAATTAGGAATTTCGTTTTGGGCTCGCTTCCGTTGTTTTCGTTTTTAAATAGCCCGAGGATTCTCAACAGTGGTATCAGAGGCGACTTACGAGATACATCGGTAGACACGAAGTGATAGGGGTATACCTCACTTAGCAGTTTGAAGCGATCGATGTCGACGCTCTTATGATATTCATGATTTTCGGTTTCTACACATAGGGATAGACCCTATGTGTGAGAATTTATTTCTCCTCACACTCATGGGATAGACCCATAGTGTGAGACTTGTTTCTAGATTTCGGGGCATGGACTCGGTGATTGCCCTAATCCGTACAAGTTAGGGATTGCAAGTGGCATCGATAATCGAGGTATATATGGCCACTTGTAGACTCCTGAGAAAAAACGAGAAATCTGAATTTTCGATAAGATTGCTGAGATTTAACGAACATGTTTTCTAATGAAAAACTAAAATATGGTTTTGTAGTTTTTCATTGCATACAGAAGAGCATGTCTTAGGTGTTTTTCTTTATGCATATGATATGGTTATAGACAAGCCCTAAAGCATGCCTGTGATGTATTCTTGTGAAGGCCTGTGTGCCGCCCTTATTTTCTTTTATATTTTGTAAATCTAAAGTCGAAGATTAGGGAAGACAACCTTACATCGCAGCTTACTCCCATGCGTATCTAACTAAGAAAGGGCATCCCTCTCATAGCCGAATCTTTGGTGGCTTCTAGGGATTTTCTCTAGGGGCGCATCTTGAGGATAAGGGGCTGTTGAGAAGGGTTTTGTGTAACCCATGGCTTGGCCTAAACCCTAATGGTTTCTAGGGTTACCTAGAGGCGCATATAGGGGTTGCTAAGGGGCTGATCTATAGGCGGCACAAAAACAACTCTCTCTTGGGTCATGGTGGCGCCCCATGTTGGCCGAACCCTAGGAGGTGCCTAGGGTTTGCGAGCTGGCAAGGGTAGAGGAGAGTGTTGGCCGAACCCTGGGAGGAGCCTAAGGTTTGCGAGCTAACACAGGTGGAGCATGGAACCTTGGCGGCGCACCTAGGGTTGCAGCAGGACCCTGACGCACTCAGAGCAAGGAGCTGACGGCTTAGTGCATGAGCGGGTCGCTTAGAGCTCGAGGAGTGCTAGGTGTCGAGTCTAGGTCTAGGGGCCTGTTTCCTTTGTCTGGGCTACAACCATATCATCATTTACTGCTTTTGATATCATGCATACTTATTTTATTTTGTGTTATCACTATAGGAATGCATGCTTGTAATGATAGACATAAAGATAAAACTAATGTGGTATGAGACCACCCAAACCCTCTCAAAATTATATCAAGTCCTGTTCTAAAAGTCTTTTGACGCATAGCCCTCGTCAAACTATCGATCGATGGTGTTGTGCACTGTTTCCCACCTCCGTGGGACACACCCATCTATCTTTAGGAGGGGTATGGTGACAATGATTTCCCCAGTCCGGTTAAAACTCTGGATGCACCTTCCGCAAGGAAATCGTTGGCCCTGGGCATAACGATCAGGTCGGACTTGACTAGAACTCTCATATGTGGTTAGCCCATATGATGGAAGTTGCTAGAGGCACCTCAAGGAGTTAGAGCTTCGTGCTGTATCTAGCCTCTGCTAGACACGAAGTGCCAGAATAGTCTTGAGAAGGGGAATTGCCTAGTTGCAATTGGCCGGCGAGCCTACCTTGAGATACATGCGTCACCTTATGCAGTACATCCCGTCTCCGCGGGACGCGAGACCGTGTGAGGAACAAAGGATCCCATCTCACTTTGGAAATTATGTGGTTTCCTAGATTGACATGAGAGGGTTGTCAATCTGATAAAACAGTGAGAAACAATCATTTATTTCAAGTCCAGATTAAATGATTGAAATGTGGTACTAATCTGCATGTCTGTTGTTGTAGATCATGTCTACGAACAATAGCGGATTAAAACTGCGATCTGTCCTTTGGGAGGACAAGTTGGACTGGTGTCAAAACTTGAGGGGTGACCCCAAGCTCGAGCGCTGTAAAAGGCAACACCAGAAAGAGGTGAAGAGAAGGGTGACTCCTTTGTCTTCAGGCTCTAGCATTTGCGTGGTTGAAGTCAACTTGTCTACTTCAAACATATGGGTACTTGATACCGCATGTGGAGCGCATATTTGTACAAGTATGCAAGGGCTCAAACGAAGTAGGACAGTGCGACCAGGAGAGATTGATCTTCGAGTCGGTAACGGCGCATAGGTTGCGGCTGTGACCATGGGAGACCTCACTCTCTCGCTACCGTCGGGACTTCAACTAGAATTTGACCATTGTTACTATGTACCATCGATTACCAAGAACATCATATCCATTCCTGCCTTAGCGAGGAAAGGATTTAGTTTTGCAATCAAAGAGAACACCTATTCTTTTTCATTGGCAAATGTGTTCTACGGATCAGATACACTATGCAATGGGCTGTATGTCTTGGACATACAATGTTCTATGTGCAACATAAATGCTAAGAGGATCAAGCTAAGTGGTTTCAACAACACTTATCTTTGGTATTGTCGTTTAGGCACATAAACAATAATCGCATCCAACGACTTCATGTAAATGGATCCTTGGATTCAAGCCCCTTTGAGGAGTTTGACACGTGCGAGCCTTGTTTATTGGGCAAAATGGCAAAGGCGCCATTCACCAAGATAGGTGAAAGGGCCAAAGGTTTGTTGGATCTCATACACAGCGATGTGTGTGGACCATTCAACAAATAAGCCAGAGGTGGGTTTGTATACTTCATCACATTTACTAATGATTTCAGTAGATATGGATATGTCTACCTGATGAGACATAAGTCTGAATCCTTGGAGAAATTCAAAGAGTTCAAGACTGAAGTAGAGAACCAGCTTGGACGATCCATAAAAGCTCTTCGCTCTGATCGAAGTGGAGAGTACTTGAGCCATGAGTTTACTGACTATCTGAAAGAGTGTGGGATTCTCTCATAGCTCACCCCTCCCAGGACACCCCAATGGAATGGAGTGTCTGAGAGGCAGAATCGGACTCTGCTAGACATGGTCCGGTGTATGATGAGTCATGCAACTCTACCTTCGTATTTCTAGGGACGTGCTTTAGAGACAGCCTCTTTCACACTGAATAGCGTTCCGTCTAAGAGTGTCCCCGTGACTCTGCATGAGTTGTGGATTGGGAGATGACCTAACCTCACATTTATGAGGATCTGGGGATGTGAAGCTTTTGTTAAGTATCAAAATTCCAGTAAGCTAGAGCCGAGGTCAGATAAATGCGTGTTTGTGGGGTATCCTAGGGAAACCAGAGGATACAACTTCTATAATCCCATTGAGGACAAAGTTTTTGTTGCCCGTGGCGCTGTCTTTCTTGAGAAAGAATTCATCTTGAAAGAATCCAGTGGGAGAAGTTTTGATTTGGACGAAGTCCAAGATCATCCACAAGACACAAATGTTGAGATGGAATCTGAGCCACCAGTACAGGTTGTAGCCCAACCTGAGGCTCAGGCACAGGCTCCACGTAGGTCTGAGAGGGTACGTCGTGCACCTAAGAGGTATGGGTCGCTGCCGACTCAACACGACGACATTCTCATTATTGAGGATGAACCTAAGACTTATGAGGAAGCAGTCGTTGGACCAGACTCCGAGAGATGGCTGGAGGCCATGAGGTCCGAGATGGATTCTATGTCTGCTAACCAGGTTTGCGACTTGGTTGAGCCGCCTAATGGGGCAAAGCCCATAGGGTGTAAATGGGTGTTCAAAAAGAAGATAGACATGGATGGCAACGTGGTTACCTACAAAGGTAGACTAGTGGCCAAAGGTTTCAGGCAGGTCCATGGGGTGGACTATGACGAAACTTTTTCGCCAGTTGCCATGTTTAAATCCATTCGGATCATGCTTTCTTTAGCTGCCTACTATGACTATGAGATCTGGCAAATGGACGTGAAGACAACATTCCTTAATGGAAACCAGTTAGAGGATGTGTTTATGACACAACCTGAGGTGTTCGTTCTCCCAGCCAATGCTCATAAAGTATGCAAGCTGAAAAGATCCATGTATGGATTAAAGCAAGCCTCTCGAAGTTGGAATATTCATTTTGACGATGCTGTGAGAGATTATGGCTTCCTCAAGAATGAAGACGATGCCTGTGTGTACAAGAAAATTAGTGGGAGCTTAGTAACATTTATGGTCTTGTATGTCGATGACATACTGCTCATCGGAAATGATGTCCCTACCCTTCACGCTGTGAAGACATGGTTGGGGAAGTGTTTTGAGATGAAAGACTTGGGGGAGGCCACCTATATTCTAGGTGTGAGGATTTACCGGGATAGATCCAAGAAACTCCTTGCCCTGAGTCAGAGCACGTACATAGACAAAGTGCTGGAAAGGTTTCGCTTGGAGCAGTCCAAGAAGGGTTACCTTCCCATGAAGCATGGCATTACTCTTTCCAAGAGCCAGTGTCCCTTAACATAGGCTGAGAAAGAGGAGATGAGTCGAGTCCCTTATGCATCTACAGTGGGATCCCACATGTATGCCATGTTATGTATGAGACCAGACGTGGCTTATGTAGTGAGCATAACCAATAGATACCAAGTCTATCCCCGGTGTCCAGCATTGGATAGCCGTGAAAAATATTTTGAAGTATCTAAGGAAGACGAAAGATTTATTCTCAGTCTATGGTGGACAAGAAGATCTGTGTATCCAGGGTTATATAGATGCTTCTTTCCAATCAGACCCAGATGACTTCAAATCGTAGTCCGGCTATGTGTTCTTGCTAAATGTTTTGCTGTATGCTAGAAGAGCTTCAAGCAATCCATAGTGGCAGACTCTACAACTGAAGCAGAGTATGTTGTGGCTTCTGAGGCAGCCAAAGAAACTGTTTGGATCAAGAAGTTCATTTCTGAACTTCAAGTGGTTCCTAGTGCTGTTGATCCCATTGAACTCCTTTGTGATAACAATGGTGCGATCGCGCAGGCCAAAGAACCAAGATCACATCACCGATCCAAACACATACTCAGGCGATTTCACTTGATCCGGGAGATCATAGACAGAGGTGACGTAAAGATATGCAGAGTTGACACAAAGAACAATCTAGCAGACCCACTGACCAAAGTTTTGGCGCAGCAGAAGCATTATGGTCATACTCGAGACATGGGGTTAAGATACCTCAACGATAAGGTCTGAGTGCAAGTGGGAGATTGTTAGTGTTATGCCCTAAGACCTATATTTTGGTCTAGACATATGTACTACGTACATTGATATTTATAGATATCCTGGCATTGTCGTTGTCATGATTTATTATACATCTGCGCATATGTATGTTTACATGATGATGTCCCTCGAGATATTACTATCTCAGTTTGCTTATGTCCCGAGTCGAGTACCATAGTGGATAGGGGACAGCTATGGTGCGGGTGAGACTCGTTTATGCGCTGGTAAGCACGGGTTGCTTAACGCAGACATAAGAGTATATCAAGGAAGATATGCTGGACCGACCCACCATGAGAGTTCTTCTTGGTGTCTCAAGAAGAATCTCACAGTGATAGAGTTGTATCTGTCCTTTGACTTGAGGAAGATTGTATCTTTGTGTTGTAAAAGATGTACTTTGATACAATCTTACACCTCGCCGTAACAGGGAGGTTATAACGGTTGTCATTGGGTATATCTTAAGCATTACAAGAGGTTCATCTTGCCGATAGAGGATTGGCCCCTTCCCTATAGGGAAGCTTGATGTCCATGGGCCCCTAGATGGTGGATGACTGAAAGCGTGTGGCCACGCCCAGGTTTAGCCTGATTTAGTCATGACCATCGTAGTTAGAATATTCAAGTGTGACATGCTTGTCCAACTTGGATGATCAGCCTGGCAAAGGGACATGGATACTCTTATACCTTATCACAGTTTTGAGGTTGTCGATGGCGACATTTATTCCAATGACTTCGGTAGCGGCAATGTATTGCTAGATGCCACTCACCGCTTATGTCAAACAAGGGTCTTAGTGCAAGGTTGGGCTTGGCACTTTAATCACATGAATGAAATAAAAACATTAATTGACAAGAGAAATTTTTTCTCTTGGTTAATTAATATGTATAGGCGCATTTCACTTGGTGAGTCTCGAACCTGAGACCCAGGGGTGTGGAGTGGCGCCTGAACATAGTCCCACATGGGAAAAATCTCCAAAGAGGAGCTGGTGCTTCTATTATAAATAGAGAGGCTCTCTTGGGAGATTTTTGCACCAGTCTCTTTTCTCCTCTCATGTTGTCGCCTCCCCTCTGCTCTTGGCATGAGGGTCTTGTAGGTGACGACAATAAGAAAGTTTTTTTTGCATCAAGGTTGAGACAAGTTGTCGTGCTGCCCACTCCTTATCGCCAACGCTTCCCCTTCTCCTTGGCGCGTGGTCTTCGTGATTGGCGTAAGTAGAGAAGAAGTTAGAGGCGTGGATCTCTTCTCCCGAAGCTAGCACATGCATGGAGCGGAGGAGTCTTGAGGCAATCCGTGTGTGCACGAGTGTAGAGGATGGGCCGATTGCGTGTCTCCAGTCATCGACATCGATTGCTTCAAACTGCTAAGTGAGGTATACCCCTATCACATCCTTTGTATTCTTCGTAAGACAGTCCTTATTGTTGAATTAGGAATCTCGTTTCGGGCTCGCTTCCGCTGTTTTCGTTTTTAAATAGCCCGGGGATTCCCAACAAAAATCACATATGCACAAACTATTCGTTGATGGGGCACTTCAATCTTCTCCAATTCCTCATATTAGGATTAGCCAGTATAAGATAACAAAATCAAAATATAAATGCACAAACCATATGATCATAAAATAAAAAAAAAATGATAATTAACATGCCATGATAAGATCATTCCATACTTCATCATCAGTTTGAAACATTTTTCTTAAATAATTCAGGGCATGTACTAGAGTTAATTTTCAAAGTTTTGATTCTATTTTTGGTATGTTACTTTGTCAAAACTATACCCAATGCTTGTTCACATATGAGTAGCATATTTCTATATGCAGCTGAGGTGAATATGCCATCCACCCCAAAACATCTTGATTGTTGTTCTAACAATGTATCAATAAGGACGTTATTCATTCGGCATGTGATTTCTCTTTTTTTGCTTAACTTGGTGAACATAATGATTTATGAATTTTATGCACTATTTATTAGAAAATAAATAAAAGATTATAATTGAATTATCTGCTTTAAGAAGTGGTTGCATATTCACCTCAGAAGTCATATCATATCACTAATCAAACATGTTCATCAATTCATTTAGAACAACTAAGCAAAATTTTCTAATGTAGAAAAAAAAAGACTAGACTTCTCTTTATCACTCCCCAAAATCACATATGCACAAACTATTCGATGATGGGGAACTTCAATCTTCTCCAATTCCTCATATTAGGATTAGCTAGTATAAGACAACAAAATCAAAATATAAATGCGCAAACCAATAATGATCATAAAAGAAAAAAAATGATAATTAACATACCTTGATAAGATTATTCCATACTTCATCATCGGTTTGAAACAATTTTCTTAAATAATTCATGGAATGTACTAGAGTTAATTTTCAAAGTTTTGATTCTATTTTTCATATGTTACTTTGTCAAAACTATACCCAATGCTTGTTCACATATGAGTAGCATATTTCTATATGCAGCTAAGGTGAATA
This sequence comes from Costus lasius, assembly GCA_027563935.2. Lineage (NCBI taxonomy): Eukaryota > Viridiplantae > Streptophyta > Magnoliopsida > Zingiberales > Costaceae > Costus > Costus lasius. The sequence continues at coordinate 66,262,539 of CM050448.1, read as the reverse complement.
TGCCATCCACCCCAAAACCTCTTGATTGTTGTTCTAACATTGTATCAATAAATACGTTATCAATTTTTTCGCTCTATTTAATGTTCTCTTTTCTCGATCCTTCGGTGTTTTTAGTTTTTTTACTCATCTTACATTGAGCTAAAAGCACATTTGTTAAGCTATGACAATAAATATGACAATGAGCTATGACAAATATAAGTGTAGAACATAGTGAGTGAACATATTTCTCATGCATTATGATGTAGGTTGGGATCAAACATTCAAACAACGAAGTTGAAAACCAATTTTGATTATAAGTAGATAATCGGGAAAATTGATTTTATCTAATGGATTTTGAAAACTAATTTTTTTGTAATTTTAATAATGGAGTAAAAATCAAGAATTATACTAAGGAAAGTTATAAATACTGAAAGTAAACTTACAGAGATGCCCTTGAGAAGTGAAGGACTATACTTCCCGATCTTCACCGGTCCAATCCTCACTAATCCTGAGCAGACTAAGAGAGAAAGGAGAGGGGGGGGGGGGGGGAAAGGGTTGTGCCACTCCTTGTCCTCAATCCTTGCGCAAGCTTCAAACAAACATTCAGCTTAGAGTAGGAAGATAGTTCTTAAAACAAACAAGGATCCCTCAAATCTCTTCATGATGCCAAGAGTTAAAGAGATTTGAGGGATCCTTGTGGTTGCACAAGTTGTAGAAGGAGATGTCTTCTTCTTCGAGTTTCGATGGAGAAGAAGAGAGAAGAAGGGCTCGGCCCTTGAGGAAACAAATGAGTGACATAAGCACTCAATGGCGACACAAGCACCACTTCTTGCAATTACTCAACAATATCATTCAACAATGCGTAATGCATGATGGGGCTACAATTTATAGGCTAAGCTAGAGGGTGGGCAAGGTGGTCATTTGCCCCTTTGTGCCTATTACAAAAGTGGAGAGAAAATTTCTGCATTTAAGACAAAGTGTAAATATAAAAAATGGTTGATCCTTTCTTCCTTTGGCTCATGTTTCTTTGGCAATTCTTTGAATTTCGAATGAGGTTTTAATGGCCCCTTGTTGTGGACGAAATGGTGTCATTCCTTGTTTGTTGTTTGCACATTAATGAGGGCTTTTGAAATTTGAATAACTTCCAAAGGAGCTTGGGCGGCAAGATGAGATGGAATCTTCTAATAAATGTCCTCCTTTGATTTTGGATCTTGATTGATAATGATTTTGAATTCTTGGTTTGCTTGGGCTAATGTGTTGGTGCATATCCTTGGTTTGATGGCTGGGGTGGCTGATTGATCCTAAGAGGGAGGCATCCAACAAATGTAGAAGTTGAGTTGGCAAGTGTGTTGATCAAGGTCTTGAATTGAACTTGGAGTTGAAGTCTTCTTTCCTTTCTTGAGATAAGCTTGTTGAAGTGAGGGTTGAGTTGACTTCTAACTTGGTTGTGTTGCCTATTGATAACATGAAAATCTATAGTATATTTTGTGCCATTTTATGAGTATTTTTGTGTCATATTCATGTTCAATTGCTTATTTTTATGCTTTTTTTTTAATCAATTATTGCGGAATCTACACAATTCTTAGTTTTTGATGATTTTCAGGTAAAAAGACATTAATTTTGAGCATTTTCAAGCGATTCAGATGCATGGATGAACTCCCACCATCAAGAGAAGATTACATGTCTAATTTCATACAAATTAGAGCTTCAGACAAAATTATGGCACTACCGTAATCCAAATTACGATACCGTGGTTTCACTACACTTACAAAAGAAACCATGGTATTGCCGTAATTTACGAGTGCTGCCGTATTTTGGGACAATTTTGAACAGAAAGTTTTGGAAGAATTACGGCACTGCCCTAATGGATTTCACGGGTCGTATTTCAAGTCGATTTTTCACCCGAGAGATTTGATGAAAATACAGCACTGCCGTAATGGTTTTCACGGTACCGTAATTTGGAGTGATTTCCGACCAGAAATTTTAGCTGAAATTACGGCACTGCCGTAACATATTTTACGGTGCCGTAATTGCTAGATAGTTTCAACCAGAGAATTCGACTGAAATTATGGCAGTGCCGTAACCAATAACACGGCCGTAATTCTATCATTAACGCCTTAACTTTGAAGCCCGATTTTTGCGCGATCGATTGCGGATGATCTAGACCACTAAACTCAGATCTATAAGAAGGAAAAAAGAAGTTTAGACGGAGGAGAAGACACACAGACAAAAAGCCCTAATTTTCATCCACTATTGAGGGAGAAATCGAGATTTTCACCATCGCCTTAGGGTTCGCCGCCAAGAAGCATACAGTGCATCTCTGATCACGAAATTTGAAGGAAAGCTGCGCATAGAGGAGGAGAAGATACCCCAGAAGTTTCAGAGTGAAAGGAGGTCGATCGGAGGAGAAATCGATGAAAGCACACCACCGACTACAGTTCACGCGGAAATTACGGCTGTAATTTCCATTACAGCCATGCTGTGTTTAGTAATTTCATCATTCTTTTCGATTTTTGATCCCTCTGAACCATAGATTAATGTAATCTTTCTACCATGCTAGCTTAAAGTTCTTTTGGGATATGGGGAAGTAATTCCCTTTGATTTCTTAATGACTAGATAACTTTTATTTCGTCAAGTGTAATTTTAGTATGATAATTCTGCTTTTGTGATGATTGCTCTTTAATTCTCCATAGATTTATATTATCAAGCATGTTTTAGAGTTTTCGTAATAAGGACCGAAAGGTGATTTGCTTGAGAAATTAATTTTAGTAGTTTAATGCCATGATTGATAATATGATCTAAGATTGAGTTAATGAAACAAACATGACGATATTGCAAGAAATTGAATATTAGATTGTTGGAAAACCTTAAGTAGAACCTGTGTTGAGATTCGGATGCACGAAAGTAATCCTTGAGTTTCCACTTGACATTATGAACTTAGAATTCGGATGTACGAAAATGATCATTGAGTTCTTTGTTAATGATTCACTTTTATTTAACAATCGAATAGATCCTGCACGAAAGTGAGGATCGGTTCTTGTAAATTATCTGCGCGAAAGCGAGATGATTTTTAATTAAGTGAATTATATCTTTATCATAATGAAATTAGACTGACGAACTTCTATTCATATATAGTCATGGAAATCAAAATGAACCCTTTTCCTAGTTTCTCTCTCTGATATTTTCGTGTATCCTTCGATAGTTTACTTACATATTTTTGGTTGCCTAGCTAGTAAGAAATTAATTCTTCGGTACTTGGCAAACGAGGTCTCTGTGGTTCGATATCTTTTTTATTACTTCGAGTATCTGTTCACTTACGGACATAACAAGTTTTTGGCGCCGTTGCTGGGGACTGTGGTTTTTGTCAATATTGAAGATATTGAAAGTATTGCTAGACTAGGTTTTGTTTATTTTCTATTTATATTCTATTTTGCTATTCTTATCTGTTTACTTGAGTTATTTGACCTATCCACTTTAGACTGCATAGGAAATTTAGGTCTAATGGCGAACCGGAAATCACTTAGGGACTATGCAACCCCTAAACCACAGGAGATACACTTTAGCATCGCCAGACCAGCTATTGAGGCTAATATTTTCGAGATCAATCCTGCTTTTTTATCTATGATCTAGCAGAATCAGTTTGGAGGGTCACCAATTGAAGATCCTTATCAACATTTATATCTTTTTCTTGAATATTGTGACACCAACAAAATTAATGGAGTTTCTGATGATGCATTAAAACTAAAATTGTTTCCTTTTTGTCTCAGGGACCGAGCGCGTTCTTGGCTACATTCTCGACCTACCGGTACCTTCACCACATGAGAACAACTATCAAAGGCTTTCTTAATGAAGTACTTTCCAACCGGCAAAATCATCCAGTTGAGAAACCAAATTACAAGCTTTGCACAGAGGGATGGTGAACCTTTCAGTGAGGCATGGGAGCGGTTCAATGAATTACAACGGAAGTGTCCTCACCATGGCCTTGAAGATTGGATTTTAATTCATACATTTTATAATGGCTTACTTTATAATACCCGTCTAACTGTTGATGCTGCTGCAGGAGGAGCCCTCATGAGCAAAACAATCGAAGATGCTTCTACCCTGCTTGAGGAGATGACCCTGAATCTTAACCAGTGGGCTCATGAAGAAGGAATGTTATATTGTCATCAACATGGAAAGAATGAGAATGAGGAATGGTGAACCTTGACTGAAGAGGTAAATTCTTTTAGTGTAGAGTCCATGCTTGAGAAGTTTATGACTAATCAAAATCAATTAATGACAAATCAAAATAAAGAGATTGAAGATCTCAAGGGATTGGTCAGTCATCTTACCTCTCAAGTAGGATCCCGAGCTGCTTACAAAAAACTCTAGAAGATCAAATACCTGAATTGGACCCTAGGGAACACTATGATGCTATCATTACTAGGAGTGGAAGACAATTATATGAACCAAAATGGAGACTTGAAGATAAAGAAAAAGAGCCTAGTAATGAGCATGACCATGAGTTAGATTTAGAAAAACCCTCTGAACCTGTGCAGTCCCAAATTAGTTTGCCACCTCAACAAGGTGATGAACCTAAAGAAGATGTGCCATGTCAGACATATATTTCAAAACCTAATTCTCCTACACCTTATAGGCCACCTATACCCTTTCCCAAAAGGTTAGTGCAAACAAAATTAGACAAGCAATTTGGGAAATTTTTTGATGATTTGAAAAAGCTTTACATTAACATTCCATTTACTAAAGCTTTATCTCAAATGCCCACATATGCTAAATTTTTGAAAGAAATTTTGTCTAATAAAAGAAAGATAGAGGACTATGGTACTGTGGCTCTTACTGAAGAATGTAGTGCTATTATCCAAAATAAGTTGCCACCGAAATTAAAAGATCCAGATAGTTTCTCTATACCATGTTTTATTGGGAGCATGGCTTTTGATCGAGCCTTATGTGATTTGGGTGCTAGTGTGAGTCTAATGCCATTATCTATTTTCAGGAAATTGGACATGAGAGAGCTTAAACCAACTACGATATCTTTGCAGCTCGCCGATCGTTCAGTTAAGTATCCTATAGGGATTCTTGAAGATGTGCCTATCCAAGTAGGTAAATATTTCATTCCAGTAGACTTTGTAGTCCTTGAGATGGAGGAAGATGCAAGAATCCCCATCATACTTGGTAGACCGTTCTTAGCCATAGCAGGAACACTTATTGATGTAAAGAACGGTAAGCTTACACTTAACATTGGGGATGAAAGAATTGAGTATGACTTGAATGAGGCCATGAAAAGCCCATCGAATTCTGGATTTTGTTATAGTATACATGCTGTAAATGACACTATCTATGATCTTAATGATTTGTTTGTTGAAACCTCTGAATATGATACTGATTTAGATTCTGCTCTTAATTCTAAGGTAGAGACCAATTCTGAAATTGATGAATTATTAGACTGCAGTGCTTGTGATAATGAAAAAAGTGAAGAAGGGAAGACACCAAAAATAGAACTTAAAGCTTTACCTGATAACCTTCGTTATGAATTTCTTGGTCCTGATTCCACTTACCCTGTTATTGTTGATGCACAGCTTGGAAAAAGGAAGACATATTTGTTTCTCAAAGAATTAAAAATTCTTAGAAAAGTAATTGGGTATACAATTGATGACTTAAAGGGAATTAACCCTTCTTTTTGTATGCATAGGATTTTGATAGAAGAGGACCACAAGCCACATGCAGATTTTCAAAAGAGACTTAACCCCTCTATGAAAGAAGTTGTGAAAAAGGAAGTTCTGAAATTACTTGATGTAGGTATTATCTCTCCTATCTCTGATAGTAAATGGGTAAGTCCTGTACATTGTGTTCGTAAGAAAGGAGGGGTGACTATCATGAAAAACAAAGACAATGAATTAATTTCTGTTAGAACTGTTACTAGTTGGCGCATGTGCATAGATTATAGAAAATTGAATGCTACTTGTTGTGATCCGAAAGGACGCACTTTTAAATACAAGTAGGTAGACTTGCTTTAGGTGTCGCGGCCAAAACCTAAGTATTGGCGCACAGGGCTAGTGTCACTCCCTGACACGGCTCCAGAAACTTGTTATCCCTAGACTTGTAGTGTCCGCAAGTGCATGGATACTCGAAGTAATAAAGAAAATATCGATCCCACAGAGACTTATATTATTGAGTATCGAATAATTGATTTTTCACTATCTAGGCAATCGAAAGAGTGTAACTAGCAATCGAGGACTAAAACGCTAAAACAGAATTATCAGAGAGAGAAGCTGGGACTAGGGTTTCGTTCACTTTAATTTCTATGACTAGACATGAATAAAGATTTCGTCAGTTTAATTTCAACACGATAAAAATGTAATTAAATTTAATAAAAGGATTGTCTCACTTTCATGTAGACAACCATGCAGGGATAAATCTTCGCTTTCGCGCAAGAGTCGTCCCAACGCTGAAGACAAGTAAGTCATCAAACTAATAACTCAAGGATCAGTTTCGTGCATCCGAATTCTAGGTCGATAATCTCTAGTGGAATCTCAAGGATCACTTTCGTGCATCCGAGTCTCGACACTAGTTTTACTCATAGTTCTCCAACGTTCCGATCTTTGCTTTCGCACAAGATCTCCACGTTTGACAACTTAGACTCAATCCTAGATTTATATTATTATCATGGCAATTAGTTTATTAGAATTAAACAAATAAGAACTAACCTAAAAGGGTTCATAACATGCAATTCTAGGGTTCCAAATTCTCAAGCAATTACTTTTCAGTCAATGGCGAAAATTCTAAAACATGAATAATAATATAGATCTATGGAGAGTCTAAGAACGATCATCACATAAGTAAAATCATCATGCTAAGATTAAACGCAACGAAATAATGAAATATAGTCATCTAGATATTAAAAATCAAGTGAATTACTCCCCCATGTCCCAAAATAAGTTTAATCTATCATAGAGGGAAGATTACAATAATCCATGTTGAAGGAAATCGAAAGGAAGAAGTACGAAAAATTACGGTACGACCGTAATCTGGAGCGAACAGTGGCGGCGCTCGATTTTTTGGTGATTTCTCCTCCGTCTGGTCTCCGATCACGTTGAAACTTTAGGTGCACCTTCTCCTCCTCTATGCGTAGCTTCCACTCAAATTTCACGACTGGAGATGTGCTGTACGCTTCCCAGCGGCGAAACCTAAGGCGGCGGTGTGTGAGGTGAATTCTCTCTCTGTGGTGGATGAAAATTAGGGCTTTTAGTGTGCTCCTCTTCGTCTCTTTGATGGCTCCCCGATTGTTTCTTTCAGCAAAGTATTTAATGGCCTAGATCAATCGTAATCATCTACGCAAAAATCGGGCTTTGGAGTTGACCGGGAAAATCGCGAACTGGGTTGTAATTACGGCCGTAAAGGATTTTACGGCGGTGCCGTAATCTGGACAGCGAACTCTCGGGTTGAAAACTTTCAGACTTACGGTATCGTAAAGGATTTTACAGCGGTGCTGTAATGTCAGCAATCCTTTGGGTGAAAAATCAACCTGAATTACGGTGCCGTAAATTTCCTTATGGTAGTACCATAAACTCCATCGATTCTCTGATAAAAAACGCTCCAAAATATGGCACCGTAAAGAGTTTTACGGCCGTGCCGTAATCTCGCAAAATTTCTCAGGCTAGAAAAACTCCAAATTACGGTACCTCACGGGAATTACGGCAGTACCGTAATTTTGATATGCGAGTGTAGTCAAATTACGGTACCGTAAATTCCATAATGCGGGTGCCGTAATTTGCTCTGAAGCTCTAATTTTTCTGAAATTTGACGTATGGTCTCCTCTTGATGTTGTGAGTCTAATTATGCATCTCGATTGCTCGAAATCAACTGAAAAACATGCCTTTTTACCTGAAAATCCTCAAAAATAAAAAAGATTGTAGATTCCGTAAATATTGATAAAAAAAGGCATAAAAATAAGCAAAGTCTATGAATATGACACAAAAATATCAATAAAATGGCATAGAAATTACGATAAATTTCGGTGTCATCAAATACATAAAGCTCAAACTTTGCTTATCCTCATGCAAAAACCAAGAAAATTCAAAAATTGGTCATAGGCATAGACTTTCTCATGGAAAATAAATTTCTAACATATAATCACTAATGAAAAATTCTCATCAATTGAATCATAAAATTTTAAACAAATATGTCATCTTCTAAATTCAATTCTCAAGATCCACCACTTAGCCAAATAAAAGTTCGCAACTTGTATAAAAGACAGAATCTCAATCTCATGACTTCATCAAATTTTCAGTTTAAATTTATCATACTTTTGTTTACAGGAATATGGTATCCAAAATCTTTTTCCACTCAAATTTTTCTTCTTTTTCTCTATACTTTTTATTCTTTTTGCATCATTTACATTCTCTGATTCAATTACCACCTTTTTTCTGGTGACGAAGTTAGAGTACATGGACTACATAGTCAATGTAATAGAACTCATGTCTTTTAGTAGAAAGAATTTTACTAAAGACAGCGGAGTTAATGTGAATAGATTCCTCTCATCATTTCTCTTTTTCTTTTTTTTTTCTTTTTCAAACTTCAACCCATGACCTTTGGTACCACTGTCAATTTACACGGTGCCAAGTAGGGGAGTCACTCACTATTTTTGTGGATTTTGGACTCTTTCTTCCCAACAAATAGTAATATGAACAAAACTTCAATTAGATTAATCAATTGATATCAATTCAAAAATTCATACTCATATGCTAATTTTATTCAAAAAGTAGCTTTATTCTTAAATCAAAATTTTCAAACAACATATCTCCCTAAAATCTCACTTATCAACCAATGAAAAATTTCAAAAGTAGATATGTATAAGAGAAATAAATTTGACATGATGGATCTTGTTCTAATCTCAAATTTGAATTTACTCATCAACATCAATCATTAACAAGTCATATACAATAATCTCAAAAGTAGATCAAGGCCATAAATCATTCATATCAAGAATGTAATCATCATCATCATCAAAATATCATCAAGTAAATACAACCATATTAAAAAAAAGATCATCAAAATATCATCAAATATTATACAACCACATCGAAGAGAATATTATCGAAATATCATTATACAACCCTATCGAAACATAGAAAGATAAGCATGAAAAGTAGAGTAGCAGTGACGGCGGACACAGATATGCAGAAGAAGCATCCTTCCCTTCAACACATGAAATATCAATAAGATACAGAAAATGAAAGACAAAAGATAAAAGGGAAAAGAGATACTCACAAGACTCTACCAATCTTCACCGCCATCAGATCCTATCTCTTCAGTGCTTTGCGCTGCGGTGTCCATAGGATCAGTAGGTGGTGCTCTCTGGTGCCCTCCATATTCTCCACTCCTCCCGGTGTCCTGGAAATCGAAACGCTCGTATAGAAAGTTCCCCATCTCCTCCATGTAGGTACTCAAGCTCTCTATGTCCTAATGCATGTGGTGCATCGAGTCCTGCATCTGGCTCATGGAACCTCGCATGTTACTCACTGTGCTCATCATTCTCTCCATCCTCTGCTCCTGGCGGTACAGCTGAGTGGAGAGATATCTGCATCTTGGATCGAAGGAGCTGGAGAATCCTCTATCAGATGCCTGGCGGGTGGAAGAATCTGCAGCTCTAGATGGCTGCTCCATGCCCATCCCAAAGGGATCATCACTACCACCCCAGGTGGGTGGTGGTGGTATGGTACTATGAGGGGGTGGCATAGCAACATCTGCATCTTTAGGAACCAACATCCAATTTGCTTGGTTCCTCATTGTGGTCTTTTCTGTGCATTGTAGTGGCAGCTTCTGTCCTCTTCCAAGAATCAACGAAAAATTAGCTTCTGTCCTCTTCCAAGAACCAGCTTCTGTCTTTTTTGGTGCTTTTCCTTTTCTTTTGGAAACTAATCCTTTCACCCTTGGTGGCATGATTGCAAACACAAGCTGCAACTAAGATCCAACACAAATATAGCAAGTATATAGAAAATAAACAAGGGTAACACTTCCAATCATCATCATCAAAACTAATCAAGCATATTTGAAGTAAAAAATCAACTTAAACTCATGCTTGAACTCCAGAATCAGTGAAAAAAAAATGAAAAGGGCGACTATGAACAGTAAACCCTTAGCATGTTCAGCGCATTTCAGCTCAAATCAGCCTCAAATATTGGTCCAAATTCTTCGAAATAGGAAATAATCGAAAGCCTATCCTCTCACGAGTATATAGAAACAATAATCCCCAAAATCGGTTGAGAAACGAGGTCATACGATCAAAAGGGGTGAAATCTAGGTCAAAACTCGCCAAAACAGTGAAATTGGACGAAAGATTACCAGATCGACGGCAATCACCGGATGGGAAGGGTCGCATGAGTGTCTAGAAGGTCAAGGATGGTCAAAGCTCCAAGGTCGGCGCACGAGCGAATGAGGAGTGAAAACGGTGGGTGGAAACCCTAGATTACGACACCTTTATCGCGGGCCTCGAATAGAATTACGCCTGTAACGATGTTTACGGCATGGCCGTAATGGGTAAAAAACTTTCGGCTAAAAAATTGCACAGATTACGGTACCGTAAAGAATATTACGGCAGTACCGTAATGGGTCAAAACTCTCAGGTCAAAAACTAGTGCCCATTACGGTACCGTAAATCTTTATACGGTGAGGCCATAATATCGATCACAGATATATATATATATATATATATATATATATATATATATATATATATATATATATATATATATATATATATATATATATATATTGAAAATAAAATTCAAAAATTCAAAAATTCAAAACTTACGGCACCGTAAAAAATATTTACGGTGCTACCGTAAAACGCAGAAATTCTCGGGAAGATTTTGTCTTAAAATACGGTACTGTAAAGAATATTACGGTAGTGTTGTAATTTCGCGCCAAATCTTGTTTCCTACAGAAAAAATTGTAAAAATTAGTTCTAAAAGAAAATTAAAACAAAAGTAAATAAAAGAAAGCAAAACTAAAGTTCGAAAGCTTGGGTTGCCTCCCAAGAAGCGCTAATTCAAAGGTCATTAGCTTGACCCTTTTGCACTCAGATTTGATCGTGAACTTCTCAATTGCCCTTCTGATCTTTCTTTTGGTTGGGCATCTCTTCTAATAACATAAGGCTCAGCCTTGAAACAATTTCCTAATTTACTCCAAATTTTCTTTCATTTGTCTATCAACTTAGATTTTCTTCTCCTTCTTCTTGTCTTTTTCTTCTGCAATTTCTTATCAATATCCCCAAAAAGATTGTTAGTTTCAGAATTTGAGGTTTCATCAAATAAACTTGAAACATCAATAACAACATCATCAAATATTTCTATGCTACAACATGTCCCTAAGTGTGATGCCTTTTTTAAAGAATCAATCAAATCAAATTCAATTATATCACCACAAATATCAAAAATCAATTTTCCTTTTCTAACATCAATTAATGCACCGAATGTAGCTAAGAAAGGCTTACCAAGAATAATTGGATTTTTAGAATTTTCTTCCATCTCTAGAACTACAAAATCTGCGGGTATGAAAAACTTACCAATTTGTACAGGAACATTCTCTAATATACCAACCGGATACTTAACTGATGAATCAGCAAGTTGCAAAGAAATTGAGGTTGGTTTGAGCTCTTCAATTTCCAATTTCTTGTAAAAAGAATAAGGTATTAGACTAACACTTGCACCGAGATCACATAAAGCTCGGTCAAAAGCCATATCTCCAATAGAACAAGGTATAGAGAAACTACCTGGATACTTTAGTTTAGGTGGCAACTTATTCTGAATAAGAGCACTACATCCCTCTATAAGTGTCATAGTACCATAATCCTCAATCTTTCTCTTGTTAGACAGAATTTCTTTCAAAAATTTTGCATAAGAGGACATTTGAGATAAAGCTTCAGTAAAAGGTATGTTAATGTAAAGCTTTTTAAGAACATCCAAAAATTGCCCCAATTGTTTATCCAGTTTTGCTTGAACAATCCTCTTGGGAAAGGGAATAGGTGGCCTATAGGGTGGTGATGAACTAGGTTTAGCATCATCAACCTTACATGGCAATTCACCTTTAGGTTCATCACCCTTGCGAGGTGACAAACTAGTTTGGGACTGCTCATGTGCAGGTTGTGATTCCAGCACAGGTTCACTGCTAGTCTTAATGCTGGGCTCTACCTTATCATGATCTAGAGATCCCCTTAGATCATCTAATTGTTTTCCACTTCTAGTTATGACAGCATTACATTACTCCCTAGGGTTTGGTTCAGGTTTGGCAGGTAACCATCCTGGGGGTCTGTATGAGGTGCTAGCCTGCTGTGCTATCTGAGTCTCTAAAATTTTATTGTGAGCAACAATACATCTATCCTAGAATTGATCTGTTTCAGACTCTCATTCACACTAGAATTGATCTGTTTTAGACTCTCATTCACATCATCATTCTGTTTTTTTGGAACCCCATAAATTGAGTAAATATTTCTTCTAAACTGGGTTTTTGGGGTTGACTCTATTCTTGTGTTCTTTGTTGAAACCCCCTATGTTCATTATTGCTTTTCCAGGACAAATTAGGGTGGTTCCTCCATCTAGGGTTGTAGGTATTAGAGTAGGGGTCATTAGATCTACTTTGATTGTAACCCCCCCCCCCCCAAAGCATTAACTTGTTCCACATCCCTATCAACAATTATTTTGCACCCCTTGATAGGTGCCGCAAGTGTATGATTTCTATCGAATTAGTAAAAAGTATCGTCCTCAGGGAACGAGGTGTCAAGTACCAACTTTTAGCATTGTTGAAAGCTAGACGATCAAAATTTAATTAAGGAAACAAATGAACTATCGAAGTAGATCGTAATTATCGATTCCGAGAATTGGCAACTAGTAGGAAGAAATTCAGGTTTTATAAAGGTTCGAGACCATAGGTTTCACCTCGTCAGTTGAATAATAATGTAAAATAATGAATCAAAATTTAAGATATATAAAACATATTACCTTCTCTCGAAGCGTAATCTAACGGTAAATTGTTTAAGGCGATCAATCCTTCAGTACGGATTACCTTCTCTCGAAGCATAATCCGGTGCCTACTTAAGCTAATTTTCTACTCTCGTAGCTAAATTAACTTAAGAAAGACCCAATGAGCTCTATGATGATCGTGGATCCTCAAATAACTTTGAACGACTCTCGTAATTCAAAGTTACAAGTTAAGATTGGGAAATCGAGTGTTACGATTCACCTCTCGGTACTTCTCGTAACACTTAATACATACAAATATTTGGCCAAAATATCAATACGCAATGAGCACACCCAATAATAATAAGCAATTCACTTAATAAGTACTTTGAGATTCATACAATGTGTTTTACATGTTAAAAGTTTTCCAACGGGCTACGCCCCAAGCCCCGAACAAGGGTTTTACTCAACTAAATACATTGTAAACTCAAGAAAACCCTAGAGAATGAACTTGAAAGTTAGGGAGATTACTAGTCGAGGTTAGGAGACGAAGGATCTTGGGTTTCCTCTCGAAAGCCCCAAGAAAATCAGTCAAATCAAGTCCTCGAAGTTCGAAAATCGCTGTTTTCGCCCTAGCCGCGTTCTTCACCAAAATTGATCCATCTAACCGCCTAAAAATCTCGATTAAGTGCCTCTAACGAAGCTTCGGGCGGTTAGGAATGTTAATTGGGAAATTTCCCCAATTTTTTGGCATCAGGAGCGTCGGATTTAAGGAAGAAACGAGCAACGGTCACGATCTGCGGAGGCGATCACGAGCGTGACAGGAAGCACGGGCAGGCCGTGTCGGTTTCGGCAGACAGCAGGTAAGTGAGCACGGCCGTGCGTCTGGACACAGGTAGGCCGTGTTTGCTTCGTAAAAATCCGGAACGCTGAACACGGCCGTGCACATGGCGGTGACGGCTTTGGCGGATTTTGATTTTGTGTCAAGCACGGTCGTGACGATAAGCACGGCCAGGCCGTGTTCGTCTCGGCAATTGCTGATTCTATAGACGCGATGAACACGGCCGTGATCACAGGCACGGTCAGGCCGTGTTCATCATGGTAAGCTCCAAAAAATCTGAAATTTTGCCTAGTGGATGCTTGTTATGTGCTGAACCACTCCCTAACTTCAAATCTCGAATAATCTTCACGAAAATAAAAGATAATTACCTGTATTTCACAAAGACATGAAAAACTAGTGAAGATTCCATACTTTATGGGAAAAGGTATCAGATTATGACATCTGATAGAAGTTAAGCCTGAAATGATGATATAATAAGACTCTAAATCCTACAAAGATAACACTTATCAAAATATCACAGACTTAAAATCTTGCTTGTCCCCAAGCAATTACACTAGCTGAAATTTTCAGAAATCAGGAAGATAGCATGTTCAAAAGTTAAAGGATAAACCTCATATGACAACATTTAGACTAAAGCCCAGGTTGAAGACCATAAATTGAGCTATAATCACTGGAGCTAAAATAATGTTCAAGGTCAAATCACAAATCTGAAATAGGAAAAACATTTCACTATGTTAAGACTATTCATACTTATCATGTCGTTGTTAACTCAACCAATCAAGGATAGTTGCACTAGATAACTTATTCATCATATTTTAGGTTGGAAACATGAATTTGCAATCGGTGGGTTCAAGCTACTTCCCTGAATTCATTTTCAACCTTGTCACGCGAAGGACAAACATTTGTGATGAATGCACCCCCGATACTTAGTTAGAGAACGAACTCAAGGTGTATGCATCACATAATGCACACAAACTCATTTCTTTACCTTAAGGTAGAAGAAAGAGGAGTTGTTCACTTTTCCCACACCCCTTCTTTTCGCATGTTCCTCTTTATTCCTTTTTTTTTTGTCGACAGTGCCAAGTTAGATGAACCTTTGTGTCATTGTCACTTAGGTACCACTGCCCCTTTTTCTGGTTTTTTTTAATAATACTTAATGCAATCAAGTTGGAAAGCTGGTAAGAAGGACTATAATAAGCATGAATATGCCAAAACATAATATTGTGTAAGATATTCAGAAAAAGAAGGATTGACCATATGAATCATCATGCAAGCCGCAATGAGCATACTCAATTACAATCTAAAACCACGGATTTCTAAGCATAAAAGCAGTCATGATAAGATGTTCAATCCCTTAACTCAAGAAACTGATCTATCTTTATGAGTCTCATCATCATTCAGAATAGCATATAAATTGAGGACAAGATATTATATGCTATATGCAAAATATATCATCACAGACTTAACTCCTTAAAGTCTTCATAGGCAAGAGATACTATATGCACGTTGGAGTTTATAATCATGAAAACACTTATATATAGCAAATTGAAAAGTTGCTAAACATACTAATATAGACGAGCAAAGTAGAAACACACTAAACACTAAGAGGGAAAACCCTCTACCCACGGCAAAAGAACTGCATAGTCTCCTATGCAGTAAAAAGCACATGATAAACATCCTGCATCTCTAGGCGCGTCTCATGTTGGTCATCACAAATGGCTCAAAGTTGACTCTCGATACGGGCGTAGGCATTCTCAGTGGAGGCAGAGGAAGACGCACCGGCATGCTGGAAGGGGCGGAAGGATGGATGAGGCGGGGCTGTGTCCATCGGAACTTCACCTGCCTCGTCGGGCGCCGGAAGCAGGTGCCAGTTCCGCCGCTCATGGATAGACGTGCGCTCAGGATGCGGAAGCAGCATAGTGGAGTCACTCCCTCGAAATAGGAGACTGAAGGCGTCACCCTCGCGGGTGACCATCTTCATCGCCTGGCATGATTCCAGGTCGATGCGGGAGCTACCGCGTGCCTGCTCGATGTCGTAAGCCTCAACGCCAAAAGCAAGGGCGATTGGAGTAATGAGGCCGCCAGAGGCAATAACTCCCTTCTGGGCGGTGGCCTGTTTCTGCAATTGCTTCATCAGAAAAAATGCGGTGTTAAGCTTAAAAGAGTGTACCATCGACCAGAGGAAGATAAGCTCGGTGGAGCGCACTAAACCATCACTCTCGCCATGCACAAAGATGGTGTGCGCTAAGACGCGGTGCATGTAGTGAAAGCAAGGGTTGCTGACGTGGCTGGCTTGGGCCGTCCGTGCGATATAAGGCTGCTGTCCCGTAATAGCAACCCAAAAGTCTTGATCACGAAACTCGTGCGGGGGTATGTGAGTTGTTGGGGAATGCCGGGTGTAATTTAAAATTTTGCAGTCCCAGGACGCAGCGAAAGAAGCATTACACCCGAAACACATTCCTTTCCCAAGGATCCATGCGAGTGAGTATACACAAGGATGTGTTAGGGTTAGTACCTTTATTGCTTGTTTAGATGTCGAAGCCATGTTGAAGGCGCCCAAGTGTTCGCCCTCTACAAGTATCCACGCGTCGACTCCTTGATCGTTGCTCCCTTCCATGCTCGGTGCTAGCGTCGGGAAGAGAATCAAGCCTTCACTTCCACTTGCGCCACCTTCAAGAGAAGTTGCGCCAAGGAGGGGATAGGGAAGATGATGCCGCCAAGGACTTCCCTCTTCTTCTTTGCTTGCGCCACCTCCAAGGTGCGCCTATGGCCAAGGGACGATGAGGGCTTGTGACAAGAAGACGCCACCAAGCACAAAGAATCCTTGCGCCAAAGAAGAGAGGAAGAGGAAGAACTTGCGGCTCCAAGGAAGAGGTTTGCACCACCTTGTTGTCGCCCTTTGCTTTGCTCTCTCTCCCTTCTATGTGTGTTCACGCCTCCTTAAAGTCCAACCATGGAAGGGGCGGTAAGGGGTCCTATAAATAAGACAAGAGGCGGCAAAGCAATGGCTAAGATCATGCCAAGTGGGCGGCTAGGATAAAGGGGTCTTGAGGTAAGGAAAGTCTCCAAGACTTTACCATAAACCTCATTCAACCTATCCTAATTTGCCCAATGGCCATATCAGCCCAAGACATGCCTTAGATGCATGCATTCCATCCAAGGGAAAGGCAAGGCGCAACAAGCATGAGGAGTTTCGGCTAGGGTAAGAATTTTGAGAGAAACTAGGGTTTTAGGTAAGGTAAGTCTCCAAGACATTACCATATACCTTACCCTAGTATCCATATGCGCCCAAGCTCTTTCCAAAAGAGCCATCAAGCCATATCAGCCCCAAGACTTACCTTAGAGGCAAGTATTCCTTCCAAGGAAGAAGGGCTAGGTGCCCTTTACTTCCATAATAAAGCAAAGGCGCCTCCCTCACCCCATTATGCCCCTAGGCGCCAATGGGGTGAGATTTCTCCCCATTATACCCTTTTAAGCCAATTCCTCTTCATGACAACTAATTATTGGGCCTCATTGGATAATGAGCTAGCCCAAACTTCATGGCATGGGTTGATTAAGCCATTGGATCCAATCCAATGCAACCCTAATCCAAATGTGACCAATCTAGGTCAATTTCGGGTCAACCTGCCAAAAATGAAGTTTGGCTCCAATAACTTTCTTCCATCTCATCAGGCCCATTGGCGCTGATGAAATCCTCCAAATTGATCCAAGTTATCCAATAACTTGATCCTAAGGCTTCTGATTAAAGCAACGTCAAGAGTCTATTGCGTGTGACCCCGTAGGATCCATATGACGATGGCAATGATGTAAACATCATAAGTAGTGAGGGGTATCTAGCAACACATCACTACTACCCATGTCATAGGACTTAAGTCATTATGGCAACAACTCCTAACAAGCAACGAGGATTCCCATTGCATTACAGATCCCTTTGCCTAGGCTGATATCCTGCCATTGGATTAGTCTCAAGTTTATTATCCAATGCATTGGTCATGACTCAACAAGTGTGGCCACACTTTCCTGTCATGCACCAATAAGGTGGGGCGCCCCGAGGTGGATATCATGCTTCCTCGGAAGGAAGGGGCAAATCCTACTATTGGTCATCCATGTCTCTACGTGACTTATGACATGCCCAATGACAGTCGTTTTGATATCCCAATTACGGAGAGACGTAAGACTGTATTAAAGCATACCCTTCATCAAGTCTAGACATGAATACCTCAAGTCTAAGGATCAATGCAAACCTCTTGCATGTGAGATTGACTTGTTGACTAGATAAGTCAATCCTCACGGTGGATCACTCCAGTGCATCCAATGCACCTGTATGTCTGCGTTACTGTGCCCTGCACCTAACCAGCCCATACACCAGTCTCACATGTACCAAAGCTGTCCCATATCTGCTAAGGTACCTTGTCTGGGGATAGCTTATGAGAATGGATCCAATCCAAACTCCTGGGACATTATTTATGCAACTCAATACATCAACGCAGGTAGAGAAGTCTGCATAATAACGACCATGCCTATTTAAAGAGTAATAGTTCTATCAAAGTACATTCAACCAATGCCTGACCATGTCCATACATTGGTCTTTAGGGCATATACACCAACAATCTCCCACTTGCACTAAGACCAAGGGCAACTGATGTTTGATCAGTTCCAATGTCTCTAGTATGACCCATTTAGCTTCCGCTGCGCCAGAGGCTAGGTCAGTGGGTTTTTCCAGATTGCTATCTGTGTTTATTTTAACAAATTTGATCATCATCCTTATCCATGATCTCTAAGATCAGATGATATGCTGCAGTACATACTTGAGCATTAAGTTCATTCTCCTATGCTATGGTCCCAGTTAGAACTATACTGGACCATCAAGCACTATGAACTAGATCAAGTTCAAATGAATGAAGCTGCATCCTTGGCTGCCACAAGGAGCTGCAATGTACTCAGCCTTATTTGTAGAATCTTGCCACTTTGGTTTGCATAATGCTCTTTTAGCACACAACACCATAACAAGGCAAAGCGCAACTCCTGGCTGTGATCAATAGTCACTAGACTGGAACGAAGTGTCAGTGTACCCCTGTACACAAAATTCTTTCCTGTCTATCATAGACTAGACTCCAATCCTTTATACTTCCCAAGTATATATATAAGGATTGCTTTCACAGCTATCTAGTGTTAAACACTAAAATCTGATTGAAACTTGCTGGCTATGCTCCAAGCATTTGCCACAAATGGTCTTGAGTAACATGATCCATCCTACATACCAAATATCAGGATTTCAAACCCATGTTATTACTTTCCAGCTGTGCCACAGGACACAACATCTTTGAGAAACTCAGACCATATCTTCCTGGAAGGTATCAATATTTGGAATCATCCAATAAACCTCTCCAGAAACTCTTGGATGAATATAGATTGACTAAAGGGCAATGACTTTCTTGGATTTCTATAGATCCTCATGCCTAGGATGTAGGCATCATTCCCTAGATCATTCTTCTCGAAATACATATCAAACTTTTTCTTCACCATGTGAAGAGCTGAGATGTCATTCCATGTGAGGAGAATATCATCAATCATCTAGACAAGAAATACTATTAAGGTGCTCCCACTGATCTTCTTGTAAACATAGGCTTTTCAACCATGCTTGTATAACATCATGCATATCTATATGGCCTTGATATGAAAACCTTCTGGCTACTTCCCTATAGATATCTTTTCAGATGTCCTTGCAAGAAGAGCAGTTATCATAATAAGATGCCATAATTGATCATGCAATTACAACAAGCAGATCCCTAATGGACTTAAAGCTCAGCTATTGGTGAAAATTTCATTATTATCCACCCAGTGGATTTGCCTGAAATTATTGTTCACTAGCTTGTCTTTTAAGATAACAATGTTATCTTCTATGTCTATCTTCCTAGAAGATTTATTATAGCCTGTGGGATTTACCCTTTTTGGTAGCTTATCCAAGTCCCAGACTTGATTAGCAGACATGGAGTCCATTATGGTTTTCATGGCCCTTAGCCATTTCTTGGAATCTAGTCCACCGACTGCTTCCATTTCCTCATAAGTCTTAGGTTCATGGTTGATGAAAAATTCGTCATGCCCAGCATATCGAATTGATCCAGACTTATGTTATTCCTGTGTTACTTGAACCTCAGGTTGACTTTCAACCTGTATGTGAGATCTTGCTCTCCATGTGTGTCTAATTATATTGTGGTTGATTCTGGACCTTGTCCAAATCAAATCTACTCCCACTAGCTTCTTTCAAAAGAAATACTTTCTCAAGAGAGACAGCATTTTGAGCAACAAATGTTTTGTTCTCCATGGGATAGAATTAGCACTCTATAGTGCACCACACATACTTTTGAATTACTACACATTACATTCCCAATTCCATTGAAGAAATGGGATATTTGCAGTTCTCAACTCAAAAGCTAACTTAGACATTTTCTTATGGAGTAGCAGTACATCTGTTTGCATGGCAACATAGTAGTATATTTGCATGACTTATTCAAAGTTGGAACCACATCTAATGTGTTCCTTTTCTTTCTTTGAAATTTACCACACAGTGGTGTACTAAGAAAGCTGTGAGATCACTCCACACTTCTTAGGAAGGTCATCAAATTCTCCACTAATCATCTTGATCCAATCAAGGTGCTTTAATAGATCCTTCAATTTGACTCAATACTTCATTTGTGAACTTCTTGGAATTTTCCAAAGTTCTTGGGTTGCGTAAGACATACCCACACTCAATGAAGTATATATAACTCCTCTTAGTGCTTGCTTGCATGGGTCCACTTACATCGTTGTGTAATAGATCCAACAAGTCACTACTCCTTTCCACCCTTTTGGTGAAAGCAGCATCTGTCATATTGTTCCTTTGAACTAGGCTCACATGTATCATAATCCTGAAAGGACAATGATCCCAATAGTCCATGGACTTTCGGATGTGACCATTGTTCTATGGTTCAAGAGACAATGCTATAAGAGGAAGTTTGTTGAATCATTAGATCTGATCTTGTGTCACATATAGAACCACAAACCATTGTCAATTGTATCACTTCAATAGAACATCTCAGATTAAAGAAAAATATTATTTATTATTTCAAACTGAAGTCCTTTCCAAAAGGAATGATGTTCTAATACATAAGCTGATACAATAATAGCAAAGTTCTATATAAAGTCTTCAAGGCAGTGAGATGATATCAACAGTAGCATCCAATGCTCCGTCCCTAACCCGAGAGTCGAGATCCCATCAAGCCTCTTCGTCCTACTTCTTTTGAGCTCCTGCACATGTAAAACATATGTGAGCCTCACATACGGTACCCAGTACCCATGAATAGGAAGTAGACAAAAGACCTCGGTAACACAATACCTGAAGCGGATGGATTACATCCCTTCTTCTTTGCCATGCTCTTCTTGGCCATCAATCCTCTTCGAAATACCCATGCATTCCCAGTCTTCCGAAGTATTAGCTTCAAAGATACAGAACCATGGTCTTTCTCAGATTCAGGCACACATTCTGAAGATCCAACAGAACTCTCCTGATCATTGTCTATAGAGCATGGTGTGAAGAGACCTTTGAGATGTATGATTAGATCATAGATCCCCATCTCATCACATTCAACCTTGACCTCCGGGGTCATGCACTCTAAGACAAGAGCAGTGTACTGTTCGTTATCTTCACAATGTTCAAGATAGACATTCCACTCCCAGTCATTAGTGAAATACACACTGGGCTGGGATGGAGGTCTTTCAAGAAGATGCACCTTATGTTCTTGTTCCAGTATCTTGGACAAAGTCTTGAACCATTTTGTCCAATTTGTCCCATCCAGTTTATGTTTATAAAGTTTCAATCTTAGATCAGGAGATGCCTTCTACAATAAGCAAATAAGTAAAATAAGTACTATGATAAAGCATTTAACAAGGACTTTAAATTAAATGCTATGCTCCCACTATTTCCAAAACAAGTTGAGGACTCTCAAACTCAACATAGAAATGAGTGAGTAGGATCCTAATTTCACATGAGGTCTCCGCAACTCACGAGGGTGAGTTGAGATGCACAGAGAGTCTCATGCTTCCTTAGGTAGGCATGCCAGCCAATTGTGCCACGCACAATTCCTCTTAGTTAAGACAGACTAGGCGCCCTGTGTCCAGTGAGGGCTGGATACAACACAGAACCCTATCCTCTCAACAGCTGCCTCTAGTGATTCATCATGTCAGTGACATATGAAAAACTAGTCAAGTCTGGTCCTAACCGTTATGCCCAGGGCCAACGAATTTCCTTGCGAAGGCACGCCCAGGTTAAAACTGGACTGGGGAAATCATTGTCACCGCACACCTTCTAAAGATAAGTGGGTGTGTCCCATGAGGGTGGGAAACAGTTCACAACACCACCGATCGATAGTTTGATGAGGGCTATGCGTTAGAAGGCTATCGACTTGATATTGTATTGAGAGTTTTTGCATGTTTTTATTCTTTTCTAGCATGCAGTTTTCCTATGATTATGGCAGCAAAGGAAAAACATCACAGGCATGCTATGGACAAAATAATAAACCATCACAGGCATGCTATTTTTGGTCGATATGGTCATAGCCCTTTTCATACACATAACTTGTCACGAGCCATGTGACATGTTATGTGCATCCAAGGGTTGCGAGTCCCTGAAGCAAATCAGCCCATGCCAGAAGCCGAAAGCATGTGTCCTTCCTTCAATCGCAAGTCCAACACCACGCTTCCAAAGCTGGCGCCACTTCTGACTCCAATTGAAGAAGGCTTCTTGTTGTTTTTGATGAACCTTAACCTATCTCATGTAAACAATTCTACATCTATTCTAAGGAAAGATGAAAATTTTACATCAAGAAGGGGGAGAACCACACGCAGGTGGTAGAAAGATTTTACAAGCATTCATCACAGGTGGAAACATGCTTCCACATCACAAAACAGGAGGGCACTCGCTATGACCATATCAACCCAATCAAGTGGGGCGCATGTAAAATTTGAAAATCCGGAAAAATCAAATTTTAGCACCTTATGCGCCAATATCATCTAAGGCACTCTCTTAACCAATTCCATGACAAAATTTAGATCAAGTTCCATGATGATTTCATAGACCCTATCGGCTGGCAGTTTTGTCAGATCAAGAGACCCGGCCAGTCTGAAGACACAATGCCGGTCCTACTTGACAAAACTTACGTGCGCCTTTGGTCTTAAATCAAGCATAAACACAATCCAAGTTTCGGCCATAGAGTTGAGAAGAGAAGATTGGATGAAAAAGCTTTCTACGTGAAACGCGCATGGATAGAAGAAAAATTTTCAAAAATTTTTCACACAAACAAACGTACACCTTGTGTTTCTCGCAAGTTGCTCTGATACCACTGTTGGGGAATGCCGGGTGTAATTTAAAATTTTGCAGTCCCAGGATGCAGCGGAAGAAGCATTACACCCGAAACACATTCCTTTCCCAAGGATCCATGCGAGTGAGTATACACAAGGATGTGTTAGGGTTAGTACCTTTATTGCTTATTTAGATGTCGAAGCCATGTTGAAGGCGCCCAAGTGTTCGCCCTCTACAAGTATCCACGCGTCGACTCCTTGATCGTTGCTCCCTTCCACGCTCGGTGCTAGCCTCGGGAAGAGAATCAAGCCTTCACTTCCACTTGCGCCACCTTCAAGAGAAGTTGCGCCAAGGAGGGGATAGGGAAGATGATGCCGCCAAGGACTTCCCTCTTCTTCTTTGCTTGCGCCACCTCCAAGGTCCGCCTATGGCCAAGGGACGATGAGGGCTTGTGACAAGAAGACGCCACCAAGCACAAAGAATCCTTGCGCCAAAGAAGAGAGGAAGAGGAAGAACTTGCGGCTCCAAGGAAGAGGTTTGCACCACCTTGTTGTCGCCCTTTGCTTTGCTCTCTCTCCCTTCTATGTGTGTTCACGCCTCCTTAAAGTCCAACCATGGAAGGGGCGGTAAGGGGTCCTATAAATAGGACAAGAGGCGGCAAGGCAATGGCTAAGATCATGCCAAGTGGGCGGCTAGGATAAAGGGGTCTTGAGGTAAGGAAAGTCTCCAAGACTTTACCATAAACCTCATTCAACCTATCCTAATTTGCCCAATGACCATATCAGCCCAAGACATGCCTTAGATGCATGCATTCCATCCAAGGGAAAGGCAAGGCGCAACAAGCATGAGGAGTTTCGGCTAGGGTAAGAATTTTGAGAGAAACTAGGGTTTTAGGTAAGGTAAGTCTCCAAGACATTACCATATACCTTACCCTAGTATCCATATGCGCCCAAGCTCTTTCCAAAAGAGCCATCAAGCCATATCAGCCCCAAGACTTACCTTAGAGGCAAGTATTCCTTCCAAGGAAGAAGGGCTAGGCGCCCTTTACTTCCATAATGAAGCAAAGGCGCCTCCCTCACCCCATTATGCCCCTAGGCGCCAATGGGGTGAGATTTCTCCCCATTATACCCTTTTAAGCCAATTCCTCTTCATGACAACTAATTATTGGGCCTCATTGGATAATGAGCTAGCCTAAACTTCATGGCATGGGTTGATTAAGCCATTGGATCCAATCCAATGCAACCCTAATCCAAATGTGACCAATCTAGGTCAATTTCGGGTCAACCTACCAAAAATGAAGTTTGGCTCCAATAACTTTCTTCCATCTCATCAGGCCCATTGGCGCTGATGAAATCCTCCAAATTGATCCAAGTTATCCAATAACTTGATCCTAAGGCTTCTGATTAAAGCAACGTCAAGAGTCTATTGCGTGTGACCCCGTAGGATCCATATGACGATGGCAATGATGTAAACATCATAAGTAGTGAGGGGTATCTAGCAACACATCACTACTACCCATGTCATAGGAATTAAGTCATTATGGCAACAACTCCTAACAAGCAACGAGGATTCCCATTGCATTACAGATCCCTTTGCCTAGGCTGATATCCTGCCATTGGATTAGTCTCAAGTTTATTATCCAATGCATTGGTCATGACTCAACAAGTGTGGCCACACTTTCCTGTCATGCACCAATAAGGTGGGGCGCCCTGAGGTGGATATCATGCTTCCTCGGAAGGAAGGGGCAAATCCTACTATTGGTCATCCATGTCTCTACGTGACTTATGACATGCCCAATGACAGTCGTTTTGATATCCCAATTACGGAGAGACGTAAGACTGTATTAAAGCATACCCTTCATCAAGTCTAGACATGAATACCTCAAGTCTAAGGATCAATGCAAACCTCTTGCATGTGAGATTGACTTGTTGACTAGATAAGTCAATCCTCACGGTGGATCACTCCAGTGCATCCAATGCACCTGTATGTCTGCGTTACTGTGCCCTGCACCTAACCAGCCCATACACCAGTCTCACATGTACCAAAGCTGTCCCATATCTGCTAAGGTACCTTGTCTGGGGATAGCTTATGAGAATGGATACAATCCAAACTCCTGGGACATTATTTATGCAACTCAATACATCAACGCAGGTAGAGAAGTCTGCATAATAACGACCATGCCTATTTAAAGAGTAATAGTTCTATCAAAGTACATTCAACCAATGCCTGACCATGTCCATACATTGGTCTTTAGGGCATATACACCAACATGAGTACCATCCACCAGAAAACCAAAAATCTAATTTATCTTGGATAATGTTGTTGCATGCTCTGCGTTACCGAGCCGGAAGGAGATAACACCGTCGTCGTCATCATGTATGTCCATGTCGATCTCGAGGGATGACATGAACTCCAATGTAGGCGCTACATAAGTCGGCGGGGGCGAGGCCATCCGGAAGAATTGCTCCCATCCGATTTGCTGGAACATGAATAGCACGTCATCATGCATCCCCAAGGTATTGAGGGTCACCCGATCAAGATAGCAAGTGTTGATGACGCGCTGAGACACCAAGAGATCGTATCGCGCCTTCTGCGCAGCATCCCGGAATAGAATTCTGTCCTCATTTGATTCTGCTGGCACGGCCGGACGCTTGGAAGATTTCTGGGCCATCGACTTGGAGCGTCCAGACATGGTGGAGAGCAGAGAAAAGACGGCCGGTTGATTGGCTGGAGTTGGTGGCTGGAGGAGAGAAACAGAGCTTCGGCAGCAGAATCCGGCGAAGTGGTGGCGCTAGAGACACTGGCGGTTAGTACTGTATGGGAAGCAGGATGGAGCGTTGAGGAAGGCTGAGAGACAGTCGGTGGCAGATCAGGAACGGTGGATGGGCAACAACGGTGAAGAAAACCGGCGGCGGCGCTGAGAAAGGAAGCAGGCGGCGGCACTAACGAAAGCACAGATCGGGGATGAAATAGCCACTAATCTGGAAAAGCTGGAGTGGTGGAAGGTCGTGGGAACGGGCGGCCGTATGTAGGAGAACTCAGAAAGCCGTCGGCGGCGAAATCTGGCGAGGAACTGACGCAGGCGGTAGCTGGCTGTGAACAGACAAAAATCCGTTGAAAACCCTGGATCCGGGTGTCGGCAAGAAGCAGAGAAAGGTTATGATGCTTTGGACGGCGTCGGACGACGGATCTGGAGGGTTGAAAGGCCGAAAGTGGGAGAGGAAGGGGGGCAGCGGCACTGGAATGGGGTGTGAACCCTAATTTCCGCCACCGCTCCCTCTTAAAAGCGGATGCAGCAGACCCGGTCAAAATTAGAAGCACGGGCGTGCTTGGAGGCATGGCAAAGCCATGCTTGTCTCGGCGAAATTTCACATTACTCGGCACGGCAGTGACTTTGAACACACCCATGCCGTTTTCGGCTCAGCGGAAAACACCAATGTCAAGCACAGCCGTGCTGAAAAGCACGGCCTAGCCGTGTTGAGTTCGGCGACATGTAAAAATTCCTGAAAAATTACAGAAAATTTCCACTATGAGTAAGATGCATTTCAATGTATAAAACAATAAAAAATCTTGCCATGAGATATCACATAACTATCAAAACAAAAATAACAAATCAACAAAACATACATCACAACAGTTAATGTCAAGTCTGTCTAAACAATATAACAAAAGATAAAACCATGGGGTGCCTCCCATGAAGCGCTGGTTTAAGGTCAGTAGCTAGACTAATGTTTACTTGTCTGTCAGTGTAATAAAGGGTCAGAGAGTTTAATAGCAACTCCCTTCTCAATTTGTTCCGGCGCATAATAGGGCTTGAGGCGCTGCCCATTCACTTTGAAGCTACCAGTACATTCGCTCCAAATCTCTACAACACCATGAGGAAAGACTTCCTTGACCACAAAGGGTCCAGACCATCGGGTTCTGAGTTTTCTTGGAAATAATTTTAATCTAGAGTTGAACAAAAGAACGTGCTCCCCCTCCTGAAAATGCTTCTTAACAAGATGCTTGTCATGCCATCGTTTGGTTCGCTCTTTGTAAATTCTGGCATTCTCATAGGCCGAGGTGCGGATTGAAAGTTCCATTAAAGGGGGCGAAACCCTAATAGGCGCATATCAGAGGTTTTGCATTGAGCGGAAGCTAGGGTTTCTAAAGGATCAATAGCATGTCAAATGATCAACTTGTAAATACTTGTATAGATCGAAAAGATTCATACCATTGCCCTTGCCTGGATGGCGACTTGGAAGCAGAGAGAACGAAATGGTTCTCCTCCAAAACGTGCGCACACAAGATGAGAGTTGACTACTCCTTGTCGTTCCTTGTGCTAGCAAGGATCTCCAAGTTTCCTGATCGCGTCAAGGGAATTGAGATGACCTCTTTGCTTGGCCAAACTCTCTCCAAGGCATGAAGACTCTCTACCCGAGAGAGGAGAGGCGACAAGAGGTGAAGAGGCGAGAATAGGGCGTGACCACTTCGAACGTGAGGCGTCCACGCTATTTTGGAAAACATAACTTCCAAAAATAGCAAGCCACTACTTCAACGCAAGATGCGTTTACCCCAATCGCAACTTTCTCCCTTGACTTGAACCATGCGCTCACACTAAGTGAACCGGTTCAATTTCATTTAGTTCAAAGACCAAATTAAACCAAGCATTGGTCTAGATCAAATTAAACCATAAGGCTCAAGATCTAACCATTCATCTCTTGATGCTCTTGATCTCACCGATCTAGCATCAATTCTCTCGATCGAAGCTTACCAATCTCAAGCTCTAATCAATCAAACATGATCAGACCAGATCTCACTTACAATCAGAGTTTAAATCCCTTTAAACTGAACCAAAACAATTCAGTCCACACGATCTGACTTAAGTAAGCCATATCATCAAATTGTGCGACCCTAAGGGTTTCCTTTAAATGTCGGTAACGATAACTTACGTTATCACGAACAGAGAGGGGTATCTAGCAACACATCATTGTCTCCCGATATAAAGGAAAGAGTCTTCCAAGACTACACCCAAACCACAGCACAAGTGTGAACCCAAGTCACTTGACATATGTGTTTCCTTTGCCACTGGATGTTCTTATTGGACAAGCGTGTCAAGCCTGTAATTCCAATATGATGAGAATGATTAGATCAGATGAACATAGTCATCTGGGTATGGCCATACACTTTCTCAATCATCTCATCTAGGGGGCCCCTTCAGAACATCACACTCCAACAAGGAGACGGCAATCCTATATCTATCACTAGTGCCCTAACATGACTCATGCTCATTATCCAAGATAGTCTATAACCATTATGTTTCAAATGATATTGAACTACCTCAAAACAATGCCAATCATCATTTAGAAACACAAGTGATCTCAAGTCAGAGGAAATATGCCACTTGTTTGCATACAAGGATTATTCACATTGTGACAAGCAATCGAATATCCTAAGTAGGGTCTGTCCAGTACATCCAATGTACCCATGAGTCTACATCTTATTCCATGCTCGAAGCATCCTATAAGATTAGAACACATATTAGTCTCAATCATATCAAGGCTGTCTCATGTTCACCAAGATATCTCGACTAAGGACAAAACTGCATGTCAGCCAAGCTGAACAGCATTGAGACATTATTCAGAAGTATACATATTGTAAGTCCCCTTCAAGGGGGAGCGAAACCCTAATAGGCGCATAACAAAAATTCGAAGCGGAAGCAAGGGTTTCTAGATCGCATGCATGTCATATGATCAACTTGTTAAAAACTTGCAAAGATCGACAAGTGATCTTACCATAGCCATTGCTTTGGATGGCGGCTTGGAAATGAGAGAACGAAATGGTTCTCCTCCAAAGATGACGCACACAAGACGATGGATCGGCTACTTCTTGTTGCTCCTTGTGCTAGCAAGGATCTCCAAGTCTCCTGATCGCGTTGAGGGGATTTAGATGATCTCCTTTCTTGGCTAAAACTCTCTCCAAAGCGTGAAGAAGTTCTCCCACGAGAGAAGAGGCGACGAGACGTGAAGAGACGAGAGAGGGCGTAACCCTCTCCAACGTGTAGTGCGTTACCTTATTTTGGAAAACCAAAAATAGTAACCGCCTAACGTTCATGCGTTCATGCGTTCATGGGTTTACCCCAACGCATTTTGCTCTCTCCCTTGAACCATGCGCTCACTCAATGAGCTGGTTCAATGTCGGTTTGGTTCAAAGACCAATTAACCCAAGCCATATGGTCTAGATCACAATAAACCCTAAAGGTTCAAGATCTAACCGTTCATCTCTTGATGCTCCTGATCTCACCGATCTAGCATCCAATCTCTCAATCGAAGCTTACCGATCTCAAGCCCTAATCAATCAAACATGATCAGACCAGATCTCACTTACAATTAGAGTTTAAATCCCTTTAAACTGAACCCAAACAATTCAGTCCACACGATCTGACTTAAGTAAGCCATATCATCAAATTGTGCGACCCTAAGGGTTTCCTTTAAATGTCGGTAACGATAACTTACGTTATCACGATCAGTGAGGGGTATCTAGCAACACATCACTGTCTCCCGATATAAAGGAAAGAGTCTTCCAAGACTACACCCAAACCACAGCACAAGTGTGAATCCACTTCACCAGGCATACATGTTTCCTTTGCCACTGGATGTTCTTATTGGACAAGCGTGTCAAGCCTGTAGCTCCAATATGATGAGCATGATTAGATCAGATGAACATAGTCACCTGGGTATGGCCATACACTTTCTCAATCATCTCATCCAGGGGGGCCCCAGTAGAACATCACACTCCAATCAAGGAGACGGCAATCCTATATCTATCACTAGTGTCCTAACATGACTCATGATCATTATCCAAGATAGTCTATAACCATTATGTTTCAAATGATATTGAACTACCTCAAAACAATGACAATCATCATTTAGAAACACAAGTGATCTCAAGTCAGAGGACATGTGCCACTTGTTGCAAACAAGGATTATTCACATTGTGACAAGCAATTGAATATCTTAGTAGGGTCTGTCCAGTACATCCAATGTACCCATGAGTCTACATCTTATTCCATGCTCGAAGCATCCTATAAGATTAGAACACATATTAGTCTCAATCATATCAAGGCTGTCTCATGTTCACCAAGATATCTCGACTAAGGACATTACAGCATGTCAGCCAAGCTGAACAGCATTGAGACATTATTCTGAAGCACACTTATTGCAGCAGACAATGTAACAAACTGAATAACAACCATTGCCTTTATAAACATAAGAGTTTATACATGATACTGAAAGAATCCCAAGGCCTCAAACATTAGCCTTAAGGGCATACCCCAACTATCTCCCACTTGCACTTAATCTAATGGTTGAGAAATCTCAAACCCATATTATTACAGTGCTTCTCATGCTTCTACTGCGCCAGAGGCTTGGTAAGCGGGTCAGCCAGATTGTCATCTGTATGAACCTTGCAGATTTTGATCTCACCACGATCAATGATCTCCCGGATCAAGTGAAACCGTCTCTGTATGTGCTTGGACTTCTGGTGCGACCGTGGTTCCTTTGCTTGTGCGATTGCTCCAGTGTTATCACAGAAGATAACCAAAGGATCTGCACTCGAAGGAACAACACCAAGTTCCTGAATGAACTTACGAATCCACACTGCCTCCTTAGATGCTTCCGAGGCGGCAACATACTCGGCTTCTGTTGTGGAATCAGCAACAATAGACTGTTTGAAACTTTTCCACACCACTGCTCCTCCATTCAAGCTAAAAACATAGCCTGATTGCGATCGGAAATCATCCTGGTCCGATTGGAACGAAGCGTCAGTATATCCTTCAATACTGAGTTCTTCCTGACCACCATATACCAAGAACATATCTTTGCTCCTCCGCAGATATTTTAAAATGTTCTTGACCGCAATCCAGTGCGCCTGACCTGGATTACTTTGGAATCGACTGGTCACGCTTAACCCGTAAGCGACGTCTGGGCGAGTACACAACATCGCATACATAATGGACCCAATAGCCGAAGTATAAGGCGTATTGTCCATTTCATCTTTCTCAGTCTGTGTTTGTGGACACTGACTCTTTGAAAGATTCAGACCATGTCTGACTGGAAGATATCCTCTTTTAGAATTCTCTAAATGGAATCTCTCCAGGACTTTATCGATGTAAGTACTCTGGCACAGCCCGAGAAGCCTCTTAGATCTATCCCTGTAGATCTTCACACCTAACACATAGGCTGCTTCTCCTAGATCTTTCATCTGGAAACATTTTCTTAACCATGCTTTAACAGCATGCAGTTCAGGAATATCGTTTCCAATGATTAAGATATCATCGACGTAGAGGACTAGGAAAGTAATCACGCTCCCACTAAACCTCTTATATACACACGGGTCGTCTTCATTCTTGATGAAACCAAATTCACATATTGATTCATCAAAACGAATATTCCAGCTTCTCGATGCTTGCTTAAGTCCATAAATGGACTTCTTTAACTTGCATATTTTATGACGATCTGATGGATTAGTGAAACCTTCAGGTTGTGTCATATACACATCCTCATCCAGTTTTCCATTAAGGAAAGCGGTCTTCACATCCATCTGCCAGATCTCATAATCGTAATATGCTGCTATCGCGAAAAGAATCCGAATAGATTTGAACATGGCTACAGGAGAGAAAGTTTCATCATAATCTATGCCGTAGATTTGTTTGAAACCTTTCGCAACTAGCCTGCCCTTATAGGTAACCACGTTACCATCCATGTCAATCTTCTTCTTGAAGATCCATTTACAGCCTATAGGAATTACTCCCGGAGGCGGATCAACCAAATCCCAGACTTGGTTATCTGACATGGAGTCCATCTCGGCTCGCATAGCTTCAAGCCATCTAGCTAACTCCGGTCCACTGACCGCATCCGCATAAGTGAGGGGTTCATCATGATCAATGATGTAGACTCCGTCATAGCGCTCAGGCTGTCGACGGATCCTTCCCGATCTTCGCGGTTCCCGTGATATCTGAGCCTCAGGTTGTTCAATAACCTGTTCTACTGGCTCATGCTCATCCAACTGTGCTTGACTACTTTGTCCTTCTTCTGGATTCTCATCCAGCTTTATTTCTCTCCCACTGGCCTCTTGCAGAAGAAACTCCTTCTCAAGAAAAATGGCTGTCCGAACAACAAATACCTTGTTCTCTTTGGGATCGTAGAAATAATAACCCTTAGTTTCCTTAGGGTAACCGACAAAGATACATTTCTCAGATCTGCTCTCTAGTTTCCCAGAGGCGAGCTTTTTGACATAAGCCTCGCAACCCCAGATCTTAATAAATCTCAAGCTCGGCTGTTTCCCATACCATAATTCGTATGGAGTCTTTGAAATTGCCTTGGATGGCACTCAGTTTAGTACCTTTGTAGCTGTTTCCAGTGCAAATCCCCAAGAGGAGTAAGGTAGAGTAGCTTGACTCATCATAGAACGAACCATATCCAGTAAGGTTCTGTTCCTCCTCTCGGACACACCATTCCATTGCGGTGTTCCTGGTGGAGTGAGCTGTGAGATAATCCCACACTCCTTCAGATAGTCAGTAAATTCTCGACTTAGGTATTCTCCACCTCGATCTGAGCGAAGTGCCTTGATATTTCGGCCTAGCTCCTCATAGGAGAATGATCCCAGCAGTCCATGATTATGCAACCGCTTAATGAGCTTCTTGTTAATATGGCCTAAACGACTATGCCATAACAAGGTGCTGTCATCAGCATACTTGGCTTTCTTATTATCAATGTTTTGTATAGAACATTCCATGTCCAACATGAATAACCCATTGTTAATTGATCCAGTAGCATAAACAATATTATCACAAGAAATAACACACTTTGAAATATTGCATTCAAAGGAAAATCCTTTCCTGACAAGAGCAGGAATAGAGATAATATTTTTCGTAATACTCGGAACAAAATAACAATTGTCCAGTTCTAATACAAGTCCAGATGGTAATGAGATGTAATAAACCCCTACAGCAACAGCAGCAACCCGTGCCCCGTTTCCAACTCGTAGGTCCACCTCATGCTGTCCCACCTGTCTTCTTCTCTTGAGTTCCTGTACATTTGAACAAATGTGAACTCCACATGCAGTGTCCAACACCCATGAAATAGAAGAAGAGGATATCATGACCTCAGTCACAAAAATACCTGAGCCAGAAGCGATGCTTCCCTTCTTGTCTCCTTGGAGCGCTTTACAGTCCTTTTTCCAGTGACCCAGCTGGCCACAATGGAAACATCTGTATTCCTTTGACCGCTTGACCTTTTGTTTCAGAGCCTTGTTGTAATTCTTGACAGGGGCTTTGCCCTTCTTCCCCTTCTTCTTGTTCCTTGACGGAAACATCAAGACAGAGGTTGAAGGCTTTCCCTTTAGAGTTTCCTCTGTAGTCAAGAGCATATTCAGCAACTCTGCCGGAGTACAGTCGATCTTGTTCATATTAAAATTAATAATGAACGGATCGAAAGAGGCCGGGAGGGACTGCAGAATAATGTCTACAGCAAGCTCCTGATTGATGGTATGCCCCAGTTTCTCTAGAGCCTCTTTGTGCCCAATCATCTTGAGCACATGAGCTCCCACTAGACTCCCTTCAGCCAGTTTGCTCTGAAAGAAAAGCTTGGTCAAATTATAGCGTTCAGTCCTCGCCTGTGCAGCATACAGCATCTTGAGGTTTGCTATAATTTCTATAGCAGACATATCCTCATGCTGACGCTGCAGCTGTGGCGTCATAGACGCTAGCATCAGGCAAGCGACATCAATGCTATCATTGACATGCTTTTCATAGGCATCCCGAACCGCCCTTGCGGCGTTCGGAGCGGGTTGAGGTGGTATAGCCGTCTCGAGGACATACAGTTTCCTCTCTGCCTTAAGAACAGTCTTAAGGTGTCCGTACCAGTCTGAGAAGTTTGGCCCAGCAAACTTCTCCCTTTCTAGTAGGGATCGCACATTGAAGCTCATGGTGTTCGTTGCTGCAGGAATCTACAACAATGCAAGAACAGCAAGGTCAGTATCAATGTTTAGAATCAATCCAGGACTTAAGAAAGATTCTTTTCTCACTATTTTATCTGACTGAAAAAATCCATTAAAACAGTCCGAAAGAGTAAGACTCTTTTAGTGAGATGGGATCCAGATTTCATACTTGGTCTCCGCGTCCCACTCAGGCGAGATAAGATGCACAAAGAGTACAAGCACTAATTTCTGGTAGGCAGTCCCTGCCAATCGCCAACCCGTGCGATTCCCCTTCATCTGGGCAATCCAGCAGACTGTGCCAACTGAGTTGGTACAACACAGTCTCTGATCCCACAGATGGCTGCCTCCATATAGCTGACATATGCCCCATATGTAGCCTACATGGTCAAGCTGACCTGACCTACTCCCTGGACCACCACGTGCTATGCTGAGCAACGAGAAGCGATAAATCCCTTCCCTGTAACACGCAGGTGTAATCGCACACCGTCTGAAGATAGATGGGCGTGCCCACTGAGTGGGTACAACACGGCCCCAATGATAGTCAGAACAGTGAGGTTTCGCGTCAGAAGGCTTACGTGCTTGATATTATAGCGTTGGATTTTAACGGTCCTTTTATCTTCTTAACTATCATGCAAACCCTATGGTGATAGCAGAAGATAAATCATGCAATTCTAATTATAAAAACGATAAGTAGAAAGCATGCTGATCTTATGTGGTAAAAGCCCATTAACCCTAAGTAAGACCTTAATTTTAACATGGGTCTTTTGCATCTCATCTGGCCCAACCCAGGGCCCAAGCGCCCTCTGCAGCTCAGGTGCGCCCACCAGGTAAAATGCGCCTGTCATAGGGTTGAACCCTAGACCTCCCACCTGGTCAAGCCACTTGCTGCATGCGCCTCTGCCATGTGTGCTCTGTGCTCTTGTCTTGATTAAAATTACAATTTAATCTATCTAGACAAGATTGACACGCAGGTCAATTACACAATAAATTAATTAAAATGTGATGCGCATATCACAAATATAATAATTTACATTTTTAATCCAGGCACGCAGGCCCCAGCACAGCACACATTAATTGGGCAACCCACATAAGATAAAATAAACAAGCACATGGCATCCAATCAACATGTGATCCATCAACAAAATAAAATTTTCAAAATCCCATTGGAATCAATTTTATTTGTCTTATTTGCCCTACTACCTTACAACGGTCCATTGATAGGGATCCACTCATCTTGTCTAGTCAGATCCACTGCCCTTGCATGCACCAAGTCCTAACTGACTTGAGTCGACCTAATGGTCAACCATGCATGCGCAAAGGGCTGAACAACCTTCATGAGTTCTGGCAAGCGGGTGTGACCCCGGGCCTAACTCAAGAGTGCTCACTGGTTGTCTCAACCAGACCTCGCTACACGCCTGTCTGCAGTCGACCTATAGCCACCTCGTGCTTGCGCACAGGTGCCATCTGGTCGACCCATCTAGGCTGTCAGATGGTCTGATCAGACTGGTTGGATCTTACCTAGAAGATGACTTCAACTCCATCAACCCGTCTAAGGGTTTATAGTAGGCGCTTAGATCTAATATGGGGCGCACAAGTGATCAAGTTTTTTTTTTTTTTAGAAAAACTACAACAAGCGCATACATGATACATGCGCCAAGATACATCAAATTCACAACAATAAGCATGTAGTTAGGCATGTAATTTACCATTAGATCTATTCATAAGCGCATTCATGGATCAAACATGAAGATCAAGCAATCATATGAACAAGCAATAACCGCATGCTCTGATACCAATTGTAAGTCCCCTTCAAGGGGGAGCGAAACCCTAATAGGCGCATAACAAAAATTCGAAGCGGAAGCAAGGGTTTCTAGATCGCATGCATGTCATATGATCAACTTGTTAAAAACTTGCAAAGATCGACAAGTGATCTTACAGTAGCCATTGCTTTGGATGGCGGCTTGGAAATGAGAGAACAAAATGGTTCTCCTCCAAAGATGACGCACACAAGACGATGGATCGGCTACTTCTTGTTGCTCCTTGTGCTAGCAAGGATCTCCAAGTCTCCTGATCACGTTGAGGGGATTTAGATGATCTCCTTTCTTGGCTAAAACTCTCTCCAAAGCGTGAAGAAGTTCTCCCACGAGAGAAGAGGCGACGAGACGTGAAGAGACGAGAGAGGGCGTAACCCTCTCCAACGTGTAGTGCGTTACCTTATTTTGGAAAACCAAAAATAGTAACCGCCTAACGTTCATGCGTTCATGCGTTCATGGGTTTACCCCAACGCATTTTGCTCTCTCCCTTGAACCATGCGCTCACTCAATGAGCTGGTTCAATGTCGGTTTGGTTCAAAGACCAATTAACCCAAGCCATATGGTCTAGATCACAATAAACCCTAAAGGTTCAAGATCTAACCGTTCATCTCTTGATGCTCCTGATCTCACCGATCTAGCATCCAATCTCTCAATCGAAGCTTACCGATCTCAAGCCCTAATCAATCAAACATGATCAGACCAGATCTCACTTATAATCATAGTTTAAATCCCTTTAAACTGAACCCAAACAATTCAGTCCACACGATCTGACTTAAGTAAGCCATATCATCAAATTGTGCGACCCTAAGGGTTTCCTTTAAATGTCGGTAACGATAACTTACGTTATCACGATCAGTGAGGGGTATCTAGCAACACATCACTGTCTCCCGATATAAAGGAAAGAGTCTTCCAAGACTACACCCAAACCACAGCACAAGTGTGAATCCACTTCACTAGGCATACATGTTTCCTTTGCCACTGGATGTTCTTATTGGACAAGCGTGTCAAGCCTGTAGCTACAATATGATGAGCATGATTAGATCAGATGAACATAGTCACCTGGGTATGGCCATACACTTTCTCAATCATCTCATCCAGGGGGGCCCCAGTAGAACATCACACTCCAATCAAGGAGACGGCAATCCTATATCTATCACTAGTGTCCTAACATGACTCATGATCATTATCCAAGATAGTCTATAACCATTATGTTTCAAATGATATTGAACTACCTCAAAATAATGACAATCATCATTTAGAAACACAAGTGATCTCAAGTTAGAGGACATGTGCCTCTTGTTGCAAACAAGGATTATTCACATTGTGACAAGCAATTGAATATCCTAGTAGGGTCTGTCCAGTACATCCAATGTACCCATGAGTCTACATCTTATTCCATGCTCGAAGCATCCTATAAGATTAGAACACATATTAGTCTCAATCATATCAAGGCTGTCTCATGTTCACCAAGATATCTCGACTAAGGACATTACAGCATGTCAGCCAAGCTAAACAGCATTGAGACATTATTCAGAAGCACACTTATTGCAGCAGACAATGTAACAAACTGAATAACAACCATTGCCTTTATAAACATAAGAGTTTATACATGATACTGAAAGAATCCCAAGGCCTCAAACATTAGCCTTAAGGGCATACCTCAACACATATTGCAGCAGATAATGTAACATCCTGAATAACAACCATCATTGCCTTTATAAACATAGAGCTTATACATGATACTGATAACAACCCAAGGTCTCAAACATTAGCCTTAAGGGCATACCCCAACACGGATCTCGTCCAACTCATTTATCTGCAACTTCCTATGCTTCCCTGCACATTGCAAATCAAAGTTTAGCAATTTAGTAGCCCAAAAGGCTTTATGTTTCATCTCAAC
The DNA here is from genome assembly GCA_027563935.2 of Costus lasius. Taxonomy (NCBI): domain Eukaryota; kingdom Viridiplantae; phylum Streptophyta; class Magnoliopsida; order Zingiberales; family Costaceae; genus Costus; species Costus lasius. Next base: position 66,224,738 of record CM050448.1, on the reverse strand, counting down.
TGGTAAATGACACGATTTGCCATAAATTAATTGAAATGGAGACATCCCCAAGGGTGTCTTAAACGCTGTCCTGTAAGCCCACAATGCATCATCCAACTTGAGTGCCCAGTCGGTCCGTGAGGTAGAAACAGTCTTTTGTAAGATGGCTTTTATCTCTCTGTTAGACACCGCAACCTGACCACTGGTCTAGGGATGGTACGGAGTAGCCACTTTGTGTTTAACTCCATATTTTCTGAGCAAGGCTTTGAGCTTCTGATTTATGAAATGGGACCCACCGTCACTAATGAGCACTCGAGGAACTCCAAAACGTGGGAATATAGTCTTTTTTAACATCTTGGTCACCGCCTTAGCATCATTGTGGGGCTCAGCTGATGCTTCCACCCATTTAGAAACATAGTCAACGGCGACCAAAATATACCTGTTTCCACATGATGACGGAAAGGGGCCCATATAGTCTATCCCCCATACGTCGAAAATTTCCACTTCAAGAATAGTTGTCATAGGTAACTCATCCCTCTTAGATATACCACCAGACCTCTGACATTGATCACAACTGAGGATATAGTTTCTTGCATCCTTAAAGATGGTTGGCCAATAGAACCCCGATTGCAAGATCTTGAAAGCAGTCTTGGTGGCACTTGCATGCCCTCCATAGGGAGAGGAATGATAGTGGAATAAAATGTCCTTGACCTCTTCCTCTGGGATGCACCATCTATAGAGCCCATCGGCACAACGCCGAAATAACAGTGGCTCATCCCAGAAGTAATGCTTTACATCAGATAAAAACTTTTTCTTTCTCTGAAAAGTCAAGTCAGGGGGAAAAACATCAAAAACAATAAAATTCACATAGTCAGCATACCAAGGTGCAGCCATATTAGTGACAACATAAAGATGCTCATTAGGAAAATCATCATTAATCTTCAGCTGTCTCTCTGCGTCACTTCGTTCATTTATTAATCTGGACAAATGGTCTACAACTGAATTCTCCGAACCCTTCTTATCACGAATCTCAATATCAAACTCTTGCAGGAGAAGGATCCAGCGAATCAGCCTTGGTTTCACATCCTTCTTACTCATGAGGTAGCGAATAGCTGCATGGTCAGTATAAATAATAACCTTCGAATCAATCAAGTAAGAGCAAAACTTATCGAAGGCAAACACGATGGTGAGCAGTTCCTTCTCGGTCGTTGCATAATTGACCTGGGCTTCGTCTAAGGTCCGACTGCCATAATATATCATGTGGAGCTTCTTATCCTTCCGTTGTCCTAGAACCGCGCCAACGGCATAGTCACTAGCATCGCACATCATCTCAAATGGCAAGGACCAGTCGAGAGCCTGCATAACAGGTGCTGTTATCAATGCGCGCTTCAAAGCCAGAAAAGCAATTATACAATTTTCATCAAATTCAAATATAGCATCCTTGACCAAAAGATTTGTTAATGGCCTAGCTATCTTAGAAAAATCCTTGACAAATCTCCTATAGAACCCGGCATGCTCGAGGAAGCTCCGAATTCCTTTGACTAAGGTCGGCTGGGGTAGTCTTTCGATAACCTCTATTTTCGCTCGATCCACTTCGATTCCTCGCTCGGAGATAAGGTGCCCGAGTACAATGCCTTCACGTACCATAAAATGACACTTTTCCTAGTTGAGCACCAAATTAACCTCCTCACACCGCTGTAAAATTTGAGACAAATTAGTCAAGCATTTATCAAAAGACGATCCATAAACAGAAAAGTCATCCATGAAGACATCCATGATGTCCTCAATGAACTCTGAGAATATCGCGATTATGCATCGCTGGAACGTCGCAGGCGCGTTGCACAATCCAAACGGCATCCTTCGGTAAGCGAACGGGCCATAGGGACACGTGAAGGTCGTCTTCTCCTTGATCTTCCGAGTGGATGGGGATCTGCAAAAAACCTGAAAAACCGTCAAGGAAACAAAAATATGAATTTGCTGATAGTCGTTCCAACATTTGGTCGATGAAAGGCAGCGGGAAATGATATTTTCTGGTGGCTTTGTTGAGCTTTCGATAATCGATGCACATACGCCACCCGGTTATAGTGCGGGTGGGAATTAGCTCATTTTTCTCATTTTTTACCACTGTGATCCCACTCTTCTTTGGAACAACGTGTATCGGGCTTATCCATTTACTGTCTGAAATAGGGTAGATAACCCCTGCATCTAAAAGCTTCAGTATCTCTGTCTTAACGACTTCTTTCATATTCGGATTCAATCTCCTGTGATATTCAATGGAAGCCTTACTGTCCTTCTCAACATAAATACGATGCATACAAATTGATGGGTTTATACCAGTGATATCACCCAAAGAATAGCCAATCGCCTTTCTATGCACACGAAGCTCATCAAGTAGGTGTCTTGTCTCTAACTCGGTTAAATCTGAACTGACAATAACTGGACAAGACGAGCCTTCATCTAGAAATTCATAGTGCAAGTTACTAGGCAGGGGCTTCAACTCAATGTCTACTTTCATTGGTTCTTCCTGTGTATTCACTTCCAAAACCTCACCCTAGACTTTTTGCTGGTCCATTCTAAGGCTTGTATCCAAAAATCTTGCATAGCTTTGTACTTCCTTCTCCACCTCTGCATCCACGTGCTAAAGGTTGCCTAGGAGGCATGCCTCAAGCGGGTCTGCATTATACCTTGGGGCCTCAAAGTTATCTTCTACAACATCTACACTACAACATGACCCAGAAAAATTAGGGCTTTTCAAACTCGCAGAGATGTCAAACTCCAAACTGTTCTCTCCAATATTCAGGGACAGCTTTCCGTTCTTCACATCAATCACAGCCCCTGCGGTAGCAAGAAAGGGCCTACCTAATATAAGGGGCAATCGGGAATCCTCTGACATTTCAAGAATGACAAAGTCTGCTCATACAAAATAGTCCCCAACTTTAATGGGGACATCCTCCATTATACCGACTGGATGTTGCAGAGATCTATCAGCAAGCTGGAGGGCGATAGAGGTAGCTTTTAGATCTCCCATGTCCAATTTCTAAAAGACTGAAAGTGGCATGAGGCTCACACTGGCCCCCAAGTCACAGAGGGCCCGTTCAAAAGGAACATTCCCAATTCTACACGGAATGGAGAAGCTACCCGGATCTTTAAGCTTGGGGGGTAGCTTATTCTGAATTATTGCATTGCATTCTTCCGTCAGCGCTACCGTCCCTTGCTCCTCTATCTTCCTCATGTTGGACAATATATCCTTGAGAAACTTGGCATATGTAGGCATCTGTGAAAGTGCTTCAGTGAATGGTATGTTAATATACAGCTTCTTGAGCACCTCTAGAAACTTGCCGAACTGTTTGTCCAACTTAGCTTTTGCTAACCTCTGCGGAAATGGCACCGGTGGCTTGTACGGTGGTGGAGGCACATATTCTATCTGTGGTTCGGCCTCCTCCGCTGCTGGTGGTTCCTGGGTGGCTTTACTCTCTTTCCCTTGCCCATCTGGCTCGCAAGCACTATCATTTCTAACCTCCAATGGGGGATCCTTCAACTATTTGCCACTCCTTGTCATAATGGCGTTGCAGTGCTCCCTAGGATTGGCTTCGGGCTGAGAAGGGAGCTTCCCCACAGGTCGGGCTGATGAACTTGCTTGCTGGGCAATCTGGTTCTCCAGCATCCTAGAGTGCGTGATTAAGGAATCCACCTTTTGGTTCAATTGCCCCACCGTAGAACTCAATTGCCCCACCGTAGAACTCAATTGCCTAATAGACTCGTCCACATCATCATTTTTCTTAGACTGCGTGGTGACAAAGTTCTCTAGTAGTAATTCTAAATTGGACTTCTGCTGTTCATTGAATTGTCGCGGTGGAAGTCCAGGTGGTGGCATGAAGGATGACTGGGGAAACTAAGTGCCAAAATTTCCCAGTTGCGGTTGGCTGTTAAAATTTTGAAGATTTGCCTGGTTCTGATTGTTCCGGTAGGAGAAGTTAGGATGGTTTCTCCAACCGGGATTGTAGGTGCCTGAAAAAGGATTATTTTGTTGCCTCTGGTTGGGATTGCCTAAGGCATTCACCTGTTCAACAGAAACATCAGAAGAAGAAGATGCCATAATCTGGCAGTCAGTAGCACCGTGTCCATAAACTCCACAAAGTTCACAAGAAATAGAATTGACAGACGATGCATTAAAATTCATCGAGGTTATTTGGTGGGATAAGGAATCCACCTTAGCCGCCAACGAACTCAACATATCTAGGTCATGCTTACCTCCTCCTCTTACCGGGACGTTTCTCTCATTCGTCCACTGGTAATGATTCAGAGCCATGTCCTCGATCAGGTTCATGGCATCGTCGATATTCTTCTTCATGAGCGCACCCCCTGCGGCTGCATCTACAGACAAACGAGTTTGATACAAGAGACCATTATAAAAAATATGCACAAGTACCCATTTTTCCAGTCCGTGGTGCGGGCACATGCGTAGCAACTCCTTAAAACGGTCCCAGGCTTCATATAATGACTCGCCTTCCCTCTGGCTAAAATTCGTTATCTGGTTCCTCAATTGAGCAGTCTTGCTCGGCGGGAAATACTTGGAGAGGAACGCATGGGAAAGCTGATCCCATGTTGTAATTGAGCCTTGGGGAAGGGACTGCAGCCACGCTCGCGCACGATCCCTAAGGGAAAAGGGAAAAAGACGTAAGCGTATTGCATCAGATGGTACCCCGTTTATCTTCAGGGTATCACAATACTCAAGGAAGATGGACAGATGAAGATTAGGATCTTCCTGTGATGGACCGCTGAATTGGTTCTGCTGAACCATATGCACCAAGGCTGGCTTTATTTCAAAATTATTTGCTTCGACCGCCGGTCGAGCAATACTAGAATGTAAGCCCTGTACATTAGGTGCAGCAAAATCTCTCAGTGATCGGTTCTCGTCCATTGCAGAGGTGGTGGGAAGGTGTTCCTCAAGCTGGTGGTCCTGAACTTTTCTTTGAGCGCGAAAAGTCCGTTCAATCTCAGGATCCTCTGGCACTAGCTGACCTATTCTAACTGTTCTTGGCATACACAAGGTTAGCAGACCAGAGAATAATAATATAAGCTTGAAGAGAGGAAGAAGACTGACAGTATTAACAAATGAACTAGAAAATAAAAACAAAAAGAAATTAGCAAAAAGTATCTAGTCTATCAACTCAACTTTTAGTCGATATTGACTATCCGTTGCTCCCTGGCAACGGCGCCAAAAACTTGATAGGTGCCGCAAGTGTACGGTTTCTATTGAAGTAGTAAAAAGTATCATCCTCAGGGAGCGAGGTGTCAAGTACCGACTTTTAGCATTATTGAAAGCTAGACGATCAAAATTTAATTAAGGAAACAAATGAACTATCGAAGTAGATCGTAATTATTGATTCCGAGAATTGGCAACTAGTAGGAGGAAATTCAGGTTTAATAAAGGTTCGAGACCATAGGTTTCACCTCGTCAGTTGAATAATAATGTAAAACAATGAATCAAAATTTAAGATATATAAAACAGATTACCTTCTCTCGAAGCGTAATCTAACGGTAAATTGTTTAAGGTGATAAATCCTTCGGTACGGATTACCTTCTCTCGAAGCATAATCCGGTGCCTACTTAAGCTAATTTTCCACTCTCGTAGCTAAATTAACTTAAGAAAGACCCAATGAGCTCTATGATGATCGTGGATCCTCAAATAACTTTGAACGACTCTCGTAATTCAAAGTTACAAGTTAAGATTGGGCAATCGAGTGTTACGATTCACCTCTCAGTACTTCTTGTAACACTTAATACATACAAATATTTGGCCAAAATATCAATACGCAATGAGCACACCCAATAATAATAAGCAATTCACTTAATAAGTACTTTGAGATTCATACAATGTGTTTTACATGTTAAAAGTTTTCCAACGAGCTACGCCCCAAGCCCCGAACAAGGGTTTTACTCAACCAAATACATTGTAAACTCAAGAAAACCCTAGAGAATGAACTTGAAAGTTAGGGAGATTACTAGTCGAGGTTAGGAGACGAAGGAACTTGGGTTTCCTCTCGAAAGCCCCAAGAAAATCAGTCAAATTGAGTCCTCGAAGTCCAAAAATCATTGTTTTTGCCCTAGCCGCATTCTTCACCAAAATCGATCCATCTAACTGCCTAAAAATCTCGATTATATGCCTCTAACGAAGCTTTGGGCTATTAGGAATGTTAATTGGGAATTTTCCCCAATTTTCTGGCATTAGGAGCGTCGGATTTAAGGAAGAAATGAGCAACGGTTGCGATCTGCGGAGGCGATCACGGGCGTGACAGGAAGCACGGGCAGACCATGTCGGTTTCGGCAGACAGCAGGTAAGTGAGCACGGCCGTGCGTCTGGACACGGGTAGGCCGTGTTTGCTTCGTAAAAATCCGGAACGCTGAACACGGCCGTGCGCATGGCGGTGACGGCTTCAGCGGATTTTGATTTTGCGTCAAGCACGGCCGTGACGATAAGCACGGCCAGGCCGTGTTCATCTCGGCAATTGCTGATTCTGCAGATGCGATGAACACGGCCGTGATCACAGGCACGGGTAGGCCGTGTTCATCATGGAAAGCTCCAAGAAATCTAAAATTTTGCCTAGTGGATGCCTGTTATATGTTGAACCACTCCCTAACTTCAAATTTCGAATAATCTTCACAAAAAAAAAAGATAATCACCTGTAGTTCACAAAGACATGAAAAACTAGTGAAGATTCCATACTTTATGGGAAAAGGTATCAAATTATGACATTTGATAGAAGTTAAGTCTGAAATGATGATATAATAAGACTCAAAATCCTACAAAGATAACACTTATCACCCCTCAGCATTATGCCCATTATTCCCACAAATCTCACAAGTAATAGAAGAAGAAACAGCATGAGTTTGCATTTTAAACGTATCAAAATGATTGCACAAAGATTCAACTTTCTCAGCTAGAGTGCGAAAATCATTACCATCATTCTTACCATGAGGAGGTCGATATATCACTCCTCTTTCTCTGGAATTTTGATCATTGTTTAAAGCCATCTCTTTAATCAGTTGATAGGCTTCCTCCACTGTCTTGCTCATGAAAGCTCCTCCTGCAGCAGCATCAACCGTGAGGCGTGTATTATTGAGTAAAGCATAATAAAATGTTTCAATTAAAACTCATCTCTCCAAGCCATGGTGAGGACACTTCCTTTGCAATTCATTGTACTGCTCTCATGCTTCTCTAAGAGATTCTCCTTCCTTCTGAGCAAATCCCATGATCTGGTTTCTTAAATCAATCGTCTTACTGGGAGGGAAGTATTTCATCAGAAAAGCATTAGACAGCTGCTCCCAAGTTGTGAACGTTCCAGAAGGTTGAGAGTGTAGCCAATCACGTGCTCGGTTCCTGAGAGAAAAAGGAAATAATCACAATTTTAGTGCATCATTAGAAACTCCATTAATTTTAATTGTATCACACAATTCATGAAAAAGAGAAAGATGAATATTAGGATCCTCAAGTGGAGATCCTCCAAATTGATTTTATTGAAGCATAGATAGGAACGCTGGTTTGATCTCGAAATTGTTTGCATCAATGGCCGGCCTAGTGACACTAGAGTGAATTCCCTGTGAATTAAGGGTAGCATAGTCATGCAAAGATCTTCTCTCGGCCATGATCACTTCTTCTTTTTGTACCTCTGTAAATCTAAGCTTCCGGCGCAATCTGAGAGTTTTGTTAATTTCAGGATCCAATGGAACAAGTGGTCCTAATCTAAGGCTCCTGCGCATGCAAAAATAGATAGATCAAGTGATTTCAAGAAAAACAGAAAATAATAGAAAAAATATAAACAGTAAACAAACACATAGTCTGGCAATAATCTCAATATCTCCGATATCAACAAAAAATAAGGTCCTCGGAAACAGCATCAAAAACTTTTTGTGATCCAAAAGGACGCACTTTTAAATACAAGTAGGTAGACTTGCTTTAGGTGTCGCGGCCAAAACCTAAGTATTGGCGCACAGGGCTATTGTCACTCCCTGACACGGCTCCAGAAACTTGTTGTCCCTAGACTTGTAGTGTCCGCAAGTACACAGATACTCGAAGTAATAAAGAAAATATCGATCCTACAGAGACCTATATTATTGAGTACCGAATAATTGATTTTTCACTATCTAGGCAATCGAAAGAGTGTAAACTAGCAATCGAGGACTAAAACGCTAAAACGGAATTATCAAAGAGAGAAGCTGGGACTAGGGTTTCGTTCACTTTAATTTCTATGCCTAGACATAAATAAAGATTTCGTCAATTTAATTTCAACATGATAAAGATGTAATTTACTTTAATAAAAGGATTGTCTCACTTTCATGCAGACAACCATGCAGGGATAAATCTTCGCTTTCGCGCAAGAGTCGTCCCAACGCTGAAGACAAGTAAATCATCAAACTAAGAACTCAAGGATCACTTTTGTGCATCAGAATTCTAGGTCGATAATTTCTAGTGGAATCTCAAGGATCACTTTTGTGCATCCGAGTCTCGACACTAGTTTTACTTATGGTTCTCCAACGTTCTGATCTTTGCTTTCGCACAAGATCTTCACGTTTGACAACTTAGACTCAATCCTAGATTTATATTATTATCATGACAATTAGTTTACTAGAATCAAACTAATAAGAACTAACCTAAAAGGGTTCATAACATGCAATTCTAGGGTTCCAAATTCTCAAGCAATTACTTTTCAGTCAATGACGAAAATTCTAAAACATGAATAATAATATAGATCTATGGAGAGTCTAAGAATGATCATCACATAAGTAAAATCATCATGCTAAAATTAAACGCAACGAAATAATGAAATATAGTCATCTAGTTATTAAAAATCAAGTGAATTACTCCCTCATGTCCCAAAATAAGTTTATGTTATCATAGAGGGAAGATTACAATAATCCATGTTGAAGGAAATCGAAAGTAAGAAGAAAGAAAAATTACGGTACGGCCGTAATCTGGAGCGAACAGTGGCGGCGCTCGGTTTTCTGGTGATTTCTCCTCTGTCTGGTCTCCGATCACGTTGAAACTTCAGGTGCACCTTCTCCACCTCTATGCATAGCTTCCACTCAAATTTCATGGCCGGAGATACGCTGTACGCTTCCCGGCGGTGAAACCTAAGGCGGCGGTGTGTGAGGTGAATTCTCTCTCTATGGTGGATGGAAATTAGGGCTTTTAGTGTGCTCCTCTTCGTCTCCTTGATGGCTCCCCGATTGCTTCTTTCAGTAATGTATTTAATGGCCTGGATCAATCGTAATCGTCTACGCAAAAATCGGGCTTCGGAGTTGACCGGGAAAATCGCGAACTGGGTTGTAATTACGACCGTAAAGGATTTTAAGGCGGTGCCGTAATCTGGACAGCGAACTCTCGGGTTGAAAACTTCCGGACCTACGGTATCGTAAAGGATTTTACGGCGGTGCCATAATGACAGCAATCCTTCGGGTGGAAAATCAACCTGAATTACGGTGCCGCAAATTTCCTTACTGTAGTACCGTAAACTCCATCAATTCTTTGATCAAAAATGCTCTAAAATACGGCACCATAAAGAGTTTTACGGCCATGCCATAATCTCGCGAAATTTCTCTGGCTGGGAAAACTCCAAATTACGTTACCTCACGGGAATTACGGCAGTACCGTAATTTTGATATGCGAGTGCAGTCAAATTATGGTACCGTAAATTCCATAATGGGGGTGCCGTAATTTGCTCTGAAGCTCCAATTTTTCTGAAATTTGACGTGTGGTCTCCTCTTGATGTTGTGAGTCCAATCATGCATCTGGATTGCTCGAAATCGACTGAAAAACATGCCTTTTTACCTAAAAATCATCAAAAATAGAAAAGAGTGTAGATTCCGCAAATATTGATAAAAATGGCATAAAAATAAGCAAAGTCTATGAATATGACACAAAAATATCAATAAAATGGCATAGATATTACGATAAATTTCAGTGTCATCATTGCTACTAGGAAAGACCATTTTCCCTTACCTTTTATCAATCGGATGGTTGAAAGGCTTGCAAACCATTCTCACTTTTGTTTTTTAGATGGATACTCTGGGTTTTTCCAAATTCCTATATATCCTGATGACCAAGATAAGATCACTTTCACTTGCCCGTATGGTACTTTTCCATATAGGAGAATGCCTTTTGGTCTATGTAACGCACCTGCTACTTTTCAGAGATGCATGATGGCTATTTTTTCTAATTTTATTGAGGACTTTATGGATGTATTTATGGATGATTTCTCAGTATATGATTCTTCTTTTGATGATTGTTTAGCTAATTTATCTCAAGTTTTTCAGTGATGTGAAGAAACTAACCTTGTGCTTAATTGGGAAAAATATCATTCCATGGTTAAGCAAGGGATAGTTTTGGGGCATTTGATTTCAGAAAGAGGGATTGAAGTTGATAGAGCCAAAGTTGAGGTGATAGAAAAATTAAAGCCACCCACTACAATGAAGGAGGTCCAAAGCTTTCTAGGACATGCAGGATTCTACCGGCGATTCATCAAGGATTTCTCTAAACTTGCTAGACCTCTTACAAATTTACTTTGTCAAGATGTTAAATTTTCTTTTGATGAAGATTGTTTATCTGCTTTTCAGGAACTAAAGAAAGTATTGGTTTCAGCACCTATCATTCAGCCCCCAGATTCCGATGTGCCCTTCGAGCTTATGTGTGATGCCAGCGATTATGCAATAGGAGCAGTTTTGGGACAGAGAAAGGAGAAAAAGCCTTATGTTATTCATTATTGTTGTATCCCAACAAGTAGGTGGACAAAAACTTATTTCTGGTGTCGTGGCCAAACTCGTTGTTTGGCATACATGGACTTTGTCACTCCCTGACACGGCTCCAAAAATATGTTATGTCACCAAGCTTGTTGTGGCCGTAAGTGCACGGATACTAGAAGTAATAATTAAGATATCGAACCCACAGAGACCTATGTTGTCAAGTACTGAATAATTGATTTCTTACTATCTAGCAGTCGAATAAAAGTTAGGCAATGATCGAAAAAAAAACACACATGAAAAGATTTATCAGAGAGAAACTGGGACTAGGGTTTCATTCACTTTGATTTTCATGACTAGATATGTATAGATATTCATCAATCAAATTCTATTATGATATAGACATAATTTACTTTTTAAAGGGGTTATCTCACTTTCGTGCAAATAACCATGCAGGGACCAATCCTCGCTTTCGTGTAAGATTTATCCCAAGCTTATCAAGCGAAGAACTCAAGGATCACTTTCGTGCATCTGAATTCTAAATTGATTGTCTCAAGTGGAATCTCAAGGATCACTTTCGTGCATTCGAGTCTCAACACAAGTTCTACCTTATGGTTCTCCAACGTTCCGATCTTCACTTTCGTGCAAGATCTCCACATTTGACACAATAACTCAATCCTGGGTTCATAATTATCAACACGGCAATTAAACTACTAAAATCAAGAAATAAGATCTTAACCTAATTTCTTACGGTGAGTTCCTATTATTCAATTTTAGGGTTCCAAGTTCTCAAGCAAATTACTTTTCAGTCTATATTGTGAAAACTCTAAATCATGATGACAATAAGTAAACTAAGGAGAATTTTAGAACAATAATCACATAAGTAGAATTATCATGATGAAAGTAGAAGTTATCTAGTCATTAAGAAAATCAAAGGGAATTACTCCCCCATGTCCCATAAAAAGTCTAAGCTAACATTGTAGAAGAGTTACAATCATCCATGGTTTCAAAAGATCAAAAATCAAAGAGAAGAGAGAGTTCAAGAAAACACACCACGGTTGTAATATAAATTACAGCCATAATTTGCATAAGAGCATCGATGAACAGTGGCGGCGCCTCCCTTTTCTTCGATTTCTCCTCCAATTGATTTTCTTTCGCTCTGAAACTTCTGGGGCGTGTTCTCCTCCTCCAGGCATAGCTTCACCTCCAATTTCACGACCGGAGATGCACTGTGTTCTTCCCCGTGGTGAAACCCTAGGCAGCGGCTATAAACTCGATTTCTCTCTATATGGTGGATGAAAATTAGGGTTTTTCGTGTCTTCTTCTTCCCGTCGTTCTGACGTCTCTTTCTCCTTTTTACGGCTTCGAATTTAACAGTCTGGATCATCCGCCATCATCTCCGGAAGAATCGGGCTTCAAAATCGAACATGGAAGTCGCGTTTAAGATTAGAATTACAGTAGTGTAATATGTTTCGGCACTGCTGTAAAATCGGTTGAGTTCTCTGGTCCAAAATCTCTGGCAAATACGGCACCATAAAATGGTTTACGGTGGTGCCATAAAATTGGCTGAACTCTCTGGTCGAAAACGTCTGGAAATTATGGCCTCTAAAATAGTTTACGGCAGTGCCGTAATTTCAGTGAATGTCTCTAGTCTGAAAGTGCTCCAGATTACGGCCCATGTAAATTCTTACGGCAGTGCCGTAATTTTTATGAAATCTTCTGATGAAAAACTCCCAAATTACGGTAGTGCGCTGATATTACGGCAGCATACGAAAATACGGTACCATAATATATATTACGGCCTTGCCGTATTTTGGTTCATGGCTAATTCTCATGAAATTTGATGTGTGTTCTCCTCTTGATGTTGTGAATTCATCCATGCATTCGGATTGCTTGAAATCGACTGAAAATTGTGCCTTTTTTGTCTGAAAATCATTAAAAACCAAAAAGAGTGTAGATTCCACAAATATTGATAAAAAGGCATAAATACAAGCAAAGTCTATGAATATGACAAAAGAACACCAATGAAATGACACTAAATTTACTATAAATTTCGGTATCATCAAACACATAAGTCTCAAACTTTGCTTGTCCTAAAGCAAAAACCAATAATTTTTCAAAATTTGTTCATAGGCATAGATTTTCTCATGAAAAATAAATTTCTAACATACAATTACTTATGAAAAATTTCCATCAATTGACTCATAAAACTTTAAATAGACATATCATCTTTTGAATTCAATTCTCAAGATTCACAACTTTATCAAATAAAACTTTGCAACTTGTACAAAAAATAGAATCTCAATCTTATGACTTTCCCAAATTTTCAATTTAAATCTATCATGCTTTTGTTTATAGGAATGGGATATCCAAAATCTTTTTCCACTCAAATTTTCTTTTTTTTATTTTTTGGATGGCATGTACCCACATAGATATACCCTTTTTATTCTTTTTGCATCATTCACATTCTCAAATTCGATTACCACCCCTTTTTTCTGGTGACGAAATTAGAGTACACCTGACCACATAGTCAGTGTAATAGAACTCATGTCTTTTCAGTATAAGGAATTTTACCAAAGACAGCGGAGTTAATGTGAATTGATTTCTCTCATCATTTTTTTTCTTTTTCAGACTTTAACCCATGTCCTTTGGTACTACTGTCAATTTTACACAGTGCCAAATAGGGGAGTCACTCACTATTTTTGGACTTTAGACTCTTTCTTCCCAACAAAGAGCAAAATAAATCAAACATCAATTAGACTAATTAAGTGATATCAATTCAAGAATCATACTCATATGCTGATTTTATTCAAAAAGTGGCTTTACTTTCAAATTAAATTTCCCAAATAACATATCTCCCTAAAATTTCACGCATCAACCAATGAAAAATTTCAAAAGTAGATATGCATAAGAGAAATAAATTCGGCATGATAGGTCTAGACTTATTCACAAGTTTTGGATTCATTCATCATTATCAATAAGAGTCAAACAAATCATCAACATTATTTCCAAAATAGATCAAAGCCACAAATTAATCACAACGCGATGTAGCAATGTTGGACACAGAGGTTTGAAGAAATCATCTTTCCCAAAAGTTTACGGAGTATTGATAAGACGAGGAAAATAGAATGCACAGGAGAAGGGGAAGTGATACTCACAAAGTTTTATTTTTCACCATCGTCAGTAGATTTAACCTCCTTCATATCTCCCTCTCTTTCTCTCCTTTTTTTGTGTGAAGTTACGGCCGTAATATTCCTTACGATACTACCGTAATACTTAAGAAACTCTCAGGAAAGAAAACGCAGGAAATACGGTACCGTAAAGACGATTACGGCGGTGCCGTATTTTGCGCAAAATTCAATTTTCCTACAAAAAGAGAGGAAACTTTAATTTTGAAAATAAACAAAAATAAAAGTAACTAAACTAAGCAAGAGTGCTTGGGTTGCCTCCCAAGAAGCGCTAGTTTAAAGGTCATTAGCTTGACCGTTTGGTACTCGGATTTGATTGTGGCTCATCAAGGTAAAAACTTTCCCTTTCTCCAATCTGCTCTCCTTGATAATAATACTTCAATCTCTGACCATTAACCTTAAATTCTCCTATTTCCTCACTCCATATGTCTACAGCTCCGTAAGGATAGACTTTCTTTACTTGAAATGCACCAGAACATCGAGACTTAAGCTTTCTAGGGAAAAGTCTCAATCTAGAATTGAACAAAAGAACAAAGTCACCTGGTTGGAAGTCTTTTCTGAAAATATGTCGATTATGCCATCTTTTAGTCCTCTCTTTGTAAATTCTTGCATTTTCATAAGTAGAGAGTTTGATCTCATCTAGCTCATTTAATTGTAACTTCCGTTTTTCACCCGCGTTCTTCAAGTCAAAATTCAGCTTCTTGATTGCCCACAATGCCTTATGCTCGAGCTCTACAGGAAGGTGACATGATTTTCCATAAATCAATTGAAAAGGAGACATACCTATGGGTGTCTTGAAAGCAGTCCTATATGGCCACAATGCATCATCAAGTTTGAATGCCCAGTCTTTTCTAGTGCGTGACACTGTCTTTTCCAAAATTCCTTTGATTTCTCTGTTTGATACCACAACTTGACCACTCGTTTGGGAGTGATAAGGTGTTGCAACTCTATGATTTACCCCATACTTCCTGAGCATGGATGAGAACTTGTGTTCTATGAAGTGCGAGCCTCCATCACTGATTACTACTCGTGGTGTCCCGTACCGTGGAAAGATAATTTTTTTGAACAGTTTAACTACAACTCTGGAATCATTTGTGGGGGAAGCAAGAGCTTCAACCCATTTTGAGACATAATCTACTGCTACAAGAATGTACTTGTTACCTCTAGAAGATGGGAAAGGTCCCATGAAGTCAATTCCCTAAACATCAAATATCTCAACTTCAAGAATATTGGACAGTGGCATCTTATGTCTTCTGTTAATGTTCCCTGTCTTTTGATATCTGTCACAAGATAATACAAAATTTCTAGCATCTTTGAACATTGTCGGCTAATAAAATCCTGATTGTAACACCTTAAAAGCAGTCTTCTCAGTACCGGCATACCACCATAAGAGGATCCATGACATTGAAGCAATATATCTGCAACTTCTTCTTTAGGTACACATCTTCGAAAAATGCCATCTGCACATCTTCTAAACACATAAGGCTCATCCAAAAAATAGTGTTTCACCTCAGCCAAAATTTTTTTCCTTTTTTGGTGGCTCAAATCAGGAGGAAAAATATTAGCTACAAGATAATTCACTATTTTAGCATACCAAAGGGCTCTGAGTTGTTCAATGGCTAAGAGTTGTTCTTCGGGGAAGGAATCATTGATCTCATCATTCTTTTCAGTATCTACCATTATCCTTGAAAGATGATCTGCAACAAGGTTTTCTGATCCCTTTTTGTCTTTAATCTCCAAATCAAATTCTTGCAAAAGTAAAATCCATCTGAGTAATCGTGGTTTAGTATCTTTTTTCTGCATTAAGTACCTAACAGCTGCATGGTTAGTGTACACTACCACTTTGGAATTAATCAAGTATGATCTAAATTTATCAAAGGCAAATACTACAGCTAAAAGTTCCTTCTTAGTGGTAGTGTAATTCCTCTGTGTCTCATCCAAAGTCCTACTAGAATAATGGATAACATAAGGCTTTTTGTCTTTCCTTTGTCCTAGAACTGCTCCACTTGCATAATCACTGGCATCATACATGAGTTCAAAGGGTAAATCCCAATCTGGAGGCTGAATGATAGGTGCTGAAACTAAAGACTTCTTTAGTTCCTGAAAAACAGATAAACAATTTTCATCAAAAGAAAATTTTACATCTTTACAAAGTAAATTTGTAAGAGGTCTAGCAAGTTTAGAGAAATCCTTGATGAATCGATGGTAGAATCCTGCATGTCCTAGAAAGCTTCGGACCTCCTCCACTGTGGTGGGTGGTTCCAATTTCTCTATTACTTCAACTTTGGCCTTATCAACTTCAATTCCTCTATCTGAAATCAAGTGCCCCAAAACTATCCCTTGCCTAACCATGGAGTGACATTTTTTCCAATTAAACACAAGGTTAGTTTCTTCACACCTCTATAAAACCTGAGATAAATTAGCCAAACAAACATCAAAAGAGGAACCGTATACGGAGAAATCATACATAAATACATCCAGAAAGTCTTCAATGAAATAAAAAAAGATAGCCATCATGCATTTTTAAAATGTAGCAGGTGCATTACATAAACCAAATGACATTCTCCTATATGCAAAAGTTCCATACGAGCATGTGAAAGTGGTTTTATTTTGATCATCAGGATGTATAAGAATTTGAAAAAAACCAGAATATCCATCTAAAAAGCAAAAGTGAGAATGGTTTGCCAATATTTCAACCATCTGATCAATGAAAGGTAAAGGGAAATGGTCTTTCCTAGTGGCAGCATTCAGTTTTCTATAGTCTATGCACATGCGCTAATTAATAACAGTTCTAACAGGAATCAATTCATTATCTTTGTTTTTCATGACAGTTACCCCTCCTTTCTTAGGAACACAATGTACATGACTTACCAATTTGCTATCAGATATAGGATAGATAATACCTGCATCTAGTAATTTCAGAACCTCTTTCTTTACAACTTCTTTCATGGAGGGGTTCAGTCTTCTTTGGAAATCTACATGTGGCTTGTGCTCCTCTTCCATCAAGATCCTGTGCATTCAAAAAGAGAGGTTAATTCCTTTCAAGTCATCAATTGAGTACTCAATTACCTTTCTATGAATTCTTAATTCCTTGAGAAGCAAATCTATCTCCCTTTTCCCTAACTATGCATCAACAATAACAAGGTAAGTAGAATCAGGACCAAGAAATTCATAATTAAGGTTATCAGGTAAAGCCTTAAGTTCTATTCTTGGAGTCTTTCTTTCTTCACTCTTTTCATTGTCACAAGCATTGCAATTTGATAGTTCATCGGTCATAGAGTTTGTTTTTCCAAAAGCAAAGTCTAAATCAGTGTCGCATTCATTGGTTTCAAATAAATCATTAAGATTATAGACAATGTCATCTATATTATGTATACTACAACAAGATTCAGAATTTGAAGGGTTTTTCATGGCTT
Organism: Costus lasius; assembly: GCA_027563935.2. Classification (NCBI taxonomy): domain Eukaryota; kingdom Viridiplantae; phylum Streptophyta; class Magnoliopsida; order Zingiberales; family Costaceae; genus Costus; species Costus lasius. The sequence continues at coordinate 66,207,418 of CM050448.1, read as the reverse complement.
CATGCAAGTCATACTCAATTCTTTCATCCCCAATATTAAGTGAAAGCTTATCGTTCTTTACATCAATAAGTGCTCCTGCAGTGGCTAAAAATGGTCTACCAAGTATGATGGGAATTTTTGCATCTTCTTCCATCTCAAGAACTACAAAATTTGTGAGAATGAAATATTTACCTACTTGGATAGGCACATCTTCAAGAATTCCCACGGGGTATTTTATTGAACGATCGGCGAGCTGCAAAGATATAGAAGTTGGCTTGAGTTCCCTCATGTCCAATTTCCTGCAGATCGACAATGGCGTTAGGCTTACACTAGCACCCAAATCACATAAGGCTCGGTCAAAAGCCATACTGCCAATAAAACAAGGGATAGAGAAACTACCTGGATCCTTCAGTTTGGGTGGCACTTTGTTTTGGATAACATCATTACATTCCTTAGTTAAAGCCACAGTACCATAGTCTTATATTTTCCTCATATTGGACAATATTTCTTTCAAAAATTTAGCATATGTGGGCATTTGAGATAAAACTTCAGTAAATGGAATGTTAATGTAAAGCTTTTTCAAAACATCTAAAAATCGCCCAAATTGTGTCTAATATTTCTTGCACTAACCTTTGGGGAAAGGGTATAGGTGGCCTATAGGGTGTAGGAGAATTAGGCTTAGAAAGATCTTCCTGACACGACACATCACCTTTAGGTTCATCACCCTGATGAGGTGGCAAACTAGTTTGGGATGACTCATACATAGAAGATTTTTCTAACTCTAATTCATGGTCATGTTCATCATCAAGCCCTTTTTTGTTATTCTCAATTTTCCCTTTTTGTTCCTCTAATTTGTTTCCGCTTCTAGTGATGATTACATTACAGTGTTCACCAGGCATTTGATTTTCTAGAGTTTTATTATGAGTAGCTAAGAATTCTACTTGAGAGGTAAGTTGACTAACCGTTCCCTTAAGATCTTCAATTTCTTTGCTTTGATTTTGCATGAGTTGATTTTGATTAGCCATAAACTTGTCAAGAAAAGATTCTATATTAAAAGAGTATACCTCTTCAGTTAAGGGCTGGCATTCTTCACTTTCATTCTTACCATGATGATGACAATATAGCAGTCATTCTTTAGGATCCCATTGGTTATGGTTCAAGGACATTTCTTCAAATAGGGTAAAGGCTTCTTCAATGGTCTTGCTCACGAGGGTTCCTCCTGCAGCAGCATCAACAATTAGACAGGTATTATAAAGTAGACCATTGATGACACCAAAATATGTAGTATATTTTGTATCATTTTAGATATCTTTTCATGCTAAATTGAAGATATTTTGCTTGTTTTCATGCTAAATTCATCGAATATTGCAAAGTCTACTCCTATTTTGGTTTTTCATGATTTTTAGGCAAAAAGACACTATTTTGGGTGTTTTCAAGCAAAATCAAACACATGGAAGAATTACCATCATCAAGAGGAAGATACACAAGAAATTTCACGCAAATCGAGGCTAGGAACTAAAATACGGCAGTACCGTAAAGGATTTTACGGTACCGTATTTTGAGGCTACCGTATTATTAAGAACACTGCTGTATTTTGGAGCTTTTTCAAACAGAAAGATTTTGTGATTTTACGGCACTGCCTTATTTTGGAGCGTCTTCAGAACAGAAACCTTTGCTAAAATTACGGCACTGCCGTAAACTTCTACACGGGCCGTATTTTCCAGACATATTCCGACCAGAAAGTTCAACCAAAATTATGGCACTACCGTAAACCAAATTACGGGCCGTATTTTCTAGCATTTCCAAAACAGAACACTCAAGCTATTTTACGGCCGTGCCGTGAGATATTACACTGCCGTAATTCCCAGTCAAAAATGCGTTTTTTACGAGTCCGAATCTTGTGTGAGCCATAAGTTTTGATCCAGAGGTCCAAATTGAAATAAGAAAGACGTTCTGAACTCGTCTTTAAGAGGAGAAGGCGTACGAAGTGGAGGGGGGGGAACTTTTTATCCAGTATCGAGGGAGAAATTGCCAGAGAGGCGGCTAGGGTTTGGCCTCACGCCGAGAGGCGTAGAGGGCACCTCAGGCCGTAATTTTCACTCAGAAGCTTTTCCTGGAAGAGAGGAAGACACCACAGAAGTTTCAGAGCGTTTGGAGTCCGATCGGAGGAGGAATCAATGAAACAACGGTGATAGTGCTGTTCATCGAAACAAATTACGGCTGTAAAGGATTTTATAGCCGTGTTGTAATGTTGTTTCTCCTTTCTTTTTGTTTTCTGATCACTCTAAGACTATGATTTATTATATCTTCTCCTTCATGGAAGCTTAATACTATTTTGGGACATGGGGTGTAATCCCCTTGATTTTTAATGATTTGATAATCATCTTTTTCGTCATGATAACTTTGCCATGATAATTTTGCTCATGTGATAATTGTGCTTAGATTCTCTATAAGTCCATGTTACTAATTATGTTTTTAGAGTTTTCGCAATGAGACTGAAAGGTGATTTGCTTGAGAACTTGGACCCCTAGAATTGCATGTTATGATCCCTTCCTTAGGTTAGATCCAATTTGATCTGTTCTAGTAGATTAATTGCCATGATAGTAATATGAATTTATGGATCGAGTCTATTTATCAAACGTGGAGATCTTGCACGAAAGTGAGGATCGGAACGTTGGAGATCCATGAGTAAAACTAGTGTTGAGGCTCGGATGCACGAAAGTGATCCTTGAGCTTCCGCTAGAGATTATCAACCTAGAATTCGGATGCACGAAAGTGATCTTGAGTTCTTTGATTGATGATTTACTTATCTACAGCATTGAGAATAGATCTTGCACAAAAGTGAGGATCGGTTATCTGCATGATTGTCTGCACGAAAGTGAGACAATACCTTTATCAAGTAAATTATGTCTTTGTCATGGTAGAATTAGACTGACGACCCTTTTATTTATGTCTAGTCATTAGAATGAAGGAGGATGAAACCCTAAGTCCCAATTTATCTCTCTGATTATCTGAGTTCGTGTGTTTTCCATTATTACTTTGCACTAGAATCGGTTCGCTTAGCTAGTAAGAATACCACTATTTGGTACTTAACAATAAGGTCCCTGTGGATTCGATACTTTTCTTTATTACTTCGATAGTTCCGTGCACTTGCGGAAGCCTATCAAGTTTTTAGCGCCGTTGCCAGGGATTAGTCCAAGGTACACGCGTGCCAGACTTGTAGTGTTCCCTTTCGGTATATCAAGTTTTTGGCGCTGTTGCCGGGGACCTTAGTTTTATTAATATCAAAATAGTTGTTAGTATTGCTAGACTAAGTATTTTTTGTTTTAGATTTAACTTTATTTTTTCTTTTTGTAGGTTTTGGATTTTCACAGTTGTGACAGAACTGTGATATCTTAAGATTTGTGAATTTGCTTGTGTTTTAGATTTTCTATTTTTTTTCTATATTCTGAAAAAAAAAGAAGAAAAATTTGATTGATTGGTGTTGGATTATCTTTCTGTTCTTGATAGATTTGAAAACATGTCCTTTAATCACAACTCCTGGGCAACTGAAAGAGGTGAGGTATACATGCCAAAAGGTAATTCTCTTGTAGATCAATTTAACTCTTATATGCAATCTTGTTCTTCTGATTACTGTGTTATTTGTGGATATCCTGATCATTGTTCCTCTGATTGCCCATTTTTAAAACCAAATTTATAATGGCAAGAACAAGATCAATTGTATTCTATATGGGAAAACCGAACTTCTTTATATAATGATTGCTCTGATCATGTTTCTGAACCACAATTTGAATTTGATACTGAAAAACTTGAATTAGAAAATTCCCCCTGTGATCATGATTGTTTTGAGATTGAGCCTTATGTGAATATTATTGAATCTCACTCTGATTTTGATGATTGTAGAATTGATTCATCTGCTAGTTTATTTGAGGAAAAGATTGAGAAAATTAAAATTGAAAAACCTTCTTTTGATGATAATTCTGATTTTGATAATATCTTATTTATGGTTAAATCTGATGAGCATGATGAAGGTTCAAAAATTATAGACATTGATGAGCCCCACTGTGATTTTGGTGATATTTTTAAAATTAATGATAAATCTCTTGTGGTCAACTTTGATTATATTAATTCTTTTTCATATGATTCTGATTTTGACTCTTCTAATGATGAATTATTTGTGGGGAAGCATGAGGAAATTAATTTTGAACAGTCTCATCTTGATTTTGTTGATAATTTTGATATTGAAAAATTGTTTGATGATGAACATGAGGAAGTTGAAAAAGATTTGAATGTTACAAACACTGATGAATCTCACTCTGATGTTTTGCCCTTATCTTTTGTTGAATCTTTTGATGAATTTGAAAAATTGATTTTTATTGAGGAGCCTAATGAAAGACATAAACATTATTATGATGATCCAATACTTGACTATTTTGATCAAAGTCCTTTTGTTATTGCCATTGAAAATATTAATTTGAAGAAAGGACTTATGATTTTGCTTTTTGATAAACATAGAAAGATCATAAAGATTACTTTGACTGGATTTGAAAATTCTAATTATAATTTCTGCATATTCGAGAAAGCCACATTGATCATGATTTGTCTTGAATTCTGGATATTTGGATTAGTGGCTAAACTGTAGGGAAAAAGAAAATGCAGAAAATTATATGCTTTATACTTTGGAACTGATTCACCTACTTCACCATGATATTGATTTTTGGTGAAGCTATGAACCTAAAAATTAGCGCTTTTTGGGAGGCAACCCAAGCACTTATATCTTAGTTTAGTTTCTTTTATTTTAGTTTATTTTTAGAATTAATTTTTCTTTTATTTTTCAGGAAAAATCAAATTTTGCGCCAAATACGGCACTGCCGTAATCTATTTTATGCCCGTAATCTGTGTTGATTTCTTCTCCCGAGAGTTTTCTGTATTTTACGGCGGTACCGTATTTCTTTTACGGTACCGTATTTCCTGACCGTTTTTTTTACTTCACGTGCCGTAATTTCGACTGCTTTCGATCCGAAAATTTTTGATTTTTACGGCAGTACCGTAAACAATTCCACGGTACCGTATTTCCTGATTATTTCTTACCCGAGAGTTCTTTGCAAAATACGGCACTGCCGTAAAGAATATTAAGGTACCGTATTTCAAAACTGCTTTCTGCTTATTGAGTAGGTGTTTTCTCGCTACGATTTTAAGAAACTAGGTTGAGAAAAATTTTAATCTTTGGCACGACATGGAAGTACTCATCTTTGTCTATTATTTGGATATTTTTGCTGAATTTTAAAGTCCATGGATTGTCCTATAACACATAGCAACTTTTTGATTCTGATTAGATTTTGTGCAGTTTTTTATTTTGTAATCTAAGTAGCATTCTTTCTGCTGATACCCTAAATTCATGGTAGATTTTGACCCTTTATTTTTCACATGTCTGGAAAGATCAAGTTTTATTCTACTTCATGGTTTTGTCTGTTTTCTTTTTGGATCATTAAATCTTATATTTGGGTATGGCTACTTTTCATAAAAAATTCAAAAACTGCTTGATTTGCTTTCTACCTGTCATAGCTTCTTCTCTAGATTTGCAGCACCTCTAGCTACCACTGCATCTGCCTCTGACAGCACTGTTTCCAGCCGTCGACACTGGATCATACCACCAGCAGATTCTTATTTCTTTTACTGCCTCTTATTCCATGATATGATTTTATTTTTTGCAGCAGAATCTTTATTATTGACTCTGATATTTTTCATCTATGCAGGATTATCTTCCATAGCCTAACGATCTCACCTCTAGGACTATATTCTCTAGCAGGCTACTAGAGATTACTCACCCTTATGTCGGCACCATCACCATCATTGCTAGCAGCTTTTCAGCTAGCATCTGTTCCACCAGCACTCTTCTAGACCCTCGATGATATCTCTGATTCTTTCTTTGAGAAAATTATTTTTAAAATTAATTTTTTTTAGACTGTTTTTGATCTGAGTCTTATGTACCTTAAATTTTACAGAAAATTTTCAAAAGGCACATATTTGGACCCCAGCTGCATTGGCCTGACAATGATTGAGCATGATCTATATGGTTTTGTGAGTATCACTTGCACTCTCTTATTAATGACTATTCCTTATAGTGCATCTTTGACTTTATCATATTTATACTACTCATTGGTTTTCTCTTGAAAAACGATTTTATGGATATGTGGAACTCACTGTTTTGATGATGATATTATTCAAATTTATTGTTAAGATTGATGAAAGCATATGATCCACTTTCTACTATATGATGTCATGATTTATTGATAAAATATCTTCCTTGATGATGTGAGTATTTATACTAGTGATTAGAGAAAAACCCTATCATGTTAGATTTATTTCTTCAATGCATATCTATTTTTGAAATTTGACATTGGTTGATGCATGAAATTTTGGGTAGATGTGTTATTTGAGGAATAAGATCTAAAGGTGAAACTATTCTTTTAAATAAAATGAGTATATGAGTATGATTATTGAATTGATGTCAATTGATCAACCTAGTAGATGTTTAGTCTATTTTGCTATTTGTTGGGAAATAAGAGGCCAAGATCCATAAAATTAGTGAGAGACTCCCCTACTTGGCACTGTGTAAAATTGACAGTGGTACCTAAGAGATGGGTTGAAGTCTATGCATGAAAAATAATGAGAGTGAAAAATAATAAGACTCCTCTACTTGGCACTGTGTAAAATTGACAGTGGTATCGAAGACAAGAGTTGAAGTCAAAAATAAAAAGTGTGTATCTAAGTGGGTACATGCCATCTTCACAAAAACAAATAAAATAAAATAAAAAGAAAAAGAAAAAAAAAATCATGTGTGGAAAAAGATCTTGGAAACCTAATTCCTGTAAACAAAAGCATGATAGATTCGAAATGAAAACTGGGTGAAATCATGAGATTGAAAATTCTATTTATTATACAAGTTGCAAAGTTTTATTTGATTGAATTGTAGATCTAAAGGGTTAAGTTCTAAGGATGATATGTTTACTTGAAGTTTTGTGAAACAATAGATGGAATTTTTCATTGATGATTGTATTTTAGAAATTTATTGAGCATGAAAAGGTTATTCTTGTGATCAAATTTTGACTTCAAAATTTGATTTTTGCTTGAGGACAAGCAAAGTTTGAGCCGTATGTGTTTGATGACACCAAAATATGTAGTATATTTTGCATCATTTTAGATATCTTTTCATGCTAAATTGAAGATCTTTTGCTTATTTTCATGCTAAATTCATCGAATATTGCAAAGTCTACTCCTATTTTGGTTTTTCATGATTTTTAGGCAAAAAGGCACTATTTTGGGTGTTTTCAAGCAAAATCAAACACATGAAAGAATTACCATCATCAAGAGGAAGATACATAGGAAATTTCACGCAAATCGAGGCCAGGAACCAAAATACGGCAGTACCGTAAAGGATTTTACGGGTACCGTATTTTGAGGCTACCGTATTATCAAGAACACTGCCGTATTTTTGAGTTTTTCCAAACAAAAAGATTTTGTGTCTTTACGGCACTGCCGTAAAGAATTACACTGCCGTATTTTGGAGCGTCTTCAGAACAGAAACCTTTGCTGAAATTACGGCACTGCCGTAAACTTCTACACGGGCCGTATTTTCAAGACATATTCCGACTAGAAAGTTCAACCGAAATTATGGCATTGCCGTAAACCAAATTACGGGCCGTATTTTCCAGCGTTTCTAGAACAGAACACTCAAGCTATTTTACGGCCGTGCCGTGAGATATTACACTGTCGTAATTCCCAGTCAAAAACGTGATTTTTACGAGTCCAAATCTTGCGTGATCCATAACTTTTGATCCAGAGGTCCAAATTGAAATCCGAAAGATGTTCTAAACGCGTATTTAAGAGGAGAAGGCGTACGAAGTGGAGAGGGGAACTTGTATTCAGTATCGAGGGAGAAATCGCCAGAGAGGTGGCTAGGGTTTGGCCTCGGGCCGAGAGGCGAAGAGGGCACCTCAGGTCATGATTTTCACTCAAAAGCTTTGCCTGGAAGAGAGGAAGACACCACAGAAGTTTCAGAGTGTTTGGAGTCCGATTGGAGGAGGAATCAACCAAACAGCGGTGACAGCGCTGTTCATCGAAGCAAATTACGGCTGTAAAGGATTTTACAGTCGTGTTTTAACGTTGTTTCTCCTTTCTTTTTGTTTTTTGATCACTCTAAGACTATGATTTATTGTATCTTCTCCTTCATGCAAGCTTAATACTTTTTTGGGACATGCGGTGTAATCCCCTTGATTTTTAATGATTAGATAATGTTCTTTTTCATCATGATAACTTTGCCATGATAATTTTGCTCATGTGATAATTGTGCTTAGACTCTCTATAAGTCCATGTTACTAATTATGTTTTTAGAGTTTTCGCAATGAGATTGAAAGGTGATTTGCTTGAGAACTTGGACCCCTAGAATTGTATGTTAGGATCACTTCCTTAGGTTAGATCCAATTTGATCTGTTCTAGTAGATTAATTGCCATGATAGTAATATGATTTTATGGATCGAGTCTATTTATCAAACGTGGAGATCTTGCACGAAAGTGAGGATCGGAACGTTGGAGATCCATGAGTAAAACTAGTGTTGAGGCTCGGATGCACGAAAGTGATCCTTGAGCTTCCGCTAGAGATTATCAACCAAGAATTCGGATGCTCGAAAGTGATCTTGAGTTCTTTGATTGATGATTTACTTATCTACAGCATTGAGAATAGATCTTGCATGAAAGTGAGGATCGGTTATCTGCATGATTGTCTGCACGAAAGTGAGACAATACCTTTATCAAGTAAATTATGTCTTTGTCATGGTAGAATTAGACTGACGACCCTTTTATTTATGTCTAGTCATTAGAATCAAGGAGGATGTGTTGGGGTATGCCCTTAAGGCTAATGTTTGAGGCCTTGGGTTATTATCAGTATCATGTATAAACTGAGTATATGTTTATAAAGGCAATTGTTGTTATTCAGATTGTTGCATTGTCTGCTGCTGTATGTATACCTCTGAGTAATGTCTCAATGATGTTCAGCTTTGCTGACATTCAGAGTTGTCCTTAGTCGAGATATCTTGGTGAACATGAGACAGCCTTGATATGATTGAGACTAATATGTGTTCTGGTCTTATAGGATGCTACGAGCATGGAATAAGATTTAGACACATAGGTGCATTGGATGTACTAGACTGACGCTACTTAGGATATTCAATTGTTTGTCACAATGTGAATAAGTCCTTATAAGCAAGCAAGTGGTATATTCCCTCTGACTTGAGATCACTTGTGTTACTAAGTGATGATTGGCATTGTCTTGAGGTACTTCAATATCATTTGAAAGATAATGGTTAAGGATTATCTTGGATAGTGGGCATGAGTCATGTTAGGACACTGGTGATAGATAAAGGATTGCCTCTCCTAGTTGGAGTGTGATGTTCTACTGGGGCCCCCTCCGGATGAGATGGTTGAGAAAGTGTATGGCCATACCCAGATGACTATGTTCATCTGATCTAACCATTCTCATCGTGTTGGAATTACAGGCTTGACAGGCTTGTCCAACGAGAACATCCAGTGGCAAAGGGAACATGTATACTGAGTGAATTGGATTCACACTTGTGCTATGGTTTGGGAGTAGTCTTGGAAGACTCTTTCCTTCATATCGGGAGACAGTGATGTGTTGCTAGATACCCCTCTCTGATCGTGATAACATATGTTATCGTTACCGACAATGAAGGAAACCCTTAGGGTCGCACAATTTGATGATATGGCTTACTTATGTCAGATCGTGTGGACTGGAATTATTCTAGTTCAGTTTAAAGCAATTTAAACTCTGATTGGAAGTGAGATCTAGTCTGATCATGTTTGATTGATTAGGGCATATAATCGGTAAGCTTCGATCGGGAGAATTGATGCTTGATCGTAGAGATCAGGAGGTTCAATGAGATGTGTGGTTAGATCTTGAACCATGAGGTTCAGAGAGATCAAGACCATGGCTGGTTCGATTTGGTTCTTGAACCAAATGGAATTGAACCGGTTCACTTAGTGAACGCATGGTTCAATTAAGAGACAAGTTTCGGTTGGTTCAATCGATGGCTTCATGGGGAGTTATGCACTTACTATATTTGGAAGCCGTTTTTCTTTTTGGAACTCTCTCCCACGTTTTCGAACGCCTAACGCCTCTCGCCCCTTTCTCCTCTCGTGTGTGGTTCGTCTTCACGTAGAGTGAAAAGGAGTTCGGCCAGTAGGAAGGAACACATCTCATCACACGATCAAAGACTCCTTAGTGTCTTTGCTAGCACAAAGAGCACAAGGAAGAAGGCAACATCATCTTGTGTGTGATACCTTTGGAGAAGGGGCACTTGCCTCTTTCATCTTCTAAGCCGCTACTCAAAGCATGGCAATGGTAATGTTCTAACCTATCTTTTCAAGGTTGATCATATGCTTAAGTCAAGCGATTTTGAAACCTAGCATTTCCGCCGCTGCACACTCTAGATGCGCATGTGACCTAGGTTTACCTCCTTTCAATTGGTATCAGAGCATGGTTTTGGCTTGATACATATGATTGCTATCTTGTGATCCATGTTTGTTTTATGATTTGGTATGATCTATTAGATGCACATCCTCTTGTTATCATACGAAAATACATATCAAATATTAGATGTATTTTGTTAACATTTAAGCTTGCGCAAGTGATGTTTGTTTGCGCTTTTCATAGAAGTTTTCAATCAAAACTTATCATCATACGCGACCCTCACTAGATCTATCTAAGCGCCTGCTTCAAATACTTAGACGCGTTAATAGGGTTGAAGTCGTTAGTCAAGTCCGGACCCAATAGCCTAATCAGACCATCTGACAGCCTAGATGGGTCGGCCGGATAGCACCTGTGCGCAAGCTATACAGGTGGCTATAGGTCGACTGCAGAAGGGCGTGTAGCGATGTCTGATTGAGGCGCCTAGTGAACGATCATGATTAAGGCCCGGGGTCACACCCGCTTGCCAGAAATCATGTGGGACGTTCAGCCCTTAAGGCATGCATAGTTGACCATCAAGTCGACGCAAGTCAGTTATGACTGGGTGCATGCAAGGGCAGTGGGTCTGACTTGGTCTGATGAGTGGATGCCTGTTAATGGACCGTTGTAAGGTAGTAGGGCACATAAGGAAATAAAATTGATGCCATGGGTATTTCAAAATTTTATTTTCCATTTGGATCACATGTATGCATGTTTAACATGTTGATTGGGTGTTTATTTATTCTTATGTGGGCTGCCCTTATTTGGTGTGCTGTGCTGGGGCTTGCGTGCCTGGAATTTAATATAAATTTTGCTGTGATCTGCGAATCACATTTCAATTTATGAAAAATGTATAATTGACCTGCGTGTCAAACCATGTCTAGATAGATTAAAATGTAATTTGATCAGACATGAGCACATGAGCACACATGGCAGAGGCGCTTGCAGTCAGTGGCTTCACCAGGTGGGAGGTCTAGAGTTTGACTCTAGAGCAGGCGCATACTGCCTGGAGGGCATTTGGGCCCGAGCTGGGCCAGATGAAGTACAAGAGTCCCATAAAGAGCTCAAGTGAAGACTTTTGTGAAACTAGGGTTTTACTTAGGCTTTTATGGGCGTTTACCACATAAGATAATGGTGCTTTCATTTACTGTTTTAAGTAATATTAGCACAAGCATGTTTTATTCTTCTGCTATCACTGTAGAATTTGCATGATAGTAAGAAGATAAAAGACCGATAAAATCCAACGTTAATATCAAGCTCGATTGCCTTCTGACGCGAAACCTCACTGTTCTGACTATCGTTGGGGCCGTGTTGTACCCACTCAGTGGGCACGCCCAGCTATCTTCAGACGGTGCGTGATTACACCTACATGCTACAGAGAAGGGATTTATCGCTTCTCGTTGCTCAGCATAGCACGTGGTGGTCCAGGAAGTAGGTCAGGTCAGCTTGACCATATAGGCTACATATTGAGCATATGATAGCCAGATGGAGGCAGCCATCTGAGGAATCAAAGACCGTGTTGTACCAACTCAGTTGGCACAGTCTTCTGGATTGCCTAGATGAAGGGGAATCGCACGGGATGGCGATTGGCATGGATAGCCTACCAGTGACTAGTGCTTGAACTCTCTGTGTATCTTATCTCGCCTGAGCGGGACGCGAAAATCAAGTATGAAATCTGGATCCCATCTCACTAAAAGAGTTTCACTCTTTCGGGCTGTTTTATTGGATTTTTCAGCCAGATAAAATAGTGAGAAAAGAATCATTCTTAAGTCCTGGATTGATTCTAACATGCATACTGACCTTGTTGTTCTTGCTATGTTGTAGATTCCTGCAGCAACGAACACCACAGGGCTCAATTTGCGATCCATATTGGAAAAGGAGAAGTTTGCTGGGCCAAACTTCTCAGACTGGTACAGACAGCTTAAGATTGTACTTAAAGCTGAGAGGAAGCTGTATGTCCTTGATGATATGGCTTACTTATGTCAGATCATGTGGACTAGAATTATTCTAGTTCAGTTTAAAGCAATTTAAACTCTGATTGGAAGTGAGATCTAGTCTGATCATGTTTGATTGATTAGGGCATATGATCGGTAAGCTTCGATCGGAAGAATTGATGCTTGATCGTAGAGATCAGGAGGTTCAATGAGATGTGTGGTTAGATCTTGAACCATGAGGTTCAGAGAGATCAAGACCATGGCTGGTTCGATTTGGTCCTTGAACCAAATGGAATTGAACCGGTTCACTTAGTGAACGCATGGTTCAATTAAGAGACAAGTTTCGGTTGGTTCAATCGATGGCTTCATGGGGAGTTATGCACTTACTATATTTGGAAGCCGTTTTTCTTTTTGGAACTCTCTCCCACGTTTTCGAACGCCTAACGCCTCTCGCCCCTTTCTCCTCTCGTGTGTGGTTCGTCTTCACGTAGAGTGAAAAGGAGTTCGGCCAGCAGGAAGGAACACATCTCATCACACGATCAAAGACTCCTTAGTGTCTTTGCTAGCACAAAGAGCACAAGGAAGAAGGCAACATCATCTTGTGTGTGATACCTTTGGAGAAGGGGCACTCGCCTCTTTCATCTTCTAAGCCGCCACTCAAAGCATGGCAATGGTAATGTTCTAACCTATCTTTTCAAGGTTGATCATATGCTTAAGTCAAGCGATTTTGAAACCTAGCATTTCTGCCGCTGCACACTCTAGATGCGCATGTGACCTAGGTTTAGCTCCTTTCAGGATGAAACCCTAAGTCCCAATTTATCTCTCTGATTACCTGAGTTCGTGTGTTTTCCATTATTACTTTGCACTAGAATCGGTTCGCTTAGCTAGTAAGAATACCACTATTTGGTACTTAACAATAAGGTCCCTGTGGATTCGATACTTTTCTTTATTACTTCGATAGTTCCGTGCACTTGCGGAAGCCTATCAACCATTATAAAATGTATGAATTAAAACCCAATTTTCAAAGCCATGGTGAGGGCACTTCCATTGTAAATCATTGAATCGCTCCCTTGCCTTGCTTAATGATTCTTCATCCTTCTGTTTAAAGATTGTGATCTGATTTCTCAGTTGGATGGTTTTACTTGGTGGGAAATACTTCATCAGGAAAGCATTTGACAGTTGTTCCCATGTAGTGAAAGCACCAGTAGGTCTAGAATGTAGCCAAAATCGCACTCGGTCCCTAAGAGAAAAAGAAAACAACCTTAGTTTTAGTGCATCATCGGAAACTCCATAAATTTTAATGATATCACAATATTCAATAAAAAGATGTAAATGTTGATAGAGATATTCAATTGGAGCTCCTCCAAATTGGTTCTGCTGAATCATGGTCAAGAAGATGGGATTAATCTCAAAATTATCTGCTTTAATAGTTGGTCTGACAATGCTAAAGTGTATTTCTCATGGCTTAGGGGCTGCATAGTCCCTCAGTGATCTCTGATCCGCCATCAGATGTAAATTTTCTGTGCACACTAAAGTAGATGGATCAAATTACTCAAGTAAACATAAAAGAATAGAAAGATAGAACATAAGTAAAACCTAGTCTAGCAATACTCTAAATTTTTTCAATATTAACAAAAGCTAAGGTCCCCGGTAACGGCACCAAAAACTTATTTCTGGTGTCATGGCCAAACTCGTTGTTTGGCGTACAGGGACTTTGTCACTCCCTGACACGGCTCCAAAAACTTGTTATGTCACCAAGCTTGTTGTGTCCGCAAGTGCATGGATACTTGAAGTAATAATTAAGATATCGAACCCACAGAGACCTATGTTGTCAAGTACTGAATAATTGATTTCTTAGTATCTAGTAGTCGAATAAAAGTCAGGCAATGATCGAAAAAAAACACACGAAAAGATTTATCAGAGAAAAACTGGGACTAGGGTTTCATTCACTTTGATTTTCATGACTAGATATGTATAGATATTCATCAATCAAATTCTATCATGATATAGACATAATTTACTTTTTAAAGGGGTTATCTCACTTTCGTGCATATAACCATGCAGGGACCAATCCTCGCTTTCGCGCAAGATTTATCCCAAGCTAATGATAAGTAAATCATCAAGTGAAGAACTCAAGGATCACTTTCGTGCATCCGAATTCTAAGTTGATCGTCTCGAGTGGAATCTCAAGGATCTCTTTCGTGCATCCGAGTCTCAACACAAGTTCTACCTATGGTTCTCCAACGTTCCGATCTTCACTTTCGTGCAAGATCTCCACGTTTGACACAATAACTCAATCCTGGGTTCATAATTATCAACACAGCAATTAAACTACTAAAATCAAGAAATAAGATCTTAACCTAATTTCTTACGGTGAGTTCCTATTATTCAATTTTAGGGTTCCAAGTTCTCAAGCAAATCACTTTTCAGTCCATATTGCAAAAACTCTAAATCATGATGACAATAAGTAAACTAAGGAGAATTTTAGAACAATAATCACATAAGTAGAATTATCAAAATAAAATTATCATGATGAAAGTAGAAGTTATCTAGTCATTAAGAAAATCAAAGGGAATTACTCCCCCATGTCCCATAAAAAGTCTAAGCTAACATGGTAGAAGAGTTACAATAATCCATGGTTTCAAAAGATCGAAAATCAAAGAGAAGAGAGAGTTCAAGAAAACACACCACGGCTGTAATATAAATTACAGCCATAATTTGCATAAGAGTGTCGATGAACAGTGGCGGCGCCTCCCTTTTCTTCGATTTCTCCTCCAATTGATTTCCTTTCGCTCTTAAACTTCTAGGGCATGTTCACCTCCAATTTCACGACCAGAGATGCATTGTGTTCTTCCCCGTGGCGAAACCCTAGGCGGCGGCTATAAACTCAATTTCTCTCTATATGGTGGATGAAAATTAGGGTTTTCTGTGTCTTCTTCTTCCCGTCGTTCCAATGTCTCCTTCTCCTTTTTACGGCTTTGAATTTAACGGCTTGGATCTTCTGCCATCATCTCTGGAAGAATCGAGCTTCAAAATCGAACATGGAAGTTGTGTTTAAGATTAGAATTATGGCAGTGTAATATGTTATGGCACTGCTGTAAAATTGGTTGAGTTCTTTGGTCCAAAATCTCTAGCAAATATGGCACCGTAAAATGGTTTACGACGGTGCCGTAAAATTAGCTGAACTCTCTAGTCGAAAACGTCTGGAAATTACGGCCCGTAAAATAGTTTACGGCAGTGCCGTAATTTTAGTGAATGTCTCTGGTTTGAAAGCGCTCCAGATTACGGCCCATGTAAATTCTTACGGCAGTGCCGTAATTTTCATGAAATCTTCTGATGAAAAACTCCCAAATTACGGCAGTGCTCTGATATTACGGCAGCGTACGAAAATACGATTTCGCAATATATATTACGGCTCTGTCGTATTTTGGTTTGTGGCTCCAATTCTCATGAAATTTGACGTGTGATCTCCTCTTGATGTTGTAAATTCATCCATGCATTCGGATTGCTTGAAATCGACTGAAAATTGTGCCTTTGTGCCTAAAAATCATTAAAAACCAAAAAGAGTATAGATTCCACAAATATCGATAAAAAAAGCATAAATACAAGCAAAGTCTATGAATATGACACAAGAACACCAATGAATTGACACTAACTTTACTATAAATTTCGATGTCATCAATTATGCTAGTAGGACTTTGGATGAGACACAGAGAAATTACACTACCACTGAGAAGGAACTGTTAGCTATAGTATTTGCCTTTGATAAATTTAGATCATACTTGATTAACTCCAAAGTGGTGGTGTATACTGATCATGCAGTTGTGAGGTACTTAATGCAGAAAAAGGATAGTAAACCACGCTTGCTTAGATGGATTTTGCTCTTGCAGGAGTTTGATTTGGAAATTAAAGATAAAAAGGGATCAGAAAACTTTGTTGCAGATCATCTTTCGAGGATAATGGTGGATACTAAAAAGAATGATATAATCAATGATTCCTTCCCTGAAGAACAACTCTTGGCCATTGAACAAATTAGAGCCCCATGGTATGCTGACATAGTGAATTACCTGGTAGCTAATGTTCTTCCTCTTGAATTAAATTACCAAAGAAAGAAGAGATTCTTAGCTGAAGTAAAGTACTATTTTTGGGATGAGCCTTATGTGTTAAGAAGATGTGCAGATGGTGTTTTTACAAGATGTATACCTGAAGAGGAAATCACAGATATATTGTTTCAGTGTCATGGATCTTCTTATGGTGGGCACGCTAGTACTGAGAAACTGCTTTCAAAGTTTTGCAATGAGGATTTTACTGGCCTTCAATTTTTAAAGATGCTAGAAATTTTTTCTTATCTTGTGATAGATGTCAAAAGACAGCTAACATTAACAGAAGACATGAGATGCCATTGTCCACCATTCTTGAGGTTGAGATATTTGATGTCTGGGGGATTGATTTCATGGGACCCTTTCCATCTTCTGGAGGTAACAAATACATACTTGTGGCGGTAGATTATGTTTCAAAGTGGGTTGAAGCTCTTGCTTCTCCTACTAATGATTCTAGAGTTGTTGTGAAACTGTTCAAAAAGATTATATTTCCAAGGTTTGGGACACCACGAGTAGTGATTAGTGATGGAGGCTCACATCTCCGCTTATGAAAATGCAAGAATTTATAAGGAATGGACTAAGAGATGGCATGATCGACATATTTTTAGAAGGGATTTCCAACCAGGTGGCTTTGTTCTTTTGTTCAATTCTAGATTGACACTTTTTCTTGGAAAACCTAAGTCTCGATGGTCTGGGCCTTTTCAAGTAAAGAAGACTTACCCCTACGGAGCTGTGGACATATGGAGTGAGGAAACATGAGAGTTTAAGGTTAACGGTCAAAGATTGAAGCAATATTATCAAGAAGAACTGATTGAAGAAAAAGAGAAATATTATCTTGATGAACCACAATCAAATCCGAGTGGAGAATGGTCAAGCTAACGACCTTTAAATTAGCGCTTCTTGGGAGGCAACCCAAGCACTCTTACTTTAGTTTATTTTCTTTTACTCTGTTTTTATTTTTTTTTTTTTTTTTGCCTTTAGAACTAATTTTTCTTCTCTTTTTATAGGTAAAATCAAGTTTTGTCAAAAAAAAAAGAAACAAAAAATTGTAGCCCGGACCAGAGAACACTGAGGAGATTAGATCATACGATGACGAATAGAGTTTTGTGAGTATATCTTTCCCTTACTTCTTTGCTATCTTGATTTTCCTTATCTTATTGATACTTGATATTTTATAGGGAAGGATGATTCTTCCAAACTCATTGTGTCCGCCATTGCTACCTCGCTCTGTTTTACCTAATTGTTTTGTGATTCGATATGGTTGTATGAAAATTTGATGTTGATATTGATTTCGATTGGGTTGTATAACACTTGATAATACTTTTGACTTTGAGCACCTTGTGGAGGTGCATTTTGTTGCATGACGACTTGTATGATTTGAATTTTGAATGGGTATATGCTATTCCTGTTGATATGATTATTTTGTTGCCTTGTCTGTTTTTGAAGAAAATTCTTGTTGATAGTATGATTTTCTTGATGGAGAATTTGTTCATGAATGTGATTAGGACTAGGCCTATTATGTTGAATTTATTTCTCTGATATATATCTGCCTGATCGAGTTTTTCATTGATTGATGAATAAAATTTTGGGTAGACATGTTTTTGGATGAATTTGATTTAAATGTGAAGCTAATTCTTTAAATAAAATTAGCATATGAGTATGATTTCTAAATTGATATTGATTGATTAATTCAGTTGATGTTCATATTATCTACTATTTGTTGGGAAGAAAGATTCTGTGATCCAAATAAAGAGAGTGATGACTCCCTTACTTGGCACTACACAAAATTGGCAGTGGTACCAAAGACATGGGTTGAAGTCAAAATGGAAAAAAAAAATCAAAAGAATGACTCCTCGTCTTAGCACCGTGTTGATTTGCGGTGGTACCTAAGTTAAGAGTTGAAGTTCAAAGAAAAAAAGCATGTATCTATGTGTGTACATACCATGAGAGAAAATATAAAAGGGAGGAACTAAAGAAATTTCTGAGTGGAAAAAGATCATGAAATTCTATTCCTGTAAACAAAAGTATGATAGTTTTGAACTGAAACTGGATGAAATCTTGAAATTGAAATTCTACTCATTGTACAAGTTAAGAAGTTTTATTTGATTAAGTTGTAGATCTTGAGAATTGAATTCAAAAGATGATATATTTATTTAGAATTTTATGAAACAATTGGTGAGAATATTTTTCACTAGTGATTATATTTTAGAAATTTATTCTTCATAAGAAAGTCTATTCCTTTGATCAAATTTTGATTTTGGTTGAGGATAAGCAAAGTTTGAGCCTTATGTGTTTGATTACACAAAAATCTATAGTATATTTTGTGCCATTTCATGAGTATTTTTATGTCATATTCATGTTCAATTGCTTATTTTTATGCCTTTTTTTTATCAATTATTGCGGAATCTACACATTTCCTAGTTTTTGATGACTTTCAGGTAAAAAGGTATTATTTTTTAATGTTTTCAAGCGATTCAGATGCATGGATGTACTCCCACCATCAAGAGAAAACTACATGTCAAATTTCATGCAAATTGGAGCTTCAGACAAAATTACGGCACTACCGTAATCCAAATTACGGTACTGTGGTTTCACTGCACTTATAGAAGAAACCACGATACTGCCATAATTTATGAGTGCTGCCGTATTTTGGGACAATTTTGAACAGAGAGTTTCGGAAGAATTACGGCACTGCCGTAATGGATTTCACGGGCCGTATTTCGAGTCGATTTTTTACCCGAGAGATTTGACAAAAATACGGCACTACCATAATGGTTTTCACGGTATCGTAATTTGGAGTGATTTTCGACCAGAAATTTTAGCTGAAATTATGGCACTGCCGTAACCTATTTTACAGTGCCATAATTGCCAGATAGTTTCAACCAGAGAATTCGACTGAAATTACGGCAGTGCCGTAACCAATAACACGGCCGTAATTCTATCATTAATGCCCGACTTCCACTGTCAACTTTGAAGCCCGATTTTTGCGCGATCGATTGCGGACGATCCAGACCACTAAATTCAGATCTATAAGAAGGAAAAAAGGATTTTAAACGAAGGAGAAGACACACAGACAAAAAGCCCTAATTTTCATCAACTATCGAGGGAGAAATCGAGATTTTCACCGTCGTCTTAGGGTTCACTGCTGGGAAGCGTACGGTGCATCTCCGGCCACGAAATTTGAAGGGAAGCTACGCATAGAGGAGGAGAAGATACCACAGAAGTTTCAGAGTGAAAGGAGGTCGATCGGAGGAGAAGTCGACGAAAGCACACCGTCGACTATTGTTCATGCGGAAATTACGGCTGTAATTTCCATTACAGCCGTGTTGTGTTTAGTAATTTCATCCTTCTCTTCGATTTTTGATCCCTCTGAACCATGGATTATTGTAATCATTATACCATGCTAGCTTAAACTTCTTTTGGGACATGGGGAAGTAATTCCCTTTGATTTCTTAATGACTAAATAACTTTTATTTCGTCAAGTGTAATTTTAGTATGATAATTCTGCTTCTATGATGATTGCTCTTTAATTCTCTATAGATTTATATTATCAAGCATGTTTTAGAGATTTCGCAATAAGGACCGAAAGGTGATTTGCTTGAGAACTTAATTTTAGTAGTTTAATGCCATGATTGATAATATGATATAGGATTGAGTTAATGAAACAAACATGACGATATTGCAAGAAATTGAATATTAGATTGTTGGAGAACCTTAAGCAGAACCTGTGTTGAGATTCGGATGCACGAAAGTGATCCTTGAGTTTCCACTTGAGATTATTAACTTAGAATTCGGATGCATGAAAGTGATCCTTGAGTTTTTTTGTTAATGATTCACTTTTATTTAACAATCGAATAGATCCTGCACGAAAGTGAGGATCGGTTCTTGTAAATTGTCTGCGCGAAAGTGAGATGATTTCTTTATTAAGTGAATTATATCTTTATCATAATGAAATTAGACTAATGAACTTCTATTCATATCTAGTCATGGAAATCAAAGTGAATGAAGCCCTAGTCCCAGTTTCTCTCTCTGATATTTTCGTGTAGCCTTCGATAGTTTACTTGCATATTTTCGGTTGCCTAGCTAGTAAGAAATTAATTATTCGGTACTTGTCAAACGAGGTCTTTGTGGTTCGATATCTTTTTTATTACTTCGAGTATCCGTGCACTTGCGGACACAACACCTATAAGTGTAGCAAATGCAAGGATGCACTAACCTACCATGATGCAAGAGTACATAAAGATTGTTCATGAATTACAATGCACGACCTACCATATATGGAATTGCCATATATGACTACATGATGCATGGTTTATTTTTGGGTGGAACTAACCTATAATGCCATGCAAAGCAATGCAAGAAAAAGAAAAGGTGGGCTCTGTTAGGGAATACCGGGTGTAATTTAAAATTTTGCAATCCCAGGATGCAGCGGAAGAATCATTACACCCGAAACATATTCCGGTCCCAAGGATCCATGCGAGAGAGAAGACACAAGGATGTGTTAGAGATGTACCTCTTTTGCTTGTCTAGTTGCCGAAGCCATGTTGAAGGCGCCCAAGTGTTCACTCTCTACAAGTATCCACGCGTCGACTCCCTGATCGTTGCTCCCTTCCACGCTTGGTGCTAGCCTCGGGAAGAGAATCAAGCCTTATCACTCTCTTCAAATCTTTCGCCACCTCCAAGGTAGAAGCTCCAAGAAGAGATGAGGAAGAGGATGATGCGCCAAGTGCTTCCTTCCACTTCTTTGCATGCACCACCTTCAAGCAAGGTGCGCCTATGGCCAAGGAACGAACAGGACTTGTGGCAAGGAGATGCCACCAAGCACTAAGAGTCCTTGCGCCAAGAAGAGAGGGAGAAGAAGAAGAACTTGCGGTTCCAAGGAAGAAGGAGATTGCGCTCCTTGATGAAGAAGGAGAGCTCCAAGCTCTCAGGTTGTCGCCACCCTAAGCTTCCAATTCTCTCCAAGAGATGTCGCCACCAAGCCCTTCTCCAAGTTACGTCAAGAGGTGAAGAAGGAGAAGAAGGCTTGCGGCTTCAAGGAGGAAGAAGGGTTGCGCCACCTTCAAGTTGTCACCCTTTGCCCTTGCTCACGCCTCTCTATGTGTCTTCACGCCTCCAAGGAGTTAACCTTTTTAGAGGGGGCGGCTAGGGTCTTATTTATAAGGTCAAGAGGCGGTTTAGGGAGGGCCAAGATCATGCCAAGTGGGCGGCTAGGATGAAGGGGGTTTGTGGCAAGGAAAGTCTCCAAGACTTTTCCATAAACCTCATTCAACCTATCCTTATTTGCCCTATAGCCATATCAGCCCAAGAGATGCCTTAAAGGCATGCATTCCATCCTAGGAAGAAGGGCTAGGCGCCCTTTACTTCCATAATGAAGCAAAGATGCCTCCCTCACCCCATTATGCCCCTAGGCGCCAATGGGGTGAGATTTCTCCCCATTATGCCCTTTTTGCCTCTAATCTCTTCATGACAACTTATCATTGGGCCTCATTGGATAATGAGTTAGCCCAAACTTCATTGCATGGGTTGATTAAGCCATTGGATCTAATCCAATGCAACCCTAATCCAAATGTGACCAATTAAGGTCAATTTCGGGTCAACCTGCCAAAATTGAAGTTTGGCTCCAATAACTTTCTTCCAACTCATCAGGCCCATTGGCGCTGATGAAATCTTCCAAATGGATCCAAGTTATTCAATAACTTGATCCTAAGGCTTCTGATTAAAGCAACGTCAAGAGTTTATTGCGTGTGACCCCGTAGGATCCATATGACGATGGCAATGATGTAAACATCATAAGTAGTGAGGGGTATCTAGCAACACATCACTACTACCCATGTCATAGGACTTAAGTCATTATGGCAACAACTCCTAACAAGCAACGAGGATTCCTATTGCATTATAGATCCCTTTGCCTAAACTGATATCCTGCCATTGGATTAGTCTCAAGTTTATCAATTCAATGCATTGGTCATGACTCAACAAGTGTGGCCACACATTCCTGTCATGCACCAATAAGGTGGGGCGCCCCGAGTGGATATCATGCTTCCAATAAGGAAGGGGCAAATCCTACTATTGGTCATTTATGTCTCTATGTGACTTATGACATACCCAATGAGAGTCGTTTTGGTCTCCCAATTACGGAGAGACGTAAGACTGTATCAAAGCATACCCATCATCAAATCTAGACATGAATACCTCAAGTCTAAGGATCAATGCAAACCTCTTGCATGTGAGATTGACTTGTTGACTAGACAAGTCAATCCTCACGGTGGATCACTCCAGTGCATCCAATGCACCTGTATGTCTATGTTACTGTGCCCCGCACTTAACCAGCCCATACACTAGTCTCACATGTACCAAAGCTGTCCCATATCTGCTATGGTACCTTGTCTGGGGATAGCTTATGAGAATGGATCCAACCCAAACTCCTGGGACATTATTTGTGCAACTCAATACATCAACGCAGGTAGAGAAGTCTGCACAATAATGACCATGCCTATATAAAGAGTAATAGTTCTATCAAAGTACATTCAAACAATCCCTGACCATGTCCATACATTGGTCTTCAGGGCATATACACCAACAGACTCTAAGGGAACCCATATCGAGGGGGTTTCCTTCGAGTCCAAGCATATCTCCTGAGAGCAAGGTTATTGCCTCCGTTAGCTCTCCCCAAGTTGAAAGAATTCTCCAGACCTTATACCCTAGGAGTAACATTCGGGTAGTTTTAGCAAGCTCTACCTTAGGGAGCCATACCTCCTCTCCATTAAGGAATCTAACTCGGTTAAACACTCGTACCTCATTAGTGGTGAATCTGGTTTGGTCCTCAAGGATAGCCTCAATCTCCAACTCGCAATTATCATTCAAATCTAGTATGGAGAGGGACTCTTGGTAGGGAGAGAGATCCTCCACATGGATGGTGGTGGGGATCTCAAGTTCAGGCAGGGTAGAATCATCACAGTAACCAGTCTTTTGTCCAATTCCCAAATCCTAAGCAGTCCTATTTGTTCAGGGTCTCCTACATTAGAATACCTTTTCGGCCATGCTTATTAGTACACTTGGGATAAAGTTTCATAGTACTACTAAAATAGATAGGTATTATAAAGTCAATATGTTCAATATTATGTAGGGAAAGTAAAGCAATTTCAATATTAATTAACTCTGAAGTTTTGGGACTGGGTTCTACAAGGTAAGATCAAAAGTTTAGAGGATGAGGAGCTAAAATTCCTAAGTCAAGAGATTGGTTAGAGGACTTAGGGTCTAGGTTGACTCCTAGCTTTGGAAACTCATAAGGGTCTAGGTAGGGTACGAGGGTTTCCTTAGGGGGCTCTATCTCAAGAGGTGGTTTGTGTTTCCTCATCTAAGGATATAACGATTAGTTAGGTTTGTAGTCCCTAGTAAAAGCTTGAGGCCAGTTGTATCCCAATAAGTTGCTAGACAAAAATTTATCTTTGGCGTTGCCGCCAAAAACTTGTTATGTCCAAAAACCTGTTGTGTCCGCAAGTGCACGGATACTCGAAGTAAAAAAAAATATCGATCCCACAGAGACATTGTTTGTCAAGTACCGAATAATTGAGTTATTACTATCTAGGCAATCGAAACTATGCAAGTGAATTATTGAAAGCTAACGAAAATACCAGAGAGAGAAACTGGGACTAGGGTTTCATCCACTTTGATTTCTATGACCAGATATGAATACAAATTTGTCAGTTTAATTTTATCATGATAAAGATACAATTTACTTCATAAAAGGGTACTTTCGTGCAGATAATCATGCATGTACCGATCCTCGCTTTCGCGCAAGATCTATCCCAAGCTGAAAATAAGTAAACCATTCATCAAAGAACTCAAGGATCACTTTCGTGCATCCGAATTCTAAGTGGATCATCTCGAGTGGAATCTCAAGGATCACTTTCGTGCATCCGAGTCTCAACACAAGTTCTACTTACGATTCTCCAATATTCCGATCCTTACTTTTGCACAAGATCTTCACGTTTGATAAATTGACTCAATCCTAGATTCATATTATTAAGCATGACAATTATTATTCTAAAATCTAGAAACAAGAACTAACCTAATTTCTTACAGTAAGTTCCTATCATGCAATTCTAGGGTTCCAAGTTCTCAAGCGAGTCACCTTTCAGTCCTTATTGTGAAAACTCTAAAACATGATTAATAACATAAATCTATGGAGAATCAAAGAGCAATTATCATATAAGTAGAATTATCATGCTAAAATTATACGTGACAAACTAATGAAAAGTTTATCTAGTCATTAAGAAATCAAAGGGAATTACTCCCCATGTCCCACAAAAGGTTTAAGTTAGCATGGAGAAAAGATTTACAATAATACATAGTATCAAAGTGTAAGAAATCGAGAAAAAGGGGAAAAATAAATAACCACACGGCTGTAATGGAAATTACAGTCGTAATTTCCACGCGTGAACAGTGCTGGCACTGAGTTTCTTCTTGATTTCTCCTCCGATCGAGATCCTTTCACTCTGAAACTTCTGGGGTATGTTCTCTTGCTCCAGGCGAAGCTTCCCTTCAAATTTCATGGCCGGAGATGCGCTGTACGCTTCCTGGCGGCAAAACCTAGGGCGACGGTGTAAAACTCAATTTCTCCTTTGTTAGTGGATGAAATTTAGGGCTTTTGGTGTCTCCTTGCTCATCTAATCAAAAGCTCCCTTTTTGCTTCTTACAGCTTTCGATTTAATGGCCTAGATCGTCGGCAATCGATCCTGCAAAAATCGGACTCAAATTTGACTATGAAAATCGTGTCTCCAGGTTGTAATTATGGCCGTGTTTTTGGTTACGGCACTGCCGTAATTTCAGTCGAGTTCTCGGGTCGATATCTCTCTGGAATTACGGTTCTGTGAAATCCCTTACGGCAGTGCTGTATTTTCGGCCAAAGTTTCTGGTCAGAAAGCGCTCCAAATTACGGCCCGTAAAAATCTTTACGACAGTGCTGTAATTTCCGAAAATCTTTCTGGATGAAAAATTCCCAAATTACGGCAGTGCTCTGATATTACGGCAGCCATCAAAATACGGTACCGCAATATAGGTTACGGCCCTGCCATAATTTGGTATGAAGCTCCAATCTTCATGAAATTTGACATGTAATCTCCTCTTGATGGTGGGAATTCATTCATGCATCTGGATTGCTTGAAAACGCCTGAAAATCGTGCCTTTTTGCCTGAAAATCATCAAAAATAAAAAAGAGTGTAGATTCCGCAATAATTGATAAAAAAGGCATAAAAATAAGCAAAGGTTCATGAATTTGACACAAAAAGATATATGAAATGATATGAAATTTACTATAAATTTCATTGTCATCAAACACATAAGGCTCAAACTTTGCTTGTCGTCAAGCAAAAATAAAAAATTGATCATAGGAAAAGATTTTCTCATGAAGAATAAATTTTGAAAATACAATCACTAATGAAAAATCTACCAATTGATTCATAAAATTTTAAATAGATATATCATCCTTTGAATTCAATCCTCAAGATCCACAACTTAATTGAATAAGACTTCGCAACTCGTATAAAAAAAATAGAATTTCAATCTCATGAATTCATCCAATTTTCAGTTCAAATCTATCATACTTTTGTTTACAGGAATAAGATATCCAAAGTCTTTTTCCACTCAAATTTTTCTTTTCTTTTCTATTTTTGTGTTTTTGATGGTATGTACCCACATAGATACACACTTTTTATTTGGGACTTCAACTCTTGCCTTAGGTACCACTATCAATTTTACATAGTGCCAAGTAGAAAAGTCATTTTCTTTTTCTCTCTCTCTAATTTTTTTTTTCTTTTTAGACTTCAACCCATGTCCTTTGGTACCACTGTCAATTTTGCACAGTGCCAAGTAAGGGAGTCACTCACTATTTTTGGATCTTGGATTCTTTCTTCCCAACAAATAGCAAATAGACTAAACATCAATTAGACTAATCAATTGACATCCATTCAAAAATTACACTCATATGCTGATTTTATTCAAAAAGTAGTTTCACTTTTAAATTAAATTCTTCAAACAATATATCCATGTAAAATCTCACTCGTCAATCAATGAAAAATTTCAAAAGTAGATATGCATAAGAGAAATAAATTTGACATGATAGATCTAGTCTTAATCACAAGCATGAGTTCATTCACCATCAATAGAATCATACAAGTCATCAACAATAAATTCCTTAAAAATATAGACCAGGCCATAAATCAATCATATCAACACAAAAATATATTCATCAGTCATGTAAGTAACACAATGTTATATCAACAAGCATGCACCTCTAAACCGTGCTCAAAATATCAAAATATCATCATATAACCATATCGAAATAATCATCAATCAAAATGTGATAATACAACCCCATCGAATAGAAATCAATATCATCATCATACAACCATATCGAATAGGAATATGAGCATGTAAAACAGAGTAGCAATGGCGGACACAAGTATGTAGAGTTATCCCTCCTATAAACAAATGAAATATCAGTAATATAAAGAAAATAGAATGCAAAGAATTAAGGAGAAGAGATACTCACAAAACTCTACTAATCCTCGCCGTCGGATCCTATCTCCTCTGTGTCCTGAGCTACTGTGTCCATCGGATCAACATGTGGCTCTCCCTGGTGCCCTCCATAGTCGCCACCTCTCCTCGAATCCTGGAAGTCAAAGCGCTCATATAAGAAGTTCCCCATCTCTTCCATATAGTTGCTGAGATGTTCCACATCGTAGTGAAGGTGATGCATCGAGTCCTTCATCTGCCCTACGGTGTCCATCATCCTCTCCATACGATGTCCCTGACGATATATCTCAGCGGAGAGTGCCTAGAATCCTGGGTCGAAGGCACTAGACCATCCTCCAGTAGGTCTGTGGGAAGAACCAGCAGCTGTGTGTGTAGGATCAGTAGGCCGGTGACATGGTGACTCCATACCATAAGGATCATCTCTCCCCCCCCCCCCAAGTGGGTGGTGGTGGAACTGCACTCAACGGTGGTGTAAAGGCGGCCTCAGCGGCGCTCGGTGAAAGCTTCCAATTCGCTCTTTCTTTCACAGTGGTCTTCTCTACATGGGGTAATAGTAGAGTAGGGGTATTTGGTCCAAGAACCAAACAAAAGACATCTCCCTCTCTAACTATCATTTTTATTGCCATGCAAGACTCAAGATCAAGCCTTGCATTCCCCCTTGCCACTTCTATCCCATATGGTTCAACATTCAGATGTAGGGCTATAGGTGTAATCAACCCTCCTATCACAATGGCACCCCTCTTTTCCCTAGCCACTTTATCCATGTGTTTCATCAGAAAAAATGTAACATCTACTACTACTCCATTAAGCATCCCCCAAAGAAGGTAGAGCTCAGACTGTCTTACCATGCCATCACTGTCGCCTCTGCCAAAGACAGTGTGGGCAAGAACTCTATGCACATACTTGATACAGGGATTCGCAATCTTTGAAGCACTAGTAGAGACAGCAAAAAAGTGAGTCTCATAGGTAATCTGGTTCCAAAACACATGTTCTATGAACCCAATTGGTATTTCAATATACCCTCCAGAACCCAAATGAAAGATAGATCTCACTTCTTTCAAAGTCCGCTTCCTCTCAACATTAGCCAATCTGAATGTGATATCTCCTTCGGCAGGTCCATCAGAAAACTCTCTTAGATCTACATTCAAGCTACTAAAAAATTCCTAAGTAAGTGGCAAATAGGTATATGGTGTCATCTCAAAAAAATCTTCTGCCCCTGATTTGCTCAAACATCCAAGATACATCCTCATAAAGCCCAAGTGCCTCTAAAGTCCTTCTATCAGTATATTTGGTATTGACAACTCTTCTTTCCACCAATTGATTATATATTGACTCTTGAATTTCATCCCTAAAAACAATGCCATAGGGATTTGGTGGTGAAGATGTGGCTGGTCCTTTTCCTCTCTTCTTTGAAACAACTTGTTTGATTTTGGGTGCCATGAGTGAACTAAAGCTGCAACTTGAATTTCAAAACAATATAACAAATATGGAACTTAAATAATACTTCCAATCATGAACATGATTACTCATTAAGCATCATAGAAGCAAAAATCAATTGAATCTTATGGTACCGCCGTAATTTCGTCCCAACTCTCAGGTCGAAAAAAGTCCCAAATTACGGTACCGTAAAAAATCTTATGGTGCCGCCGTAATATTCAGAAAACTCTCGGGTCAAAAATAGTAGCAATTACGGTACCACAAAAATGGTTACGGCGGTGCCGTATTTTGCTCGACACTCTCTGATGAGAAAACGATCAAAATTACGGTGCTGTGAAATTGAAAACAAGGGTGCCATAAAATCTGTCAAAAAATAATTTTTTTTATAAAGGGAAATAAAAAATCAGCTAAAAAATAAGGCACTGTAAGAATCATTACGGCAGTGCCGTAAAAGCAATGAAACTCTCTACGATTTTGGACACAAAATACGGTACTATGAAAATACTTACGATAGTGTCGTTATCTCGTCAAAACTTTCTAGTCAAAGTTGACAGGAATTACGGTACCGTAATGTCCATTATCGTAGTGCCATAATTTTTGCCAAAACTTGCTTACCTACAAAAATAAATGAAAAATTAGTTCTAAGAGAAAAAGCAAAAATAAAGTAAAAAAAACTAAAGTTAGAAAGCTTGGGTTGCCTCCCAAGAAGTGCTAATTTAAAGGTCTTTAGCTTGACCCTTCTGTACTCAGATTTGATCTTGATTTCCTCAATTTCCACTCTGATTTTCCTTTGATTTGAGCATCTCTATCAAGCACATAAGGCTCAGCCTTGAAACAGTGTCTAAATTTACTCAGGATCTTCTTTCCTTTGTCAATCAATCTAGAGCCTCTTCTTCTTCTTCTCTTTTTCTTCTTCTTCTCAGGATTTTTATGCCCCTTCTCCTGTAATCCTCTATCAATATCCTCAGAAAAATTGTCAGTTCCAAAATTAGAGGATTCATCAAATAAATTGCAAACATCATAAACAGCATCATCAACTATGTCAACACTACAACACGATCTAGAATATGAAAGTTTATTCAAAGAATCAGTAAGATCAAACTCAATTATTTCTTCACAAATATCAAAAGTGATCTTTCCTTTTTTAACATCTATGTGTGCTCCAGCAGTAGCCAAAAAGGGTCTACCAAGAATTATATGATTTTTATGATTTTCTTTCATATAAAGGACTATAAAATCTGCAGGTATAAAAAATTCACCTACCTTGATTGGAACATTCTCTAGAATACCTATAGGATACTTTACCGAGCTATCAGCGAGCTGTAAAGATATGGATGTTGGTTTAAGCCCTCCAATGTCTAGCTTCCTGCAAATAGATAAAGACATTAGGCTTACACTGGCTCCTAAATCACATAAGGCTCGATCAAAAGCCATGCTTCTAATAGAACAAGGTACAGAGAAATTACCTGGATCCTTCAGTTTTGGTGGCAATTTATTTTGAATGATAGCACTACAATCCTCAGTTAAAGCCACACTGCAAGTACCATAGTCCTTTATTTTTCTTTTGTTGGATAAGATCTCTTTCAAAAAATTTTGCATATGATGGCATTTGATATATAGCTTCAGTAAAAGGAATATTAATGTAAAGCTTTTTCAACACTTCAAGAAATTTGCCAAATTGTTTGTCAAGTTTTGCTTGCACTAACCTTTGTGGAAAGGGTATAGGTGGCCTATAGGGTGGAGGTAAATTAGGTTTAGAATCATCTTTCTCACATGGAACATCTCCTTTTGATTCATCACCCTTTTGAGGTGGCAAACTAGCTTGGGTTTGTTCATGCTTAGAAGATTTTTCTAACT
This sequence comes from Costus lasius, assembly GCA_027563935.2. Classification (NCBI taxonomy): domain Eukaryota; kingdom Viridiplantae; phylum Streptophyta; class Magnoliopsida; order Zingiberales; family Costaceae; genus Costus; species Costus lasius. The sequence continues at coordinate 66,177,050 of CM050448.1, read as the reverse complement.
CTAATTCATCATCATGATTATTATTAGGCTCTTCTTCATTGTTCACAACTTTCCCTTTGGGTTCCTCTAATTGTCTCCCACTTCTAGTGATGATAGCATTATAGTGCTCCCTAGGGTTCAACTCAGGTGTAGCAGGTAATTTTCTACCGGGTCTGTAAGAACTATTGGCTTGTTGTGCTATTTGATTTTCCAAGATTTTGTTGTGGGCTGTTAATGATCCTACTTGAGATGCAAGTTGACTAACCATTCCCTTAAGATCTTCAATTTTTTTGCTTTGATTTTGCATGAACTTTTCTAGCATGGACTCAATATTATTTTTCCAAGACAGGTTGGGGTGATTTCTCCATCTAGGGTTGTATGTACTAGGATAGGGATCATTGTTTCTACCTTGATTGTAATTCCCTAATGCATTAACATGTTCACTATCCTGACTAGCAATGACTTTACAATCTTCAGAGACATGACCATTGTTACCACATATATCACAAACAACAGATGAAGAAATAACAGCAATTTGCATCTTAAAGGAATCAAATCTTTTGCATAAAGAGTCTACCTTCTCTGCCAAGGTGTGCCAACCATCACTTTCATTCTTACCTTGAGAAGGTTTATAAAGCACTCCTCTCTCTGAAGTCTACTGGTTATGATTTAAAGCCATCTCCCCCAGCAATTTGAAAGCATCATCAATGGTTTAGCTCATGAGAGCTCCTCCTGCAGCAGCATCAACAGTTAGTCTCGTATTATAAAGCAAACCATTGTAAAAAGTATGAATTAAAACTCAGTTTTCAATGCCATGGTGAGGACACTTCCGTTGTAAATCATTAAATCTCTCCCATGCCTCACTAAATGATTCACCATCCCTCTGTGCGAAGCTTGAAATCTGAATTCTCATTTGGATGGTCTTGCTTGGTGGGAAATATTTCATCAAGAAGGCATTTGACATTTGCTCCAATGTAGTGAAGGTACCGGTAGGTTGTGCTTGAAGCCAAGATCGCGCTCGGTCCCTAAGAGAAAAAGGAAACAATCTTAACTTTAGTGCATCATTAGAAACTCCATTAATCTTAATTGTATCACAAAGTTCAAGAAACAAAGAAAGGTGTTGGTTAGGATCTTCAAGAGGAGATCCTCCAAACTGGTTCTGTTGAGTCATGGATAAGAAAGCAGGCTTTATTTCAAAATTGTTAGCCTCTATGACCGGTCTAGCAATGCTAGAATGAATCTCTCGTGGATTAGGGGCTGCATAGTCCCTAAGTGATCTTTGTTCTGCCATGGTCACTTCTTCCTCTACTTGACTTTCTTCAAATATGAACTTCCTACACAGTCTAAGAGTTTTATTCATCTCAGGATCAAAAGGTACAAGAGGTCCTGATCTAAGTTTCCTGTGCATGCAAAGTTGATAGATCAAATGATTTCAAGAGAAAAGAAAATAACTAGAAAATAACAGAAAATAAAACCTAGTCTAGCAATACTTGTAATATCTTCAATATTGACAAAAACCAAGGTCCCCGGCAACGGCGCCAAAATCTTGTTGTATCCCAATAAGTAGCTAGACTAAAACTTATCTCTGGCGTTGCCGCCAAAAACTTATTATGTCCAAAAACCTGTTGTGTCCGCAAGTGCACAGATACTCGAAGTAATAAAAAATATTGATCCCACAGAGACCTTGTTTGTCAAGTACCGAATAATTGAGTTCTTACTATCTAGGCAATCGAAACTATGCAAGTGAATTATCGAAAGCTAACGAAAATACCAGAGAGAGAAACAGGAACTAGGGTTTCATCCACTTTGATTTCTATGACTAGATATGAATATAAATTTGTTAGTTTAATTTTGTCATGATAAAGATATAATTTACTTCATAAAAGGATTATCTCACTTTCATGTAGACAATCATGCAGGGACCGATCCTCGCTTTCGCGCAAGATCTATCCCAAGCTGAAAATAAGTAAACCATCCATCAAAGAACTCAAGGATCACTTTCGTGCATTCGAATTCTTAGTGGATCATCTCAAGTGGAATCTCAAGGATCACTTTTGTGCATCCGAGTTTCAACACAAGTTCTACTTACGGTTCTCCAACGTTCCGATCCTTACTTTCGCACAAGATCTTCATGTTTGATAAATTGACTCAATCCTAGATTCATATTATTAAGCATGACAATTATTCTTCTAAAATTAAGAAACAAGAACTAACCTAATTTTTTACAGTAAGTTCCTATCATGCAATTCTAGGGTTCCAAGTTCTCAAGCAAGTCACTTTTCGGTCCTTATTGTGAAAACTCTAAAACATGATTAATAACATAAATCTATAGAGAATCAAAGAGCAATTATCACATAAGTAGAATTATCATGCTAAAATTATACGTGACGAAGTAATGAAAAGTTTATCTAGTCATTAAGAAATCAAAGGGAATTACTCCCCCATGTCCCACAAAAGGTTTAAGCTAGCATGGAGAAAAGATTACAATAATCCATAGTATCAAAGTGTAAGAAATCAAGAAAAAGGGAAAAAATAAATAACCACACGGTTGTAATGGAAATTACAGCCGTAATTTCCATGCGTGAACAGTGCTGGTGCTGAGTTTCTTCTTGATTTCTCCTCCAATCGAGATCCTTTCACTCTGAAACTTCTGGGGTATATTCTCTTGCTCTAGGTGAAGATTCCCTTCAAATTTCACAGCCGGAGATGTGTTGTACGCTTCCCGGTGGCAAAACCTAGGGCGGCAGCGTGAAACTCGATTTCTCCTTTGTTAGTAGATGAAATTTAGGGCTTTTGGTGTCTCCTTGCTTGTCTCGTCGAAAGCTCCCTTTTTGCTTCTTACAACTTTTGATTTAATGGCCTGAATCTTCCGCAATCGATCCCGCAAAAATTGGACTCAAATTTGACTGTGAAAATCACATCTCTAGGTTGTAATTACGGCCGTGTTTTTGGTTACGGCACTGCCGTAATTTCAGTCAAGTTCTCGAGTGGAAATCTATCTGGAATTATGGTACCGTGAAATTCCTTACGGCAATGCCGTATTTTCAGCCAAAGTTTCTAGTTGAAAAGCGCTCCAAATTACGGCCTGTAAAAATCTTTACGGTAGTGCCGTAATTTTCGAAAATGTTTCTAGATGAAAAATTCCCAAATTACGATAGTGCTATGATATTACGGCAGCCATCAAAATATGGTACCGTAATATAGATTACGGCCCTGCCGTAATTTGCTCTGAAGCTCCAATCTTCATGAAATTTGACATGTAATCTCCTCTTGATGGTGGGAATTCATTCATGCATCTAGATTGCTTGAAAATGCCTGAAAATCGTGCCTTTTTGCTTGAAAATCATCAAAAACCAAAAAGAATGTAGATTTCGTAGTAATTGATAAAAATGGCATAAAAATAAGCAAAGGTTCATGAATTTGACACAAAAAGATATATGAAAGGGCATGAAATTTACTATAAATTTTAGTGTCATCAAGGCTTCATCAATTGGAGGGTTGTTTAGGTGGGCTTGGACTCTTCTATCTTTACCTTATTGGTTGAAACCTTAAGCTCTCTATGCATAGATGGTTCTAGTTTGATCTTTTGACCTGAATGGCTGAAGACATAAGTGTTGGTCCTACCATAGTTGACGGAGCCAATGAAGCCCCAAAAGAAGCCCAAGGAACCCAAGAAGACACCCCAAAAAATTTCAAGCGAAAAGGAGGCCGGAACAGACTTCACAACCATGAGTGTGCATGGCTTCATGGTCATGAAAGGCTCATAAAAAAATGGTCACTAGGATGCGGAAGATTTCACGACCATGCATAGATGCATAGGCATGGCTATGAACGACTTGGCAAAAATGAGTCGCCAAGACGCGGAAGACTTCATGGCCGTGCATGAATGCACAGGCAAGGCTGTGAACGGTTCGACGCAAGGCTTAACAGCCATGCATGGATGCACGGGCATGACCGTGAATGCACCAGAATCTTAGAAAAGCTCCATTCGACACGGGTCGATGCTCCCAGTAGTCTACGCACCCTCCGGACCATTTTATGGGAGTTATCAGCCCCTCATCCTCCACAATGGAGAAACTCCAACCGATGAATCTCACAACAAGGCCTACCAAAGTGCCGGGAATCGACCGGTACCACAACTGGTTGATCAATACTACCCAAGAGTTGGTCAACTGTTGGTATATATGCCCTCAGACCTAGTTTTGGTCCTTCTTTGTACTACTTAAACATTGATATTTCTTATATCATCCAGACATTGTCGTTATCAATGTTTGTCTACACCTGCGATAGTGTACTTATATGATAATGTCCGTGGAGATATATTGGATCTGTGCTCAAATGGTTGTCCCCAGTCAATGTACCTGAGTGGATATGGGACAGCTCTGGTACTTGTGAGACTGGTATATGGGCTGGTTAGGCACGAGGTGCTAACGCAGACATATGGGTATGTCAGTGGTGGATATACTAGACCGACCCGCTGTGAGGCAATGACTTGGTGTCATGAGTTATCTTCACAAGTGATAAGAGATGCATTGATCCCTTGACTTGAGGTCATTGACCATTCTATATGGTTAGGGACATGCTTTGATACAATCAAACACCTCGCCGTAGTTGGGAGGCAATAACGGTTGTCATTGAGCATGTCACGACACATATGAGAAGGTCAATGGACAGACAGAGGATTTGCCCCTTCCTACGGGAAGCTTGATATCCATGGAGCTCCTCTATGGTTCTATGACTGAAAGTGTATGGCCATACCCAGGTGAGAACCTGATTTAGTCATGACCATGTGATTGGGTGAAAACAAGTGATGGCACACTTGTCCAATCGGATATCAGTTCGGCAAAGAGACTGTAATGCATCCTTACCTAGTTGCGATGATGGGGATGTCGATGTCGATATCCATTCCAGTGACTTGGGTAGCAGCGATTGAAGGTTCCCACATAGGGGGCGAAACCCTAAAGTGGCGCAAACAAAAATGGGCAGCGGATTCAAGGGTTTCATAGGATCGATGAGCATGCATTATATGATCAACTTTTGAAGCATGAATAGAGAAGATGCGATTCATACCATGGCCATTTCTAGATGGCGCCTTGGAAGCAAGAGAACAACGAAGGTCTCCTCCAAATCGTCACACACAAGATGAGCGACGGCTTGCTTCTTGTCGTCCCTTGTGCTAGCAAGGATCGTCCAAGGTGTCTTTGATCGAAAGGAAAGGGAGAGAGCAACTCCTTGCTTGGCAAAAAAAACTTTCCTCTTGTCGTCTCAACTTCTCTACACGAGATGTCTCTACTCGTCCAAGCCAAGAGAGGGCGACAAAGGCGTGAAGAGGCGACGTGAGAGAGAGGTGGTCACGTTGTGACATGCTTTCTAAAAATAGAAAGCCAACAATTCATGCGACCATGAATTTTTCCCTCAATGCAAATTCCTCTTCAATTGAACCATGCGCTCATGTAATGAGCTGGTTCATTTCGGTTTGGCCCAAGACCAAATAAACCAAGCAATATGGTCTAGATCTCAATTAAACCCAAAGGCTCTTGATCTGACCGTCAATCTCTTGATGCTCTTGATCTGACCGATCCAGCATCCATTCTCTCAATCGAAGCTTACCGATCTTAAGCCCTAATCAATCAAACATGATCAGACCAGATCTCACTTACAATCAGAGATTAAATCCCTTTAAACTGAACCTGAACAATTCAGTCCACACGATCTGACTTAAGTAAGCCATTTCATCAAATTGTGCGACCCTGAGGGTTTCCTTTAAATGTCGGTAACAATAACTCACGTCATCACGATCAGTGAGGGGTATCTAGCAACACATCACTGTCTCCCGATATAAAGGAAAGAGTCTTCCAAGACTACACCCAAAAACAGCACAAGTGTGAATCAACTTCACTAAGCATACATATTTCCTTTGCCACTGGATGTTCTTATTGGACAAGCGTGTCAAGCTTGTAGCTCCAATATGATGAGCATGATTAGATCAGATGAACACAGTCATCTGGGGTATGGCCATACACTTTCTCATCATCTCATCCAGGGGGCCCCTTTAGAACATCACACTCCTTAAACAAGGAGACGGCAATCCTATGTCTATCACTAGTGCCCTAACCTGACTCAAGCTCACCATCCAAGATAGTCTATAATCATTATATTTCAAATGATATTGAACTATCTCAAAACAATGACAATCATCATTTAGAAACACAAGTGATCTCAAGTCAGAGGAAATGTGCCACTTGATACAATCAAGGAATATTCACATTGTGACAAGCAATTGAATATCCTAGTAGGGTCTGTCCAGTACATCCAATGTACCCATGAGTCTACATCTTATTCCATGCTCGAAGCATCCTATAAGATTAGAACACATACTAGTCTTAACCATATCAAGGCTGTCTCATGTTCACCAAGATACATCGACTAAGGACATATAGCATGTCAGCCTAGCTGAACAGCATTGAGACATTATTCAGAAGTATATCTATTGCAGCAGATAATATAACAAACTGAATAATAACCATGCCTTTATAAACATAAGAGTTTATTACATGATACTGATACAATCCTTAGGCTTCAAACATTACTCTTAAGGGCATACCCCAACAATCTCCCACTTGCACTTAATCTAATGGTTGAGAAATCTCAAACCCATATTATTACAGTGCTTCTCATGCTTCTGCTGCGCCAGAGGCTTAGTAAGCGGGTCTGCCAGATTGTCATCTGTATGTACCTTGCAGACTTTGATCTCCCCACGATCAATGATCTCCCTGATCAAATGAAACCATCTCTGTATGTGCTTGGACTGCTGGTGCGACCGTGGTTCCTTTGCCTGTGTGATTGCTCCAGTGTTATCACAGAAGATAACCAAAGGATCTGCACTCGAAGTAACAACACCAAGTTCTCTCACGAACTTACGAATCCACACTGCCTCCTTGGATGCTTCCGAGGCTGCAACATACTCGGCTTATGTTGTGGAATCAGCAACAGTTGACTGTTTGAAACTCTTCCACACCACTGCTCCTCCATTCAAGCTAAAAACATAGCCTGATTGCGATCGGAAATCATCCTGGTCAGACTGGAACGAAGCGTCAGTATATCCTTCAATACTGAGTTCTTCCTGACCACCATATATCAAGAACATATCTTTGGTTCTCCGCAGATATTTTAAGATGTTCTTGACCGCAATCCAGTGTGCCTGACCTGGATTACTTTGGAACCGACTGGTCACGCTTAACCCGTAAGCGACGTCTGGGCGAGTACACAACATCGCATACATTATGGACCCAATAGCCGAAGCATAAGGCGTATTGTCCATTTCATCTTTCTTAGTCTGTGTTTGTGGACACTGACTCTTTGAAAGATTCAGACCATGTCTGACTGGAAGATATCCTCTTTTAGAATTCTCTAAATGAAATCTCTCCAGGACTTTATCGATGTAAGTACTCTGGCACAGCCCGAGAAGCCTCTTAGATCTATCCCTGTAGATCTTCACACCTAACACATAGGCTGCTTCTCCTAGATCTTTCATCTGGAAACATTTCCTTAACCATGCCTTAACCGCATGCATTTCAGGAATGTCATTTCCAATGATCAAGATATCATCGACGTAGAGGACTAGGAAAGTAATCACGCTCCCACTAAACCTCTTATATACACACGGGTCATCCTCGTTCTTGATGAAACCAAATTCAGTGACTGATTCATCAAAATGAATATTCCAGCTTCTTGATGCTTGTTTAAGTCCATAAATAGACTTCTTTAACTTGCATATCTTATGACGATCTGATGGATTAGTGAAACCTTCTGGTTGTGTCATATACACATCCTCATCCAGATTTCCATTCAGGAAAGTTGTTTTCACATCCATTTGCCAGATCTCATAATCATAATATGCTGCTATCACGAAAAGAATCCGAATAGACTTAAACATAGCTACTGGTGAGAAAGTTTCATCATAATCTATCCCGTAGATTTGTTTGAAACCTTTCGCAACTAGCCTGCCTTTATAGGTAACCACGTTACCATCCATGTCAATCTTCTTCTTGAAGATCCATTTACAGCCTATAGGGATAACTCCCGGAGGCGGATCAACCAAATCCCAAACTTGGTTATCTGACATGGAGTCCATCTCGGCTCGCATAGCTTCAAGCCATCTCGCTGACTCCGGTCCACTGACCGCATCCGCATAAGTGAGGGGTTCATCATGATCAATGATGTAGACTCCGTCATAGCGCTCAGGCTGTCGACGGATCCTTCCCGATCTTCGCGGTTCCCGTGATATCTGAGCCTCAGGTTGTTCAATAACCTGTTCTACCGGCTCAGGCTCATCCAACTGTGCTTGAGCACTTTGTCCTTCTTCTGGATTCTCATCCAACTTTATTTCTCTCCCACTGGCCTCTTGTAGAAGAAACTCCTTCTCAAGAAATATGGCCTCCGAGCAACAAACACCTTGTTCTCTTTGGGATCGAAGAAATAATAACCCTTAGTTTCCTTAGGGTAACCGACAAAGATACATTTGTCAGATCTGCTCTCTAGTTTCCCAGAGGCGAGCTTTTTGACATAAGCTTCGTAGCCCCAGATCCTGATAAATGTCAAGCTTGGCTGTTTCCCATACCATAACTCATATGGCGTCTTTGAAACGGCCTTGGATGGCACTCGGTTTAGTACCTTTGCAGCTGTTTCCAGTGCAAATCCCCAAAAGGAGTATGGAAGAGTAGCCTGACTCATCATAGAACGAACCATATCAAGTAACGTTCTATTTCTCCTCTCAGACACACCATTCCATTGGGGTGTTCCTGGCGGAGTGAGCTGTGAGATAATCCCACACTCCTTCAGATAGTCAGTAAACGCATGACTTAGGTATTCTCCACCTCGATCAGAACGAAGTGCCTTGATATTTCGGCCTAGCTGATTCTGTACTTCATTCTTGAACTCTTTGAACTTGTCAAAAGATTCACTTTTATGTCTCATTAAATAGACATACCCGTATCTACTGAAATCATCAGTAAAGGTAATGAAGTACTGATAGCCACCTCTGGCATGTTTACTAAATGGCCCACACACATCACTGTGTATAAGGTCAAGTAAACCTGAAGCCCTTTGACCTTTGTGAGGAAAAGGTGACTTCGTCATTTTACCCATTAAACAAGCCTTGCATGTATCAATCTCCTCATAGGAGAATGATCCCAGCAGTCCATGATCATGCAACCGCTTAATGCGTTTCTTGTTAATATGGCCTAAACGACTATGCCATAGCAAGGTGCTGTCATCAGCATACTTGGCTTTCTTAATATCAATATTTTGTATAGAACATTCCATGTCCAACATGAATAACCCATTGTTAATTGAACCAGTTGCATAAACAATATTATCTAAAGATAAAACACACTTTGAAATATTGCATTCAAAGGAAAATCCCTTCCTGACAAGAGCAGGAATAGAGATAATATTTTTAGTAATACTGGGAACAAAATAACAATTGTCTAGTTCCAATACAAGTCCAGATGGTAAAGAAATGAAATAGTCTCCTACAGCAACAGCAGCAACCCGTGCCCCGTTTCCAATGCGTAGGTCCACCTCATGCTGTCCCACCTGCCTTCTTCTCTTGAGTTCCTGTACATTTGAACAAATGTGAACTCCACATGCAGTGTCCAACACCCATGATATAGAAGAAGAAAACATGACCTCAGTCACAAAAATACCTGAGCCAGAAGCGAAGCTTCCCCTCTTATCTCCTTGGAGCGCTTTACAGTCCTTTTTCCAGTGACCCAGCTGGCCACAGTGGAAACATCTGTATTCCTTGGACCGCTTCACCTTTTGTTTCAGAGCCTTGCTGTAATTCTTGACAGGGGTCTTGCCCTTCTTCCCCTTCTTCTTGTTCCTAGAAGGAACCATTAAGACAGAGGTCGAAGGCTTTCCCTTCAGAGTTTCCTCAGTAGTCAAGAGCATATTCAGCAGCTCTGCCGGAGTACAATCGATTTTGTTCATATTAAAGTTAATAATGAACGCGTCGAATGAAGGCGGGAGAGACTGCAGAATAATGTCTACAGCAAGCTCCTGATTGATGGTATGCCCCAGTTTCTCTAGAGCTTCCTTGTGCCCAATCATCTTGAGCACATGAGCTCCCACTAGGCTCCCTTCAGCCAGTTTGCTCTGAAAGAAAAGTTTTGTCAGATTATAGCGTTCTGTCCTCGCCTGTGCAGCATACAGCATCTTGAGGTTTGCTATCATGTCTATAGCAGACATATCCTCATGCTGACGCTGCAGCGGTGGCGTCATAGACGCTAGCATCAGGCAAGCGACATCAATGCTATCATTGACGTGCTTTTCATAGGCTTCCCGAACCGCCCTTGCGGCGTTCGGGGTGGGCTGAGGCGGTATCGCCGTCTCGAGGACATACAGTTTCCTCTCTGCCTTAAGAACGATCTTAAGGTGTCCGTACCAGTCTGAGAAGTTCGGCCCAGCAAACTTCTCCCTTTCCAGTAGGGATCGCACATTGAAGCTCATGGTGTTCGTTGCTGCAGGTATCTACAACAATGCAAGAACAACAAGGTCAGTATCAATGTTAAGAATCAATCAGGACTTAAGAAAGATTCTTTTTCTCACTATTTTATCTGGCTGAAAAATCCAGCAAAACAGCCCGAAAGAGTAGAACTCTTTTAGTGAGATGGGATCCAGATTTCATACTTGGTCTCCGCGTCCCGCTCAGGCGAGATAAGATGCACAGAGAGTACAAGCACTAATCTCTGGTAGGCTGCCCTAGCCAATCGCCAACCCGTGCGATTCCCCTTCATCTGGGCAATCCAGCAGACTGTGCCAACTGAGTTGGTACAACACAATCTCTGACCCCACAGATGGCTGCCTCCATGTGCTACCATATGCGCCACATATGTAGGCTACATGGTCAAGCTAACCCGACCTACTCCCTGGACCACCACGTGCTATGCTGAGCAACGAGAAGCGATAAATCCCTTCTCTGTAACACGCAGGTGTAATCCCGCACCGTCTGAAGATAGATGGACGTGCCCACTGAGTGGGTACAACACGGCTCCAACGATAATCAGAACAGTGAGGTTTCGCGTCAGAAGGCTAACGAGATATTTTAGCGTTGAATTTTAACGGTCTTTTATCTTCTTCACTATCATGCAATTCCTATGGTGATAGCAGAAGATAAATAAATCATGCTGTTCTACTTATTTAAACAATAAAAGAAAGCATGGATCTTATGTGGTAAAAGCCCATAGCCTAAGTAAGACCTTAAGATACTTAAGTCTTCACTTGCTTTTCTTCATGGGACTTTAGCTGCTCATCTGGCCCAAACCAGGGCCCAAGCGCCATTTGCAGCTGAGGTGCGCCCACCAGGGAAAATGCGCCTGGTCCCAGAGTCGAACCCTGGACCTCCCACCTGGTCAAGCCACTACTGCATGCGCCTTTGCCAAGTGTGCTCTGTGCTCTTGTCTGATTAACTTACAAATTAATCTATCTAGACAAGATTGACTCGCAGGTCAATTACATTTTATAAATTAATTAAACTGTGATTCGCAGATCACAGAAATAAGAATTAATTTACAATAAAATTCCAGGCACGCAGGCCCCAGCACAGCACACATTAAACGGGCAGCCCACATAAGATTAAATAAACATACATATGGCATCCAATCAGCATGTGATCCAATCATGAAAAATAAAATTTTGAAAAAACCCCATTGAGATTAATTTTATTTTTCCTTATTTGCCCTACAACCTTACAACGGTCCATTACTAGGGATCCACTCATCCAACCTAGTCAGATCCACTGCCCTTGCATGCACCAAGTCCTAACTGACTTGAGTCGACCGAAAGGTCAACCATGCATGCGCCAGGGCTGAACAACCCTCATGAGATCTGGCAAGCGGGTGTGACCCCGGGCCTAACTCATGTGTGTTCACTATTCGTCTCAATCAGACATCGCTACACGCCTGTCTGCAGTCGACCTGTAGCCACCAGATGCTCGCGCACAGGTGCTATCTGGTCAACCCATCAAGGCTGTCAGATGGTCTGATCAGACTATTGGATCTAACCTAGGGGATGACTTCAACCCTAATAACCCGTCTAAGGGTTTACAGTAAGGCCTTAGATCTATAGTGAGTCGCGCATGTCATATAGTTTTGATAAAACAAAGATGCGCCTACATGCCAATATACATGCGCAAATGAAACATAAAATAGGTTTCGGCATGATACAAGTTAACATGATAAATTTACGCATGATATAGATCTAAGCATTCATGGAACACAAAATCAAAGCAATCATATAAATATGCATGTAACCTCCTCTGATACCAATTGAAGGTTCCCACATAGGGGGCGAAACCCTAAAGTGGCGCAAACAAAAATGGGCAGCGGATTCAAGGGTTTCATAGGATCGATGAGCATGCATTATATGATCAACTTTTGAAGCATGAATAGAGAAGATGCGATTCATACCATGGCCATTTCTAGATGGCGCCTTGGAAGCAAGAGAACAACGAAGGTCTCCTCCAAATCGTCACACACAAGATGAGCGACGGCTTGCTTCTTGTCGTCCCTTGTGCTAGCAAGGATCGTCCAAGGTGTCTTTGATCGAAAGGAAAGGGAGAGAGCAACTCCTTGCTTGGCAAAAAAAACTTTCCTCTTGTCGTCTCAACTTCTCTACACGAGATGTCTCTACTCGTCCAAGCCAAGAGAGGGCGACAAAGGCGTGAAGAGGCGACGTGAGAGAGAGGTGGTCACGTTGTGACATGCTTTCTAAAAATAGAAAGCCAACAATTCATGCGACCATGAATTTTTCCCTCAACGCAAATTCCTCTTCAATTGAACCATGCGCTCATGTAATGAGCTGGTTCATTTCGGTTTGGCCCAAGACCAAATAAACCAAGCAATATGGTCTAGATCTCAATTAAACCCAAAGGCTCTTGATCTGACCGTCAATCTCTTGATGCTCTTGATCTGACCGATCCAGCATCCATTCTCTCAATCGAAGCTTACCGATCTTAAGCCCTAATCAATCAAACATGATCAGACCAGATCTCACTTACAATCAGAGATTAAATCCCTTTAAACTGAACCTGAACAATTCAGTCCACACGATCTGACTTAAGTAAGCCATTTCATCAAATTGTGCGACCCTGAGGGTTTCCTTTAAATGTCGGTAACGATAACTCACGTCATCATGATCAGTGAGGGGTATCTAGCAACACATCACTGTCTCCCGATATAAAGGAAAGAGTCTTCCAAGACTACACCCAAAAACAGCACAAGTGTGAATCAACTTCACTAAGCATACATATTTCCTTTGCCACTGGATGTTCTTATTGGACAAGCGTGTCAAGCTTGTAGCTCCAATATGATGAGCATGATTAGATCAGATGAACACAGTCATCTGGGTATGGCCATACACTTTCTCATCATCTCATCCAGGGGGCCCCTTTAGAACATCACACTCCTTAAACAAGGAGATGGCAATCCTATGTCTATCACTAGTGCCCTAACCTGACTCAAGCTCACCATCCAAGATAGTCTATAATCATTATATTTCAAATGATATTGAACTATCTCAAAACAATGACAATCATCATTTAGAAACACAAGTGATCTCAAGTCAGAGGAAATGTGCCACTTGATACAATCAAGGAATATTCACATTGTGACAAGCAATTGAATATCCTAGTAGGGTCTGTCCAGTACATCCAATGTACCCATGAGTCTACATCTTATTCCATGCTCGAAGCATCCTATAAGATTAGAACACATACTAGTCTTAACCATATCAAGGCTGTCTCATGTTCACCAAGATACATCGACTAAGGACATATAGCATGTCAGCCTAGCTGAACAGCATTGAGACATTATTCAGAAGTATATCTATTGCAGCAGATAATATAACAAACTAAATAATAACCATGCCTTTATAAACATAAGAGTTTATTACATGATACTGATACAATCCTTAGGCTTCAAACATTAGCCTTAAGGGCATACCCCAACAGCGATGCACTGCTAGGTGCCACTCACTGCTTGTGGTGACCTTAGGTAAGCACTACCAACATCAAAGGAACCTACAGGGTCGCACACCAAGATACTCGAGTTCTCGTATTGATCGAGAAGCCTTATGATCGAGTTATTGGATAACTCGGATCTATTTGGGAGATTTCATCAGCACCAATGGGCCTGATGAGATGGAAGAGAGTTATTGGAGCCAAACTTCATTTTTGGCAGGTTGACCCGAATTTGACCATGGTAGGTCACATTTGACTTTGGGTTGCATTGGATTGGATCCAATTGCTTAATCAACCCATGTAATGAAGTTTGAGCTTGCTCATTATCCAATGAGGCCCAATAACAAGTTGTCATGAAGAGATAATGGGCTAAAAGGGTATAATGGGGAGAAAACTTATCCCATTGGCACCTAGGGGTTTAATGGGGATAAGTTGGCACAATTTGCTTCTTTAGGAAGCATTATGCGCCTCCCCCTTCTTCCTTAGATGGTATGCTTGCCTCTATGGCAAGTCTTGGGGCTGATATGGTTGCATAGACTTCTTTGGAAGGTCTTTGGCACATATGGTTAATAGGAAAAGGTTTATGGAAAGCTCTTGGAGAGTTTCCTTAACCCTAACCCTAATTGCCACCCTTCTCATACCCTTGCCGCATACTCCCATGATAATTGCACCCAACCCTTGTTTTGCCGCCCCCTAAAGCCTCTATATATCTAGGATATGCGAGAGGCACAAAATATGATTATCTCTTGGCGTGAGCAAAATTGAAGGGGAAAAGAACAATAAGGAGTTGGCGCAATATCCTTCTTCCACTTGAGGGCCGCAACTCATCTACTTCTTCATCTCTTCTTGGCGCAAGGAGACTTGAAGTTGTTGGCTTCTTCTTCTTAGCCGCAATTCTTCTCCATCTCCTCCTCTTGGCGCAAAATTGGAGGAAGGCTTGGCGGCATCATCTCCCCTTCCTCTTCACCTTGGCGCATCTTCCCTTGAAGGTGGCGCAAGTGGTGCTGAAGGAGACAAAGGCTTGGATCTTCTTCCCGAGGCTAGCACCGGGCATGGAAGAAGAGAGCTCGAGGCATCCGTGTGTGCGAGACTGCAGAGGGCGAACGCTTGGGTGCCTACCTCGACATCGCCCTCGTCTTGCTCTTAAGTTATTTTCTATCTCATCGTGTCGACTCCCACGCTTGACGATCTTCACTGGGTTTTTGGGACTAGCCTATTTCGGGGATATTCTTCCGCTGTGCAATGTATATGTGTTGTAATGACTCTGAAAAGTTGTAAAATATCCCCAGGGTTTGCCAACATCAACACCATACAAAATTAGCCCATCATCAGTAGGTTTTGTTGTTTCATCGCAGCTTGCTCGAAGATGGTGTTACGATCCACGATGGCCCAATAAGGCCTAGCCCATGCGCCAGCTTCATGTTCTCGTTGCTGCCATAGTCGGTAGTCCTTTTGTACCTAGGTAATTAGGATTTTATTCTAGCATCTTTTGACCCCCTTTTTGGGTGTTACATGGTAGTTGACTTATCCAACAACCCTTATCATGTGTTTGGTGTTAGCTTCCCTTCTTACTCTATAAAAGATGGGCGGAGACTAGAGTGTTTTTCAGTTTTTTATACAGTAGTAGCTTCTTAGTGCGGAAGTCTAGTAGGTCTAGATTAACTCTGTGAGAGTTGTGAGAGTGCTTGAAGTCGCGCCTAGTGAGGTTCCTACCTATCATTGTAAGCTTTTATGTTTTCTCAGCACAATAATCAAGTTTTCGGAGCAATACCTATTCCCTCCTCATTACTTCTTCAATTCTATGTGTTTTGGATTTGTTTTACGCTTCCATGCCTTAACCTTCATCCCTAATGGAATAACCCATTCTTGAGCAGTGATTGGTGTCCAGGACGAGCTAAAGCCCAATTCTTCGCTATCTCATGAAGGAAGTCCTAGCTGTGTTGCTTGGTTGCTTAAAAATTGGCTCTACGAGAGGTTAATACTATTTTGAGTGTAGTTTTCATGTCGTTTCTCCTCGAAATATTTGGTATTGCTCAAATACATATATGCGTAACATTTCCATCGGGTTTTCTTTGAGGTTTCCCTCCGATCACGTTTTATCTTTCCTCGTCTAAAGACCCTCTCATATTTTTAGCATCATGGTCTCCATTACCCTATAGTATTGAACCTAAGGACCATCTGACCTACACTTCCACTACATCAATAGTGGAGCACATCCATGTCGTATAGCCATGGTCTGCCTAGTAGGACTTGTGCGGCATCCATAGTTATGACGTCACACCAGATTTGCCCTTCATAGCTACCATACTATAAGGGGATAAGGCTCCTATGGGTCACAAGTACACTTGTTTGGTTGACCCAAGAGATTTGGTAGGGGATTGGCTGAGTCTCTATCTTAAGCTTAAATTTGGTGACAGTAAAGTGGGAGACTGCGTTGCGGCTACTACCCCAATCTATCACTACTTTGCACATGTCTTCATTGCATTTTGTGTAAGTATGGAAGATACTATTTCTTCGCCAATCATTAGTGGGTGAGGGTTGGATCAAGGTACACCTAATAACTCCTAAGGTATTTTGGGTTGACTCCTCACTACTATCATATTTTTATAAATATTATATTTTTTTTAAAAAAAATTTGACCACCAAAGCAGTTTAGCCAAACATCTTTTAACTTTTGCAACCAACTGCTTTTCAACCAGCACTTTTTCAAATAGCAAAAGCTAAAAGTTTTAGCTATGCCAAACAGAGCCTTAGTCTTCTAAGATTTGACATTCAGAGTCAGGGTCATGAAGGTCTTGATGACTAGAAGTTTGAGTTTCCTCAATATGGTACATGAGCTTCTTAGGACATATCTTCATAATGTGTCTAGGTTGCTTATATTCATGACTAATAACCCTAGTTGAGTCTTGGAAGACAGTGGGTTTGAGTCGAGAAGTGTTGGAGCTAGAAGGGTTAGAGGGTCAAGGGGTACTAAACTCTCTCCTAAAAGCTTTCTTAATGTCTTGCTCAACTTCCTTGGCTCTAAGATGGGAAACCTCTATGGAATCTATTTGGTAGTAGGTAAGGCCCTACCTAATTTCATATCTAAGTCCATTTTTGTAGCTACTCAAGGAAAATTGGGGATCTTCTCTCATTCCATTTCTAAGGAGCAACTCATCAAAATAGGCAGTTTATTGGTCTACAGTCAAGGCTCCTTGGGTTAAGCTACTGACTTGGTCATACAACTTGGTTTGAAAGTATGAAGGGGCATACTTCAGTTTATGTTGTTGACGCATCTCTATACAACTATCTATGGGTGGCCGGTTGAATCTCTCTATGTTCTTTATATTGGCCCAGTACAACCTAGCATTTCCCTCAAGAAAACACTTGGCAAACCGAACTTTACTATGTTCGAGCATCATGCTCCAGTCAAAGTACTACTCGAGCTTAGTGACCCAATCTAGAAAGTCACAGGGGTCTACGGAAGCACTAAAGAAGGGGGGGGGGGGGGTTGAGTTTGATGGTGCGATGCACCTCATCCTCCCTAAACCTTGGTTGAGGTGGAGTTGGAGCATGTTGTCCATTCCGCTTAGGTTGTTGATTAGTTCCCACATGAGTTGGGGTATGGGATGGTTCACTAGAAGTTTGGCTTTGAGACCTCTCACTAGAATGAAAGTCTTGGGATAGTTGGTTGAGACTTTGGGTAGGGGCACATACTTGATTGCTCAAATTGGTGACCAACTCAGTCAAGGCAGTTAAGTCCATTGTTGGGTTTTGTCTTGTTGTTGAGTTTTAGATCGGGTTTCCATTGGTGTTTTGAAAAAGATAAAGATTTTGAAAATAAAGTCCAAAGATGACAAATGTATAGATAGTCTATTATGATTCCAAATTCTCTACAACACCTAAGTCCAAAAATTGCCTAGAAGTAGAAAATAAGTTTTGGCTTAAAATTCTAATCTAAGGCTAGCTCTAATACCAAAGCTGATGTAGGTGGTGGGATCAAACATTTAAACAACGAAGTTGAAAATCGATTTTGATAATAAGTAGATAATAGGGAAAATTGATTTTAACTAATGGATTTTGAAAACTATTTTTTTTGTAGTGTTAATAATAGTGTAAAAACTGAGAATTATACTAAGGAAAGCTGTAAATGTTGAAAGTAAACTTATAGAGTAGCCCTTGAGAATTCAAGGTCTGTACTTCCCGATCTTCACTAGATTGGAGGAGCTTACAAACAACCATAAGCCTGATCCGTATATGCCATGGATTTTAGTACAAATTAAGGGCCAAGGGGGAGGTTAAGCCTCACAAATTCCCTTGCTAATCCTAAGGAGACTAAGTCTCTGTTGCCTTGGAAGGAAAGAAAACACTAAAGAAAGGAAGCAACGGAAGAGAGAAAAACACAATGGATGGAAACCCTCTTTCACGTGCCCATCATGTGAGTTGAATGGGAAGGGAGGGCAAGCTTGCTTGTTGTGGGAAGCAACGACAAGGGCGACGACTGAAGGAGGAGGGTTGGACGATGACAGTTGAAGGAGGAGGTAGCAGCAGCGACGACGATGGTGAGAGGACGCAAGTGACGGCGACAGTGACGGTGGAAGGAGGCAGCGACGATGATTTGGGTTGGAGAATGATGGGGGTAGAGACCATGAACCAAGGTAATACAAGTGGAGCCAAGGCTACCATAGTCAAAGGCCCCACAAGTACCCTTTCCTTTTGTTGTTATTTTATTGCATCATTGTAGAATAGATCCACCCTTTAATTACACTAAGTAGTTACATTCACTAGGTTTCGCCATTTGATGTATGGTAGGTTAGTGCATCCAATTAATGTAATAGATTAGGTCAACTCAATTTTGGGATTAAGTCAAGATTAAATCAATCGAAGTCAAAGAGGGCACCAAGATCAACCAGCCCCTAAGGTACAAGCACCCTCAACAAGCTCCCCAAGCTTTCACCCATCCTAATTGGCATCCATGTGGTTTTTGTCCTCATCCCCAACCACCACTTTCCCTTTGGAGCAAAGGGGACAAAACGCAGCTTTCACCAGCCATTCCAGCAGCTCCCATGAAGATAAATTGTCAGTCATTCAATGCAAGAAGACAACCAACACTCCACCAACACAAGTGCAGAATTGTGTCTTCCCAAATGAGGAAAGTCCAACTCCATTCTTCAAGAGGATCAAGGGAAGGATCAGCCCATTGAATGCCCCAACAGGTAGCTGACTTCTCCCTTACCCCTTTGAAGAAAGCCTCAAGGGAAATCCAAGGAGATTAGACCACAAACAGGGAAGGTTTCAGCTCCATCAATGTGCCAGCCCAAGTTGCAGAATTTTGAATTGTTTGACCTTGTGTTTGTGCCTAGGGCCTTGTTCTCCGTTTGGCTGCTCATTATAACCTTGTAAACTATCTTGATGAAGGTTAGAGTTGAATATTTTGAAAAAATACTGAAGCTTGTGTCTTCTAGTGGTGCATGTGATGCCATCAACTCTCCTCTCTTCTAAATCCTACCAAGACCTCTTTCTCCTTCTCATCTTCAACCAAGGACTCCACCTCTTGTCCATCTCCTGAGATCTGAAGCTCAAGCATCCATTCACCCTTAGCTGTAAGGAGTCTTCAGCCCCCAAGAGAAAGGAGCTACTCAAACCGAGACTCAACATGAGGATGACTCCATCATGCCGAGACCTTGAAGGACCCTTCCAAGGAAGCTGAGTTTTCTTCTACCTTCATTGTTGTTTCCTTGCTGTTCTTGGACACCCCTCTACACTCACGCCATGGCATTTGTAGGTTGCGCAAGGATGCAAGGAAGGGCAAAACATGGAGCTTCCTCCCTCCCCTCTCTAGATAGGTAGTCTTCTACATGTTAGCAAGGGAACTTGAGAGGACTAGCCTCCCCCTTGACATATAATTTGTATGAATCGATGGATTGTGATTGTTTTGCAATGATCATTCAACCTTCACCGCTGAGAAGGGATGGTATGCCCTTTCAACTCCCAAAGGGCACAAGGTGAGCTCTCTTCTTGAATGTTATGCATGTATTGTTTCAATACTCCTTAGCTTAATCCTAGCACATGGTAATTTTCAGCTTTCATTGAAATATGCACTATTCCTTCCATCCAAAGAAACAACGGAAAGCAACATTTTTCTTTCTTTCTACTATGGATTCCTTCCAAGGAAACATAGCCTAAGAGAGAAAGAGGGGAGGGCAAAGGGATGCGCCACTCCTTGTCCTCAATCCTTGCGCAAGCTTCAAACAAATATTTTGATTAGTGTAAGAAAGATAGTTATTAAAACAAACAAGGGTTCAAGGGGAAAGACTTAGCCGAAAGTGGAGAACTCTTCATGATGTCGAGAGTTTAAGAGATTTGAGGGATCCTTGTGGTTGCACAAGTTGTAGAAGGAGTTGTCTTCTTGTTAGAGTTTCAGTAGAGAAGAAGAGGGCAGAAGGACTCGGCCCTTGGGGAAACAAATGAGCGACACAAGCACTCAATGACGACACAAGCACCACTTGTAGAAACTACTTGACAATATCATTCAACAATGTGTAATGCATGATGGGGCTACAATTTATAGGCTAAGCTAGAGGGTGGGCAAGGTGGTCATTTGCCCCTTTGCATCTATTACAAAAGTGGAGAGAAAATTTCAGCATTTAAGACAAAGTGTGAATACAATAAATGGTTGATGCTTTCTTCCTTTGGCTCATGTTTCTTTGGCAATTCTTTGAATTTCAAATGAGGCTCAGAGGGCTCCTTGCTGTGGATAAAATGGTGTCATTCCTTGTTTGTTGTTTGTGCATTAATGAGGGCTTTTGAAATTTGAATAACTTCCAAAGGAGCTTGGGTGGCAAGATGAGATGGAATCTTCTAATAAATGTCCTCCTTTGATTTTGGATCTTGATTGATGATGATTTCAAATTCTTGCTTTGCTTGGCCTGATTTGTTGGTGCATATCCTTGGTTTGATTGCTGGGGTGGCTGATTGATTCAAAGAGGGTGACGTCCAACAAATGTAGAAGTTGAGTTGGCAAGTGAGTTGATCAAGGTCTTGAATTGAAGTTGGAGTTGAAGTCTTCTTTCCTTTCTCGAGCTAAGCTTGTTGAAGTGAGGGTTGAGCTGACTTATAGCTTGGTTGAGTTGCCAAAAAATGTAGCAAATGCAAGGCTGCACTTTTCTACCATGATGCAAGAGTACATAAAGAGTGTTCATGAATTACAATGCACGACCTACCATATATGGACTTTCCCTATATGATGACTATATGATGCATGGTTTATTTTTGGGTGGAACTATTCTATAATGCCATGTAAGAAAAAGAAAAGGTGGACTCTAAGCGAACCCATATCGAGGGGGTTTCCTCCGTGTCCAAGCATAAGCATATCTCCTTAGAGCAGGGTTACTGCCTCCATCACATTAAAACCATAATACAATAAAGTCAAACTAGTACAAGAAAAGAAAAACATAAATGTCAAACCACAAAATAAACATACTATAACACATTTGTATTAAAGTCAAAGTACAATAAAATGACAACATCATCTTATACATTCACAAGACATAATTAGTCCACATTGCAGATGCCATAGAATCTCTAAGTGCAATCCCTTTCCTAGTATCTTCATCTAATCTTTCTTATCCAAAAGCATTTTGGCTTCTTGTATTTACTATTTCCTCATCAACTTTAGCAATGATGCTTGCATCAGGATTAACACCCATTAAGTAGTTGTGTAAAACACAACATGCAAGGATAATTTGAATATATGTCCTAATAGAATAACAGGGTTCTGTACCATTTGCTATAATCGAAAATCTCTTCTTCAATACATCAAAAGCTCTATCAATAACATTTTGAGCAAATGAATGTCGATGGTTAAATATTTCATTCGTATTTTCTGGAGCATGTTTACTATATTCTTTCAAGTGATAGCGGACTCCACTATAAGGTGTAATAAGAAAACTTTTAATCCCAAAGTAGGCATTACCTAAATAATATTTTCCTACAACAACAATATATGATTTAATATTAAAAATAAGGACTATCAAGGGTAGTTTTAATGAATGAAGGTTAGGAATTTACCTATTGTAATTTTTAAGTTATCGAATCTAGTGTGGGCATCTTTCAATATCCGTGAGTCAGATACTCTCCCTTCCCAACTAGGAAGGATGTAAGTAAATTTCATATCAAAAGT
The DNA here is from genome assembly GCA_027563935.2 of Costus lasius. NCBI lineage: Eukaryota > Viridiplantae > Streptophyta > Magnoliopsida > Zingiberales > Costaceae > Costus > Costus lasius. The sequence continues at coordinate 66,154,890 of CM050448.1, read as the reverse complement.
ACATGGTGCCAAAACATTTATCTTTGGTCAGTTTTTTCTTCCCCTATATCTAAGTGTATCTTTAGACAGTACTCTTACACGAACATGTGTCTCGTTAATAGCTCCTGTACAGTCCTGTAGTTTTATACAATCGATTTAACAATTGAAATAGGGTTGTTCATACTAATATACTTTTCAAATACTATATCTTGAAATACGGATATAATCTATTCATATTGCATATATGAGGAGGATCTATTGTACCATCAGGTTGTTTGATAAACTGTGTCAGCTAATAATAGCTCTCAACACTTCATAAAAGTGATAACTAATACTTCTAAGAGTACGATGAAAGAAAAAGCAAGGTTCTCTATTCTTGGCATTATGGGCAACCAAATATAAGAACTTTGCAACTTTTTCCTCAACACTAGAATTTCTTGTGTCATTGACTATATTTTGGCCTCATAGAATCTCACAAATGAAAAAAAGTCATCCTTACTCATTCTTAAAATGTTATGACAAAATTGATCCATACTAGTTAATTTTTTTAAAATTCCAAACCGCTTGCTATCCCTATATTCAGCACTCTCTATTAATGGCTTATCCACATACAATGAGTTTAATAATAAAAGGTGGAGTTGGTGCAATAGTGCAACACAAACTCTATAGATGCCATTTGAAAAAGCCTAAGTTGGTGGTTGTGCATTTGAATAAATCTCTTGTTTTTGTTACTCATTCGAGCCATTCAAATAAAACCTATAAATGAAAAGAAAATCTAGTTAACAATATAATAATAAAATTCAAACTAATTTTTGAAATGAGTGTGAATATACTATTGTAAGAGAAGAACATTTATAGATGCTATTCAGGAAAGGACAATTCAAGATAGATTTTATTTTATAGAAAACAAGAAGTTGAAATGCAGGTTACAAACTTGGAGAAAAGGAAAAGAATGACATGCTCAAAGCATGAACTGGAATGACATAATTAATCTTCCAAGTGCTTGAACTACAAATGGAATGACATGCTCAAAGCATGAAAGTTATTGAAATTTTAACCCGATAGTATGGTTCTACGAATTTTGATGAAAGAAATGTCTATTTGCATCTTGTAGCGTATAACTATACCCTTCATAAAGAAATTCCATACCACATCAGTTATGTAATCCAAGAGTGAGTTAATGTACAAATAAATCATCTGATTCGTGGATAAATTAAAATAATCCATTAATATGAACAAATCCAAGTATAAAAATGAATATAAGTGAACCTAACTAGGTGAAGATGAATAACTTGATTAACTAGTTGATACCAAACATCATCAAACTCTTGCTTAAATGAGATAGGGGAGGATCAAAACCTTTCTGCATGAGAAGATATATGGAGGGTCAAAACCGAATGAGCAATGATTTTGAGGACAAGCAACGACGACGGCGAGAAGGGGAAAGAAACAGTTGCAAGTCTACAAATGTTAAATTTTGCAAAATAATTTTGGAAAATTCAGAATTTATGTTTTCAAATTTCTATGATTTTTCTGGAATTTTTGGGAATTTATAATAGGATAAAATGATTAAGTTTAAATTCCATACCACATCAATTATGTAATCCAAGAATGAGTTAATGTACAAATAAATCATCTGATTCGTGGATAAATGAAAATAATCCATTAATATGAACAAATCCAAGTATAAGAAGGAATATAAGTGAACCTAACTAGGTGAAGATGAATAACTTGATTAACTAATTTATACCAACATCATCAAACTCTTGCTTAAATGAGATAGGGGAGGATCAAAACCTTTCTGCGCGAGAAGATATAAAGAGAATCAAAATTGAAGGAGCAATGATTTTGAGGACAAGCAACGACGGTGGTGAGAAGGGGGAAGAAACAGCTGCAAGTCTACAAATGTTATAACCCAAAATTTTGTAAAATAATTTTGGAAAATTCAGAATTTATGTTTTTGAATTTCTATGATTTTTTTGGAATTTTTGGGAATTTTTAATAGGATAAAAGGATTAAGTTTAAATTAAAAACCTAATATAGGGACGTCAAGGCTCGAACCCGCATTACGCTAGAAGTTCTAGTTCAGTTGAACCACTAGGTTGTTTTGCGATTTGATATCAAACCGCATCAGTGTTTTATTATTCGGGTATTGGGTTGATTTTGGATGACGAGCGAACTCGTCGTCTTCCCCGACCTTTGCGGTGACTGAGTCACCGCCACATCCTTGCTATTCTGGGACACGTCTTGCATCTATTTTAGAGGGCTTCTACTCGTTTGGAGGATAATAGAACCCTAGTCTCTCTTCGAGCTTGGATACGCCGCTAGGAAGGAGAAATCGAGCTCAAACCAGTCGCCGGAGTTCGAGAAGCACTGCCTCAAGCTTTAGTCTTCCAGCGCCTCCATCGACACGAGTTCCCTATTCCAAGGCTATGATACAGCGTCGTAGCAAGGTATCCTTTCTTTCCTGTGGATTTGATAAAGTTGTGGTAGGTTTTAGCTGGGTTTTGTGTGTCAGCAGCGGCAGCACCACCGTCGATACATTCGGTTGCATTGAATGCTTCGACCGTGAGTCGAAAGATAGCCACAGCCACCGTCGATACATTCGGTTTGATTTTAGGGTTTGGTGTGGTTTATTTGGAAGTAAACCCAGCTCACTGAGTTTTGAAATTGATTTGAACCAGCTCAACAGATTGAACGGTTCAATTTCAATTTTGACCCAGTTCTAGCTTTTGGTCCGGTTCGACCCTAATCCAGTTGAATCCTGGCCGGTTCAGGTAGCCATTGGAAAGCTTATGAAAATGCATATCCAATGGTATCTTGTGTGTCCTTAGATGACTTGTATAATTTGTGTAATTTAGGTTCAAAGTGTCGGTTTGGCTTGGTTTAGGTTGAATATAGCCGGTTCACTGCAATCTTGTGTGGTTCAGTGGGTTCTGTGTCTGGTTCACTGGATCCAAGGTTGGTTCCCTAGGTTTTAGGGTGTGTTACATTTGTTGGTAGTTTTGGTTTCCAAGTTAGAACATGTTTTGATAGAGTTTATGTTCAAATTTATGTTACAGAGTGATTGATCCACTATTTAGCTTGCATCGTTTGATAAACAATTTTGTTGGCTTTTCAAAGGTAAGGCCTCAAACCAGATTTCTATAAATAAGTTTTGATAATTTTTATTTTAATTGACTTTATTAGTATAGTATTCTGCACATCAGATTACAAACAGTTGTATTTTTGGCATTAAGCATATACCTAGTTCCCTTCGGGGTTAGTATCCACTATGTGGACAGATCGGAGTCCCAAGTTAGCATACATTGGGATTTGTGACACATGGTAGCATGTGTGTTCACCATGTAAGGTGTGTGATTCACCACCTTATCATGCGTATTCGAGGGTGATGACCCCATAAGCTAGTAGGTATTGCTCATAGTGACTTTCATATATGACATCAGTTTCTGTACTTTTCTTTAGTATAGATTTTATCCACAGATAACTCGGTTAAACCAGATTATACAGTTGCATTATGATTTTCATTTACAGTTTTCAGTTCATAATTGTTACCCTTTGACATCCAGTTTTGATACATTTTTCTATTCATGTTCATGCTTGTTGCTAGTTTTCCCTCCCTTGGATCTAAGGGACTACCCTTTCTTTTGGGGAGCGGCTTGCCAAGAATTTGTTTGCTAACCCGTGAGGGATGTTGTGCAGTAGTAGATCAAGAGGAGTCAGATCGTTCGGCAAATCCCTGCAAGCGTAGTTACACTTGAAGTGACTCAGGTGGCAAGAGAATCCATTAGATAGTGATTAGAGTTCAGTTGTTAGTTGGCTTTGTTATTTGGTGTTTTTTTAGAAGCTAAGTGTTTAGCTAGTTGAGAAGTTGTAAACCTTTTTGGATATTAGTTTTGTCACTTTTGGTTTTGATTTTATAAAGAGAAATGTTTTTCTTCCGCACTGCTTGGATTTAGAATATTTATTGCTTTCAAGGAGGTTTAGTTGCAAAAGGAGCAGTGGCAACGGAGACAAGTAGAGTAGCGGCGAGGATCAATAGTGGCGACGAGGATGAGCAATGGCGGTGAGGGAGAGTAGTGGAGGTGAGGACGAGCAGTGACAAGATGAGGCACAGAGGTGAAGCGAGGCATGAGTTTAACGCACGAGATTTGTTTGGTAAAGCAAATAGAGGGATTACCGCTTACGTTTCCCACTTACTTTCCCTCCTTTATTATCCCTCCGCCTATGTAAACAAGGCTTAACTCCTTTTCTTCTTACTTTCTCTCCATTCCTTCTATCTTCCCCCTAAGTAAACAAGGTCTTGTATATGCGCTAGTTGAGCATATGGTGCTAATGCAGACATATGAGTATATCAAAATAGATATACTAGACCGACCTACCATGAGGATTTGACTTAGTCTCTCAAGTCAAATCTCATAGTGACAGAGGTGCACTTGTCCTTGACTCGAGGTCATAGATATCTCTATATGGTAAGTAATGCACTTTGATACAACCTAACACTTCACCGTAGTAAGAGAGTTATAATGGTTATCATTGGGTGTATCATAAGCCATAGGAGAGATTCAATGAGCCAAGATAGGATTTGCCGCTTCCTTAAATGGAAGCTTGATATCCTTGGGCACCATACATATGGTTGCATGATTGAAAGTCTATGACCATGCTCAGGTGAGAACCTGATTTAGTCATAACCATTAGATTAGGTTAAACAAGTGTGACAAACTTGTCCAATCTAGATATTAGTCTGGCAAAACTCCAAAAGTGTACATGTACTATGTTGTAGTTTTAGGGGATGTTGATGATAACTCCATTCTGAAGACTTGGGTAGAAATAATGTACTGCTAAGTGCCACTTATTACTTGTGATGACCTAAGGTTATCACTGCCAACATCTGAAGAACCGACAGGGTCGCAGTCCTAGACACTCAAGATCTCATATTGATCGGACAGCCTAAGATCGAGTCATTTAGTTGACTTGGGTCTATTTGGGAGTCTAATGTATCACAGATATTGGGAAACCCCTAGGAATTTTAAAATTTTATGACATATACAGCAGAAGCAATCCCTGAAACACACTAGTCCAAAAAACCCAGAAGATCGAGTCAAGCGAGCGAGTCGACACAGTGAGTAGGAGATGATACCTTAGAAGCAAAGCAAGGGAAGCGATGTTGGCGCCCAAGTGTTCGCCCTTTGCAGTCTCACACATAACTGATGCTCAAGTCTTCTTCTTCCATGCCTGGTGCTAGTCTTGCGAAGAAGATCCATGCCTAAGGAGTCCCTCTTGATCACTTGCGCCAACCTCTAGGAAGTGGATGTGCTAAGGGAGGAAGAGGAGAAGAGAAGCCGCCTATGCCCTTCAACACATGCGCTAAGGAAGAAGGATGATGATGCTTGCGGCTTTGATGGAAGAAGATGCCCTAGCTCTCACCACCCTTGATGTTCACGCCAAGAAAAAGAGATGTATCCCAAAGGGTTCAGCTAGGGTCTCTTTTATAAGATGAAGAGGCGGTTTAGGGTATATGGAAGGTGTGGGCGATTAAGGCTTGGATTAAGAGAATTACTCAATCAATTATATCAATCATATCCTTAGTCTCATATATGCCTAAGCCTTGCCTAAGCAAGCCATGCCATATGTGCCCAATCCATACCTAATGAGGTAATTATTCCATGCATACACCAAGACCTAGTCAAAGCATCATGATAGATTGCCTAATGAGATATGAGCACAAATCCTAATCCAATTAGGAGTATAATTATGCCAATAATCACCCCACATGCGCCCAAGACTTTCCAACAAAGTTTCATGTGATTCAATCAAATCAAATTTGAATTTAATCACTTGGAAGATGCCAAACATTGCCATAAGCACCACTCCTAATCCGATTAGGAGTCCATATGCACCTATGCCATATAATCTTCTCCATTATAACATTTAGCCCACTTATATCTTTATGACAACTTATTAGTAAGCCCCATTGGGTAATTGATAGGGATCGCACAAATGCACGGGTCTATAGAAATAGTAAAATATCGATCCCACAGGGACTAATGGGTAAGTACCGACTGATTTCAAATTCACTAGCTAGACAATATTGGAATTGGTAAGATTTATGTACAAAACTAATTATGCAAGTAAGAACGTAGACGGTAGGATTTGTATGAGGAAAATTTCGATGGAAGATAAATCAGGATATGGGTTCAACTCTTTTATGTCTTATGAATGAATAACCAAACTCCAAAACTAACTTCCTATATAGCTCAAGGGAATGCGTACCGAAGGTATGGGTTCAACCTGGTGTTCACTCGGAGCGGCCTTCGGAGCAATCTCCTACATTTCGGCTTACACCCCAAGACGAACTCAATGCACATCTGACGAACATCGCTCGCTCTGATAGACCTCCCCTACTCTCGCGGATTGGTTATCAATCTAATCCAAATGGTTCCGGCATGCAGGTGACCTTTCATCCTACTCGATGCATCTAAGGCCCTAACACTCGCACCAGGGGAGTATAGGCACAAGCACTCCCTTTCAGAAGACACAGGCAAAGCGCACAAAAAGGATTAGATAAACCCTTAACCCAAATGGTTCCAACGCGCAGGTGACCTTTCAGCCTACCCGACGCGTCTAAGATCCTAACACTCGCAACCAGGGGAGTGTAGGCTTAAGCCCTCCCTTTCAGGGGACGCAGGCAAGGCACACAATAAGGGTTAAGCAAGGACTCAATATACTTGAAGGATGATTATTCCAAACATAAGACTATCAAAGGGGCTCCCCCAAATCCTGATTAAAATCTTAGGTAAACTATCCAGTTGATCACACAAGTACACATAAAGATATGATCATTCATTCCAAATCTTTATCTAGAAGGTGTAGAAAATGAGATTGAAGACTCCCCTAAACCGGATTTGGTACTGGAGATGATCAGCTTAGGGTCCTTGGAAGTTCTTCAGATAATCCATGTGCTGCAAGTATATCTTCAATCTTCTATTGTGCAAGTTCCCTTCCAAGCGTTCTTCTTCCTTGGCTTCTTTCCTCCTTCTTCCCCTTTGATTAGGATAAGAAAATCATGGTTAAAATCTCAGTTTAGAAATAGGTGAGTCCGTGATCATGGGCGTGATTCTGGTCATGATCCGCTCAAGATTACTAAGTTTTAGCTTCCAGGTGCAGAGGCATATTACGGTCATGATCCTGATCATGACCTAGTCGTGATTCTTAACGGAGGCTCCAATCGTTCTAAAAATCTCTAAGTGGATCTTTCTTAATGTTGAAAGGCCTCCTCTAATCTTGAGCTCCCAGAATTTGCCTTCTTTTTGGTTGTTTTGCCCTGAAAACACGAAAATACTGACGGAGGTGTAGATTCCATAGAAGTAAGGCAAAAAAGGAAATTATAGAGTGTAAACCACGAAATGGAGATGATTTCGTTAGTAAAATCATATATAAAATGCTATATAAATATGTGCTAATAGTAATGGGCCTAGCCCAAACTTCATTATGCATGTTAATCAAGTCATTGGTTCCAATCCTATGTAACCCAAGGTCAAATGAGGCTGAGGATAGTCAATTTTGGGTCAACATGCCAAAAATGAAGTTTGGCTCTAATAAGCTTCTTCCATCTCATTAGGCCCATTAGCGCTGATGAAATCTCCTAAATAGATCCGAGTTATGAAATAACTCGATCCAAAGGCTACCCGATCAATACAAAAACTTGAGCATCAAGGTGTAGGACCCTGTAGGTTCCTTTGACGTTGGCAGTGATGAACTTAGATCATCACAAGCAGTGAGTGACATCTAGCAGTGCATTGCTGCTACCCAAGTCTTCGGAATCGATATCAACATCGACATCTCCATCATCGCAACAAGGTACCAATGCATTATAGTCCCTTTGCCAAACTAATATCCGATTGAACAAAGTGTGTCACCAGTTTTTTTATACCCAATCTCATAGTTATGACTAAAACAGGTTCTCACCTGGGTATGGCAATACACTTTCAGTCATACAAATATAGGGGGCCCCCATTGATATCAAGCTTCCCTTAGGAAGGGGCAAATCTTATATCTGTCCATTGATCTTCTCAAATGGATCGTGACATACTCAATGACAACCGTTATGACCTCCCAACTACAGTGAGATGTTAGGTTGCATCAAAGAATGTCTCTAACCATATAGAAGAGTAAATGACCTCAAGTCAAAGGATCAATGCATCTCCTATCACTTGTGAGGTTAACTCATGACACCAAGTTAGAGCCTCACAATGGGTCGATCCAGTACATCTACCATTGATATACAAATATGTCTGTGTTAGCACCTTGATAACACCAAAATTTATAGTATATTTTGTGTCATTTCATTGCTCTTTTTGTGTCATATTCATATTACTTTGCTTATTTTTATGCTTTTTTTTATCAAATATTGCAGAATCTACTTCTATTTTGTTTTTTTGATGATTTTTAGGTAAAAAGGCACAATTTTAATGCATTTTCAAGCAAAATTAGATACATAGAAGATTTCCTATCATCAAGAAGAGATTACATGACAAATTTCATGCAAATCGGAGCCAAAACCCAAATTACAGCCGTACCGTAATTATAATTACGGTACCGTAATTTTGGAACACTGCCGTATTTTCGGCGATTTCTGTACAGAAGATTTGGGAGAAATTACGGCACTACCATAACTAAAATCACGGTGCCGTATTTTGAAGCAAATTCTGACTCGAAAGATTTCTAGAAATTACGGCACTACCATAAAACATAATATGGTACCGTAATTTTATTGAATCATGTACAGAAGAACCTTGAAGAAAATACGGCATGGCCGTAACATAAACCATGACTGTAATTCTATTTCTGGCTCGTGACTTCCACGGTCAAATTGAAGCCTGATTATCGCACAATCGATTGCGGACGATCCAGGCCTTTAAACTCAAAGCTGTAAGAAGGAAAAAGGGCCTCCGAGGAGGAGAACAGTGCATCTCCAGGCCTTTCTCTCTGAAATCGAGTTACATGCCGCTGCCTTAGGTTTCACCATCGGGAAGCATACAACGCATCTCCAGCCGTGAAATTTGAGGGGAAGCTTCGCTTGGAGGAGGAGACGATACCACAGAAGTTTCAGAGAGAAAGGATCTCTATCGGAGGAGAAATCAACGAAAGAGTGGGCGCCAACACTGTTCAACGGGGGTTCTTGGAGCAAATTACGACTGTAATTTCTATTATAGCCGTGCTATAAAGTTGATTTTCCCTATTTTTGATTTCTGATCATTCTAAACTATGATTTATTGTAATTCTTCCTCCATGCTAGCTTAAACATCTTTATGGTACATGGGGTATAATCCCCATGATTTTATATGACTAGATAATCTTTATTTCGTGAGTATAATTTTGTTGTGATAATTCTACTTATGTGACAATTGCCTATGATTCTCCAAAGTATTCTTATTATCATGCATGATTTTAGAGTTTTCGCAATATGGACTGAAAGGTGATTTGATTGAGAACTTGGAACACTAAAATTGAATTTAGAAACTCACCGTAAGAAATTAGGTTAGTTATTATTTCTCAATTTTAGAAGAATAATTGCCATGTTTGATAATTTGAATCTAAGATTGAGTTATTTTGTTAAACGTAAAGATCTTGTGCGAAAGTGAGGATCGGAGTGTTGGAGAACCATAAGTAGAACCTGTGTTGAGACTCGGATGCACGAAAATGATCCTTGAGATTCCAGTTGAGATAATCAACTTAGGATTCAGATGCACGAAAGTGATCCTTGAGTTCTTTGATTTATGATTTACTTATTTTCAGCTTGGGATAGATCTTGCGCGAAACCGAGGATCGGTCCCTGCATGATTGTCTGCACGAAAGTGAGATAATCCTTTTATGAAGTAAATTATATCTTTATCATGATAAAATTAGACTGACGACCTTTTATTTATATCTAGTCATTGAAATTAAGGTGGATGAAACCCTAATCCCAGTTTCTCTCTAATTTCGTGTACTTTCTATCATTTACTTGCATTATAATCGATTACTTAGCTAGTAAGAATGCAACTATTTGGTACTTAACAATAAGGTCTCTATGATTCGATATCTTTCTTTATTACTTCGAGTATCCGTGCACTTTGCGGACTACAACAAGTTTTTGGCGCTGTTGCCGGGGACCTTAGTTTTGTTAATATCAAAATAGTTGTTAGTATTGCTAGACTAAGTTTTGTTTGTTTTAGATTTAACTTTGTTTTTTGTTTTTGCAGGTTTTGGATTTTCACAGTTGTGACAGAACTGTGATATCTGAAAATTTTGAATTTGCTTGTGTTTTTATTCTGAAAAAAAAATTTCTAATTAATTGTTGTTGGATAATCTTTATGTTCTTGATAGATTTGAAGATATGTCTTTTAATCACTACTCCTGGGCAACTGAAAGAGGTGAGGTATACATGCTACAAGGTAAGTATGAAGATGATTCATTGTGCACTTTTGAAGATAAATTGAAATTACACTCTTATATGCACCCTATTAGGATATCTTATTCTTCTATTAGATGTGATATTTGTGGATGTTTTGATCATTATGCTTCTGATTGCCAATTTTTAATTCCTCCAAATCATGTTTCGGAATGATACTTTGAGGATACTAAAGAATCTAGGCTTAAATCCATGCTTGAAAAATTCATGAAAAATCAAAATCAAATCATGACAAATCAAAGTAAAGAAATTGAAGATCTTAAGGGAATGGTTAGTCAACTTGCTTCTCAACCAGAATCTTTAATAGCTCAAAGGAAAATCTTGGAAACCCAGATAGCACAACAAGCTTGTTCATTTGAGTTTGATATGGAAACTGAGAAAATAGATTTAGAAAAATCCCCCACTAATTATGATTGTTTTGAGATTGAGCCTTATGTATTCATTAATGAATCTCACTATAATTTTGATGATTGTAAAATTGATTCATTTGATAATTTATTTGTGGAAAAGTTTGAGGAAATTGATTTTGAAAAATCCCCTCTTGATTCTAGTGATAGTGATGAAATTGATTCTTTTAATGATATATTATTTGTGGTTAAATTTGATTCTTGTAATTCTGAGATTAATTCTTTTGATTCTTCTGATGATGAATTATTTGTGGAAAGACATGAGGAAACTGATTTTGAAAAGTATCACTCTGATTTTGTTAGTAATTTTGAAATTGATAAATTATTTGATTGTGGGCATGAGGAACTTGAAAAGAATTTGAATATTACAAACATTGATGAATCTCACCGTGATGTTTTGCCCATATCTACTATTCACTCTTTTGATTTATTTAAAAATTTATGCTTTATTGAGGATTCTAATATGAGACAAGAAGACTATTTTCATGACCCAATACTTGAATCTTTTAATGGAAGTCTTATTGCAATTGAAAATATAATTTTCAAGAAAGGACTAATGATTTTGCTTACTGATAAATATAGAAAGATCATTGAATATCCTTTGAGTAGATTTGAAAATTATGATTTGATTTCTGCATACTTAAGAAAGCCACGTCGATTGTAATTTACATGAAATTTTGGATGTTTGGATTAGTGGCTAAACTTTTTGGACAAAGAAAATGCAGAAAATTGTATGCTATTTACTATGGTACTGATCCACCTGCTTCACCATGATGTTTGAGTTTTGGTCAAGTTATGGACCTAAAAATTAGTGCTTCTTGGGAGGCAAACCAAGCACTCTTACTCAGCTTAGTTTCTTTTATTTTAGTTTATTTTTATAATTAATTTTTCTTCTCTTTTTGTAGGGAAAATCAAACTTTGTGCAAAATACGGCACTGCCGTAATCTATTTCACGGTGCCGTAATTTTGGTTTATTTCTTACTCGACAGTTTTTCATCTTTTACGGCACTACCGTATGCATTTTCACGGTACCGTATTTTTAGATTCATTTTTAATCCGACAGTTTTATGACTTTTACGGCAGTACCGTAAGAATTTTTACGGTACCGTATTTCCTGCATATTTTTGACCTGAGAGATTTTGTGCATATTACGGCACTGCCGTAAAGAATTTCACGCCCGTAATTTTGAATTTGCTTTCTGTTTATCTGATTAAGTGTTTTCTCGCTGTGATTTTCAGAAACTTGGTTTGAAAAATTTTTGATCTTTGGCACAAACATGAACTACTCATCCTTGTCTATTTTTTTTGGATATTTTTGTTGAATTTTAAAGTTCATGGTTCATCCTATAACACATAGCATCTTTTGGTAACTGATTAATTTCTGCAGCAGTTTTTCTTGACTAATCTGATTAGCACTTTTGCTGCAAGTATTTAAGATGCTTTCATCAGTTGAAATCTTGATCTTTCACTTGAAATAGGAAGTACATGTTTCGTTCTATCTCTTGGAAATGTTGTTTTCATGAAAATATTTTCTGATCATCCTATAACGCATGACAACTTTTTGAATCTGATTAACTTCTGTGCAGTTTTTGATTTAGTAATCTGAGTAGCCTTCTTTCTACTGATACCCTAAATTTATGGCAGATTTTGATCCTTTATTTTTCATACACCCGGAAAGAACAAGTTTTATTCTACTATATGGTTCTATCTATTTTCTTTTTGGATCATTAAATCTTATTCTTGGGTATAGCTACTTTTTGTAACCAGCATCAGCAGCTCCTTGTCTACAAATTGCCACCAGAAGCTGCAGCCCAGCCACCATCATTCCAGCTACCTCTGACACCACTGTTTCTAGCCATCGACACTGGATTCTACCACCAGCAACCTCTTACTTTTTCTTCAGCCTCTGTTTCCATTGATTTTATTTATTTTTGCAGCAGAATCTTCATTAGTGACTGATTTGTTTTGCAGTGTTATCTCTCGAACCCACCGGCCGACGACTTCGCCACCATGACTGTAGGCTCTAGCAGGCCACTAGATACTACTCATCATCACTCTACTGTCGGCACCATCATTTTCATTACTAGCAGCTCTTCAGCTAGCATCTGTTCCACCTCTGCTTCTCGCCTGCATCAGGTCTTCCCACCGGCACCTTCTTTGGACCACTGATGACATCTTTGATTTTCCTTTGAGAAAAATATTTTCTATCATTTCTTTTTAAAGCAAGAGACTATTTTTGGTCTGAGCCTTATGTACCTTAAATTGTGCAAGAAAATTTTCAGAAGGCATATCTTTGGACCCAGCTACATCTGGCCTGACAATGATTAAACTTGCTATATAATCTTGTGATTATCATTTGCACTGAAAGTCCCCTAAACAAGGGGGGGCGAAACCCTACTGGCGCATATGGAGGTTTTAAAGCAGCGGAATGGATTTCTAGGGATCGATTGCATGAGATATGATCAACTACAAAAACCCCGATTGCAAACATAAGAAGGATCATACCATCGCCATCCTTTGGATGGTGCCTTGGAAGCAAAGATCGAAAGGGATCTTCTCCAAAAGTGACGCACACAAGGTGATGCCGCCTACTCTTTGTTGATCCTTGTGCTAGCAAGGTTCTTCAAAGGTCTTTGTCGTATGAAAGGGAAGAGAAGATTTTCCTTGCTTGGCGAGACCTCTCCCTTGTCGTCAAGAAGCTCCACCACACGAATGTGTCAAGAACCAAAAAACCAACAGGCGACAAGAGGGCGAGAGGGAGGCGTGAAGAGAGGCGACGTGAGATGTGGTCACGTAAGTGACATGCTATCTAAAAATAGCAAAACCACTTCTCATCATGAAATGCGCTCATGAACAAATCGCAAATCTCTTCTCCCATGAACCATGCGCTCACTTGATGAGCTGGTTCAATTTGGTTTGGTTCAAAGACCAATTAACCCAAGCCATTTTGGTCTAGATCACAATAAACCCTAAAGGTTCAAGATCTAACCGTTCATCTCTTGATGCTCTTGATCTCACCGATCTAGCATCAATTCTCTCAATCAAAGCTTACCGATCTTAAGCCCTAATCAATCAAACATGATCAGACCAGATCTCACTTACAATCAGAGATTAAATCCCTTTAAACTGAATCCAAACAATTCAGTCCACACGATCTGACTTAAGTAAGCCATATCATCAAATTGTGCGACCCTAAGGGTTTCCTTTAAATGTCGGTAACGACAACTCACGTTATCACGATCAGTGAGGGGTATCTAGCAACACATCACTGTCTCCCGATATAAAGGAAAGAGTCTTCCAAGACTACACCCAAACCACAGCACAAGTGTGAATCTACTCCACAAGGCATACATGTTTCCTTTGCCACTGGATGTTCTTATTGGACAAGCGTGTCAAGCCTGTAACTCCAATATGATGAGCATGATTAGATCAGATGAACATAGTCACCTGGGTATGGCCATACACTTTCTCAATCATCTCATTCAAGGGGGCCCCTTTAGAACATCACACTCCAATCAAGGAGACGGCAATCCTATATCTATCACTAGTGTCCTAACCTGACTCATGATCATTATCCAAGATAGTCTATAACCATTATGTTTCAAATGATATTGAACTACCTCAAAACAATGACAATCATCATTTAGAAACACAAGTGATCTCAAGTCAGAGGACATGTGCCACTTGTTGCAAACAAAGATTATTCACATTGTGACAAGCAATTGAATATCCTAGTAGGGTCTGTCCAGTACATCCAATGTACCCATGAGTCTACATCTTATTCCATGCTCGAAGCATCCTATAAGATTAGAACACATATTAGTCTCAATCATATCAAGGCTGTCTCATGTTCACCAAGATATCTCGACTAAGGACATTACAGCATGTCAGCCAAGCTGAACAGCATTGAGACATTATTCAGAAGCACACTTATTGCAGCAGACAATGTAACAAACTGAATAACAACCATTGCCTTTATAAACATAAGAGTTTATACATGATACTGAAAGAATCCCAAGGCCTCAAACATTAGCCTTAAGGGCATACCCCAATAATCTCCCACTTGCACTTAATCTAATGGTTGAGAAATCTCAAACCCATATTATTACAGTGCTTCTCATGCTTCTGCTGCGCCAGAGGCTTGGTAAGCGGGTCAGCCAGATTGTCATCTGTATGAACCTTGCAGATTTTGATCTCACCACGATCTATGATCTCCCGGATCAAGTGAAACCGTCTCTGTATGTGCTTGGACTTCTGGTGCGACCGTGGTTCCTTTGCTTGTGCGATTGCTCCAGTGTTATCACAGAAGATAACCAATGGATCTGCACTCAAAGGAACAACACCAAGTTCTTGAACGAACTTACGAATCCACACTGCCTCCTTGGATGCTTCCGAGGCTGCAACATACTCGGCTTCTGTTGTGGAATCAGCAACGATAGACTGTTTGAAACTTTTCCACACCACTGCTCCTCCATTCAAGCTAAAAACATAACCTGATTGCGATCGGAAATCATCCTGGTCAGATTGGAACGAAGCGTCAGTATATCCTTCAATACTGAGTTCTTCCTGACCTCCATATATCAAGAACATATCTTTGGTCCTCCGAAGATATTTCAAAATGTTCTTGACTGCAATCCAGTGCGCCTGACCTGGATTACTTTGGAATCGACTGGTCACGCTTAACCCGTAAGCGACGTCTGGGCGAGT
Organism: Costus lasius; assembly: GCA_027563935.2. Lineage (NCBI taxonomy): Eukaryota > Viridiplantae > Streptophyta > Magnoliopsida > Zingiberales > Costaceae > Costus > Costus lasius. The sequence goes on along the minus strand of CM050448.1, from coordinate 66,139,345 downwards.
ACATAACATCGCATACATAATGGACCCAATAGCCGAAGCATAAGGCGTATTGTCCATTTCATCTTTCTCAGTCTGTGTTTGTGGACACTGACTCTTTGAAAGATTCAGACCATGTCTGACTGGAAGATATCCTCTTTTAGAATTCTCTAAATGAAATCTCTCCAGGACTTTATCGATGTAAGTACTCTGGCACAGCCCGAGAAGCCTCTTAGATCTATCCCTGTAGATCTTTACACCTAACACATAGGCTGCTTCTCCTAGATCTTTCATCTGGAAACATTTTCTTAACCATGCTTTAACAGCATGCAGTTCAGGAATATCGTTTCCAATGATTAAGATATCATCGACGTAGAGGACTAGGAAAGTAATCACGCTCCCACTAAACCTCTTATATACACACGGGTCATCTTCATTCTTGATGAAACCAAATTCACATATTGATTCATCAAAACGAATATTCCAGCTTCTAGATGCTTGCTTAAGTCCATAAATGGACTTCTTTAACTTGCATATTTTATGACGATCTGATGGATTAGTGAAACCTTCAGGTTGTGTCATATACACATCCTCATCCAGTTTTCCATTAAGGAAAGCGGTCTTCACATCCATTTGCCAGATCTCATAATCGTAATATGCTGCTATCGCAAGAATAATCCGAATTGACTTGAACATGGCTACAGGAGAGAAAGTTTCATCATAATCTATCCCGTAGATTTGTTTGAAACCTTTCGCAACTAGACTGCCTTTATAGGTAACCACGTTACCATCCATGTCAATCTTCTTCTTGAAGATCCATTTACAGCCTATAGGGATTACTCCCGGAGGCGGATCAACCAAATCCCAAACTTGGTTATCTGACATGGAGTCCATCTCGGCTCGCATAGCTTCAAGCCACCTAGCTGACTCCGGTCCACTGACCGCATCCGCATAAGTAAGGGGTTCATCATTATCAATGATGTAGACTCCGTCATAGCGCTCAGGCTGTCGACGGATCCTTCCCGATCTACGCGGTTCCCGTGATATCTGAGCCTCAGGTTGTTCAATAACCTATTCTACTGGCTCAGGCTCATCCAACTGTGCTTGACTACTTTGTCCTCCCTCTGGATTCTCATCCAACTTTATTTCTCTCCCACTGGCTTCTTGCAGAAGAAACTCCTTCTCAAGAAAAATAGCCGTCCGAGCAACAAATACTTTGTTCTCTTTGGGATCGTAGAAATAATAACCCTTAGTTTCCTTAGGGTAACCGACAAAGATGCATTTGTCAGATCTGCTCTCCAGTTTCCCAGAGGTGAGCTTTTTGACATAAGCCTCGCAACCCCAGATCTTAATAAATGTCAAGCTCGGCTGTTTCCCATACCATAACTCATATGGAGTCTTTGAAACTGCCTTGGATGGCACTCGGTTTAGTACCTTTGCAGCTGTTTCCAGTGCAAATCCCCAAAAGGAGTAAGGTAGAGTAGCCTGACTCATCATAGAACGAACCATATCCAGTAAGGTTCTGTTCCTCCTCTCGGACACACCATTCCATTGCGGTGTTCCTGGTGGAGTGAGCTGTGAGATAATCCCACACTCCTTCAGATAGTCAGTAAACTCTCGACTTAGGTATTCACCACCTCGATCTGAGCGAAGTGCCTTTATATTTCGGCCTAGCTGATTCTGTACTTCATTTTTGAACTCTTTGAACTTGTCAAAAGATTCACTCTTATGTCTCATCAGATAGACATAACCATATCTACTGAAATCATTAGTAAAGGTAATGAAGTATGAATAGCCACCTCTGGCATGTTTACTAAATGGCCCACACACATCACTGTGTATAAGGTCAAGTAAACCTGAAGCCCTTTGACCTTTATGAGGAAAAGGAGACTTCGTCATTTTGCCCAATAAACAAGCTTTGCATGTATCAATCTCCTCATAGGAGAATGATCCCAGCAGTCCATGATCATGCAACCGCTTAATGCGTTTCTTGTTAATATGGCCTAAACGACTATGCCATAGCAAGGTGCTGTCATCAGCATACTTGGCTTTCTTATTATCAATGTTTTGTATAGAACATTCCATGTCCAACATGAATAACCCATTGTTAATTGACCCAGAAGCATAAATAATATTATCAAGAGAAAGATAACACTTTGAAGTCTTGCATTCAAAGGAAAACCCTTTCCTGACAAGAGCAGGAATAGAGATAATATTTTTCGTAATGCTTGGTACAAAGTAACAATTGTCTAGTTCCAATACAAGTCCAGATGGTAATGAGATGTAATAAACTCCTACAGCAACAGCAGCAACCCGTGCCCCGTTTCCAACTCGTAGGTCCACCTCATGCTGTCCCACCTGTCTTCTTCTCTTGAGTTCCTGTACATTTGAACAAATGTGAACTCCACATGCAGTGTCCAACACCCATGAAATAGAAGAAGAAGATATCATGACTTCAGTCACAAAAATACCTGAGCCAGAAGCGATGCTTCCCTTCTTGTCTCCTTGGAGCGCTTTACAGTCCTTTTTCCAGTGACCCAGCTGGCCACAATGGAAACATCTGTATTCCTTCGACCGCTTGACCTTTTGTTTCAGAGCCTTGTTGTAGTTCTTGACTGGGGGTTTGCCCTTCTTCCCCTTCTTCTTGTTCCTGGAAGGGAACATCAAGACAGAGGTTGAAGGCTTTCCCTTTAGAGTCTCCTCCGTAGTCAAGAGCATATTCAGCAACTCTGCCGGAGTACAGTCGATCTTGTTCATATTAAAATTAATAATGAACGGATCGAAAGAGGCCGGGAGAGACTGCAGAATAATGTCTACAGCAAGCTCCTGATTGATGGTATGCCCCAGTTTCTCTAGAGCCTCTTTGTGCCCAATCATCTTGAGCACGTGAGCTCCCACTGGACTCCCTTCAGCCAGTTTGCTCTGAAAGAAAAGCTTGGTCAAATTATAGCGTTCAGTCCTCGCCTGTGCAGCATATAGCATCTTGAGGTTTGCTATAATTTCTATAGCAGACATATCCTCATGCTGACGCTGCAGCTGTGGCGTCATAGACGCTAGCATCAGGCAAGCAACATCAATGCTATCATTGACATGCTTTTCATAGGCATCCCGAACCGCCCTTGCGGCGTTCGGAGCGGGTTGAGGCGGTATAGCCGTCTCGAGGACATACAATTTCCTCTCAGCCTTAAGAACAATCTTAAGGTGTCCGTACCAGTCTGAGAAGTTTGGCCCAGCAAACTTCTCCCTTTCCAGTAGGGATCGCACATTGAAGCTCATGGTGTTCGTTGCTGCAGGAATCTACAACAATGCAAGAACAGCAAGGTCAGTATCAATGTTTAGAATCAATCCAGGACTTAAGAAAGATTCTTTTCTCACTATTTTATCTGACTGAAAAATCCATTAAAACAGTCCGAAAGAGTAAGACTCTTTTAGTGAGATGGGATCCAGATTTCATACTTGGTCTCCGCGTCCCGCTCAGGCGAGATAAGATGCACAGAGAGTACAAGCACTAATTTCTGGTAGGCAGTCCCTGCCAATCGCCAACCCGTGCGATTCCCCTTCATCTGGGCAATCCAGCAGACTGTGCCAACTGAGTTGGTACAACACAGTCTCTGATCCCACAGATGGCTGCCTCCATATAGCTAACATATGCCCCATATGTAGCCTACATGGTCAAGCTGACCTGACCTACTCCCTGGACCACCACGTGCTATGCTGAGCAACGAGAAACGATAAATCCCTTCCCTGTAACACGCAGGTGTAATCACACACCGTCTGAAGATAGATGGGCGTGCCCACTGAGTGGGTACAACACGGCCCCAACGATAGTCAGAACAGTGAGGTTTCGCGTCAGAAGGCTTACGTGCTTGATATTATAGCGTTGGATTTTAACGGTCTTTTATCTTCTTAACTATCATGCAAACCCTATGGCGATAGCAGAAGATTAAATCATGCAATTCTAATTATAAAAACGTTAAGTAGAAAGCATGCTGATCTTATGTGGTAAAAGCCCATTAACCCTAAGTAAGACCTTAATTTTAACTTAAGTCTTCACTTGAGCTCTTCATGGGTCTTTTGCATCTCATCTGGCCCAACCCAGGGCCCAAGCGCCCACTGCAGCTCAGGTGCGCCCACCAGGTAAATGCACCTGTCCCAGAGTCGAACCCTGGTCCTCCCACCTGGTCAAGCCACTGCTGCATGCGCCTCTGCCATGTGTGCTCTGTGCTCTTGTCTGATTAAAATTACAATTTAATCTATCTAGACAAGATTGACACGCAGGTCAATTACATAATAAATTAATTAAAATGTGATGCGCAGATCACAAAAATAATAATTTATAATTAATCCAGGCTCGCAGGCCCCAGCACAGCACACATTAACACGGGCAGCCCACATAAGATTAAATAAACAAGCATATGCTTACAATCAACATGTGATCCAATAAGAAAATAAAATTTTGAAAAACCGCATTGGCATCATTTTATTTTTCCTTATGTGCCCTACTACCTTACAACGGTCCATTATTAGGGATCCACTCATCAGACCTAGTCAGATCCACTGCCCTTGCATGCACCAAGTCCTAACTGACTTGAGTCGACCAAATGGTCAATCATGCATGCGCCAAGGGCTGAACGACCTCATGAGTTCTGGCAAGCGGGTGTGACCCCGGGCCTAAACCATGTGCGTTCACAGGTTGTCTCAACCAGACATCGCTACACGCCTGTCCACAGTCGACCTATAGCCACCTCGTGCTTGCGCACAGGTGCCATCTGGTCGACCCATCTAGGCTGTCAGATAGTCTGATCAGACTGGTTGGATCTTGACTAGACTGTGACTTCAACCCTAATAACCCGTCTAAGGGTTTAAAGTAGGCGCCACTTAGATCTAATGGTAAGCGCGCAAGTCATTAAGTTTTGTGAAAAACATCAACAACAATATGAAAGAAGCGCTACCTTCATACATGCGCCAAGATTAATATACAACATGTAAGTTTTCGCATGTAACCTATAGATCTAGCAATATGGCTATGTTTGTTTATTTATTCTTATGTGGGCTGCCCATGTTAAATGTCTGCTGTGCTGGGGCCTGCGTGCCTGGAAATTAAAGTTGTAAATTAATTATTGTGATCTGCGTATCACATTGTATTTAATTTATAAAATGTAATTGACCTGCGTGTCAATCTTGTCTAGATAGATTAATTTGTAAATTAATCAGACAAGAGCACAGAGCACACTTGGCAGAGGCGCATGCAGCAGTGGCTAGACCAGGTGGGAGGTCCAGGGTTCGACTCTGGGACCAGGCGCATTTTCCCTGGTAGGTGCACCTGAGCTGCAGATGGCGCTTGGGCCCTGGGTTGGGCCAGATGAGCAGCAAAAGTCCCATGAAGAAAAGCAAGTGAAGACTTAAGTTAATTAAGGTCTTACTAGGGCTATGGGCTTTTACCACATAAGATCCATGCTTTCTTTTATTGTTTAATAAGTAGAACAGCATGATTTATTTATCTTCTGCTATCACCATAGGAATTGCATGATAGTGAAGAAGATAAAAGACCGTTAAAATCCAACGCTAAAATATCAAGCTCGTAAGCCTTCTGACGCGAAACCTCACTGTTCTGATTATCGTTGGAGCCGTGTTGTACCCACTCAGTGGGCACGTCCATCTATCTTCAGACGGTGCGGGATTACACCTGCGTGTTACAGAGAAGGGATTTATCGCTTCTCGTTGCTCAGCATAGCACGTGGTGGTCCAGGGAGTAGGTCGGGTCAGCTTGACCATGTAGGCTACATATGTGGCGCATATGGTAGCGCATGGAGGCAGCCATCTGTGGGGTCAGAGACTGTGTTGTACCAACTCAGTTGGCACAGTCTGTTGGATTGCCCAGATGAAGGGGAATCACACGGGTTGGCGATTGGCTGGGACAGCCTACCAGAGATTAGTGCTTGTACTCTCTGTGCATCTTATCTCGCCTGAGCGGGACGCGGAGACCAAGTATAAAATCTGGATCCCATCTCACTAAAAGAGTTCTACTCTTTCGGGCTGTTTTGCTGGATTTTTCAGCCAGATAAAATAGTGAGAAAAAGGATCATTCTTAAGTCCTGATTGATTCTTAACATTGATACTGACCTTGCTGTTCTTGCATTGTTGTAGATACCTGCAGCAACGAACACCATGAGCTTCAATGTGCGATCCCTACTGGAAAGAGAGAAGTTTGCTGGGCCGAACTTCTCAGACTGGTTCGGACACCTTAAGATTGTTCTTAAGGCAGAGAGGAAACTGTATGTCCTCGAGACGGCGATACCGCCTCAGCCCGCTCCGAACGCCGCAAGGGCGGTTCGGGAAGCTTATGAAAAGCACGTCAATGATAGCATTGATGTCGCTTGCCTGATGCTAGCGTCTATGACGCCACCGCTGCAGCGTCAGCATGAGGATATGTCTGCTATAGACATGATAGCAAACCTCAAGATGCTTTATGCTGCACAGGCGAGGACAGAACGCTATAATCTGACAAAGCTGTTCTTTCAGAGCAAACTGGCTGAAGGGAGCCCAGTGGGAGCTCCCGTGCTCAAGATGATTGGGCACAAGGAGGCTCTAGAGAAACTGGGGCATACCATCAACCAGGAGCTTGCTGTAGACATTATTCTGCAGTCTCTTCCGCCCTCTTTCGATGCGTTCATTATTAACTTTAATATGAACAAAATCGATTGTACTCCGGCAGAGCTGCTGAATATGCTCTTGACTACTGAGGAGACTCTGAAGGGAAAGCCTTCAACCTCTGTCTTAATGGTTCCTTCTAGGAACAACAAGAAGAAGGGGAAGAAGGGCAAGGCCCCTGTCAAGAGTTACAGTAAGGCTCTGAAGCAAAAAGTTAAGCGGTCAAAGGAATACAGATGTTTCCACTGTGGCCAGCTAGGTCACTGGAAAAAGGACTGTAAAGCGCTCCAAGGAGATAAGAGGGGAAGCATCTCTTCTGGCTCAGGTATATACGTGACGGAAGTCATGGTTTCTTCTTCTTCTATATCATGGGTGTTGGACACTGCATGTGGAGTTCACATTTGTTCAAATGTACAGGAACTCAAGAGAAGAAGACAGGTGGGACAGCATGAGGTGGACCTACGAGTTGGAAACGGGGCACGGGTTGCTGCTATTGCTGTAGGAGACTATTTCATCTCTTTGCCATCTGGACTTGTATTGGAACTAGACAGTTGTTACTTTGTTCCCAGTATTACTAAGAATATTATCTCTATTCCTGCTCTTGTCAGGAAGGGATTTTCCTTTGAATGCAATATTTCAAAGTGTGTTTTATCTCTTGATAATATAGTTTATGCAACTGGTTCAATTAATAATGGGTTATTCATGTTGGACATGGAATGTTCTATACACGCGATTGATATTAAGAAAGCCAAGTATGCTGATGACAGCACCTTGCTATGGCATAGTCGTTTAGGCCATATTAACAAGAAACGCATTAAGCGGTTGCATGATCATGGACTGCTGGGATCATTCTCCTTTGAAGAGATTGATACATGCAAGGCTTGTTTAATGGGTAAAATGACGAAGTCACCTTTTTCTAACAAAGGTCAAAGGGCTTCAGGTTTACTTGACCTTATACACAGTGATGTGTGTGGGCCATTTAGTAAACATGCTAGAGGTGGCTATCAGTACTTCATTACCTTTACTGATGATTTCAGTAGGTATGGGTATGTCTATTTGATGAGACATAAAAGTGAATCTTTTGACAAGTTCAAAGAGTTCAAGAATGAAGTACAGAATCAGCTAGGCCGAAGTATCAAGGCACTTCGTTCTGATCGAGGTGGTGAATACCTAAGTCGAGAATTTACTGACTATCTAAAGGAGTGTGGGATTATCTCACAGCTCACTCCACCAGGAACACCGCAATGGAATGGTGTGTCCGAGAGGAGAAATAGAACGTTACTTGATATGGTTCGTTCTATGATGAGTCAGGCTACTCTTCCATATTCCTTTTGGGGTTTTGCACTGGAAACAGCTGCAAAGGTACTAAACCGAGTGCCATACAAGGCAGTTTCTAAGACGCCATATGAGTTATGGTATGGGAAACAGCCGAGCTTGACATTTATCAGGATCTGGGGCTGCGAGGCTTATGTCAAAAAGCTCGCCTCTGGGAAACTAGAGAGCAGATCTGATAAATATATCTTTGTCGGTTACCCTAAGGAAACTAAGGGTTATTATTTCTTCGATCCCAAAGAGAACAAGGTATTTGTTGCTCGGACGGCCATATTTCTTGAGAAGGAGTTTCTTCTGCAAGAGGCCAGTGGGAGAGAAATAATGCTGGATGAGAATCCAGAGGAAGGACAAAGTAGTCAAGCACAGTTGGATGAGCCTGAGCCGGTGGATCAGGTTATTGAACAACCTGAGGCTCAGATATCACGGGAACCGCGAAGATCGGGAAGGATCCGTCGACAGCCTGAGCGCTATGATGGAGTCTACATCATTGATAATGATGAACCCCTCACTTATGCGGATGCGGTCAGTGGACCGGAGTCAGCAAGATGGCTTGAAGCTATGCGCGCCGAGATGGACTCCATGTCAGATAACCAAGTCTGGGATTTGGTTGATCCGCCTCCGGGAGTGATCCCTATAGGCTGTAAATGGATCTTCAAGAAGAAGATTGACATGGATGGTAACGTGGTTACCTATAAAGGCAGGCTAGTTGCGAAAGGTTTCAAACAAATCTACGGGATAGATTATGATGAAACTTTCTCACCTGTAGCCATGTTTAAGTCTATTCGGATTCTTTTCGCGATAGCAGCATATTATGATTATGAGATTTGGCAAATGGATGTGAAAACGGCTTTCCTGAATGGAAATCTGGATGAGGATGTGTATATGACACAACCAGAAGGTTTCACTAATCCATCAGATCGTCATAAGATATGCAAGTTAAAGAAGTCTATTTATGGACTTAAACAAGCATCAAGAAGCTGGAATATTCGTTTTGATGAATCAATCAGTGACTTTGGTTTCATCAAGAACGAGGATGACCTGTGTGTATATAAGAGGTTTAGTGGGAGCGTGATTACTTTCCTAGTCCTCTACGTCGATGATATCTTGATCATTGGAAATGACATTCCTGAAATGCATGCGGTTAAGGCATGGTTAAGGAAATGTTTCCAGATGAAAGATCTAGGAGAAGCAGCCTATGTATTAGGTGTGAAGATCTACAGGGATAGATCTAAGAGGCTTCTCGGGCTGTGCCAGAGTACTTACATCGATAAAGTCCTGGAGAGATTTCATTTAGAGAATTCTAAAAGAGGATATCTTCCAGTCAGACATGGTCTGAATCTTTCGAAGAGTCAGTGTCCACAAACACAGACTGAGAAAGATGAAATGGACAATACGCCTTATGCTTCGGCTATTGGGTCCATTATGTATGCGATGTTGTGTACTCGCCCAGACGTTGCTTACGGGTTAAGCGTGACCAGTCGGTTCCAAAGTAATCCAGGTTTGGCGCACTGGATTGCAGTCAAGAACATTTTAAAATATATGCGGAGGACCAAAGATATGTTCTTGATATATGGTGGTCAGGAAGAACTCAGTATTGAAGGATATACTGACGCTTCGTTCCAGTCGGACCAGGATGATTTCCGATCGCAATCAGGCTATGTTTTTAGCTTGAATGGAGGAGCAGTGGTGTGGAAAAGTTTCAAACAGTCAACTGTTGCTGATTCCACAACAGAAGCCGAGTATGTTGCAGCCTCGGAAGCATCCAAGGAGGCAGTGTGGATTCGTAAGTTCGTGAGAGAACTTGGTGTTGTTCCTTCGAGTGCAGATCCTTTGGTTATCTTCTGTGATAACACTGGAGCAATCGCACAAGCAAAGGAACCACGGTCGCACCAGAAGTCCAAGTACATACAGAGACGGTTTCATTTGATCAGGGAGATCATTGATCGTGGCGAGATCAAAGTCTGCAAGGTTCATACAGATGACAATCTGGCAGACCCACTTACCAAGCCTCTGGCGCAGCAGAAGCATGAGAAGCACTGTAATAATATGGGTTTGAGATTTCTCAACCATTAGATTAAGTGCAAGTGGGAGATTGTTGGGGTATGCCCTTAAGGCTAATGTTTGAGGCCTTGGGATTGTATCAGTATCATGTAATAAACTCTTATGTTTATAAAGGCATGGTTGTTATTCAGGTTGTTATTCAGGTTGTTATATTGTCTGCTGCAATAATTGTACTTCTGAATAATGTCTCAAAGCTGTTTAGCTGGGCTAACATGCTATAATGTCCTTAGTCGAGATATCTTGGTGAACATGAGACAGCCTTGATATGGTTAAGACTAATATGTGTTCTAATCTTATAGGATGCTTCGAGCATGGAATAAGATGTAGACTCATGGGTACATTGGATGTACTGGACAGACCCTACTAGGATATTCAATTGTTTGTCACAATGTGAATAATCCTTGATTGCGACAAGTGGCACATTTCCTCTGACTTGAGATCACTTGTGTTTTCTAAATGATGATTGTCATTGTTTTGAGGTAGTTCAATATCATTTGAAACATAATGATTATAGACTATCTTGGATGGTGAGCTTGAGTCAGGTTAGGGCACTAGTGATAGACATAGGATTGCCGTCTCCTTGTTTAAGGAGTGTGATGTTCTAAAGGGGCCCCCTGGATGAGATGATTGAGAAAGTGTATGGCCATACCCAGGTGACTGTGTTCATCTGTTCTAATCATACTTATCATATTGGAGCTACAAGCTTGACACGCTTGTCCAATAAGAACATCCAGTGGCAAAGGAAACATGCATGCCTTGTGAGTTTGATTCACACTTGTGCTGTGGTTTGGGTGTAGTCTTGGAAGACTCTTTTCTTTATATCGGGAGACAGTGATGTGTTGCTAGATACCCCTCACTGATCGTGATAACGTGAGTTATCGTTACCGACATTTAAAGGAAACCCTCAGGGTCGCACAATTTGATGATATGGCTTACTTAAGTCAGATCGTGTGGACTGAATTGTTCAGGTTCAGTTTAAAGGGATTTAATCTCTGATTGTAAGTGAGATCTGGTCTGATCATGTTTGATTGATTAGGGCTTGAGATCGGTAAGCTTCGATCGAGAGAATGGATGCTAGATTGGTGAGATCAGGAGCATCAAGAGATCGACGGTCAGATCAAGAGCCTTAGGGTTTATTGTGGTCTGGACTGATTGCTTGGTTTATTTGGTTATTAAACCAAACCAAATTGAACCAGCTCATTGGTTGAGCGCATGGTTCAAATTGAGAGGAGTTTGCGCATGGGGTAAACCCATGATCGCAAGTGAGTGAGTGGCTTTCTATTTTTAGAAAGCATGATCACATACGTGACCACTACTCACGTCCACGCCTAAGGGCGCTCTCATCTCTCGTTTCTCCTCCTCTCTCGTCGCCAACTTGGGCATTCGACACTTGCACTCTCGTGTGGTGAAGAGATTGATGAAAGGAGAAGGAAGCAATCGCCAAGCAAAGGAGATCTCTCCCCTTCCATTCGACAACGACTTCTTGGAACCTTGCTAGCACAAGGAGCACCAAGTAAGAGTAGGCGACACCAATTGTGTGCGTCACCTTTGGAGAAGGAGCACTTGCGCCTTTCCTTCCAAGACACCATCTAAGCGATGGCAATGGTGAGAATCATTTTGGAATTTAAAGTTGAACATATTATATGCATAGATCCTTGAAACCCCTTCCGCTGCATCAAAATCTTTCATATGCGCCTCCTATAGGGTTTCGCCCCCTTAGTTAGGGGAACTTTCAGAGATCTGGTCTGATCATGTTTGATTGATTAGGGCTTGCGATCGGTAAGCTTCGATCGAGAGATTGGATGCTAGATCGGTGAGATCAAGAGCATCAAGAGATGAATGGTCAGATCTTGAGCCTTTTGGTTTAATGTGATCTGGATCAAGGCTTGGCTTAATTTGGTCCTTGAACCAAATGAAATGAACCGGCTCATCAAGTGAGCGCATGGTTCAAGGGGAGAGGAAATTGCGATCGTTCACTTGGTGTGAACACATGATCGCATGTGGTGGCTTGCTATTTTTAGAAGCCATGATCTCAAAATGAGACCACGCCTCACGTTCGAATAGGTCTCCCTATTCTCGCCTCTCGCCCCCTTTTGCTCACGACGACTCACTCTCGTGTGTGTGTTGACGACAAGAGAAGGATTCGACCAAGCAAGAAAGATCATCTCTTCTCCCTTCATTCGATCAGGAGATCTTGGATCCTTGCTAGCACAAGGAGCAACAAGAAAGTAGGCGATCTATCACCTTGTGTGCGCACGCTTTGGAGGAGAACCACTTTGTTCTCTGCTTCCAAGACGCCATCCAAGAAATGGCATCGGTATGAATTTTCTTCTGTATACAAGTTTTTAAGAAGTTGATCATATGACATGCATGCGATTCTTTTGGAAACCCTTGCTTCCGCCCATGCAAGTTTTATATGCGCATGTCTAGGGTTTCCCTCCCCCTTAGGGAACTTTCAAGTTATAGGGGCCTTCATCATCGTAGGGGCAAGTGGTAGAGCTTCCCTCTCCTTGCCGTCTACTCTCTTCTCCTTGGCACAATTTCAAGCTAAGTGGTGCAAGTTAAGGAGTTCCTTCTCTTGGCATGATCAAGGTGATTGACGCACGCAAGAGACTCCCTAGAGGTGTGGATCTCACCATCCGAGGCTAGCACCAAGCATGGGTGTTGAGAGATTTTGAGGTGCCCGTGTCTGTGCGATTGCAGAGGACAGTACTGTGCATATCTATCATCATTGGCGCATCATCTAAAATTTCTCAAAGGTACTACTCTTCACATCCATTGGTTCTCACTCATAAGACAATCCTAGTTTTAACGGAATTCTGTTTTGGGCCAATGCTTTCGCTATAATTATAATTTTAAAATTTGGCCCGGGGATTCCCAACAGTGGTATCAGAGGGATCTTGCAAGGCCCAAATAGTGTACTTTCTCCTAGATGCACCCACATGTCATAAAAATCAGTTTTTGAAAATTATGCCATGAAATTTTCTTTTGAAAAATTAAGTTTGTCTATTTTTGCCTCTCTCATCTCTTTCATATTTAGTTTTCTTCACACATGGGATTAACCTTGTGTGGAAGAATTTATCTCTCCTTACGCATGTAGGATAGACCTACGGTACAAGACTCATAGGAGATTATACAGGGCATGGACAGGGTGATTGCCCTAATCTCTACGAGTTGAGGATTGCAAGGGGCAGCTACTCCTTGTAGACTCCAGAGAGGGTGATGTGTTCCGCAAGTGTACAGACAAATCGAAGTAATAAAAATATCGATCCCATAGGGACCAATGGCTAAGTACTGACTCTACTTAAGATTGTTAGCTAGACGAATCAGGAAAAGGTTGAATTTATTTTTAACTAATTTGCAGAAAGAATAAAAACACAATTGGGTTGTAATCAAATTTATGGAAATTCAGGATTTCGTGTTTACCACTTTTTGTTTCATGACTTTTTATAATTAAATGTATCTTAAGAAGGATTTACTGTGTTGAAGGGGATTTATCCGCATGTATAGATTGCCCCCTCTCAGCAGTACAATCCGGTGACTATCTGAATTAACCCCCTACTCTCGTGGTTATTAACTCAAGATAAACCCAATGAGCTCTTGATAAATCTAGAGATCCCTCAAGCCGATTTGAACTATTCTCGTGTTCAAATCAACTTATCCAAAAATTGTAGATCCGACGTTACAATTCACCTCTCAGTACTTCTTGCGACGTCTCAAAACGTGTAAATCATGGCCAGAATCAACATGTAATTAAACACAACAATAATTGAATCTAACACAAGTAAATTGCTTCATAAGAAAGAAATCAATGATTAAGTCATGAAAACAAAGAGGGTTAACCCCTAAATCCTAAATAAAGGATTTACGCTGACATGTTCAATACGTTCACATGTAAATGTCTATGTTTGATTACAAAATTGGCAAATAAATATAGAAATCAACTAAGGGAGAAGAACTCAAGGCTTCTTGATGAGAGTCAATGCCAATCGGCTGGGAAATAGAAGCTTTCTCGGTGATGAATCGCCGTCCGCCGCTGGTTGCCCTAATTTCTGCCCTTTTATCGAATCCTCTTTGAAAATTGGCCAAAAAGTCCCCATAATCGCCCCAAAGCTCCATTATATAGTTCTCCACTCTCAGATTAGGTTTTCCCCAAAATTCAGCGTGAAAAGAAATCAAATCGAGTGAGAAACCAAGTCAAACTCGGGACTGGCGGATATAATTACGGCCGTGATATATATTACGGCTACGCCCGTAATTATTTCAGTGTGTTTATGTCAAGGAATTACGGCCATGAAATTTATTACGGTCAGCATGGCCGTAATACTCTCTGTGTGAATTTTACAGGAAATCACGGTCGTGAAAATAATCACGGGTTAGCCTACGTTGCCATAATCTTCCCTGTGAAAAATTATGAAGAAATTACGACCGTAATATAAATTACGGACACGCCTGTAATTGTTTCTGTGCTTTCCCAAAATATGGTCGTGCTTTCTCTTCAAATTACGGCCGTAATATAAATTACGGGCGGGCCGTAATTTCCATCTGAGCTCCGTTTTACTTGAAAATTGATGGGCAGCTTCGTTTCGATGTCTAGAATCCATCTGTGCACTCAGATCCTTCAAATTCCATCACAATTTTATGGTTTTCTCCTGAAATTTGATAAAGCAAAGAAAGTGAAGATTCCAAACAAACAAAGGATTTAAGTCAAATTATATGAAAATATGATAAAAATAGGAGAAATTATATATAAAAATTATAGTAAAAATACTATATGAATACGATACATCAAATCTTCCTAGACTTATACTTTTGCTTGTCCTCAAGCAAATAAATAGAATAAAGAACAATATTGAGTATGAAAAATATAACTTTCTTATGAAAAATAAATTTCTAGAACATAATCACTCATGAATAATTTTCACCTCATGCTACACAAAATTCTAGATAAATATATTGTCCTCAGAATTTAATCCTTAAGATTCACATCCTTAATCAAATAAAATTTCGCAACTTATATGATGAATAGAACCTCAATCTCAGGAATTCACCTTTGTTTAAGTCTAATTCTATAACACTTTTGTTTACAGGAATAGGATACCCAAAATCTTTTTCCACTCATGATTTTCTCTTGCCTTTTTTATTGTTTTATTTATTTACTTTTGACATTCTCTAAATCGAATACCACCTTTTTTCTGGTGACGAGTTTAGAGTACATTGACCACATAGCCAATGTATTAGAACTCATATCTTATTGGTTTAACAGAATTGAAATTCATGCCCTAAGATAGAGGAGTCAATGTCAAATAACTTTTCTCTAGCAGGTACCCACATAGATACATATTTTTATTTAGACTTCAACTCCTATCTTCGATACCACTACCAATTTTTCGCAGTGCCAAGTAGAGGAGTCATTCTCTCTCTTTTTTTTATTTTTGGATTTTGGATTTTGGATTCTGTCTTCCCAAAAATAGCATAATTGGTCCAACATCAACTAGGTTAATCAATCAATGTTGATTCAACAAATCATACTCATATACTCATTTTATTTGAATAAGATTGCTTCACTCTCAAATTGCATTCATCAAACAACATATCTACCAAAATCTCATGCATCAATTTATAATAATTAAAATGAGAGGATATATATTGAAGAAATAAACTTTACACAAGGAGCATATTTTCATTCACAGACATTGATATGTATAAACATTCTTGAACAAAACATATCATCATAACCATGCATCCACCCAAATTTCTCAAAGAGTTAAGAAAACACATATCATCATAAAATAAATCCACACAACTAAGAAATACACATCATCAATCATCATCAAGTTATAGGTTTTACAATTATCAATACTATCATCAAATTGCACCTACACATGGTGCCGAAACACATCATCATCATCAAGTCAAGAGTATAATAAGGTCATACAGCCCAACTAAAAGCAACATCTAAAACATCACCAAAAAAATGAGGAGAGCATAAAAATAGTAGACGCAACGAATCATGAAGGTTCTGTTGGGAAACCCCGGGGATTTTAAAATTTTTACAGACATGCACAGTAGAAGCAATCCCCGAAACAGGCCAGTCCCAAAAACCTAGAAGATCGAGTCTTGCGAGGGAATTGACACGGTGAGTAGGAGATGATACCATGTAGCGAAGAAGAGGATGTGATGCAGGTGCCCAAATGTTCGCCCTCTCCAGTCTCGCACACAGCTGACGCTCGAGTTCCCTTCTTCCTCGCCCGGTGCTAGCCTCGGGAAGAAGATCCATGCCTCTGGGAGAAATCCTCAAGATCTTGCGCCACCCACACAGTGAATGAGCTAAGAGGAGTAGAAGGATGGAAGAATGATTCCAAGGTACAACCTTGAGCTGCCCAAAGGAGAGGTGATGGAGATTTCGTCAAGGTCCAACCTTGCGAATGCCAAAAACCAACCAACCCCTGGAGAGAGGGTGCCCAGGAGTATTTATACAAGTGAATAGGCGCCAAGGAGAAGAACCTCTTCACAAGTGAATAGGCGCCAACTCCAAACCTCTTCCACCCTTTCAAGGAAATCATAGCAACCTTTCGCATTCATAAATGCAAAATCAAATTCAGAATTTTAATTCCCAGAATTAAATATAGAATTTATTTTTACCATGATGTCTTTTGGGTCAGGCAACTTATTATCATGGCCAATCAGGCCTGACGGCCCATTGGGCCTCAAAGGCCAATTCGGCCTCAGGCTCTAACTGGGCTTCACGCCCTATTGGGCCATGCTCCAAGCTCGGCTTCCTTTGGCCCATTTGGCCTAATTAGCCTATTGGGCCTATTTGGCCCATTTGGCCCAATTGACCTTTTGGGCCCATTAGGCCCACCTGGCCCAAAAATGAAGTTAGCTCCAATAACTTCCTTCCATCTCATCAGGCACAGTGGCGCTGATGAATTCTCCCAAAGAGATCCGAGTTATCCAATAACTCGATCAATAGGCTACCCGATCAATACGAGAAACCGAGTTTCAAGTTGTGCGACCCTGTAGGTTCCTCTGACGTTGGCAGTGATGAACTCAGGTCATCACAAGCAGTGAGTGGCACCTAGCAGTGCATCGCTGCTACCCAAGTCTTCGGAATGGATATCAGCATCGACATCCCCATCATCGCAACAAAATACCAATGCATTATAGTCTCTTTGCCAAATTCATATCCGATTGGACAAAGTGTGTCACTACTTTGTTTTCACCCAATCTCATGGTCATGACTAGATCAGGCTTTCACCTGGGTATGACCATACACTCTCAGTCATGCAACCATAGGGGGGCCCCTTAGATATCAAGCTTCTCGCATGAAGGGGCAAATCCTATGTCTGTCCATTGATCTTCTCATATGGGTCGTGACATACCCAATGACAACCGTTATGACCTCCCAACTACAGCGAGGTGTTAGGTTGTACCAAAGCATGTCTCTAACCATATAGAAGAGTCAATGATCTCAAGTCAAGGGATCAATGTATCTCCTGTCACTTGTGAGCTTAACTCATGACACCAAGTTAGAGCCTTACAGCGGGTCGGTCCAATATATCCACCACTGATATACCCATATGTCTGCGTTAGTACCCCATGCGTAACGAGCCCATATACCAGTCCCTTATCCACTCAGGTACTCGACTAGGGACACACCGTTTGAGCACAGATACAATATGTCTCCAGGGACATTATTATTCATGTACATAATCACAGATGTAAACATAGCAAAATAACTACAATGCCAGAATGATATATTAAATATCAATGTCAAGTAGTACAAGATGGACCAACAACGGGTCCAAGGGCATATACACCAACAATCTCCCACTTGCCCTTAGACTTAGTTGTTGAGAATTCTCAACCCCATGTCCCTCGTATGACCATCATGCTTCTGCTGCGCCAAAGCTTTGGTCAGTGGGTCTGCCAGATTGTTATCTGTGTCAACTCTGCTTATCTTAACATCACCTTGGTCAATGATCTCTCTGATCAGGTGAAATCTTCTAAGTATGTGTTTGGATTTCTGATGAGACCTTGGTTCCTTTGCCTATGCAATCGCTCCATTGTTGTCACAATAGAGCTCGATCGGATCCACAATAGCTGGAACCACCTGAAGTTCAGATATGAACTTCCGAATCCAAACGGCTTCTTTGGCTGCCTCAGAAGCGGCGACATACTCAGCCTCGGTCGTAGAATCAGCTACAGTGGACTGCTTGGAGGATTTCCAGCATACAGCGCCACCATTCAACTTGAACACATAGCCGTGCGATCTGAAGTCATCAGGGTCAGACTAGAATGATGCGTCAGTGTAGCCCTGAGTGTAGCCCTGAACACTGAGCTCTTCCTGTCCCCCATAGACCAAGAACAAGTCTTTAGTTCTTCTCAGATACTTTAGAATGTTCTTTACAGCCACCCAGTGCTGTAGACCTAGATTGGATTGGTATCGGCTGGTTATGCTCACAACATAAGCCACGTCTGGTCTAGTACACAACATCGCATACATGATCGAACCTACTGCCGAAGCATAGGGTACTCGACTCATGTCATCCCTCTCAGCCTGTGTGACGGGACATTGGCTCTTGGAGAGAATAAGGCCATGTCTCACTGTAAGGTATCCTTTCTTAGATTGCTCTAAGCTGAACCTCTCCAAGACCTTATCAATGTAAGTACTCTGACTAAGGGCCAGGCGCTTCTTGGATCTATTGATATATTTTTGTTGATATGATATTGTGATAATTGATGGTGATGATGAGTTCACTCTTAATTTATACTGTTGATGACTTGAATGATTGATGATCTCAAATTCATGATTGAAAACATAACTCCATCATGTCAAATTTATTTCTTCAATACATATTTGTCTATTGAGATATGACATTGATTGATGCATAAAATTTTGGGGAGATATATTATTTGAAGAATGAAATTTAAATGTGAAACTTCTCTTTTGAATAAAATGAGTATATTAGTATGATTTGTGAATTTAGATCAATTGATCAACCTAGTTGAGGTTTAGTCTATTTTTGCTATTTGTTGGGAAATAAGAATCCGAGATCCATAAAAAAATAGTGAGAGACTCCCCTACTTGGCACTATGTAAAATTGATAGAGGTACCTAAGACATGGGTTGAAGTCTATGCATGAAAAATAATGAGTGGTGAAAAGAATAAGACTCCTCTACTTGGCACTGTGTAAAATTGACAGTGGTACCGAAGAAAGAGTTGAAGTCAAAAATAAAAAGTATGTGTCTATGTGGATACATGCCGTCTATGCAAAGACAATGAAAAAAGAAACAAAAAGAAAAAAAAATTATGTGTGGAAAAGGATCTTGGAGACCTAATTCCTGTAAACAAAAGCATGATATATTTAAATTGATACTAGGTGAAATCATGAGATTAAAAATTCTATCTATTGTACAAGTTGCGAAGTTTTATTTGATTGAGTTGTGAATCTAGAAAATTGAGTTCTGAGGATGATATGTTTACTTGAAATTTTGTAAATCAATTAATAGAATTTTTCATTGACAAGTTGTATTTTAGAAATTTATTGAGTATGAAAAGGTTATTCTTTTAATCTAATTTTGAGATCATCAATCATTCAAGTCATCAACAGTATAAATTAAGAGTGAACTCATCATCACCATCAATGTAAGATCCAAGGATCTTAAGTCCTGGTAAGCATTATTTTTGATTTAAATAAAATTATTGACTGAGTTATTATTCCTGAGTATTGATAGTTAATTTATGATGAATTAATTAGAGATTTTTAGTTAATAATTATAGTTAATTAACTAGAGATTTTGTTGTTAATTAACTGGTTTATTGCTTGTTAAATTATTGTAAGTAATTAATTAGAACTTATTGGTTAATTAATTGGGCTTATTGGTTAATTAAATCCTTATTGGATGTTAATTAAAATCCTTAATGGATTTCGTTTAAGTGAATGGTTATTGGTTAAGTTAATTAAATTAATTGGTTAATTATGAGATATTGGGTTGGCGCTAATTGGATTTGAAATTCAAATTTATTAGCTAAATAAATTAAACCCTATTTGAATTAATGGGTTAATGGGTTTAAAATTTTAAAATCCAAAGTTTAAGTGGGATTTGCGCTTAGGGTAAGAGTTTTTGGCGAAATTCTAGCTTGGAAGAACCCTAGGCGACGGCTTGAAAGAAGAAGGCGATTCTTGGAAGCTTGGAGGCGATTTTCTTCTTCCTTTTGACGAAATTCTTTGAGGTGGAACTTCCTTGGTGAATTCTTGGAGATTCCTTAGGCGACTTAAAGGCTTTAGGCGATTTTGTGGAGGATTTTTCACCATAGTATTCTCGGTTCAAGGTGAGTGGAAGGTCTTGTTTGATCTATTAGATTGGTTGTGATTGTATTATATGATGCAATTGGATTCTTGGGAAAATTACCATGTTTAAAATCGAATTCTTGGGAAAATTGCTATGAAAACCGAATGTTGGTGTTGACTATGAGAAACGAAACAATCTCGAAAACTATTGTAAAAATCGAATTAATTTGATGATTGTTTAACCAAAAATTTGTATGAAATTTAAGGTATTTTGGTAGCATTAAATCATCGAACATTGAGCATGAATTTCTTGTTAATTAGATATTTTATAGAGAATTTTGTCAATATTAAACCAATGATTTTTGTAGCCGAAACCTTGTTAATTGTAGTTAAACCGAAATTTGATATTGTGGTTAACATGTTTCCATGTGAATTAAATCTTGATATTTCTCCATGAAAAGTTAGTTTAGGGTATTTTCCATGAAAACCGAATTTAAGGCATATCTCCACGAAAACCGAATTTAGGGTAATTATTGTGTGGAGTTCAGGAAGCATTAAATCATTGATCTTAAGTATGAAATTCTTGTTAACTAAGGTGTATTTTTAAATTGATATTATGTTTGAAACCGTGGGTTACATGTGTGATTTGTAAAGCAATTATGCTTTAATTTTATATTGATTTTGGGGCGCATGATAAATGTTATATGTCGAAGTTTATGGATGCTTGATAAATTGCCAATAATGTTATGTTGTAAAACTCATGTTTATTTAATTAAGATCATGTAATTATGTTTGAAAACATTGGGTGATAATTTAGCAAAATTACACTGAACTGACCAGCCTGAAATTTAAGGACTACACAATATTCGGTGAAAATATTATGTGTTATGTTATATGATTTTGAACAATATGTGTGACTATGTGATTTTGAACAATAAGTGTTATGTGATGGGTTTTGTGAATTTGGAAAATTATGGGTTATGTGAATTTGGAAAATTATGTGATTATGTGATGGTTAGGACTAAGGCTAGGTGTAACTATGAACTCAAGGGGATAGTCCTTATGTGTTATGTTAAGGGTTTGAATTTCAGCCCTGTATTGTGATATGTGAGGAGGTTGATGTTCAGCCTGCCTATTATGATTATTGTGATGGGGGTTGATGTTCAGCCTGCCCGATATGATTTTTGTGATGACTATCCTAGAGTCTAGTTGACACTTAGGAGTCCACCTTTGTGAAATATGTTCACCTATGTGAAATATGAATTAAGATGTGTCTGTTGTCCAGTAGGAACCTTTTGGGAGAACGGGTTTTGACCCAAAGTGCCATGTCTTGGTCAGACAGGGGCCACCTCTTGATGTCACTACTCTTTTTGTGATGGGGTAATATAAGACCCAAAGTGCCATGTCTTGATCAGACAGGGGCCACCTCTTGATGTCATTACTCTTTATGTGATGGGGTGATATAAGACGCAAAGTGCCATGTCTTGATCAGACAGGGGCCACCTCTTGATGTCGTCACTCTGATGTGTTATGGGGTGAGGGACCAAAGTGCCACGTCGTGACCTGGCGGGGGCCACCTCTTGATTCTACTCACTATCCATGTTTATGTGTTGCATGCGGCTCCCAGTGCTTTGGCCAAGCCGGGTTAGACCATATTGGTCACTACTGAATATGCTGGACAACTAGGTTGATTATGTGTTGGTGTGTTTAGTGGTTTAGAGTATAACTCTAGAACCTGAGTTTGTGAACCTAAGTTATATGTGTTTAGTTGGTTTAGAATATATGTGTTTAGTTGGTTTAGAGTATAACTCTAGTACCCTGAGTTTGTTATATGCTAGTGTGTACATCTGACTGTCTATATGATTTCTATTTCTTGATTTTGTTATATGTTGACATAATGTTCTTGCTAAAGATTTTTAAAATAATCTGCCTATATTTTTGAGTGTATGTTATGGATGGTCGATTTAGACTATCCACTCACTGGGCTGTGTAGCTCACCCCTCATTATTTTCAGGTATAGAGCAGGGGCGCAGTTAGCATGATATTGATGTTGTGATTTATGCTTATAATGCCGGTTGTGGCCCTATGTTTATGCTTAATTAATTTGAGGCCGGCTGTGGCCGAATATGAATTTTATGAACTATGTGAACCATGTGATGTGAACCATGTGAACTATGTGAATTTGTGTTGCCTAATTGTGGCAATTAAATGAGTTTGATTTTTGTGTCACCGCGGGCTTCAGCCTGGTTTCGGTGTTTGGTATGAGTTTATAAAATCGATTTTGTGATTTTGTTTTGAATTTCGGCTTGTTGTATATTCTGTGAAATCGGTTTTGATATACCCTGTAACTTGCATATGTCTAGTGCAAGTATTGCCTGGTGGCAGGTACCTTTATGGATTTTATGAATTTGAATCGGATTTGATATAACTGTTGCCTTGCATATGTCTAGTGCAAGGATTGCGTGGTGGCAGGTACCCTTATGTGATTTATGATAATTGGGTTTTGTGGATATTTATGTATGGGTTTTTTTTTTTTTTTTTTGAAATTTTCAGATCGTGTTTTTTTTCTTGAACTCGGTTTTACCTAGCATATGATCGATCTTATACGAAACATCCTGTTTCTTTTATGAAATGTGCCATTTGTTTGGGGTTAAGAATGTGGGATGTTACAATCAATTATCACAATATCATATCAACAAAAATATATTATCATGTATATCATATCAAACACCAGAATATCAAAATATCATACAACCCCATCGAATCAGTAAAGGTCAATATTATCATCATCATACAACCATATCGAAATAAGAATAATAGGCATGTTAAATAGAATGTCGTGGCGGCAGTCATGGAAGCACCATCCTTCCCTTCGTCATATAAAACAACAGTGAGATAAAGAAAATCATAGTACAGCAAAAAGGTAAGGGAAGATATTACCCACAAAGCCTCTACTCATCATCGTCAGATCGCGTAGCCTCCGAGTCTCTCGCAGCAGTCTCCTCAGGATCAAAGTATGGGGTTCCTCCCTGATCACCATGATAGCCATAGTCTCGTAATTTCGTCGCAGCTTTCTGGTTGGAAGTAGACTGAAATACGGTACCGTAAAATACTCCGTATTTTGCTCCAAATCACGAAAAACCTACAAATAATAAAATAAAAATTAGTCCTAAGCAAAAATCAAGATAAATAAAACTAAAATAAGGGTTAGAAAGCTTGGGTTGCCTCCCAAGAAGACCTAATTTAAAGGTCATTAGCTTGACCCTTTAACACCCGGGTTTGATCGTGAATTTCTAGATCTCAACTCTGATTTTACAACATAAGGCTCGATCTTGAAACAATATCCAAATCTGCTCAGAATTCTTTCTATTTTCTCAATCATCCTAGAGCCTTCTCTTCTTCTCTTCCTCTTTGGCTTTTTCTTCTTCTGCAATTTCTCATCAATACCCTCAAAAAGATTGTTAGATTCATTATTTGGGGTTTCATCAAACAAACTTGAAACATCATAAATTTCATCATTAAATATTTCAATACTACAACAAGATCCTGAGTATGAAAGTTTGTTTGTTGAATCATTAAGACTAAATTCGATCTTGTTATCACATATATCAAAGGTAGTTTTTCCTGATTCCACATCAATTTTTGCTTTAGCTGTGGCCAATTGTGGTCTACCCAGAATGATAGGATTTCTACAATTTTCCTCCATGTCCAAAATCAAATTTTGATTAAAAGAATAACCTTTTCATGCTCAATAAATTTCTAAAATACAACTTGTCAATGAGAAATTCTATTAATTGATTTACAAAATTTCAAGTAAACATATCATCCTCAGAACTCAATTTTCTAGATTCACAACTCAATCAAATAAAACTTCGCAACTTGTACAATAGATAGAATTTTCAATCTCATGATTTCACCCAATATCAATTTAAATCTATCATGCTTTTGTTTACAGGAATTAGGTCTCCAAGATCTTTTTCCACACATAATTTTTTTTTCTTTTTGTTTCTTTTTTCATTGTCTTTGCATAGACGGCATGTATCCACATAGACACATACTTTTTATTTTTGACTTCAACTCTTTCTTCGGTACCACTGTCAATTTTACACAGTGCCAAGTAGAGGAGTCTTATTCTTTTCACCACTCATTATTTTTCATGCATAGACTTCAACCCATGTCTTAGGTACCTCTATCAATTTTACATAGTGCCAAGTAGGGGAGTCTCTCACTATTTTTTATGGATCTCGGATTCTTATTTCCCAACAAATAGCAAAAATAGACTAAACCTCAACTAGGTTGATCAATTGATCTAAATTCACAAATCATACTAATATACTCATTTTATTCAAAAGAGAAGTTTCACTTTTAAATTTCATTCTTCAAATAATATATCTCCCTAAAATTTTATGCATCAATCAATGTCATATCTAAATAGACAAATATGTATTGAAGAAATAAATTTGACATGATGGAGTTATGTTTTCAATCATGAATTTGAGATCATCAATCATTCAAGTCATCAACAGTATAAATTAAGAGTGAACTCATCATCACCATCAATTATCACAATATCATATCAACAAAAATATATCATCATGTATATCATATCAAACATCAGAATATCAAAATATCATACAACCCCATCGAATCAGTAAAGGTCAATATCATCATCATCATACAACCATATCGAAATAAGAATAATAGGCATGTTAAACAGAATGCAGTGGCGGCAGTGATGGAAGCACCATCCTTCCCTTCGTCATATAAAACAACAGTGAGATAAAGAAAATCATAGTACAGCAAAAAGGTAAGGGAAGATAATACTCACAAAGCCTCTACTCATCATCGTCAGATCGCGTAGCCTCCGAGTCTCTCGCAACAGTCTCCTCAGGATCAAAGTATGGGGTTCCTCCCTGATCACCATGATAGCCATAGTCTCGTAATTTCATCGCAGCTTTCTGGTTGGAAGTAGACTGAAATACGGTACCGTAAAATTCTTTACGGTACTGCCGTATTTTGCTCCAAATCACGAAAAACCTACAAATAATAAAATAAAAATTAGTCCTAAGCAAAAATCAAGATAAATAAAACTAAAATAAGGGTTAGAAAGCTCGGGTTGCTTCCCAAGAAGCGCTAATTTAAAGGTCATTAGCTTGACACTTTAACACTCGGGTTTGATCGTGAATTTCTGGATCTCAACTCTGATTTTACAACATAAGACTCGATCTTGAAACAGTATCCAAATCTGCTCAGAATTCTTTCTATTTTCTCAATCATCCTAGAGCCTTCTCTTCTTCTCTTCCTCTTTGGCTTTTTCTTCTTCTGCAATTTCTCATCAATACCCTCAAAAAGATTGTTAGATTCATTATTTGGGGTTTCATCAAACAAACTTGAAACATCATAAATTTCATCATTAAATATTTCAATACTACAACAAGATCCTGAGTATGAAAGTTTGTTTGTTGAATCATTAAGACTAAATTCGATCTTGTTATCACATATATCAAAGGTAATTTTTCCTGATTCTACATCAATTTTTTCTTTAGCTGTGGCCAATAGTGGTCTACCCAGAATGATAGGATTCCTACAATTTTCCTCCATGTCCAATATTACAAAATCTGCAGGTATGAGAAACTCACCTATCTTTATTGGAATATTCTCTAACATACCTGCAGGATACTTCACAGATGAGTCTGCGAGCTGCAAAGATATTGATGTAGGCTTTAGCTCTCCCAAATTCAGTTTCCTGTAAGTAGAGAGAGGCATTAAACTTACACTTGCACCTAAGTCACATAAGGCTCGGTCAAAAGATAGGGTGCCAATTGAACAGGGTATAGAAAAGCTACCTGGATCCTTCAATTTAGGTGGCAATTTATTATGTATGACCGCACTATAATCTTCTGTTAGTGTAACCATGCAAGTACCATAATCATCCAATTTTCTTTTACTAGACAATATCTCTTTTAAAAACTTGGCATAAGATGGCATCTCAATAATAGCTTCAAGAATTGGAACATTAATATAAAGCTTTTTAAAAACTTCAAGAAACTTGCCAAACTTTTTGTCTAGTTTATGTTAAACTAACCTTTGAGGAAAAGGTATAGGTGTTTGGTAAGGATTAGGTAAATTAGATTTAGGATTATCTTTCTCACATGATTCCTCCCCTTTTGGTTCATCACCCTTTTGAGGTGATAAACAAATTTGGGGTTTCTCATGTGAAGAAGATTCTCCTATCTCCAATTCCTTTTTATTATCATTAAGCTTTTCTTCAGTGTTTTCAAACCTCCTTCTAGGTTTTCCCAGTTGTTTCCCACTTCTAGTCATGATGGCATTACAGTGCTCCCTAGGGTTTATCTCAGGTTTTGCAGGCAATTTCCTAGGGGGTCTGTAAGGAACACTAGCATGCTGTGCAATTTAGTTTTCAAGAATTTTGTTGTGGGCTTCTACTCTATCCAGTCTAGAGTTGATTTGATAAAAATTTTCCTAAAATTCCTCATTTTTCTTGTTTTGATTTGACATGTATTCTTTTATATCAGACATGAACTGATTTTGGTTGGCCAAAAGTTTTTCAAGTATGGATCCCTCATTAGAATTTTGATTTATGTTTTGGTTTAGATTTTGCTTTTGGAATCCTTTGTTTTCATTGTTCCCCCCTACATTGTTATTGTTTTTCCATGAAAGGTTGGGGTGATTTCTCCATCCAGGGTTGTATGTATTAGAATAGGGATCATTAGGTCTACTTTGGTTGTAATTCCCTATGGCGTTCACATGCTCATTACCCTGATCGACAATTCTACAATATTCAGTAGTATGACCATCATTACCACAGTTTTTACAAGTGATAGCAGAAATAGAAGCAGTTTGCATGGAATTTAACTGACTACACAAAAATTTTACCTTCTCTTCTAAGGAGCGTATTTCATCACTTCCACTCTTACCTTGAGAAGGCTTGAATAGTACTCCCCTTTCGGTAGTCCATTGATTATGGTTTTCTGCCATCTCCTCTAGCAGTCTGAAGGCTTCATCTGGTGTTTTGCTCATAAGAGCTCTTCCTATAGCGGCATCCACAATCATTTTAGTCTGATCAGATAATGTAATATAAAAAGTTTGCATTAAAGTTTGATGTTCTAATCCATGGTGAGGACACTTCCGCTACAGTTCATTAAATCTCTCCCAGGCTTCACTGAGCGAGTCCCCACTTCTTTGTTGGAAGTTTGTAATTTGGTTCTTCAATTCAAGTGTCTTCCTTGGGGGAAAGTATTTGTTCAAGAAGGAATTTGACAGTTGGTTCCAAGTGGTGAAGGTACCGGCTGGGTGTGAATTAAGCCATGTCTTCTCCCGGTCCCTAAGAGAAAAAGAAAAAAGTCTTAGTCTAAATGCATCGTTAGAAACACCATTCATCTTAATAGTATCGCATAAGTCAAGAAATAAGGCCAAGTGTTGGTTGGGATCCTCCAGTGGAGATCCTCCAAACTGATCTTGTTGAAACATTGCAATGAGTTGAGGTTTAATCTCGAAATTGTTGGCCTCAATTGCTGGCCTAGCAATACTAGAACAAATTTTATGATGATTAGGGGTTGCATAGTCCCTAAGTGTTCTCTGATGGTTCTGATTGTCTCCCATCTCTAAAATCTCTTCTTATAACTCTGGTTGGGATTGTTCTTGCAGTTCTTCTTGTGATGATTCTTCTAACCTCAACTTTCTGTGCGCTCTTAATGTCTTATTGATTTCAGGATCCAATGGTACAAGTGGTCCTGACCTAAGGCTCCTGTGCATGCAAAGTAAACAGATCAAGTGATTTCAAGAAACAGAAAATAAGCAGTAAATAATAATAATAAAAAATAGTAAATAAAAACCTAATCTAGTAATAATCTCAATGTCTCTAATATCGACAAAACTAAGGTCCCCGGCAACGGCGCCAAAAACTTGATAGCCCGAAAGGGAACACAACAAATCTGGCACGCGTGTACTTTGGACTAATCCTTGGTAACGGCACCAAAAACTTGTTGTTAAACCGCAAGTGCACGGGTATACAAAGTAATAAAAAAGTATCAAATCCACAGGGACCTACGTTGTCGAATACTAAATAGTTGATTTCTTACTAACTAGGCAAAACGAGATCATGAGAATAGCAATCGGTAACTAAAAGCGGGATTATTAGAGAGAAAAGCTGGGACTAGGGTTTCGTTCATTTAAACTTTTATGACTAGACATGAATAAGGATTTCGTTGATTCAATTTCATCATGAAGAAGATATTATCAAAGGATGAACTCAAGGATCACTTTCGTGCATCCGAGCTCTAGAATCTCTAGTGGAGTCTCAAGGATCACTTTCGTGCATCCGAGTCTCGCAACTAGTTTTGCTCAAGGACCTCCAACGTTCAGATCTTGTGCGAATCGCACAAGATCTCCATGTTTGACAAATAGACTCGATCTATGGATTCATGTTATATATTTTACTAGAAAAGATCAAGATGGATCTAACCTAAGGAAGGGATCCTAACATGCAATTCTAGGGTTCCAAATTCTCAAGCAATTACATTTCAGTCTCAAGCGAAAATTCTAAGAACATAATTAATAATATGAACTTAAAGAGAGTCTAAGCACAATTATCACATGAGCAAAATCATCATGCTAAAATCAAACTCAACGAAATATTGAAAAAGAAGTTATCTAATCATTAAAAGTCAAGTGAACTACTCCCCCATGTCCCAAGAGTAGTTTAAGCTAGCATGGCGAAGGAAATACAATATTCCATAATTTCATAAAATCAAAAATGAACAAAAAGAAGAGTTTTTAGAAAATACGGCACGGCTGTGAAGTATTTCACAGCCGTATTTTACAAAGGAAGGCATGAATAGTGGTGGCGATCCTTCTTCCTCTGATTTCTCCTCCAATTTATCTCCTTTCGATCTGAAACTTCTGGCACGTTGTCTCTTTCACCAGGCGATGCTTCAGTAGAAAAATCACGGCTTGGATCGAGCGCGGCGGCGAAACCCTCAGCGACGGTGTGGATCAAGATTTCTCCCTCGACGGTGTACAAAATTTAGGGCTTTTGGTCTCTCTCTAATCCTCCCGTCCAAAGCTCCCCTTTTGCTTCTTACGGCATCGAATATAAACTTCTGGATCATCCGCAATCATCTCCGCAAGAATCGAGTGTGGACATTGACCTGGGCGTCGCGTTCAAAATGGGTTTTACGGTAGTGTAATTGTTTACGGCTGGTGCCGTAAAATCTCTTGAGTCTTCTGTGCCAATGTCGTCTCAGAAAATACGGCCCGTAAAATAGTTTACGGCCAGTGCCATAAAATCTCTTGAACTCTCTGGTCGGATTCGTCAGGGAAATATGGCTCGTGTAATTCTTTACGGCAGGTGCCGTAATTTCAGATGAAGTTTCTGTTCTAGCGCAATCCGAAATACAGCCGTGTAACTTCTTACGGTGGTGCCGTAATTTCGCAAAAGCCTTCTGTTCAGTAAATCACCAAAATACGGCTATGATCTCGATAATACGGTAGCCGTGTAAAATACGGTACCGTAAAATCCTTTACGGCACTACTGTATTTTGGGTTCTTCGCCTCGATTTGCATGAAAATTCTTGGGTGACTTCTTCTTGATGATGAGAACTCTTCCATGTATTTGATTTTTGCTTGAAAATGCCTAAAATAGTGCCTTTTTGCCTGAAAAATATGAAAAAACAAAATAGAAGTAGACTTTGCAATATTTAATGGATTCAGCATAAAAACAAGTAAAAAAATCCTCAATTTAGCATGAAAAGGTATCTAAAATGATACAAAATATACTACATATTTTGGTGTCATCATCTATCTCGGTAGATCCTCACGCCTAGGATATAGGCGGCCTCCCCCAAGTCTTTCATCTCGAAACACTTCCCGAACTATGTCTTCATAGCTTGAAGACTAGGGATGTCATTTCCGATGAGAAGTATGTCATCGACATACAGGACCAGAAATGTCACCAAGCTCCCACTGAATTTTCTGTATACACAGGCATCATCTTCGCTCTTGATAAAGCCGTAATCTCTTACTGCCTCATCAAATCGAAGATTTCAACTTCGAGAAGCTTGCTTTAATCCATAAATGGATCTCTTTAGCCTGCAGACCTTA
This sequence comes from Costus lasius, assembly GCA_027563935.2. Lineage (NCBI taxonomy): Eukaryota > Viridiplantae > Streptophyta > Magnoliopsida > Zingiberales > Costaceae > Costus > Costus lasius. The sequence goes on along the minus strand of CM050448.1, from coordinate 66,108,905 downwards.
TTGACCTCTACAGGATGGATGAAGCCATCAGGTTGTGTCATATACACATCCTCCGTCAGCTTTCCGTTAAGGAATGTTGTCTTTACATCCATCTGTCATATCTCATAATCGTGATATGCAGCTATAGCAAGCAAGATTCGAATGGATTTGAACATGGCAACTGTCGAAAAGGTTTCATCATAGTCCACCCCGTGGACCTGTCTGAATCCTTTAGCCACAAGTCTACCCTTATAGGTAACTATGTTGCCATCCATGTCAGTCTTCCTCTTGAAGACCCATTTACACCCTATAGGTTTTACCCCATCAGGTAGCTCAACCAAATCCCAAACTTGGTTAGCCGACATGGAATCCATCTCGGATCTCATGGCCTCAAGCCATTTCTCGGAGTCTGGTCCAGTGACCGCCTCATCATAGGTCCTGGGTTCATCCTCAATGATGAAGATCCCATTGTGTTGGGTCGGCAATGACCCATACCTCTCAGGTGCATGACGAATCCTCCCAGACCTACGCGAGGCCTGTGTCTGAGTCTCTGGTTGCCCAGCAACTGGTGCAGGTGGCTCAGGTTCCACCTCAGTGTCTTGTGGTTGCACTTGGACCTCATCCAAGTCAAACTTTCTCCCACTGACTTCTTTCATGAGAAATTCTTTCTCTAGAAAGATAGCACCTCGAGCAACAAAAACTTTGTTCTCGCTGGGAATATAGAAGTAATATCCTTTAGTTTCCTTAGGATAACCCACAAACACGCATTTATCATATCTGGGTTCTAGCTTGCTAGAATCCTAACATTTGACATAAGCCTCACATCCCCAGACTCTAATAAAAGAGAGATTCGGTCATCTCCCACTCCATACCTCGTACAGAATCTTGGAGACACTCTTAGATGGAACATTATTCAGTATGAGAGAAGCTGTCTCAAGTGCATGGCCCCAAAATGAGGGAGGTAGAGTTGCATGACTCATCATAGATCGAACCATGTCCAACAAGGTTCAATTTCTCCTTTCAGACACACAATTCCATTGAGGTGTTCTAGGAGGAGTGAGTTGGGATAGAATCTCACACTCTCTAAGATAGTCAAAGAACTGACCGCTCAGGTACTCTCCACCATGATCTGATCGAAGAGCCTTAATAGATCTACCTAGTTGGTTCTCTACTTCATGTCTAAACTCCTTAAATTTCTCAAAGGATTCGGACTTATGTCTCATCAAATAGACATAACCATATCAACTGAAGTCATCAGTAAATGTGATGAAGTAGTTGTGCCCACCTCTGGCTTGTTTACTGAATGGCCCACACACATCAGTATGTATGAGATCCAACAAACCACCTGCCCTCTCACCAATCTTGGTGAAGGGTGCTTTTGTCATTTTCCCTAATAAACAAGGCTCACAAGTATCAAGCTCCTCCAAGGAGGTTGAATCTAACAATCCATTTGCATGGAGTTGTTGAATGCGATTCTTGTTTATATGGGCTAATCGACAATGCCAAAGGTACGCAACAACTGAACCACTCAGCTTGATCCTTTTGTGATTTATGTTACATATAGAGTTATCCATGTCCAAGACATATAATCCATTGCACAAGGTACCCTTCTCATAAAACACATTTGCAAATGAAAAAGAACAAGAGTCCTCTTTTATTTCAAATTTAAATCCTTTCCTTGCCAAGCAAGGAATAGATACAATGTTTTTGGTAAGAGAAGGTACATAATAGCAATTATTTAACTCTATTTGAAGTCTAGAAGGCAGGGAGAGCGTCAAAAGTCCTACGGCAACAGCAGCAACCTGTGCTCCATTTTCAACACGTAGATCAATCTCTCCAGGCCGCACCGATCTACTTTTCTTGAGCCCCTGCATATTTGTACAAATATGAGCTCCGCATGCGGTATCCAATACCCATGACATAGAAGTAGAAAGGTTGACTTCGGTAACATAAATACCTGAGCCAGAAGACGAAGCCCAGCTTCTCTTCTCCTCGTTCTGAAGTCTCACCATGTCCTTCAACATGTGAGGTGGCCCTCCACATGAATAGTACCTGTTATTCCTAATCCTTTCCATCTTTAGTTTCAGCTCCTTGGTCAAACCGTTCGGCTCACCACACTGAATGACTACTATAGGAGGGTCGAGCTAAACCAATTCATTAAAGGGCTGCCTTAGATTACAAATAATCTCAGAGGCATTCTTAGATTCATATTGCTCTCTAAATTCAGGCGACATGTTGGTTAGCATCAAATTAGCAACCTCCAAAGTATTGATGCTTATCAAAAGCATCCTTCTCAGCCACTGAGGCCGAGCATGGAAGTGGCTCTAGAATTGATGGAGGCAGTAGCCCTGCTCTGAGGAGATCTGCTCAGACTCGTAGGGCACCTAATCGATATGGGTTCCCTTAGAGTCCCCTCTCTCTTGCATTGCATTTTAGGGTAGTTTGTTTTTCAATAAAACCATGCATCATGTAGTCATTTATGGCAAGTCCACTTGTAGTAGGTAGTGCATTGTAATTCATACAACTTTATGTACTCTTGCATCATAGTAAACTAGTGCATGTAGGCATTAGGATCATTTTGGCAGGTCAATCAAGAAAGGAGCAGCTCAAGTCCAGCTCAAGGTTACTCAAGCTCCACTCATCAAGTTCAGCTCCAGAAAAGGAAAGGAAGACTTCAAAGCCCAAGCTCACTTCAAGCCATGCCATAACTCACTTGCTACATTTATTGGGCGCATCTTCAATGAAGCAATCAACCACCTCATCATCCAATCAAGATATATGCGCCAACCACTAGAGGAATGAATTCAAATCTCATCCTTCAAGATCCACAATCAAAGGGATTCCTCATCAAGATCCACAATTAAAGGAGAGCATTTATGAAGACATTAATGAGAAAATTCCATCTCTTGTTGCCGCCCATGCCCTCATGGAAAGGATTCAAATTTTGAATTCCTTGTCCATGAGCCAACAAGATTTTTGCCAAAGCTAAGAAGATACCTCCCTCAAGCACTTAAAGAATTGCCAAACAAAGGTCACCAAAGAAGGAAGTTCACCAAGAGGATTTGCGCCTACCTCATCTTGATTTTGAAATCCAAATTCCATCCATCTTTGTAATAGGCGCATGGAAGCTAATGACTATCCTGCCCTAAGCCCTATCTCGCCAATAAAAGCATGGTCTCCCCCTTGTATTTGCACCACTTGTTGATGAAATAATATTGTCTATTAGTTGCCTAGGTTATTTACTTGTGTTAGTGCTTGTTTTCTCCTTTAGCCGAGTTCTTCTCATCCTTCTAGCTTCCCCACCGAAACCCTAAGGAGTTCTTCCCCTTATTTGTGTGTGCCATCACAAGAAGAACTTCCCTCACCCTCGGTTTGGAGCAAGGAGAACATCAATCCTCGGCCTCAAGGAGCTTTCATCCCAATCGGCTAAGTTTCTTCCTTAACTTCTTCATTAGATTTTAAGAACTCTTCTATACACTAAATCTTGTTTATTTTAACTTGTAGCTTGCGCTTGGAGTGGGTCTAGGAGGGGCGCCCTCCCCTTCCTTCTCTTCCCCTCTCTTTAGCTATCTTAGGGTTAGCAAGGGAACTTGTGAGGCTTAACCTCACCCCTTGAGTTATTTCTGTATTAAAATCCGTGGCTTGTACGGATCTTCTGTGATTGCTTGTAAGCTCCACCCTACACCTTCCATCAGAATAGGACCGGTGAAGAACGGGAAGCACAGCCCTTCAATTCTCAAGGGCTGTACTGTAAGTTTATTTCATGCAGTTACTGTTTTTCTAGTGTAGAACTTACTTACTGCTCTTAGTCTAAATTCGGATTTTCTTATATATTTAAAATACAAAAAATTAGTTTTCTAAACCTCATTAACTTAATCTCGGTTTTCCTTACTAGTAAGCTATTTATCAAAATCAGTTTTCAAAAGCGTTGTTTGATTGCTTTAGTTCCCCGTCTTACATCAGCTTGGTATCAGAGCTTAGGCTCTTAGACTAGATTTTTGTAAGCCTCAAAAACTTACTTTCTACTTCTAAGCGATCTTTGGAATTAGGTGTTTGAAAGAAGTTGACTACTTATTTTATCTATCATTTTGGCCCTATGTTCAAAACTTATATCTTTCAAAAATACCATGCAAACCCGGTCTAAAACTCAACAAGATTCCACAATGGATAATGCTGCCTTGAATGATAAGATTGATCTTTTGACTGAGCAAGTAGGAACCATTACTCAGAGTCTTAACCAATTTCACCTTTTGGCCGCTCAAATAGAAACCATCAACCAAAACCTCAACCAGCTTAACAATGCTAGGGGTAGATCTCCAAGTCATGCTAGTGAACCACCCCCTAGTCCAAATCATGTGGACACCCAACAACCTGGGAATGGGCAACAAACCCCCAATCCAAACCATGTAGGAATCCCTCAACCAAACATGTGGAATGGACCTCCTATTCAAACCCTGAAAGAACCCCTTAAATAAGGGGGGTCCCCTTCATGGGGGAGCATAACCCTTAGAGCATATGGCGCATAAAATTGTTCTCTTGCGGAATTAGGGTTATAAGATCGATACGCATGCAAAAGATCAACTTGATAACAATAAGAAAACATTCATACCATCGCCATGGAAAGATGTTTCCTTGGAAGCAAAGATCAAAGTAGATCTTCTCCTTGTCGTCACACACAAGATGATGTTGCTATCTCTCTTGGTGCTCCTTGTGCTAGCAAGGTTCCAAGAGGTCCTTGTCGAGTGAAGGGAAAAGAGATGTCTTTCTCCTTGGCCGAATCCTCCTCAACCTTCAAGCGTCGCCGCACACCCAGTCGAGAGGAAAAACTTGCGAGAGGAATTAGTGAATTGGCGAAAATAGAGAATACTCTATTTCGGATGAGCGCCCACTCGACATGGAGATCATGGTTACTAAAAATAGTAACCTCTCCTCATCCCAACGTTCACGCTATGTGAACTCGTCGCCCACTCCTCTCCCAATGAACCAAGCGCTCTTTTAGTGAGCTGGTTCAATTGGTTCGGTTTAAGAACCAACCAAGCCAAGCGACAAGGCCTAGATCAAATAAACCCTAAGGCTTTAGATCTAACCGTCGATCTCTTTAATGCCCCTGATCTGACCGATCTGGCATCCATTCTCTCAATCGAAGCTTACCGATCTCAAGCCCTAATCAATCAAACATGATCAGACCAGATCTCACTTACAATCAGAGATTAAATCCCTTAAAACTGAACCCAAACAATTCAGTCCACACGATCTGACTTAAGTAAGCCATATCATCAAATTGTGCGACCCTAAGGGTTTCCTTTAAATGTCGGTAACGATAATTCACATTATCACGATCAGTGAGGGGTATCTAGCAACACATCACTGTCTCCCGATATAAAGGAAAGAGTCTTCCAAGACTACACCCAAACCATAGCACAAGTGTGAATCATTTCACAAAGCATACATATTTCCTTTGCCACTGGATGTTCTTATTGGACAAGTCTGTCAAACTTGTAACTCCAATATGATGAGCATGATTAGATCAGATGAACACTGTCACCTGGGTATGGCCATACACTCTCTCAATCATCTCATCCAGGGGGCCCCTTTAGAACATCACACTCCTTAAACAAGGAGACGGCAATCCTATGTCTATCACTAGTGCCCTAACCTGACTCAAGCTCACCATCCAAGATAGTCTATAATCATTATGTTTCAAATGATATTGAACTAACTCAAAATAATGACAATCATCATTTAGAAAACACAAGTGATCTCAAGTCAGAGGAAATGTGCCACTTGTCTTATACAAGGAATATTCACGTTGTGACAAACAACTGAACATCCTAGTAGGGTCTGTCCAGTACATCCCATGTACCCATGAGTCTACATCTTATTCCATGCTCGAAGCATCCTATAAGATCAGAACACATATTAGTCTTAACCATATCAAGGCTGTCTCATGTTCACCAAGATACATCGACTAAGGACATAACAGCATGTCAGCCCAGCTGAACAGCTTTGAGACATTATTCAGAAGAACATATATTGCAGCAGACAATGTAACTAACTGAATAACAACCATGCCTTTATAAACATAATAGTTTATTACATGATACTTGTTACATTCCCACAGGCCTCAAACATTAGCCTTAAGGGCATACCCCAACAATCTCCCACTTGCACTTAATCTAATGGTTGAAAAACTTCAAACCCATATTATTACAGTGCTTCTCATGCTTCTGCTGCGCCAGAGGCTTGGTAAGCGGGTCTGCCAGATTGTCGTCTGTATGAACCTTGCATACTTTGATCTCGCCACGATCAATGATCTCCCTGATCAAATGAAACCGTCTCTGTATGTGCTTGGACTTCTGGTGCGACCGTGGTTCCTTTGCTTGTGCGATTGCTCCAGTGTTATCACAAAAGATAACCAAAGGATCTGCACACGAAGGAACAACACCAAGTTCTCTCACGAACTTACGAATCCACACTGCCTCCTTGGATGCTTCCGAGGCTGCGACATACTCGGCTTCTGTTGTGGAATCAGCAACAGTTGACTGTTTGAAACTTTTCCACACCACTGCACCTCCATTCAAGCTAAAAACATAGCCTGATTGCGATCGGAAATCATCCTGGTCAGACTGGAACGAAGCGTCAGTATATCCTTCAATACTGAGTTCTTCCTGACCACCATATATCAAGAACATATCTTTGGTCCTCCGCAGATATTTTAGGATGTTCTTGACTGCAATCCAGTGCGCCAAACCTGGATTACTCTGGTAACGACTGGTCACGCTTAACCCGTAAGCGACGTCTGGGCGAGTACACAACATCGCATACATTATAGAACCAATAGCCGAAGCATAAGGCGTATTGTTCATTTCATCTTTCTCAGTCTGTGTTTGTGGACACTGACTCTTCGAAAGATTCAGACCATGTCTGACTGGAAGATATCCTTTCTTAGAATTCTCTAAGCGAAATCTCTCCAGGACCTTATCGATGTAAGTACTCTGGCACAGCCCGAGAAGCCTCTTAGATCTATCCCTGTAGATCTTCACACCTAACACATAGGCTGCTTCTCCTAGATCTTTCATCTGGAAACATTTCCTCAGCCATGCTTTAACAGCATGCATTTCAGGAATGTCATTTCCAATGATCAAGATGTCATCGACGTAGAGGACTAGGAAAATAATCACGCTCCCACTAAACCTCTTATATACACACGGGTCATCCTCGTTCTTGATGAAACCAAATTCAGTGACTGATTCATCAAAACGAATGTTCCAGCTTCTCGATGCTTGTTTAAGTCCATAAATAGACTTCTTTAACTTGCATATCTTATGACGATCTGCTGGATTAGTGAAACCTTCTGGTTGTGTCATATACACATCCTCATCCAGATTTCCATTAAGGAAAGCTGTTTTCACATCCATCTGCCAAATCTCATAATCATAATATGCAGCTATCGCGAAAAGAATCCGAATAGACTTAAACATGGCTACAGGTGAGAAAGTTTCATCATAATCTATCCCGTAGATTTGTTTGAAACCTTTCGCAACTAGCCTGCCTTTATAGGTAACCACGTTACCATCCATGTCAATCTTCTTCTTGAAGATCCATTTACAGCCTATAGGGATAACTCCCGGAGGCGGATCAACCAAATCCCAAACTTGGTTATCTGACATGGAGTCCATCTCGGCGCGCATAGCTTCAAGCCATCTCGCTGACTCCGGTCCACTGACCGCATCCGCATAAGTAAGGGGTTCATCATTATCAATGATGTAGACTCCGTCATAGCGCTCAGGCTGTCGACGGATCCTACCCGATCTTCGCGGTTCCCGTGATATCTGAGCCTCAGGTTGTTCAATAACCTGTTCTACCGGCTCAGGCTCATCCAACTGTGCTTGGTCACTTTGTCCTTCTTCTGGATTCTCATCCAGCTTTATTTCTCTCCCACTGGCCTCTTGCAGAAGAAATTCCTTCTCAAGAAATATGGCCGTCCGAGCAACAAAAACCTTGTTCTCTTTGGGGTCGTAGAAATAATAACCCTTAGTTTCCTTAGGGTAACCGACAAAGATACATTTGTCAGATCTGCTCTCTAGTTTCCCAGAGGCGAGCTTTTTGACATAAGCCTCGCAGCCCCAGATCCTGATAAATGTCAAGCTTGGCTGTTTCCCATACCATAACTGATATGGCGTCTTTGAAACTGCCTTGGATGGCACTCGGTTTAGTACCTTTGCAGCTGTTTCCAGTGCAAAACCCCAAAAGGAGTATGGAAGAGTAGCCTGACTCATCATAGAACGAACCATATCTAGTAATGTTCTATTTCTCCTTTCGGACACACCATTCCATTGCGGTGTTCCTGGCGGAGTGAGCTGTGAGATAATCCCACACTCTTTTAGATAGTCAGTAAATGCATGACTTAGGTATTCACCACCTCGATCTGAGCGAAGTGTTTTGATATTACGGCCTAGCTGATTTTGTACTTCATTCTTAAACTCTTTGAACTTGTCAAAAGATTCACTTTTATGTCTCATCAGATAGACATACCCATATCTACTGAAATCATCAGTAAAGGTAATGAAGTACTGATAGCCACCTCTGGCATGTTTACTAAAAGGCCCACACACATCGCTGTGTATAAGGTCAAGTAAACCTGAAGCCCTTTGACCTTTGTGAGGAAAAGGAGACTTCGTCATTTTACCCATCAAACAAGCTTTGCATGTATCAATCTCCTTATAGGAGAATGATCCCAGCAGTCCATGATCATGCAACCGCTTAATGCGTTTCTCGTTTATATGGCCTAAACGACTATGCCATAGCAAGGTGCTGTCATCAGCATACTTGGCTTTCTTAATATCAACATTATGTATGGAACTTTCCATGTCCAACATGAATAACCCATTATTAATTGAACCAGTTGCATAAACAATATTATCAAATGATAAAACACACTTTGAAATATTGCATTCAAAGGAAAATCCCTTCCTGACAAGAGCAGGAATGGAGATAATATTTTTAGTTATACTGGGAACAAAGTAACAACTGTTCAGTTCCAATACAAGTCCAGATGGTAAAGAAATAAAGTAGTCTCCTACAGCAACAGCAGCAACCCGTGCCCCGTTTCCAACGCGTAGGTCCACCTCATGCTGTCCCACCTGCCTTCTTCTCTTGAGTTCCTGTACATTTGAACAAATGTGAACTCCACATGCAGTGTCCAACACCCATGATACAGAAGAAGAAAACATGACCTCAGTCACGAATATACCTGAGCCAGAAGCAAAGCTTCCCCTCTTATCTCCTTGGAGCGCTTTACAGTCCTTTTTCCAGTGACCTAGCTGGCCACAGTGGAAACACCTGTATTCCTTGGACCGCTTCACCTTTTGCTTCAGAGCCTTGCTGTAGTTCTTGACCGGGGCCTTGCCCTTCTTCCCCTTCTTCTTGTTCCTTGAAGGAACCATCAAGACAGAGGTTGAAGGCTTACCCTTCAGAGTCTCCTCAGTGGTCAAGAGCATATTCAGCAGCTCTGCCGGAGTACAATCGATTTTGTTCATATTAAAATTAATAATGAACGCGTCGAATGAAGGCGGGAGAGACTGTAGAATAATGTCCACAGCAAGCTCCTGGTTGATGGTATGCCCCAGTTTCTCTAGAGCCTCCTTGTGCCCAATCATCTTGAGCACGTGAGCTCCCACTGGGCTCCCTTCAGCCAGTTTGCTCTGAAAGAAGAGCTTTGTCAAATTATAGCGCTCAGTCCTCGCCTGTGCAGCATACAGCATCTTGAGGTTCGCTATCATGTCTATAGCAGACATATCCTCATGCTGACGCTGCAGCGGTGGCGTCATAGACGCTAGCATCAGGCAAGCGACATCAATGCTATCATTGACGTGCTTTTCATAGGCTTCCCGAACCGCCCTTGCGGCGTTCGGAGCGGGCTGCGGCGGAATCGCCGTCTCGAGGACATACAGTTTCCTCTCTGCCTTAAGAACGATCTTAAGGTGTCCAAACCAGTCAGAGAAGTTTGGCCCAGCAAACTTCTCCCTTTCCAGTAGGGATCGCACATTGAAGTTCATGGTGTTCGTTGCTGCAGGTATCTACAACAATGCAAGAACAGCAAGGTCAGTATCAATGTATAAGAATCAATCAGGACTTAAGAAAGATTCTTTTTCTCACTATTTTATCAGGCGTGAAAAATCCAGCAAAACAGCCCGAAAGAGTAGAACTCTTTTAGTGAGATGGGATCCAGATTTCATACTTGGTCTCCGCGTCCCGCTCAGGCGAGATAAGATGCACAGAGAGTACAAGCACTAGTTTCTGGTAGGCAGTCCCTGCCGATCGCCAACCCGTGCGATTCCCCTTCATCTGGGCAGTCCAGCAGACTGTGCCAACTGAGTTGGTACAACACAATCTCTGACCCCAACAGACGGCTGCCTCCATGTGCTACCATATGCGCCACATATGTAGACTACACGGTCAAGCTGACCCGACCTACTCCCTGGACCACCATGTGCTATGCTGAGCAACGAGAAGGGATAAATCCCTGCTCTGTAACACACAGGTGTAATCCCGCACCGTCTGAAGATAGATGGACGTGCCCACTGAGTGGGTACAACACGGCTCCAACGATAATCAGAACAGTGAGGTTTCGCGTCAGAAGGCTTACGAGCTTGATATTTTTAGCGTTGGATTTTAACGGTCTTTTATCTTTATTACTATCATTCAATCCCTATGGTGATAGCAAAAGATAAATCTATCATGCATTTCTAATATTTATGCAATAAAAGAAAGCATGTGTCATATGTGGTAAAAGCCCATAGCCCTAGTGAGACCTTAACCTAACTTAAGACTGCACTTGCTGTTCATGGGTCTTTTGCTGCTCATTTGGCCCAAACCTGGACCCAAGCGCCATCTGCAGCTCTGGTGCGCCCACCAGGAAATGCGCCAGGTCCTAGGGTCGAACCCTAGACCTCCCTCCTGGTCCAGCCATTGCTGCGTGCGCCTCTGCCAAGTGTGCTCAGTGCTCTTGTCTAATTAAATTACAAATTTAACTATCTAGACAAGAGTGACACGCAGGTCACTTACATTTATAAATTAAAACCCAGTGATTCACAGATCACAATAATTAATTTACAATTTAATACAGGCACGCAGGCCCCAGCACAGCACACAATTAATATGGGCAGCCCACATATGACTTAAATAGACAAACATATGTATCAAATCAGCAAACATGTGATCCATGATAAAAATTAAAATTTTCGAAAACCCCATGGGATCAATTTTAATTTTTTCTTATTTGCCCTACAACCTTACAACGGTCCATTACTAGGGATCCACTCATCCAACCTAGTCAGATCCACTGCCCTTGCATGCACCAAGTCCTAACTGACTCGAGTCGACCAAAAGGTCAACTATGCATGCGCTAGGGCTGAACGACCACACTGAGGTCTGGCAAACGGGAGTGACCCCGGGCCTAACTCAGGTGCGTTCATTAATCGTCACAATCAGACATCGCTACACACCTGTCTGCAGTCGACCTATAGCCACCATAGGCTTGCGCCAAGGTGCTATCTGGTCGACCCTTTCAGGCTGTCAGATGATCTGATCAGACATGATTGGATCTAACCTAGGGGGTGACATCAACCCCAGTAACCCGTCTAAGGGTTTACAGTAAGGTCTTTAGATCTAGCATTAGTCGCGCAAGTGTATAAGTTTTGAAAAGAAAACTACAACTTAGAAGCGCCAACTAACATGCGCAAGATAAACATATAGACAAGATTTTCATCATGTAACTTTCGCATGTTGAAGATCTAAGCATACATTCGCATATATGGATCACGCAAATCATCAAGCAATCAAGATAACATGCATTCAACCTGCTCTGATACCAGTTGAAAGAACCCCTTAAATAAGGGGGGTCCCCTTCATGGGGGAGCATAACCCTTAGAGCATATGGCGCATAAAATTGTTCTCTTGCGGAATTAGGGTTATAAGATCGATACGCATGCAAAAGATCAACTTGATAACAATAAGAAAACATTCATACCATCGCCATGGAAAGATGTTTCCTTGGAAGCAAAGATCAAAGTAGATCTTCTCCTTGTCGTCACACACAAGATGATGTTGCTATCTCTCTTGGTGCTCCTTGTGCTAGCAAGGTTCCAAGAGGTCCTTGTCGAGTGAAGGGAAAAGAGATGTCTTTCTCCTTGGCCGAATCCTCCTCAACCTTCAAGCGTCGCCGCACACCCAGTCGAGAGGAAAAACTTGCGAGAGGAATTAGTGAATTGGCGAAAATAGAGAATACTCTATTTCGGATGAGCGCCCACTCGACATGGAGATCATGGTTACTAAAAATAGTAACCTCTCCTCATCCCAACGTTCACGCTATGTGAACTCGTCGCCCACTCCTCTCCCAATGAACCAAGCGCTCTTTTAGTGAGCTGGTTCAATTGGTTCGGTTTAAGAACCAACCAAGCCAAGCGACAAGGCCTAGATCAAATAAACCCTAAGGCTTTAGATCTAACCGTCGATCTCTTTAATGCCCCTGATCTGACCGATCTGGCATCCATTCTCTCAATCGAAGCTTACCGATCTCAAGCCCTAATCAATCAAACATGATCAGACCAGATCTCACTTACAATCAGAGATTAAATCCCTTAAAACTGAACCCAAACAATTCAGTCCACACGATCTGACTTAAGTAAGCCATATCATCAAATTGTGCGACCCTAAGGGTTTCCTTTAAATGTCGGTAACGATAATTCACATTATCACGATCAGTGAGGGGTATCTAGCAACACATCACTGTCTCCCGATATAAAGGAAAGAGTCTTCCAAGACTACACCCAAACCATAGCACAAGTGTGAATCATTTCACAAAGCATACATATTTCCTTTGCCACTGGATGTTCTTATTGGACAAGTCTGTCAAACTTGTAACTCCAATATGATGAGCATGATTAGATCAGATGAACACTGTCACCTGGGTATGGCCATACACTCTCTCAATCATCTCATCCAGGGGGCCCCTTTAGAACATCACACTCCTTAAACAAGGAGACGGCAATCCTATGTCTATCACTAGTGCCCTAACCTGACTCAAGCTCACCATCCAAGATAGTCTATAATCATTATGTTTCAAATGATATTGAACTAACTCAAAATAATGACAATCATCATTTAGAAAACACAAGTGATCTCAAGTCAGAGGAAATGTGCCACTTGTCTTATACAAGGAATATTCACGTTGTGACAAACAACTGAACATCCTAGTAGGGTCTGTCCAGTACATCCCATGTACCCATGAGTCTACATCTTATTCCATGCTCGAAGCATCCTATAAGATCAGAACACATATTAGTCTTAACCATATCAAGGCTGTCTCATGTTCACCAAGATACATCGACTAAGGACATAACAGCATGTCAGCCCAGCTGAACAGCTTTGAGACATTATTCAGAAGAACATATATTGCAGCAGACAATGTAACTAACTGAATAACAACCATGCCTTTATAAACATAATAGTTTATTACATGATACTTGTTACATTCCCACAGGCCTCAAACATTAGCCTTAAGGGCATACCCCAACAAACCCCACCTCAACCCAGATTTAGGGAGGATGATGTGCACCGCGCCATCAAACTCAATCCCCCAACCTTCAATGGCTCTTTAGAACCCCGAGACTTCTTGGATTGGACAACCAAGCTCGAACAATATTTCGAGTGGAGCATGATCCCTGAGCACAGCAAAGTCCGACTTGCAAAGTGCCTTCTTGAGGGAAATGCTAGGTTGTATTGGACCAATATAGAGAATAACCAAGAGAGACTCAACCTACCCCCATAGGAACTTGGCTAGAAATGCGCCAACAGCTTAAACTGAAATATGTCCCCTCATACTTTCAGAGTAAGTTGTTTGATCAAGCCTCTAGTTTAACCCAAGGATCTATGACCGTTGATCAATACACTGCTAGCTTTGAGGAATTCCTCCTTAGGGGAAACCCAGGAGAAAACCCTCTATTTACCCTTAGCAGGTATAAAAATGGTCTCCGATCTGAGATTAGAAAGGGCCTTACCTACTACCAGATAGACTCCATAGAGGTTGCCCATCTTAGAGCCAAGGAGATTGAGCAAGAACTTAAGGTTGCCTTTAGGAAAGAGTTTAGTGCCTCTAGACCAAGTCCTAGACCAACCCAACCTCCAAACTCTAGTACTCCTAAACCCAAGTCCTCTAGTTATCCAGAACCATCTAGGGTCAAATGCCATGGTTGCCAACAATATGGACACTATATGAAAGACTGTCCTAAACGGGTCTTATACCTAAGTGAGGAAAACCAAACCCCTAGACTTGAAGACATTAATGACCCTGATTCTGGCTGCCAAGTCCTAGAAGATAATGAATATGACAGTAGTGAGGAGCCAACCCAAAACACCTTAGGAGTTGTTAGGTGTACCTTGATCAAACCCTCACCCACTGATGATTGGCGAAGAACTAGTATCTTCCATACTTACACGAAATGCAATGGAAACATGTGCAAAGTAGTGATAGATGGGGGTAGTAGCCTCAACGCTGTCTCCCACTCTGCTGTTACCAAGTTTAAGCTTAAGATAGAAGCTCACCCAACCCCTTATAACATCTCTTGGGTTAACCAGTCTAGTGTGCCAGTAACCCATAGGAGTCTAGTGCCTTTACAGTTTGGTACCTATGATGGACAAATTTGGTGTGACGTCATCACCATGGACGTCGCTCAAGTCCTTCTAGGCAGACCATGGCTATATGACATGGATGTAGTCCACTACGGTCAGACTAATACCTATGTCTTTAGTCACTCAGGTCAAAAGATCAAACTGAAACCATCTATGCCTAGAGAGCTTAAAGCCTCAACCAATAAGGGAAAAATAGAGGAAACCAAACCCACACAACAAATACTTCAGCTCATGAGACCTAAGGATTATAGGCCTGATCAACCTTTGTTCACCTTAGTCCTCAAGGAAGTCAACCAAGAGGAAGAAAGTAAGCCACCCCCTGAAGTAGAAACCCTGTTAGAACAATATAGTGAGCTTACCCCTGAAGAACTACCCACAGGACTTCCACCTCTTAGGGACATCCAGCATGCAATAGATCTTGTCCCAGGTTCAACCCTTCCCAATTTACCCCACTATAGGATGAACCCCACCGAGCATCAGGAACTTAAAAGGCAAATAGATGACCTATTAGAGAAAGGACATATCAGAGAAAGTCTGAGCCCTTGCGCCGTGCCTGCTCTGCTCACCCCTAAAAAGGATGGCAGCTGGCGCATGTGTATAGACTGTAGAGCCATAAACAAAATCACAGTCAAGTATAGGTTTCCTATTCCTAGACTTGATGACATGTTAGACATGTTAGTTGGCTCTAAGTGGTTTAGCAAGCTTGACTTAAGAAGTGGATACCACCAGGTCAGGATAAGGCTAGGTGATGAATGGAAGACAGCTTTCAAGACCAAGGATGGTCTCTATGAATGGTTAGTCATGCCTTTTGGCTTGACTAATGCTCCTTCCACATTCATGAGACTCATGACCCAAGTCTTAAAGCCTTTCATTGGAAAATTCCTAGTAGTCTACTTTGATGATATCCTCATCTATAGTAAGACTAAAGAGGAACACCTAGAGCACCTTAGGAAGACCCTTGACCTTCTTAAGGGAGAGCAACTCTATATCAATCTCAAGAAGTGCTCCTTTTTGTCCCATAGTGTGATCTTCTTAGGGTTCATAGTGTCTGAGCATGGACTTCAAGCCGACCCATCCAAGATCCAAGCCATCATAGACTGGCCTGAACCTAAGACCATCACGGAAGTCAGAAGCTTCCATGGCCTAGCCACCTTTTATAGGAGATTCATAAGGAACTTCAGCTCTATAGTGGCACCTATCACTAGTTGCCTAAAACAAGGTGAATTCTCCTGGACTAAATCTGCTAGTAAAGCCTTCCAAGAACTTAAGGATAAGATGACCACTGCCCCGGTCCTTAGACTTCCTGACTTCAATAAAGTCTTTGAGGTAGATTGTGACGCCTCTGGAGTTGGCATAGGGGGAACTCTAAGCCAAGAAGGTCATCCCATAGCCTTCTTTAGTGAAAAACTCAACGAGGCAAAGCAAAAATACTCTACCTATGACAAAGAGTTTTATGCTGTAGTTCAGGCTCTAAGGTATTGGAGACACTACCTCATCCATAGGGAGTTCACTCTTAATAGTGACCACCAGGCCCTCTCCTATCTAAGTGCTCAAAAGAAGTTAAACTCAAGGCATGCTAAGTGGGTCGAATACCTACAACAATACACTTTTGTGCTTAGACATAAATCAGGATCTGAGAATAAAGTAGCAGATGCCCTCAGTAGAGTAACCTTATTATTGAACAAAATGCATGTTGAAGTTACTTGCTTTGATTCCATGAAAGATGCTTATTTTGAATGTCCTGATTTTTCTACCTTATATGCTGACCTTAGTCAAGACCCATTAAGTCACCCCCTCTACACCCTTAGGGATGGGTATCTCTTTCTTGGACCAACCCTTTGTGTGCCCAAGACATCCATCCGAGAATTCCTTGTTTGGGAATTACACGGAGGCGGGTCTGCCGGGCACCACGGCCGAGATAAGACCCAAGCCCTCGTAAAGGAACGGTTCTACTGGCCGAACCTTTACCAGGATGTAGCTAAGGTAGTGAGGCATTGTAGGACTTGTCAGCTCACTAAAGTCCACAAACACAGTCCCGGCCTGTACACCCCTCTACCTATTCCCCAAGCCCCTTGGCAAGACCTTAGTATGGATTTCATTTTAGGACTACCCCGAACCTCAGCTAAACATGACTCTATATTTGTGGTAGTTGATAGATTTACTAAGATGGCTCATTTCATAGCTTGCACCAAAACCACTGATGCCTCCCATGTTGCTAAACTCTTCTTCAGGGAAGTTGTAAGGCTACGTGGGACACCCTTAACTATAGTGTCTGATAGAGACCCTAGGTTTGTAAGCCATTTTTGGAGAACCCTATGGACCCTTCTAGGAACAAAGCTCAAGTTCTCCACAGCCTACCATCCCCAGACGGATGGGCAGACTGAAGTGGTCAATCGATCACTTGGGAGTATTCTTAGGAGTTTGGTAAGTGAACATCCTGGCAACTGGGATAAACTCTTACCCACTGCCGAATTTTCCTACAATAGTACAGTCAACAAAACCACAGGTCTCTCCCCTTTCCAAGCCAACCTAGGATATCAACCGAACAAACCTATAGATCTCTTCCCTCTACCTAGACACTTTAGAACCTCCTTACCTGCTCGTGACTTTGCCTTACATACTTCGCAAATGCATGCTGAAATATTTTCAAAAATGCTAGAATCTGTTAATCAATATCGCGAAGCTGCTAACAAACATCGCCGAGAAAGGTTATTTACCACAGGTGATAAAGTGATCCTACGAGCACGTGAAGAGCGCATCCATGGAATTGGACACAAGCTGGAGGCAAAAGGACTAGGCCCCTTCACCATTGTAGACAAAATCAACGACAATGCCTATGTCCTCGACCTACCACCTGAGCTGGGGATCCCCACCACCGTCAACGTGGAGGATCTCACCCTCTATCATGAGCCCATCTCCATACCAGATCCAGACAACACCAACAAAATGGAGATTGAGGCTATTCTCGAGGACCAAACCAAATTCACCACTAATGAGGTACAAGTGTTTTATCGAGTTAGACTCATTAATGGTGAAGAGGTATGGCTTCCTGAGTCAGAGCTAGCTATAGCCGCCCCTGAGTTACTCCAAGGGTACAAGGATAATTCTCCAGAGGAGAATCCTTTCAACCCGGGGAGAGCTGATGGAGGCAGTAGCCCTGCTCTGAGGAGATCTGCTCGGACTCGTAGGGCACCTAATCGATATGGGTTCCCTTAGAGTCCCCTCTCTCTTGCATTGCATTTTAGGGTAGTTTGTTTTTCAATAAAACCATGCATCATGTAGTCATTTATGGCAAGTCCACTTGTAGTAGGTAGTGCATTGTAATTCATACAACTTTATGTACTCTTGCATCATAGTAAACTAGTGCATGTAGGCATTAGGATCATTTTGGCAGGTCAATCAAGAAAGGAGCAGCTCAAGTCCAGCTCAAGGTTACTCAAGCTCCACTCATCAAGTTCAGCTCCAGAAAAGGAAAGGAAGACTTCAAAGCCCAAGCTCACTTCAAGCTATGCCATAACTCACTTGCTACATTTATTGGGCGCATCTTCAATGAAGCAATCAACCACCTCATCATCCAATCAAGATATATGCGCCAACCACTAGAGGAATGAATTCAAATCTCATCCTTCAAGATCCACAATCAAAGGGATTCCTCATCAAGATCCACAATTAAAGGAGAGCATTTATGAAGACATTAATGAGAAAATTCCATCTCTTGTTGCCGCCCATGCCCTCATGGAAAGGATTCAAATTTTGAATTCCTTGTCCATGCACCAACAAGCTTTTCGCCAAAGATAAGAAGATACCTCCCTCAAGCACTTAAAGAATTGCCAAACAAAGGTCACCAAAGAAGGAAGTTCACCAAGAGGATTTGCGCCTACCTCATCTTGATTTTGAAATCCAAATTCCATCCATCTTTGTAATAGGCTCATGGAAGCTAATGACTATCCTGCCCTAAGCCCTATCTCGCTTATAAAAGCATGGTCTCCCACTTGTATTTGCACCACTTGTTGATGAAATAATATTGTCTATTAGTTGCCTAGGTTATTTACTTGTGTTAGTGCTTGTTTTCTCCATTAGCCGAGTTCTTCTCATCCTTCTAGCTTCCCCACCGAAACCCTAAGGAGTTCTTCCCCTTATTTGTGTGCGCCATCACAAGAAGAACTTCCCTCACCCTCGGTTTGGAGCAAGGAGAACATCAATCCTCGGCCTCAAGGAGCTTTCATCCCAATCGGCTAAGTTTCTTCCTTAACTTCTTCATTAGATTTTAAGAACTCTTCTATACACTAAATCTTGTTTATTTTAACTTGTAGCTTGCGCTTGGAGTGGGTCTAGGAGGGGCGCCCTCCCCTTCCTTCTCTTCCCCTCTCTTTAGCTATCTTAGGGTTAGTAAGGGAACTTGTGAGGCTTAACCTCACCCCTTGAGTTATTTCTGTATTAAAATCCGTGGCTTGTACGGATCTTCTGTGATTGCTTGTAAGCTCCACCCTACACCTTCCATCAGAATAGGACCGGTGAAGAACGGGAAGCACAGCCCTTCAATTCTCAAGGGCTGCACTGTAAGTTTATTTCCTGCAGTTACTGTTTTTCTAGTGTAGAACTTACTTACTGCTCTTAGTCTAAATTCGGATTTTCTTATATATTTAAAATACAAAAAAATTAGTTTTCTAAACCTCGTTAACTTAATCTCGGTTTTTCTTATTATTAAGCTATTTATCAAAATCAGTTTTCAAAAGCGTTGTTTGATTGCTTTAGTTCCCCGTCCTACATCAGCTTGGTATCAGAGCTTAGGCTCTTAGACTAGATTTTTGTAAGCCTCAAAAACTTACTTTCTACTTCTAAGCGATCTTTGGAATTAGGTGTTTGAAAGAAGTTGACTACTTATTTTATCTATCATTTTGGCCCTATTTTCAAAACTTATATCTTTCAAAAATACCATGCAAACCCGGTCTAAAACTCAACAAGATTCCACAATGGATAATGCTGCCTTGAATGATAAGATTGATCTTTTGACTGAGCAAGTAGGAACCATTACTCAGAGTCTTAACCAATTTCACCTTTTGGCCGCTCAAATAGAAACCATCAACCAAAACCTCAACCAGCTTAACAATGCTAGGGGTAGATCTCCAAGTCATGCTAGTGAACCACCCCCTAGTCCAAATCATGTGGACACCCAACAACCTGGGAATGGGCAACAAACCCCCAATCCAAACCATGTAGGAATCCCTCAACCAAACATGTGGAATGGACCTCCTATTCAAACCCCACCTCAACCCAGATTTAGGGAGGATGATGTGCACCGCGCCATCAAACTCAATCCCCCAACCTTCAATAGCTCTTTAGAACCCCGAGACTTCTTGTATTGGACAACCAAGCTCGAACAATATTTCGAGTGGAGCATGATCCCTGAGCACAGCAAAGTCCAACTTGCAAAGTGCCTTCTTGAGGGAAATGCTAGGTTGTATTGGACCAATATAGAGAATAACCAAGAGAGACTCAACCTACCCCCATAGGAACTTGGCTAGAAATGCGCCAACAGCTTAAACTGAAATATGTCCCCTCATACTTTCAGAGTAAGTTGTTTGATCAAGCCTCTAGTTTAACCCAAGGATCTATGACCGTTGATCAATACACTGCTAGCTTTGAGGAATTCCTCCTTAGGGGAAACCTAGGAGAAAACCCTCTATTTACCCTTAGCAGGTATAAAAATGGTCTCCGATCTGAGATTAGAAAGGGCCTTACCTACTACCAGATAGACTCCATAGAGGTTGCCCATCTTAGAGCCAAGGAGATTGAGCAAGAACTTAAGGTTGCCTTTAGGAAAGAGTTTAGTGCCTCTAGACCAAGTCCTAGACCAACCCAACCTCCAAACTCTAGTACTCCTAAACCCAAGTCCTCTAGTTATCCAGAACCATCTAGGGTCAAATGCCATGGTTGCCAACAATATGGACACTATATGAAAGACTGTCCTAAACGGGTCTTATACCTAAGTGAGGAAAACCAAACCCCTAGACTTGAAGACATTAATGACCCTGATTCTGGCTGCCAAGTCCTAGAAGATAATGAATATGACAGTAGTGAGGAGCCAACCCAAAACACCTTAGGAGTTGTTAGGTGTACCTTGATCAAACCCTCACCCACTGATGATTGGCGAAGAACTAGTATCTTCCATACTTACACGAAATGCAATGGAAACATGTGCAAAGTAGTGATAGATGGGGGTAGTAGCCTCAACGCTGTCTCCCACTCTGCTGTTACCAAGTTTAAGCTTAAGATAGAAGCTCACCCAACCCCTTATAACATCTCTTGGGTTAACCAGTCTAGTGTGCCAGTAACCCATAGGAGTCTAGTGCCTTTACAGTTTGGTACCTATGATGGACAAATTTGGTGTGGCGTCATCACCATGGAAGTCGGTCAAGTCCTTCTAGGCAGACCATGGCTATATGACATGGATGTAGTCCACTACGGTCGGACTAATACCTATGTCTTTAGTCACTCAGGTCAAAAGATCAAACTGAAACCATCTATGCCTAGAGAGCTTAAAGCCTCAACCAATAAGGGAAAAATAGAGGAAACCAAACCCACACAACAAATACTTCAGCTCATGAGACCTAAGGATTATAGGCCTGATCAACCTTTGTTCACCTTAGTCCTCAAGGAAGTCAACCAAGAGGAAGAAAGTAAGCCACCCCCTGAAGTAGAAACCCTCTTAGAAGTTAGCTCTAATAAGTCCCTTCCATCTCATCAGGCACAGTGGCGCTGATGAATTCTCCCAAAGAGATCCGAGTTATCTAATAACTCGATCAATAGGCTACCCGATCAATACGAGAACCCAAGTTTCAAGTTGTGCGACCCTGTAGGTTCCTCTGACGTTGGCAGTTATGAACTCAGGTTATCACAAGCAGTGAGTGGCACATAGCAGTGCATCGCTGCTACCCAAGTCTTCGGAATGGATATCAACATCGACATCCCCATCATTGCAACAAGATACCAATTCATTATAGTCTCTTTGCCAAACTGATATCCGAGTGGACAAAGTGTGTCACCACTTTGTTTTCACTCAATCTCATGGTCATGACTAGATTAGGCTTTCACCTGGGTATGACCATACACTCTCAGTCATGCAACCATAGGGGGGCCCCTTAGATCTCAAGCTTCCCGCAGGAAAGGGCAAATCCTATGTCTGTCCATTGATCTTCTCATATGGGTCGTGATATACCCAATGACAACTATTGTGACCTCCAAACTACGGCGAGGCGTTAGATTGTATGAAAGCATGTCCCTAACCATATAGAAGAGTCAATGACCTCAAGTCAAAGGATCAATGCATCTCCTGTCACTTGTGAGCTTAACTCATGACACCAAGTTAGAGCCTCACAGCGGGTCGGTCCAGTATATCCACCACTGATATAACCATATGCCTGCGTTAGCACCCCGTGCGTAACCAGCCCATATATCAGTCTCACATGTACCAGAGCTATCCCTTATCCACTCAGGTACTCGACCAGGGACACACTATTTGAGCATAGATACAGTCTGTCTCCAGGGACATTATTATTTATGTACATAATCGCAGATGTAAACATAGCATAATAACGACAATGCCAGAATGATATATTAAATATCAATGTCAAGTAGTACAAGATGGACCAACAACGGGTCCAAGGGCATATACACCAACAGGTTCATCCTTCCCTAGAAAGGAGAATGCATCATTCTTGATGTAATAAGGCAAAGAACAAGCATGAAGGCCGAGGGATACTCACAAAGCACTAATCGTCAGCATCAGTATCTGTCTCCTCATCATCCTCATCATCTGGAGCAGCTTCTCCCACAGGCTCGTCTTGATCATCTTCCTGATTTCCTTCCTCATTTCACCGCTAAATTGGTTCCATAGAAATTCTCCCATTTCTTCAATATCTTGATGCAAATGCCCAATCGCCTTAAGCACTTTCTCCATGAGGCACCCCTGACGTTATACCTCTGCAGATAATGCCTGAAAACCCGCGTCCTGGGCACTCGACCATCCTCTCTAATCTGGAGCAGCGCTACGTGATGAAGATCCAATGGTTCTATGAGGCGGGGAGTCCACACTCATACTAAAAGGGTCATTACTACCACCCTAAGTGGGCGGTGGTGGTACTGAATCTAGCGGTGCTGGGGTATCATCAACAGCTGCATCTGGGGCAATTTTCCAATTTGCCTGATTCTTCACTGAAGTCTTTTCCTTATTTGGCAGAGGCAAAGTTGGAAAATTCTGTCCAAGGATAAGTGAAAAGATATCACCCTCACGGATGATCATCCTCATTGCAACACAAGATTCCAGATCAATCATTGAGTTTCCTCTCGCAGTCTTTATCCCATGTGGTTCAACTCCCAAAGAAAGAGCAATAGTAGTAATATAACCTCCTAATACTATGGTGCCCTTCTTGGCATGCGCAACCTTGTCAAACTGTTTAACTAAGAGGTAGGCCACATCCATACAATAACCATGAAGCATACACCACAAAAAGTAGAGTTCAGAATGTCGAACCATACCGTCGCTTTCTCCTCATCCGAAAATGGTATGTGCTAGAACTATATGCTCATATCTCACACAAGAGTTGGAAATGCTTGTCGCTCTTGCTTTCATTGGTAAGAAACTTGAATTTGAAGTAATTTAATACCAAAATGCATTTTCAATGAAACTCGATGGTATATATGTGGATCCTCCTGAGAGATGAAAAATAGATCTAATGTTGCGGAGTGTGAGACTCCTCTCAATGTTTGCAAGATGAAAGGTAATGGTACCTTTCGCATCCTAAAAAATTCTAAGACTAGTGGGATGAAGGTCTGTAGCTGATTTTGGAAAAAATTGAGGACTAATATCTACTCATACATCCAATGTACATCCTCATCAAGCCCTAGAATCTCCAATGTCCTCTTATCAAAGTACCTTGTGCTAGTAATCCGTCTCGTAAGCAAAGGATCATATATGGCTTCTTGTTCATTGTTTCTGAAGACAATGCCATAAGGATTATTGGAAGGGGGTGGTGCTGAGGAAGTGGATGTAGCTTTCCCCTTTCCCTTTCATACCACTTGCTTTCTTCTTGGTGCCATTCCAATCAGAGTAGTGTATTGGAATGATGAAACAAGTACTGAAACAGAGAATATTACCAAAATGTGAAGCAGGGTTGAAAACATGATGCGTGTGAAGAAGAACCCGCTAATCCGGTGAAATCAGCTGAAACTGGTCTCCAAATCCTTCAAAGGAATGATCTCCTTGTTGAATCGAAGCTTTAGAACAGGTTTGGCAACTCCGATGAAGCTCAGCTAACAGAAAACAATCACCAGTGGAAATTGACTTTCCAGATGAAATCGAAGCTTCGAATCGCTGGAATGTTGCTTGGAGATGATCAGAAAGTGGTTGGAGAAGGTTTCCTGACAATCTGGATGGTTGGAGAGGCTTGATTCAAAGAAGCGGTACGAATGGAAGCAAATCACAGGTGAAAACCCTAAAAAATACGGTCGGGGTTTATATAGATGAAAAGAATTACGGCCGTGATATAAATTACGACTGCGCCCGTAAAGTCTTCTGTACATAGCCGAACCGAAATTATGTCTATGAAAAGAATTGTGGGTACAACCATAAAACACTCTGTTAAAAAATTGAACCACATTACGGGCGTGAAACTTTTCACGGTTTCACCAGTAAAATTTTTTTTTAATGATTTTTTTTAAACAAAGAAAATACGGGCATAAAAAGTTTCACAGCTACGCCTACAAAACTTTATGTATAAAAAAGTCCACAAATTATGGGTATGAAAATTTTCACAGCTACGCTAGTAAAACATTCTGTCCAGTAAAGATGCACAAATTGTTGGTGTGTATGCCCTGAGACCTAGTATTGGTCCATATTTGTACTACTTGACTCTGATATTTATATCATATTGGCATTGTCGTTATCATTGTTTGTCTACATCTGCGATTATGTGCTTACATGATAATGTCCCTGATGTAGGGTGGAGACACGGAATATGATAATAACTAAAGTCCGATTATTAGTATTTTTTTAATTTCAAAATAAAGTGCAAAATTCAGAAAACAGCTAGAAACATAGTGTTGCAAAAATATATCATTTAAGACAAGTAACTATGCCTTGCAGGAAAATCTATAAATCCAAAATTTGTTCCAATTAGCCTAAGAGCTAGTACCAAACTAGTTCTTTTGAATCCAATAAAAATCAGATGGTGAGGGGATATCAGGCATGTAAAATAATTGCAACAAGATAGCCAGTCGGATTAGAAAATAAGAGTTGTGTAGGAATGTATCATTCATCAAGATTTGTCATGCCGCCTAGGTTAATCTGTTGAAGCTTCGTTCGAAACTTCTAGTCCAATTGATAAATGAAGATGTGCGCTTCCTTGTCATGCCAAATTTCATAATTTTTATAGCATCAAATTCTTTAAGTACCTGCAAGAAGAAGCTTAATCAGATTAGATTTTAGCAAACAGAACACAACATGAGAAGAGATTTTGAAATAGGGGAAGTTGCGTGAATGGACAAAGGTCGTCGGTACTCCTCCGGTGATGCACGGACGCGGAACCTGCTACAACTGGGAGTCAATGTTGTGGCAGTGGAGCTGTGGCCGGAGTTAGCGGGTGGTCGGAGGCTAGTCGGAGGCGAACGGCGCTGAAAGGCGGAAGTTGGGCGGAATCAAGGCTAGAGCACGGGATCGACAGGAAGTTTTGATTCCGCTGATCGGAGTGGCAGATGGACGGATCCTGTCGGCTGGAGATTGCACAAGGGTAGGAACGGCGATGGCCAAAGTGTTGTGGAGATCTGGCCGGGGGATCGCCGGCGGCGAGGTTGCAAAATCTCGAGATCTGGGTGAAGTTGCAGGCGAAACAGGGGACGTGTGGCGGAAGCTGGGCGTGACGGTAATTCTTCCGATTCCGGTGATCGGAGAGGTGGATGGGCAGATCCCGGCGGCTGAAGCTTCATCTGGGAAAGGAGGAGTGGTGGCCGAAGTCTCGTGGAGATCCGGCCGGTGGATCGTCGGCGGCGAGCTTTCGAAGTTTCGAAACTGGGTGTGGTTGACGTGTGCGGGTATTTGCAGCGAAGTAGAAGGTTTGAGGGAGAAGAGGAGATTAGAGGGAAAGGAGAAGAAGACTTGGTGACACAAGCACCTAGAGAAGGGGTAGGAAGACATCCGATAGAGGAAGAAAACTATTTCCATCAATTCATTCAAAATTCTGTTGATTACAATGTTTATGCGATACATATATAACCAGAAATTTAGAGTCGTTGCAGGGGAACGTTGACGTTTCCTTTCTTGAGCTGCAAGGAGACGTTTCTCTTTCCATTCTTAGGTTCGCACGTTGGAGATTTGCTCGGCTGGGGAAGTTTTAACCCTTGATGAACGTTGGAGGAGATCCCATATTGCTGATTTGGAGTTATGCGTAAATGGCCATGGCTGGGTTGGCTGATTTGAGGAATTATTGAGTATGCGGCAACTTATTCTTGAATGTCTTGAGCCGCACTTGAAGAGGTTGAGGGAATTCTTCCATTATTTATCTAGCTTTATAATTGAGCTTGCTAGCTTATTCGTGAGCCTCTAAGCCTTTGTCTATGGCACTCGTAAACTCCATTTGTACCTTCTTGGCCTGTGATCTCTGCCCCCATCATTTCTCCCCGGGTGGAAAAAATTCTTCCCCGAAGAATTGTTCTTGTGGCGATGGAGAAGTTTTGGAAAGGCAAGAGCTAATTGTTCGTCCAAGATTTGAATCTTCAAATTGTTGTCAGCATCACAGCATATTGTCTTGTTGCTTTTTGTCCACGGTCCAAACTACATATCAAGGGTACCTGCATTGAATTCCCTTTCTCGGCCGTACTCATTAGTAAAATTGTCATAGAAAATCACAAGACTTTGAAAATAACAAGGAATGATGAAATCAATATACTCAATTTCAATAAGAGCAGAGTGCAAAGCATGTTTGAGTTCATTATGTTTTGTTGATCCTAATGGTGGCTTAAGGGTGTGAGTCGAAGGACCTAAGAGACAAGATTCAAGCATCATAGGGTCCTGAGAGAAATTTTCTAAGTCTAGGGGTTTTCCTAAGTGTTGAGGCTTAGGATCTAAGTCAAGTTCAAAAGGCTCTAAGTATTCCTTAGACTCAGGTTTGGTCAACATATGCTCCAGTATGAGAGTGGATGGACCTAGACATGGCTCATAAAACATCAAGCTTAAAGATGGGCTTTCTAAGCAAGGCTCATGATGCATTAAACTTATAGTAGGTGTATCCATACTAGGTTCATCTAAAGAGGTTAGATCTAACTTAGGTTCAAGCTGAGAACCTATAGGTATGGGCCCTAAAATTGAAGGTAAAGGTGTTGGCCCTAAAATTGAAGGTGAAGGCATTGGTTCTACTTGAAGGTTTGGTTCTTCATATCTTACTTCTTCAAGTTCACTGGTTTCATCAAGACATGAATTAGGCTCTAAAGTAGGCTCCAAGGTTTGTTCTCTAAGCTCTAAAGGGGTTGAACTCTTTTGTTCTTTTTGCAAGGATTGCTCTATATGACTCTTTATCTCTTGTAACATCTTGTTACGCTGTTCACTTAGGCTTTTAGGGTAAATGATGTGTTCCAAACCTTTATGTATGAAGCTATAGCACCAAGGTTTGCTAAAATAATATCCCTGAAAATCATGCATGAATTCATTGCCTAATAAAATGTCAAAGCCTTCTAAACTCATCACATCACACCAAATTTCAGTTTTGATATTGTTTAGCATAATGGGAACTAAGCATTGAAAATCAACTAAAGTTATAGTCAAATCATCCCAAGTTATGTAGTAAGGGTTATTGTGTTTTTCTATGGTGAGGCCAAATTGTTCAAGTGATCTAATAGATATAACATTGAACTTAACTTGATGATCTATAATAGTTCTACCTTTATAACCATTACACCAAACATGAGTTGTAAAACTATTAGGCCTATGTGTGAGAACCTTATAGTTATCCCTTTTAGATACAAGTTCTTTTTTTGTTGTAATTTCCCTTTGATAATAGTGATGTACCATGATGTGTTATGAGTAGTTTGGGGTGCAACTAGTGTGTAAGCAAGATATATTTTTTTTTTTAGCAAATAAATTAACACATATGCAAAAGCAAAGAACACTTAAACATGAGAGCATAAACTTTTTTTTTTTATGCAAACAAACTTCAACTAGCAAATAACGTAAAATACGCAAACAATATAGCAAGAACAACTAGGCATGAAAGCAAAAACTAAGAATGATTTTTTTTTGGAGCAAATAAACAGCAAATTAATTAACTAACATGCAAAATAAATACCAAGAAACATGAAAGCATGTATTTTTTTTTATGCAATGGGCAAGCAAAGGATCGTGTAAGCAGACAAGAGTTGCTTACAACCTCGGCTCTGATACCAAACTGATGTAGGGTGGAGACACGAAATATGATACTAACTAAAGTCCGATTATTTTTTTTTTTTTAATTTCAAAATAAAGTGCAAAATTCAGAAAACAGCTAGAAACATAGTGTTGCAAAAATATATCATTTAAGACAAGTAACTATGCCTTGCAGGAAAATCTATAAATCCAAAATTTATTCCAATTAACCCAAGAGCTAGTACCAAACTAGTTCTTTTGAATCCAATAAAAATCAGATGGTGAGGGGATATCGGGCATGTAAAATAATTGCAACAAGATAGCCAGTCGGATTAGAAAATAAGAGTTGTGCAGGAATGTATCATTCATCAAGATTTGTCATGCCGCCTAGGTTAATCTGTTGAAGCTTCATTCGAAACTTCTAGTCCAATTGATAGATGAAGATGTGCGCTTCCTTGTCATGCCAAATTTCATAATTTTTATAGCATCAAATTCTTTAAGTACCTGCAAGAAGAAGCTTAATCAGATTAGATTTTAGCAAACAGAACACAACATGAGAAGAGATTTTGAAACAGGGGAAGTTGCGTGAATGGACAGAGGTCGTTGGTACTCCTCCGGTGATGCACGGACGCGGAACCTGCTACAACTGGGAGTCAATGTTGTGGCGGTGGAGCTGTAGCCGGAGTTAGTGGGTGGTCGGAGGCTGGCGGAGGCGAACGGCGCTGAAAGGCGGAAGTTGGGTGGAATCAAGGCGAGAGCAGGGGATCGACAGGAAGTTTCGATCCCGCTGATCGGAGTGGCGGATGGACGGATCCTGTCGCTTGGAGATTGCACAAGGGTAGGAACGGCGATGGCCAAAGTGTTGTGAAGATCTGGCCGGGGGATCGCCGGCGGCGAGGTTGCAAAATCTCGAGATCTGGGTGAAGTTGCAGGCGAAATAGGGGATGTGTGGCAGAAGCTGGGCGTGACGGTGATTCTTCCGATTTCGGCGATCAGAGAGGTGGATGGGTAGATCTCAGTGGCTGAAGCTTCGTCAGGGAAAGGAGGAGTGGTGGCCGAAGTCTCGTGGAGATCCGGCCAGTGGATCGTCGGCGGCGAGCTTTCGAAGTTTCGAAACTGGGTGTGGTTGACGTGTGCGGGTGTTGGCAGCGAAGTAGAGGGTTTGAGGGAGAAGAGGAGATTAGAGGGAAAGGAGAAGAAGACTTGGTGACACAAGCACCTAGAGAAGGGGGGAGGAAGACATCCGATAGAGGAAGAAAACTATTTCCATCAATTCATTCAAAATTCTGTTGATTACAATGTTCATGCGATACATATATAACCAGAAATTTAGAGTCATTGCAGGGGAACGTTGATGTTTCCTTTCTTGAGCTGCAAGGAGATGTTGCTCTTTCCATTCTTAGGTTCGCACGTTGGAGATTTGCTCGGCTAGGGAAGTTTTATCCCTTGATGAACGTTGGAGGAGATCCCATATTGCTGATTTGGAGTTATGCGTAAATGGCCATGGCTGGGTTGGATGATTTGAGGAATTATTGAGTATGCGGCAACTTATTCTTGAATGTCTTGAGCCGCACTTGAAGAGGTTGAGGGAATTCTTCCATTATTTAGCAAGCTTTATAATTGAGCTTGCTAGCTTATTCATGAGCCTCTGAGCCTTTGTCTATGGCACTCGTAAACTCCATTTGTACCTTCTTGGCCTGTGATCTCTGCCCCCATCAGTCCCTAGAGACAGATTGGGTCTGTGCTCAAATGGTTGTCCCCAGTCGATGTACCAGAGTGGATATGAGACAGCTCTGGTACTTGTGATACTGGTATATGGGCTGGTTAGGCACGAGGTGCTAGCGCAGACATATGGGTATATCAGTGGTGGATATACTGGACCGACCTGCTATGAGGTTATGACTTGGTGTCATGAGTTATTCTCACAAGTGACAGGAGATGCATTGATCCCTTGACTTGTAGTCATTGGTCATTCTATATAGTTAGGGACATGCTTTGATACAACCTAAAACCTCACCGTAGTTGGGAGGTAATAGCGGTTGTCATTGAGCATGTCACAACCCATATGAGAAGGTTAATGGACAGACAAAGGATTTGTCCCTTCCTAAGGGAAGCTTGATATCCATGGAGCTCCTCTATGGTTCTATGACTGAAAGTGTATGGCCATACCCAGGTGAGAACCTAATTTAGTCATGACCATATGATTGGGTGAAAACAAGTGATGACACACTTGTCCAATCGGATATCAGTTTGGAAAAGGGACTATAATGTATCTGTACGTTGTTGCGATGATGGGGATCTCGATGTCGATATCTATTCCGATGACTTGGGTAGCAGCGATGTGCTACTAGGTGTCACTCACTGCTTGTGGTGACCTTAGGTCAACACTGCCAATATCAGAGGAACCTACAGGGTCGCACACCTTGATACTCGAGTTCTCGTATTGATCGGGAAGCCTTATGATCGAGTTATTGGATAACTCATATCTATTTGGGAGATTTCATCAGCGCCAATGGGCCTGATGAGATGGAAGAATGTTATTAGAGCCAAACTTCATTTTTGGTAGGTTGGCCCAAAATTGACTATGGTTGGTCACATTTGGATTAGGGTTGCATTGGATTGGATCCAATAGCTTAATCAACCCATGTAATGAAGTTTGAGCTAGCTCATTACCCAATGAGGCCCAATAACAAGTTGTCATGAAGTGATAATGAGCTAAAAGGGTATAATAGGGAGAAATCATCCCCATTGGTGCCTAAGGGGTATAATGGGGAGAAGTGGGCGCATGTTGATTCCTTTGGAAGGAATTGGCACCTCTCCCTTCATGCTTAGATGGAAACCTTGCTTCTATGGTAAGGGTTGAGGCATCTAAGGCATGATAGACTTCTATGGGAAGTCTTGGGCGATTGCAAGAGGTTTATGGTAAAGGCTTGGAGTCTTGTCATAACCCAAAACCCTAATTGCCTCCCCTTTACCGTAGCTGCCCCCTCCCTCTCTTTGTGACTTGCACATATCCTTGCTGCCCCTTATCTCTGTATATTAGCATCATATGCATGTAATAAAATTGGCGTCAACAAGGGTTAAGGGATAGTGCAAGGAGTCTTGGGGGCATCCTCTTCCATCCAAAACGGAGAGCACCTCTTCCTCCTTTCCTCTTGGCGCAAGGAATATTGGTGCTTGGCGGCTTGTCTTCATCCCTTCTTCTCCTTAGCGCATCTTCCCTAGAAGGTGGCACAAGCATTGAAGAAAGTTCCCTAAGGCTTTGATCTTCTTCCCGAGGCTAGCACCAGGCGAGGAAGAAGAGAGCTCGAGGCATCCGTGTGTGTGAGACTGCAGAGGGCGAATGCTTGGGCGCCTACCTCGACATCGACCTCATTTTGCTGCTAAGGTATTTTCTATCTCATCGTGTCGACCCCCTTGCAAGACGATCTTCACTGGGTTTTTGGGACCGGCCTGTTTCGGGGATATTCTTCTGCTGTGCAAATGTAATCTCTATGAAAAATTGTAAAATATCCCCGAGGTTTCCCAACAGTGGTATCAGAGCGACTTGCGAGCCTCGAACGATATACTTTCATGCTTTTCCACGCTCACATGACATGTTTTAATTTTCGCAAATTGTATGATCACATGGCACATGATTTTTCTAAATAGGAAAAATTATAGTTTCTTATTCCTATCATCTTGTCAATCTCTTTTCGAATTTTGGGTTATTTTTCTTGATTGATTTAAGATCAAAGGCGCACGTAGTTTTGTCAAGTAGGACGGGCATTATGTCTACGGACTGGTCGGGTCTCTTGATCTAACAAAATTGCCAGCCGATAGGATCTATGAAATCATCATGAAAAGTTAATCGCAAATAACCAAAAGATTTGTGATAAGAAGATGAGGAAAGGAGACTTGTTTTATGAGAAACTAAAATTTTAGATTTTGAGTTTTTCATGAGCATGTAGAATTGCATGTGTAAATACCTTGTTTGTGCATGATGTTGTGGTCATATGTCAAGCCCCTTAGCATGCCTGTGTTGTATCCTTGTGAGGCATGCGTGCCGCTTTTCTTTTTTGCTTTTAACTAAAAAGAAGATTAGGGTGGCACATATACTTGGAGCATGGCGCATGCATGAAGCTTGCGCACCTTGCATGGTGGTGCAACAAGCTTCATCAAAGGTGGCACATCCTTGCATGGGGGCGCAAGTAAGGGTTTGGCCGAGCCTTGTGCTTGTGAGCTATCCCTCTTGTGGCTTGCAAGGTGGCGCATCTTCCTTAGAGGAGGTTCCACGGCATTGGCGGAACCTATGAGTGCTTCTAGGGTTTCCCTAAAAGTGCCTCTAGGGTTTGAGAGCTAAACGATGGAAAGGAGGACCTTGGAGCCGACCTGAAGACCAAGCTAGAGGTCGGCTAGGCTAGGTCTAGTTTTAGGGGCTTGAGTCCTAGGTCAAGAGTTGAACCACTTTTTGGCATGGGGGTTGGTTCAATGTCTTGAATGGGCTATGATCACATCATCCTTTTATTGCTTTCTTTACAAAAGCTAAAGCATGCCTATGATGTTTTTTTGTTAAGTTATCACTATAGGATTGCATGCCTGTAATGTTAGACATAAGATAAAACTGAAATGATGAGACCCCAAAAACCCTCAATCAAAAAATCAAGTCTAGTAGCCTTATAACGCGTAGCCCTCACCAAGCTATCGATCAGTGTTGTTGTGAACTATTTCCCCACCCTCGTGGGACACACCCACTTATCTTTAGAAGGTGTGTGGTGGCAATGGTTTCCCCAATCTAGTTTTACCTTGGACGTGCCTTTGCAAGGAAACTCGTTGGCCCTAGGCATAACGGTTCGGAATGGACTTGACTAGTTTTTCATATGTGCTGGGCACATGATGGAACACTAGAGGCATCATTGAGAGGTTAGGGTTTCATGCTGTATCCAGCCCTCGCTAGACATGGAATGCCTAGACTGTCTCAATAAGGGGAGTTGCTTAGAGTAATCGGCCGGCGTGCCCACCTTAAGAAGCATGGGTCACTTTGTGCATCTCTTCCCACCCTCGTGGGATGCGAAGCCCTATGTAGAATAAGGATCTCATCTCACTAGGAAATCTTAGATTTCCCGATTGACTTTGTGGGTTGTCAATTCGATTAAAATAGTGGGAGCCATAATCATTTAAAACAAGTCCAGTTTAAATGATTTGCAGTAGTACTAATTTGTTGTTTCTTGCTGGTTATAGAACAATGGCTATAAATACTAGCGGATTAACACTGCGATCCCTTCTAGATAAGGATAAGTTGGTTGGATTGAACTTTATGGACTGGCATCGGAACTTGAGGATAGCCCTCAAGCTCGAGAAGAAGCTGTATGTCCTGGAATAGCCTCTTCCTGCGGCTCCTGCGCCTAATGCCCAAACGGCAGATAGGAATGCTTTTAGAAAGCACCAGGATGACTATTTGGAGGTTGCATGTCTCATGCTAGCCACTATGGCACCTGAACTTCAGGTGCAATATGAGGAGCATAACGCTTTTCAGATAATCACTCATCTCAAACAGATGTTCGAGGCTCAGGCTAGAACTGAGAGATATGACACTGCCAAAGCAGTATTTCGGTGCAAGTTATCTCAGGGTGCACCAGTGAGACCCTACGTTCTCAAGCTGATTGGGAATGTGGATCATCTCAAGAGACTGGGACACACCATAGATAACGAGCTGGTTGTGGATTTTATTCTGCAGTCCCTGCCCCCTAGCTTTAGTCCGTTTATCATAAATTTTAACATGAACTGGATTAATTGGACAAGGGTGGAACTACTGAATATGCTCCAAACAGCCGAGCGTGAGATGGGTAAGACCAAACCCAATTCTGTTCTTTTGGTCCCTACGACCAAGATAATGAAGAAGAAGGGTAAGGCATGTGCTAAGGGTAGTGCCAATGGTCCTACCGAGGCACAGAAGAAAAAGGCAAAGAAGTCAAAGGAACAGAGGTGCTTCCATTGTCGTGAGTAGGGTCACTAGAGGAGGGACTGCATGCAACTTCAGAATGAGGAGAAGAAAGGCTTGGCCTTAGCTTCTAGTTTAGGAATTTATGTTACTGAAGTCAACCTTTCTACTTCTATGTCATGGGTATTGGATACTGCATGTGGAGCTCATATTTGTACAAATATGCAGGGGCTCAAGAAAAGTAGATCACTGCGGCCTGGAGAGATTGACCTATGGGTTGGAAATGGGGCACAAGTTGCTGTTGTTGCTGTAGGAGTTTTGACTCTTTTCCTGCCGTCTGGACTTCTATTAGAACTAGATCATTGCTATTATGTACCTTCACTTATTAAAAATATTGTATCCATTCCGTGCTTGGCAACGAAAGGATTTAAGTTTGAAATAAAGGAGAACTCATGTTCTTTCTCATTTGCAAATATATTTTATGGAAAGGGTACTTTGTGCAATGGATTATATGTCTTGGACATGGATAGTTCTATTTGTAACATAAATAACAAAAGGATTAAACTGAGTGGTTCAGTTAGTGCTTTCTTATGGCATTGTCGATTAGCCCATATAAACAAGAATCGCATCCAACAACTCCATGCAAATGGGTTATTAGATTCAAGTTCCTTGGAGGAATTTGATACTTGTGAGCCTTGTTTATCAGGGAAGATGACAAAGGCGCCCTTCACCAAGATCGGTGAGAGGGCAGGAGGTTTATTAGATCTTATACATAGTGATGTGTGTGGGCCATTCAGTAAACAAGCTAGAGGAGGGTACAACTACTTCATCACATTTACTGATGACTTCAGTAGATATGGTTATGTCTATCTGATGAGACATAAGTCTGAATCCTTTGAGAAATTCAAGGAGTTCAAAAATGAAGTAGAGTACCAGCTTGGAAGATCCATTAAAACTTTTCGATCAGATCATGGTAGAGAGTACCTGAGCGGTGAGTTCTTTGACTATCTGAGAGAGTGTGGGATTCTGTCCCAACTCACTCCTCCTGGAACACCCCAATGGAATGGTGTGTCTGAAAGGAGAAATCGAACCTTGTTGGACATAGTTTGATCTATGATGAGTCATGCAACTCTACCACCCTCATTCTAGGGATTTGCACTTGAGACAGCTTCTCTTATACTGAATAACGTTCCATCTAAGAGTGTCTCCAAGATACCATACGAGGTATGGAGTGGGAGACGCCCTAACCTCTCGTTTATCAGGATCTGGGGATGTGAGGCTTATGTCAAACGTTAGGATTCTAGCAAGCTAGAACCTAGATCTAATAAATGTGTATTTGTGGGGTATCCTACAGAAATTAAAGGATACTACTTCTATGTTCCCACCGAGAACAAAGTTTTTGTTACTCGGGGTTCTGTCTTTCTAGAGAAAGAATTTATCATGAGAGAAGTCAGTGGGAGGAAGTTTGACTTGGACGAGGTCCAAGTGCAACCACAAGACATAGAGATGGAACCTAAGCCACCTGCACCGGTTGCGAGGCAGCCTGATGCTCAGACATAGGTCCCACATAGGTTTGGGAGGATTCATAGTGCACCTGAGAGGTATGGGTTGTTGCCGACCCAACACGACGGGATCTTCATCATTGAGGATGAGCCCAAGACTTATGATGAGGCGGTCAGTGGATCGGACTCTGAGAGATGGCTTGAGGCCATGCGATCCGAGATGGATTCAATGTCAGCTAACCAAATCTGGGATTTGGTTGAGCGGCCTGATGGGGTAAAACTCATAGAGTGCAAATGGGTCTTCAAAAGGAAGACTGACATGGATGGTGATGCGTTGCATTTTCATCATGTTTTTGCCTATATTTTACATGATATTTTAGGCTTAATTGAATGATTTTATGTAATTTTTAATGTTTTTACTTCACCTTGCATAGAATCTTCACTTTTCTTGGTTTTATTGAAAATGTAGGTAAAATGGCATAAAAATGAAGGATTTCACAAGTTTTGAAGCATATCATGATTCACGAGGAGATTACGAGCTTACACGTCAAATTTGGAATGAAAACAATGAAGAACACAACTTTCATGGCCTTGGCCGTAATTTTGGCATTCGAACGGGCGTAAAATGGCTAAGTTAAATAGTGCACAGAAACTTTCACGGGTGAGGCCGTGAATCCATCATGGTCCGTGAAACTTTATGTGTACAAAGGGCTATACACATAGAAGGATTTACGGCCTTGGCCGTAAACTTATTATGGGCCGTGAAAATGTCCGCCTGTCGGGTTCTCTCACTCAATTCGACTCCAAATTGAACCAAACCTTATAGAAACCTTCCTATACGGGTTCTATACTGATCAAACTATAAAAGGAAGGGTTTTGGAGGGTTTTCGGGGGCTTCTACGCACGAAAACGAAGGGAGGCGGCGATGACGGTGAGAATCAACTTCTGGGCAGAATTTGATCAGGAAAATCGCGCAAAGGAAGAATTAGATGCTTCATCTTCATCTCCAGATCAAGGGAAGCTTTTCTAATTACTTGTCTAGCGATTTCTTGTATTCTTCTGAGGTTTTCATGTAATTTTCATTGATGAACAAGCTATTTGTTATGAACATGAACGTGTAAACCTTATTTCGGGATTTGGGAAGTAGCCTGTTGATTGATTTATGAATTACATCTTTTGTATGAATCTTTGTTAGGAATATTATTGAGTTGATTTGATTAGAATCATGCTTATTCCGTAAATTACCCTAATCAAGTAATTTGACGTCTTAGACGTTGCGAGAAGGACCGAGAGGTGAATCGCAATGTCAAATCTATTCTTTTCAAACCTACGAATCCGATCACGGGAGTAGTTCAGATTCGTTTGAAGGATTCATATGATTTTTCATAGAACTTAGTGGGTCTAATTATGTTAACTGTCACGAGAGTAGGGAGTTAGCGTAGTTAGATACCGGATTACGCTTCGATAGAAGGCAATTTGTACCTTAGGAAAAATGTTGGGGTATGCCCTTAAGGCTAATGTTTGAGGCCTTGGGTTGTTATCAGTATCATGTATAAACTCTATGTTTATAAAGGCAATGGTTGTTATTCAGGTTGTTACATTATCTGCTGCTATATGTATACTACTGAATAATGTCTCAATTGTGTTCAGCTTAGCTGACATGCAGAAATGTCCTTAGTCGAGATATCTTGGTGAACATGAGACAGCCTTGATATGATTGAGACTAATATGTGTTCTAATCTTATAGGATGCTTCGAGCATGGAATAAGATGTAGACTCATAGGTACATTGGATGTACTAGACAGACCCTACTTAGGATATTCAATTGCTTGTCACAATGTGAATAATCCTTATATGCAAGCAAGTGGCATATTTCCTCTGACTTGAGATCACTTGTGTTTCTAAATGATGATTGGCATTGTCTTGAGGTAGTTCAATATCATTTGAAATATAATGGTTATAGATTATCTTGGATAATGAACATGAGTCATGTTAGGGCACTAGTGATAGATATAGGATTGCCTTCTCCTTGTTTGGAGTGTGATGTTCTAAAGGGGCCCCCTGGATGAGATGGTTGAGAAAGTGTATGGCCATACCCAGATGACTATGTTCATCTGATCTAACCACTCTCATCATATTGGAATTACAGGCTTGACACGCTTGTCTAATAAGAACATCCAGTGGCAAAGGAAACACATATGTCATGTGACTTGGGTTCACACTTGTGCTATAGTTTGGGTGTAGTCTTGGAAGACTCTTTCCTTTATATCGGGAGACAGTGATGTGTTGCTAGATACCCCTCTCTGTTCGTGATAACGTAAGTTATCGTTACCGACATTTAAAGGAAACCCTTAGGGTTGCACAATTTGATGATATGGCTTACTTATGTCAGATCGTGTGGACTGAATTGTTCTGATTCAGTTTAATAGGAGTTTAAACTCTGATTGGAAGTGAGATCTGGTCTGATCATGTTTGATTGATTAGGGCTTGAGATCGGTAAGCTTCGATCGAGAGAATTGATGCTTGATCGGTGAGATCAAGAGCATCAAGAGATGTATGGTTAGATCTTGAGCCATTTGGTTCATATGAGATCTAGATCATGGCTTGGTTCGGTTTGGTCTTTGAACCAAATGCAAAAGAACCGGTTCACATAAGTGAACGCATGGTTCATTGTGAGAAAGCGTTTTGGTTAGAAACGTGAGCGCATGGCTTGATGGCTTTCTATTTTTGGAAACCCATGAAGCGTTCCCACGTTGGATAACGCCTTAACGCCTCCCTCTCTCTCGCTTGAAGTTTTTCCTCTCGTGTGTGTGTCTTGGAGATACGAAAGAGGAAGAGAAGGAGAGAGCTTTCGGCCAGCAAGATTAACATCTCATCTCCTCCATTCGATTAGGGGATCTTGGCGTCTTTGCTAGCACAAGGTTAATGCGCAAGGAGGAAGCCATCATCACCTTTGTGTGCGTCCACTTTGGAGGAAAGCCGCGTCGCCTTCTTCTTCCAAGTCGCCATCCAATCATGGCTATGGTATGATCTTTTATTTGATCTTGGCAAATTCTTAAGTTGATCATATATTCATGCCTTATGCGATCTTCATGAAACCCTAGAAAAATTTTTATATGCGCCTGCTTAGGGTTTCTCTCTTACAATTGGTATCAGAGGTTGGTTCTGGTATGAACTATATGATCGCTTTGTTTTGTGTGATCCATGTTTATTTTTTTGAGTAGATCTACATGTTTCTTTCATATGAAACTTGCGCATGATGCATGTTGAAAATTGTTTTTACCAAAATTTAACATCTTGCGCGCCCCTCACATAGATCTATCTGGCGCCTACTTGAAACACTTAGACGGGTTACTAGGGTTGAAGTCATCAGTCTAGTCTGGACCCAACAGTCTGATCAGACCATCTGACAGCCTAGATGGGTCGACCAGATAGCACCTATGCGCAAGCATCAGGTAGCTATAGGTCGACTGCAGAAGGGCGTGTAGCGATGTCTGATCGAGGCGACCAGTGAACGATCATGATTAAGGCCCGGGGTCACACCCGCTTGCCATAAATCATGTGGGACGTTCGGCCCTTAAGGCATGCATTGTTGACCATGAGGTCAACGCAAGTCAGTTATGACTTGGTGCATGCAAGGGCAGTGGGTCTGACTAGGTCTGATGAGTGGATCCCTATTAATGGACCGTTGTAAGGTAGTAGGGCTCATAAGGAAATAAAATTGATGCCATGGGGTTTTCAAAATTTTATTTTCTGTTAAGATGATTGGATCACATGTTTGTATGTTATAACATGCTTGGATGTTTATTTCATCTTATGTGGGCTGCCCTAAATTGTGTGCTGTGCTGGGGCCTGCGTGCCTGGATTAATTGTAAATTATTATTGTGATCTGCGAATCACATTTCAATTTATGACAATGTGTAATTGACCTGCGAGTCAAATCATGTCTAGATAGATTAAAATGTAATTTAATCAGACATGAGCACAGAGCACACATGGCAGAGGCGCTTGCAGCAAGTGGCTTGACTAGGTGGGAGGTCTAGAGTTCGACTCTAGCACAGGCGCAACCAGTCTGGTGGGCGCATCTGAGCTGCAGAGGGCGCTTGGGCCCGGACTGGGCCAGATGAGATGCAAGAGACCCATGAAGAGCTCAAGTGAAGACTTGTGTAAAACTAGGGTTTTACTTAGGCTTAATGGGCGTTTACCACATAAGATCATTGTGCTTTCAATTTACTGTTTTAAGTAATTTTAGCACCTGCATGATTTATCTTTCTGCTATCGCCATAGGATATGCATGATAGTAAGAAGATAAAAGGACCGTTAAAATCCAACGTTAAATATCAAGCACGTAAGCCTTCTGACGCGAAACCTCACTGTTCTGATTATCGTTGGGGCCGTGTTGTACCCACTCAGTGGGCACGCCCATCTATCTTCAAACGGTGTGTGATTACACCTGCGTGTTACAGAGAAGGGATTTATCGCTTCTCGTTGCTCAGCATAGCACGTGGTGGTCCAGGGAGTAGGTCAGGTCAGCTTGACCATGTGGGCTACATATTGAGCATATGTTAGCTATATGGAGGCAGCCATCTGTGGAATCAGAGACTGTGTTGTACCAACTCAGTTGGCACAGTCTTCTGGATTGCCTAGATGAAGGGGAATCGCACGGGTTGGCGATTGGCATGGATAGCCTACCGGTGATTAGTGCTTGTACTCTCTGTGCATCTTATCTCGCCTGAGCGGGACGCGGAGACCAAGTATGAAATCTGGATCCCATCTCACTAAAAGAGTGTTACTCTTTCGGACTGTTTTAATGGATTTTTCAGTCAGATAAAAGAGTGAGAAAAGAATCATTCTTAAGTCCTGGATTGATTCTAACATTGATACTGACCTTGTTGTTCTTGCAATGTTGTAGATTACTGCAGCAACGAACACCACAGCGTTCAATGTGCGATCCTTACTGGAAAGGGAGAAGTTTGCTGGGCCAAACTTCTCAGACTGGTACGGACACCTTAAGATTGTTCTTAAGGCTGAGAGGAAACTGTATGTCCTTGAGACGGCAATACCGCCTCAACCCGCTGCGAACGCCGCAAGGGCGGTTCGGGATGCTTATGAGAAGCATGTCAATGATAGCATTGATGTCGCTTGCCTTATGCTTGCGTCTATGACGCCAGAGCTTCAGCGTCAGCATGAGGATTTATCTGCTATTGAAATTATAGCAAATCTCAAGATGCTGTATGCTGCACAGGCAAGGACTGAACGCTATAACTTGACAAAACTTTTCTTTCAGAGCAAACTGACTGAAGGGAGTCCAGTGGGAGCTCATGTACTCAAGATGATTGGGTACAAAGAGGCTCTAGAGAAACTGGGACACACCATCAATCAGGAGCTTGTTGTAGACATTATCCTGCAGTCTCTCCCGGCCTCTTTCGATCCGTTCATCATTAATTTTAATATGAACAGGATCGACTGTACCCCGGCAGAGTTACTGAACATGCTCTATACTACAGAGCAGACTTTTGAAAAGGGTAAGCCTTCATCCTCTGTCTTGATGATTCCTTCCAGGAATAAGAAGAAGGGGAAGAAGGGCAAAGCCCCTATCAAGAGCTACAACAAGGCTCTGAAACAAAAGATCAAGCGGTCGAAGGAATACAGATGTTTCCATTGTGGCCAGCTGGGTCACTGGAAGAAGGACTGTAAAGCGCTCCAAGGAGATAAGAAGGGAAGCAAGCCTTTCACTTCTAGCTCAGGTATTTTTGTGACTGAAGTCATGATATCTTCTTCTTCTTCTATTTCATGGGTGTTGGACACTGCATGTGGAGTTCACATTTGTTCAAATGTACAGGAACTCAAGAGAAGAAGACAGGTGGGACAGCATAAGGTGGACCTACGAGTTGGAAACGGGGCACGAGTTGCTGCTGTTGCTGTAGGACAATATTACATCTCTTTACCATCTGGTTATGTATTAGAACTGGACAATTGTTATTTTGTACCGAGCATAACTAAGAATATTATCTCTATTCCTGCTCTTGTCAGGAAAGGGTTTTCCTTTGAATGCAAAACTTTAAAGTGTTGTATTTCATTAGATAATATTGTTTATGCTACTGGGTCAATTAACAATGGGTTATTCATGTTGGACATGGAATGTTCTGTACAACAAATTGATAATAAGAAAGCCAAGTATGCTGATGACAGCACCTTGCTATGGCATAGTCATTTAGGCCACATTAACAAGAAGCGCATTAAGCGGTTGCATGACCATGGACTGCTGGGATCATTCTCCTATGAGGAGCTTGATACATGCAAGTCTTGTTTAATGGGCAAAATGACGAAGGCTCCTTTTCTTAACAAAGGTCAAAGGGCTTCAGGTTTACTTGACCTCATTCACAGTGATGTGTGTGGGCCATTTAGTAAACATGCCAGAGGTGGCTATTCATACTTCATTACCTTTACTGATGATTTCAGTAGATATGGTTATGTCTATCTGATGAGACATAAAAGTGAATCTTTTGACAAGTTCAAAGAGTTCAAAAATGAAGTACAAAATCAGCTAGGCCGAAATATCAAGGCACTTCGCTCAGATCGAGGTGGAGAATACTTGAGTCAAGAGTTTACTGACTATCTGAAGGAGTGTGGGATTATCTCACAGCTCACTCCGCCAGGAACACCACAATGGAATGGTGTGTCCGAGAGGAGAAATAGAACCTTACTGGATATGGTTCGTTCTATGATGAGTCAGGCTACTCTACCTTACTCCTTTTGGGGATTTGCACTGGAAACAGCGGCAAAGGTACTAAACCAAGTGCCATCCAAGGCCGTTTCAAAGACGCCATATGAGTTATGGTATGGGAAACAGCCGAGCTTGACATTTATCAAAATCTGGGGTTGCGAGGCTTATGTCAAAAAGCTCGCCTCTGGGAAACTGGAGAGCAGATCTGATAAATGTATCTTTGTCGGTTACCCTAAAGAAACTAAGGGTTATTATTTCTACGATCCCAAAGAGAACAAAGTATTTGTTGCTCGTACGGCTATTTTTCTTGAGAAGGAATTTCTTTTGCAAGAGGCCAGTGGGAGAGAAATAAAGCTAGATGAAAATCCAGAAGAAGGACAAAGTA
Source organism: Costus lasius (assembly GCA_027563935.2). Classification (NCBI taxonomy): domain Eukaryota; kingdom Viridiplantae; phylum Streptophyta; class Magnoliopsida; order Zingiberales; family Costaceae; genus Costus; species Costus lasius. The sequence goes on along the minus strand of CM050448.1, from coordinate 66,066,311 downwards.
GTCAAACTCAGTTGGATGAGACTGAGCCAATAGAACAGGTTGATGTTCAACCTGAGGCTCAGATATCACGGGAACCGCGAAGATTGGGAAGGATCCGTCGACAGCCTGAGCGCTATGACGGAGTCTACATCATTGATGATGAACCCCTCACTTATGCGGATGCGGTCAGTGGACCGGAATCAGCAAGATGGCTTGAAGCTATGCGAGCCGAGATGGACTCCATGTCAGATAACCAAGTCTGGGATTTGGTTGATCCACCTCCGGGAGTAATCCCTATAGGCTGTAAGTGGATCTTCAAGAAGAAGATTGACATGGATGGTAACGTGGTTACCTATAAAGGCAGGCTAGTTGCGAAAGGTTTCAAACAAATCTACGGGATAGATTATGATGAAACTTTCTCTCCAGTAGCCATGTTCAAGTCTATTCGGATTATTCTCGCGATAGCAGCATATTATGATTATGAGATCTGGCAAATGGATGTGAAGACCGCTTTCCTTAATGGAAAACTAGAACAGGATGTGTATATGACACAACCTGAAGGTTTCACCAATCCATCAGATCGTCATAAAATATGCAAATTAAAGAAGTCCATTTATGGACTTAAGCAAGCATCGAGAAGCTGGAATATTCGTTTTGATGAATCAATCTGTGAATTTGGTTTCATCAAAAATGAAGATGATCCGTGTGTATATAAGAGGTTTAGTGGGAGCGTGATTATTTTCCTAGTCCTCTACGTCGATGATATCTTAATCATTGGAAACGATATTCCTGAACTGCATGCCGTCAAGGCATGGTTAAGAAAATGTTTCCAGATGAAAGATTTAGGAGAAGCTGCCTATGTATTAGGTGTGAAGATCTACAGAGATAGATCTAAGAGGCTTCTCGGGCTGTGCCAGAGTACTTACATCGATAAAGTCTTGGAAAGATTCCATTTAGAAAATTCTAAAAGAGGATATCTTCCAGTCAGACATGGTCTGAATCTTTCTAAGAGCCAGTGTCCTCAAACATAGTCTGAGAAAGATGAAATGGACAATACGCCTTATGCTTCGGCTATTGGGTCCATTATGTATGCAATGTTGTGTACTCGCCCAGACGTCGCTTATGGGTTAAGCGTGACCAGTCGATTCCAAAGTAATCCAGGGAAGGCACACTGGATTGCAGTCAAGAACATTTTGAAATATCTTCGGAGGACCAAAGATATATTCTTGATTTATGGAGGTCAGGAAGAACTCAGTATTGAAGGATATACTGACGCTTCATTCCAATCTGACCAGGATGATTTCCGATCGCAATCAGGCTATGTTTTTAGCTTGAATGGAGGAGCAGTGGTGTGGAAAAGTTTCAAACAAGCAATTGTTGCTGATTCCACAATAGAAGCCGAGTATGTTGCAGCCTCAGAAGCATCCAAGGAGGCAGTGTGGATTCGTAAGTTCGTTCAGGAACTTGGTGTTATTCCTTCGAGTGCAGATCCATTGGTTATCTTCTGTGATAACACTGGAGCAATAGCACAAGCAAAGGAACCACGGTCGCACCAGAAGTCCAAGCACATACAGAGAAGGTTTCACTTGATCCGGGAGATCATTGATCGAGGAGAGATCAAGATCTGCAAGGTTCATACAGATGACAATCTAGCTGACCCGCTTACAAAGCCTCTGGCACAGCAGAAGCATGAGAAGCACTGTAATAATATGGGTTTGAGATTTCTCAACCATTAGATTAAGTGCAAGTGGGAGATTGTTGGGGTATGCCCTTAAGGCTAATGTTTGAGGCCTTGGGTTGTTATTAGTATCATGTATAAACTCTATGTTTATAAAGGCAATGGTTGTTATTCAGGTTGTTACATTATCTGCTGCTATAAGTATACTACTGAATAATGTCTCAATTGTGTTCAGCTTAGCTGACATGCAGAAATGTCCTTAGTCGAGATATCTTGGTGAACATGAGACAGCCTTGATATGATTGAGACTAATATGTGTTCTAATCTTATAGGATGCTTCGAGCATGGAATAAGATGTAGACTCATAGGTACATTGGATGTACTGGACAGACCCTACTTAGGATATTCAATTGCTTGTCACAATGTGAATAATCCTTATATGCAAGCAAGTGGCATATTTCCTCTGACTTGAGATCACTTGTGTTTCTAAATGATGATTGGCATTGTCTTGAGGTAGTTCAATATCATTTGAAATATAATGGTTATAGATTATCTTGGATAATGAACATGAGTCATGTTAGGGCACTAGTGATAGATATAGGATTGCCTTCTCCTTGTTTGGAGTGTGATGTTCTAAAGGGGCCCCCTGGATGAGATGGTTGAGAAAGTGTATGGCCATACCCAGATTACTATGTTCATCTGATCTAACCACTCTCATCATATTGGAATTACAGGCTTGACACGCTTGTCTAATAAGAACATCCAGTGCAAAGGAAACACATATGTCATGTGACTTGGGTTCACACTTGTGCTATGGTTTGGGTGTAGTCTTGGAAGACTCTTTCTTTTATATCGGGAGACAGTGATGTGTTGCTAGATACCCCTCTCTGTTCGTGATAACGTAAGTTATCGTTACCGACATTTAAAGGAAACTCTTAGGGTCGCACAATTTGATGATATGGCTTACTTATGTCAGATCGTGTGGACTGAATTGTTCTGATTCAGTTTAATAGGAGTTTAAACTCTGATTGGAAGTGAGATCTGGTCTGATCATGTTTGATTGATTAGGGCTTGAGATCGGTAAGCTTCGATCGAGAGAATTGATGCTTGATCGGTGAGATCAAGAGCATCAAGAGATGTATGGTTAGATCTTGAGCCATTTGGTTCATATGAGATCTAGATCATGGCTTGGTTCGGTTTGGTCTTTGAACCAAATGCAAAAGAACCGGTTCACATAAGTGAACGCATGGTTCATTGTGAGAAAGCGTTTTGGTTAGAAATGTGAGCGCATGGCTTGATGGCTTTCTATTTTTGGAAACCCATGAAGCGTTCCCACGTTGGATAACGCCTTAACGCCTCCCTCTCTCTCGCTTGAAGTTTTTCCTCTCGTGTGTGTGTCTTGGAGATACGAAAGAGGAAGAGAAGGAGAGAGCTTTCGGCCAGCAAGATTAACATCTCATCTCCTCCATTCGATTAGGGGATCTTGGCGTCTTTGCTAGCACAAGGTTAATGCGCAAGGAGGAAGCCATCATCACCTTTGTGTGCGTCCACTTTGGAGGAAAGCCGCGTCGCCTTCTTCTTCCAAGTCGCCATCCAATCATGGCTATGGTATGATCTTTTATTTGATCTTGGCAAATTCTTAAGTTGATCATATATTCATGCCTTATGCGATCTTCATGAAACCCTAGAAAAATTTTTATATGCGCCTGCTTAGGGTTTCTCTCTTACAAAAAATCCCTTTGAAAACTTTAATTTTCTATTCAAAGGTTTATTTTAATTGAGTTCATAATCATCAGTGTGGTGAAACCCCGAATCCTAATTTTCTCCATATTGATTTTTACCGAAAAATGTTACCTCTATTTCTTTTAATTTTGTACTTAGAAGTTTCTAAAACAATAACTACAAATTTGATTCGTCTAGATATAGATCGACCATGTAATAGGTACTTGACTGCCAGATCCTTGTTGGGAACGATAATCTTTTTATTACTTCGATAAATCCGTGCACTTGCGGATGTATCAAGTTTTTGGCGCCGTTGCCGGGGATCAGGCTTGCCAATATCGATATAATCATGAGATTTATAGACTAGACATTTCTTTTATTATTTTTGTTTTTGTTTTTATTTTTTTTATTTTTGTTTATTTTTCACACTCCTTTTCTTTTTAGTTGGTTTATTTTATTTTTCTTTTGGATTAACACGTTGTTTGAACATGAGAACTCAAAAATCACTGGACTACATATTTTAAGATTTGTTTTGCGTTTCTTGTTTTACATTTTATATTTTTGAATTTTATTGAAAATATGATGTTTAACCAATGTCAATGGTCAAATTAGAGGTATGTGCCACCGACAATGACAAGAGAATATGGTACGGATGTATCAGAATCTCTTTTAGCAAAGGTAAATTCTTTTACTCAACACACTAATTATTTAAGCATGCAATATTCTAAGTTGAAATATGTTATTTGCGATATTTGTGGATATCATGGGCATCATTTTACTGAATGTCAATTTGGGATTCCTCCATGTCTTAACTCTTGCCCTAGTGCCTACAATCCAAGTTGGGAGAACCATCAAAACTATCTTTAACAGAATGACCCAACATTTATTCCATAATCAGACTTTAGTCAACTTGAAGAATCCAACCTAGAAGCAATGCTTGAAAACACTCTAGCTGTTATCACTAGGCAAAGTGTGGAACTTCATAGAAAGATTTATGGCACTGATAAAAATGATATAGAGGAAGAAATCTATAATGTATCTGAGAATTTTTCAAAGTTAGAAAAATCACTGACGGATTATGATTTAACTTCTTCAAATTTTGATGATTCTGAAAATTCTAACATTAACCCTTCCTCAACACTTTACTAGCCATCTAGTCCCCTCTCATATAACATAGTGCCTTGCAACACATTTATTTGGGACACATTTGAAGAAAAATTTAAATTTTTGGAGTCTTGTGAGAATAAAGATGAAGAATTTAAGGATCCTCAAATAAGAAGTAGTGATATAGAAGGGGGTGAATTTGATAGTGTTAGGATGGAATACCCCACTGAAGAGAAAGAAATTGAGGAAAATGATGAGGAAGAGGATCCTGAGCATATTACACGACCATTACCACGTGAACCATCAATCCCTTTTCTCCAGAAGAATACATTAGAAATTTGCATGACAGATGATGAAGGAGATGATATTGAGGATAATGATGATGAGATGATTGAAATAGTATTTGATACAAATCTAAGCACAGGTACCCAAAAGAAGATAACACATGAGATACTTGATGACATTGACATTGAGGTAAGAGAAAAACCAAATTTGAAGTTTGAAATTTTTTTGAGCAATCTAAGGCATGAAATTTTTTATCTTAATTTCAGTCTTATTCCAATTGCTAATACAAATTTAAAAGAAAAATGCATGATTTTACTCTTGGATAAATATAGAAAAATTATTGATTATTCTTTGCATGACTTTAACTTTTGTTTTTGTATGCATGTACTGGACACTGCAACATGGATCCACCTATTTAACTAGATATATACTTTGGTGGGCACATTCTATAGACGAAGGAAAAACAGAAGATTATATGCTCTCTACTATGGTACTGATTCACCAACTCCGCCATGACATGAAGCTATGGTCAAGCTAATGACCTTAAACAAGCGCTTTTTCGGAGGCAACCCAAATTTTTAATTTTTACTACTCTTATTTTTAGTTTTTGATTTTCTTTAAATTTTAAGGAATTTTCGCAGCATGTATTGATGAATTTTTATTGATGAAAAATCTTTTAACAAGTTGTTTTACGTGCAGGAATTTTTGAAAATTTTTTACTTGAAGAATATGTGTCAAACGAGACATTCACGGGTGCAGCCGTGAATCACTCACAGACTATGAATCTTGCGGCATCTTATTTGTTAGTATGGTAAATTTGATTGAGTTGATAAAACGTGATGGTATTTGATATTTGAGATTTATTTACCATGTAAAATGTGATTATTTTTGATGTAATATAGTTTCCGGATTTTTCTGAGCGACGTTCGCAAGTTTTGATATAACTGCATAGGATTTCGCTCACATTACAAAGGGAACTCTTGCAAAAATTTTCTGAAATTCAACTTGACTTGATTTAATTTTTATGTATATGCAACAATTTAAGTCTAGGGTGTCCCTATATATTTAGCTTTTCTTCAAAGCTTTATAGGTATGTATTTTGAATGTTTATGATTATTAAGGATAATCAAGTTTGTTTATCTTTAATTCTGAACTTAGGAAACATTTTGAGTGATTAATTTGATGACTTAGGGAATTTTTGAAATTTCATATAAACTTAGATTGTTGAGTGAATTCAATTCTGGTATTGATAAAATGCATATGTGAATTGTTATATGTTCATACGGCACGTGTATGGTATCTTGTTACTTGAAGTTTAATTTACCTATTCTTGCTTGATGGAAATTTTTATGAATAGAAAATTGGTGATATTTCTTTAAACTGAGATTTGTTCCAAATCCTCTAGTTGAGAAATCTTAAGTCATGAGTTATATTATACGATCGTTTGGTATACTTTAAATCTATTGTGATCAAGTAATAGAGGGAGAACTTTTAAAACAAATATTTAACCCACTTGCAGAAAGATCAACAACGATTTAAATACCATGCCACTGACTGGCTTTCTCTAGAAATGGAAAAAAAAAAGAAAAAAGAAAAAAGAAAAAAATAAGAGAATAAAAATGGAGAAAAAGAGAAAGCTATAGGTTAAGTGGACAACTTCGCTGACTTTCATGATTGAGACTATGAGTTAAATTATACTACTCTGTGGTTTACTTTAAACAGTGTTATGATGCTAACGGTAAATAGCATATAACAGTTTAAAGACCAAATTGCTTTAAAAATCTCTTATCTTTAACATCACCAAGATTCTTGGAATAATTTTTTGTCAATTGAGTAAGATAGATTTATTAAACTAAAGTATTCGATATTTAGTGTGTAAATAATGAATATTATCACATGAATTATGAATTTTATCTTTCTTGGATTGTAACCGCTTGGGAATTTATTTCTATTATGGTTTTTCTTGAATTACTTGAGTTAGAAAGATTGATTGCTTAATTTGTGGACTAAGGATGTTATTAGGGGCAAAAACAAATGAGTGTTCTTTATCTTTACATTCTTTATACATATCAAGATATTGTTTGAGGACAAGCAAACTTTTAAGTCTAGGGTTTCTGATGCGTTGCATTTTCATCATCTTTTTTCCTATATTTTACATGATATTTTCGGCTTAATTGAATGATTTTATGAAATTTGTAATGTTTTTACTTCACTTTGCACAGAATCTTCACTTTTCTTGGTTTTATTGAAAATGTAGGTAAAATGGCATAAAATTGAAGGATTTCATGAGTTTTGTAGCCATATCACAATTCACGAGGAGATTACGAGCTTACATGTTAAATTTGGAGCGAAAACAATAAAGAACACAACTTTCACGGCCTTGGCCGTAATTTTGGGGTCGGCCGTAATTTTGGGGTCGGCCGTAATTTTGGCGTTCGAATGGGTGTAAAATGGCTAAGTTAAATAGTGCACAGAAACTTTCATAGGTGAGGCCGTGAATCCATCACGGTCCGTGAAACTTTCTGTCTACAAAGGGCCGTACACGCAGAAGGATTTACGGCCTTGGTCGTAAACTTATTACGGGCCGTGAAAACGTCCGCCCGTCGGGTTTTCTCACTCGATTCGACTCCAAATTGAACCAGAATTGAACCAAACCTTGAAGAAACCTTCCTAGATGGGTTCTATACTGATCAAACTATAAAAGGAAGGGTTTTGGAAGGTTTTCGGGGTATTCTATGCATGAAAATGAAGGGAGGTGGCAGTGACGGCGAGAATCAACTTTTGGGCAGAATTTGATCAGGAAAATCACGCAAAGGAAGAATTAGACGCTTCATCTTCGTCTCCAGATCAAGGGGAAACTTTATTAATTACTTGTCTAGCGATTTCTTGTATTCTTCTGAGGTTTTCATGCAATTTTTATTGATGAACAAGCTGTTTGTTAAGAACATGAACGTGTAAACCTTATTTTAGGATTTGGGAAGTAGCTCGTTGATTGATTTATGAATGACATCTTTTGTATGAATCTTTGTTATGAATATTATTGAGTTGATTTGATTAGAATTGTGTTTATTCTATAAATTACCCTGATCAAGTAATTTGACGGCTTAGACGTTGCGAGAAGGACTGAGAGGTGCATCGCAACGTCAGATCTATTCTTTTCAAACCTACGAATCCGATCACGGGAGTAGTTCAGATTCGTTTGAAGGATTCACATGGTTTTTCATAGAACTGAATGGGTCTAATTTTGTTAACTGTCACGAGAGTAGGGAGTTAGCGTAGTTAGATACCAGATTACGCTTCGAGAGAAGTTAATCTGTACCTTAGGAAAAATCCATTTCAAAACTTTAATTTTCTATTCAAAGGTTTATTTTTTTTGAGTTCATAATCATCATTGTGGTGAAACCCCGAATCCTGAATTTTCTCCATATTGATTTTTACCCAAAAATGTTACCTCTATTTCTTTTAATTTTGTACTTAGAAGTTTCTAAAACAAAAACCACAAATTTGATTCGTCTAGATATAGATCGACCGTGTAATAGGTAGTTGACTGCCAGATCCTCGTTAGGAATGATAATCTTTTTGTTACTTCGATAAATCCGTGCACTTGCGGATGTATCATATGGCAACATAGTTACCTATAAAGGTAGACTAGTGGCTAAAGGATTCAAACAAGTCCATGGAGTGGACTATGATGAAACCTTCTCGCCTGTTGCCATGATCAAGTCCATTCGGATTCTGCTTGCTATAGCTGCATATCATGACTATGAGATATGGCAGATGGATGTTAAGACATGGCCTTCCAGTGAAACATGGCCTTACTCTCTCAAACAGCCAGTGTCCCACCGCACAGGTTAAGAGGGATAACATGAGTCGAGTGCCCTATGCTTCAGTAGTGGGATCGATCATGTATGCAATGTTGTGTACTATACCAGATGTGGTATATGCTGTGAGCATAACCAGCGGATACCAATCCAATCCGAGTCTACACCACTGGGTGGCTGTAAAGAACATCCCAAAGTATCTGAGAAGAACTAAGGATCTATTCTTGGTCTATGGGGGACAAGAAGAGCTCAGTGTTCAGGGCTACACTGATGCGTCGTTCCAGTCTGACCTTGACTACTTCAGATCGCAGGCCGACTATGTGTTCAAGATGAATGGAGGCACTGTATGCTGGAAGAGCTTCAAGCAACCCACCATAGCTGATTCTACAACTGAGGTTGAGTATGTGGCTGCTGAAGTAACCCCTTTCATGAGGGGGGCCGAAACCCTAAGGGGGCGCATGATAATTTGCTAGGGTTTCAACAACAAAATCGCATATATGCTCATATGATCAACTTGTATAGATTGATTAGATCAAGAAGGAGATCATACCAATGCCATCGATTGGATGGTGCCTTGGAAGCAAAGACGCAAATGCTCCTTCTCCAAAGGTGACGCACACAACAAACGAAGATGGCTTGCTCCTTTGAATCCTTTGTGCTAGCAAAGCGCTTCAAAGGGTCCTTGTCGTGTGAGGATGATTAAGAGATGTCTTTTTGGCCTCTCGAACAAGTCTCTCTTTTGCGTGAAGAAAACTCACCACCGAAAGAGGAGCAAGAGGAGAGGATCGAAATGAGCGACGTGAGCAACGTTACATCGTGGAGGCGTTTTGTTTTCAACATAGAAAACCGACTTCCAAAATTGGCAAGTGCTCAATGCCTCAAGCGTTCACTCCAAGTGAACCATCGAAACCTCCTCTCTTTGAACCAAGCGTTCACATAGTGAACCGGTTCAATTAGATTTGGTTCAAAACCCAAATTAAGCCAAGCATTGGTCTAGATCAAATTAAACCCTAAGGCTCCAGATCTAACCGTTCATCTCCTGATGCTCCTGATCTCACCGATCTAGCATCAACTCTCTCGATCGAAGCTTACCGATCTCAAGCCCTAATCAATCAAACATGATCAGACCAGATCTCACTTACAATCAGAGTCTAAATCCCTTTAAACTGAACCAAAAAAATTCAGTCCACACGATCTGACTTAAGTAAGCCATATCATCAAATTGTGCGACCCTGAGGGTTTCCTTTAAATGTCGGTAACGATAACTTACGTTATCACGATCAGTGAGGGGTATCTAGCAACACATCACTGTCTCCCTATATAAAGGAAAGAGTCTTCCAAGACTACACCCAAACCACAGCACAAGTGTGAATCCACTTCACTAGGCATACATGTTTCCTTTGCCACTGGATGCTCTTATTGGACAAGCGTGTCAAGCCTGTAACTCCAATATGATGAGCATGATTAGATCAGATGAACATAGTCACCTGGGTATGGCCATACACTTTCTCAATCATCTCATCCAGGGGGGCCCCTTTAGAACATCACACTCCAATTAAGGAGACGGCAATCCTATATCTATCACTAGTGTCCTAACCTGACTCATGATCATTATCCAAGATAGTCTATAATCATTATGTTTCAAATGATATTGAACTACCTCAAAACAATGACAATCATCATTTAGAAACACAAGTGATCTCAAGTCAAAGGACATGTGCCACTTGTTGCAAACAAGGATTATTCACATTGTGACAAGCAATTGAATATCCTAGTAGGGTCTGTCCAGTACATCCAATGTACCCATGAGTCTACATCTTATTCCATGCTCGAAGCATCCTATAAGATTAGAACACATATTAGTCTCAATCATATCAAGGCTGTCTCATGTTCACCAAGATATCTCGACTAAGGACATATAGCATATCAGCCTAGCTGAACAGCATTGAGACATTATTCAGAAGTACATTTATTGCAGCAGACAATGTAACAAACTGAATAACAACCATTGCCTTTATAAACTTAGAGTTTATACATGATACTGATAGAATCCCAAGGCCTCAAACATTAGCCTTAAGGGCATACCCCAACAATCTCCCACTTGCACTTAATCTAATGGTTGAGAAATCTCAAACCCATATTATTACAGTGCTTCTCATGCTTCTGCTGCGCCAGAGGCTTGGTAAGCGGGTCAGCCAGATTGTCATCTGTATGAACCTTGCAGATTTTGATCTCACCACGATCAATGATCTCCCGGATCAAGTGAAACCGTCTCTGTATGTGCTTGGACTTCTGGTGCGACCGTGGTTCCTTTGCTTGTGCGATTGCTCCAGTGTTATCACAGAAGATAACCAAAGGATCTGCACTCGAAGGAACAACACCAAGTTCCTGAATGAACTTACGAATCCACACTGCCTCCTTGGATGCTTCCGAGGCTGCAACATACTCGGCTTCTGTTGTGGAATCAGCAACGATAGACTGTTTGAAACTTTTCCACACCACTGCTCCTCCATTCAAGCTAAAAACATAGCCTGATTGCGATCGGAAATCATCCTGGTCCGATTGGAACGAAGCGTCAGTATATCCTTCAATACTGAGTTCTTCCTGACCTCCATATATCAAGAACATATCTTTGGTCCTCCGAAGATATTTCAAAATGTTCTTGACTGCAATCCAGTACGCCTGACCTGGATTACTTTGGAATCGACTGGTCACGCTTAACCCGTAAGCGACGTTTGGGCGAGTACATAACATCGCATACATAATGGACCCAATAGCCGAAGCATAAGGCATATTGTCCATTTCATCTTTCTCAGTCTGTGTTTGTGGACACTGACTCTTTGAAAGATTCAGACCATGTCTGACTGGAAGATATCCTCTTTTAGAATTCTCTAAATGGAATCTCTCCAGGACTTTATCGATGTAAGTACTCTGGCATAGCCCGAGAAGCCTCTTAGATCTATCCCTGTAGATCTTCACACCTAATACATAGGCTGCTTCTCCTAGATCTTTCATCTGGAAGCATTTTCTTAACCATGCTTTAACAGCATGAAGTTCAGGAATATCGTTTCCAATGATTAAGATATCATCGACGTAGAGGACTAGGAAAGTAATCACGCTCCCACTAAACCTCTTATATACACACGGGTCATCTTCATTCTTGATGAAACCAAATTCACATATTGATTCATCAAAACGAATATTCCAGCTTCTAGATGCTTGTTTAAGTCCATAAATGGACTTCTTTAACTTGCATATTTTATGACGATCTGATGGATTAGTGAAACCTTCAGGTTGTGTCATATACAAATAAGGTACCTTCCACGACGGATCGGGAAGCTCGTGTATCCTTTTCAGCCACAGCATAAACTTGAGTTTGGACTGTAGGCTTATCTGCGCCTCTCTGCTGCATCTCAGGTTCTTTGCAGTCCTTGACCATGTGCCCAGGTTTCTTACACCTGAAGCAAACACCATTCTTCTTATAACAGTCCTTCATTAGATGTCCCTTGAGCCCACAATAATTACAATTCCGGTCCTCTGTGATACTGTTCTTTACATCCCTGGCATCCCTGGACTGCTGCGGTGCATCCCTGGACTGCTGCGATGCCTTGTAAGAGTAAGGCTTATACCTGCTCTTCTTGTAGTCCTTATGTTTAGGGTACTTCTTACCCTTGCCGCCATTACCATACTGAGGAACTGTCGCCTCAATTGCAGGAATCACAGTCGCGGCAGCATTAGAACTCCTCTCAGATATATATCTCTCTATGGTGCGTGCTCGCCCAACAGTCTCAACGTAAGTCTCCAAGTGTTGAGCACCAACCTGCTCCCTAATGTCCCATCTGAGACCTCTGAGAAACTTAGTAGCCCTCCTCTTTTCAGTGTTTATCAGGTGAGGGGCATACTTTCCCAACTTAGTGAACCGCAACTCATACTGGTCCACAGTCATATCACCCTGCTCCAGGTGAATAAATTCCACCTCTCGGTCCTCAACCAAGCTATCAGGGAAATACTTCTCGTTGAATTGAGACAAGAAGTAGGGCCAATCTACTGTTTCATGTCTTTCTTCAGCAAGCCTCACCACGCCCTTCCACCACTCATCTGCGTCACCACGCATCATATAGGTGGCCAGACACAGCTTGTCCTCATCCGAGCAACGCATAACTTGGAAAATCTTTTCCAAGACCAACTGCCAGTTCTCTGCAGTACTTGATTCTGAGCCCCCATAAAAAGAGCTAGGACCCAGTTTCTGGAATTCACTCACAAGTGAGGCATAGCGCCTGTGAGCGTCCTCCTGAGAGTCAGTCCCCACTCCTCGAGTAGTAGTCTGGGATCTCTCCTGAGTCAACTGCTGCAAGAGCTGCTGTTGCGCTTCTTGATGCTGAGTCTGTTGCTGCTGCAGCATCTGAGCTTGCCTCTCTATCATGGCACCTTGTTGCTGTACCATGCCTGTCAGAGCCTCAATAGCCCTTGAGAAATTCGGGGTCTGCTCATCCTCGCCGCTAGCATTTCCTCTAGTTCGCACCATCTTAAGTTCCTACACACACATACCACAGTAAGGAAATCAAACATAAACCTATCAGGTGTCTAGCAATACACAAACATGTTTTCCCCCGAACTAAGTTTTAGCTAGCCAACTGCTCTGATACCATTCTGTAACATCCCGTTATCTTAACCCCATACAAGCAACACAAATCACAAAAGAAACAGGATGTGTCATACAAGATCGATTCATATGCTAGGTAAAACCAAGTTCAAGAAAACACGATCTGAAAATTTTCAAAATCCATACATACAAAATCTCCACAAAACACAATTTCATAAATGTACCTGCCACCACGCAATCCTTGCACTAGACATATGCAAGGCAACAGTTATATCAAATCCGTATAAAATTCATAAAATCCATAAATCACATAAATCACATAAGGGTACCTGCCACCAGGCAATACTTGCACTAGACATATGCAAGTTCACATTTATATCAAATCCGATTGCAAAAATACAAATCGACTTGAAATTCAAAACAAAACCACAATGTCGATTCTATAACTTCATAACTAACATCACTGATACCAAACACCGAAACCAGGTCAAAGCCCGCGGTGACACAAAAATCAGAATATCAAACTGCCATAACCGGCAACACAAGTTCACATAGTTTGGCCACAACTGGCAACACAAGTTCATATAATTCGGCCACAACCGGCCCCAGTAATTAAGCACAAAAGTCTTATTCATTCAACTGGCATATCACGATATTCATATAAAATGCTAACTGGAAATGCGCCCCTGCTCTACACCTGAAAATAATGAGGGGTGAGCTACACAGCCCAGTGAGTGGATAGTCTCAAACGACCATCCATAACATACACTCAAAAATACATGCAGATTATTTTAAAAACATTTAACAGAATATCATGTCAACATATGACAAACTTAAAGAACAGAATTCATATAAAACAGTCAGATGTACACTGCTAAAACATCACCTAATTATCACTACAGAGTAACCAAGGTTCTAGAGTTATACTCTAAACCAACTAAACACACCAACCACTTAATTAACCTAGTTGTTCAGCATATATTCAGTAGTGACCATTATGGTCTAACCCGGCTTTGGCCTAAGCACTGGGAGAAGCCTGCAAATCACATGCAACATATAGATGGACGGTGTGTAGATTCAAGAGGTGGCCCCCGCCAGGTCACGACGTGGCACTTTGCTCTACGATCACCCCATAATCACAAAAATCTAAGCGTTCTAAGAGTGACGACATCAAGAGGTGGCCCCTGTCTGACCAAGACATGGCACTTTGCGTCTTATATCACTCGTTCTCCCAAAGGGTTCCTTAGCTGAACAACACAGACACATCTTATATCTTATTTCACATCATAGAGGACTCCTAAGTGTCAACTAGACTCTAGGATAGTCATCACAATAATCATATCGGGCAGGCTGAACATCAACCCCCATCATAGTAACCATAACAGGCAGGCTGAACATCAACCCCCTCACATATCACAATACAGGGCCGAAATTCAAACCCTTAACATATCACATATAGACTATCCCCTTGAGTTTAAGGTAACACCTAGCCTTAGTCCTATCCATTCCATGACTAATCATAACACATAATATAAAAAAAAATCACATAATATTCAAACATCACAAAGTAGTGTAGTCCTTAGGTTTCATGCTGATTCATTCAGTCTAACCTTGCTAAATTATCACCCAATGTTCTCAAACATGAATACATGGTCTTAGATAAATAAACATGAGTTTTATAACATTATTAGCATTTATCAAGTATCCATAAAATCGACATATAACATTTATCAAGCATACATAAAATCAACATAAAATTAAACATAGAATTAAAACATGTACTCATACAATTGCTTTACAAATCACTACATGTAACCCACGGTTAACATAACATATTATCTACTAAATTTTAAACCTTAGTTAACATGAATATCATGCTCAAAATCATTGGTTTAAAACTTCCTAAATTCCATAAATTAATACCTTAAATTTCATATTACAAACTTTCGGTTTTCATAAAACAATCATCAAGATTTCGGTTTCATAATTAACATCAAAATTTCAGTTTTCATAAATAATTATCGAGATTTCGAGTCTCATAATTGTTATCAAGAATTCGGTTTTCATAACAATTATCAAGATTATTTCGGTTTTAAACATGGAAAGATTTCAAGCAACCAAATTTATCATGTAGCACAACCATAATCATATTGATGTAAATTTCGAATAAGACACCCCACTCACCTCTTAACCGTGAACACCAAGGTGAAAATCCTCTACAAAGAATTCGTCTAAAGCCTTTAAACCGCCCAAAGAGTCTCCAAGAACTCGCCAAGGAAGTTTCTTCACCTCAAGGAAAATTCGCCAAGGAAAGAAGATGGAGAAAATCGCCTCAAGAACTCTTCAAGAATCGCCACTTCTTCTCAAGTCGCCGCCCAAAATTTTCTCCCAAGCCAAAAACACCAATTCCCTACCCTAACCGAGATTACCCATCTAAAATTTCGGTTTTCAAATTTTAAACCCGTTAATCATAATTCAAATAGGGTTTAACCCATTTAACTAACTAATTCGAATTTTAAATCTAATATCCATCTAATTTAAGTGTAACCCAATAACCCATAATTTAAGTGAAAATCCAATAAGGGTTAAACTAACATTCAATAAGCTAGTTAACTAATTAAATTTAACATCCATTAAGCTAATTAACGTCCAACAAAATTAACAACTAATAATCTCTAATTTAATTAACTATAAATTAACAACCAAAAATCTCTAGTTAATTAACTATAAATTAACAACCAATACATAGAAAAATATCACTGTCAGTAATTTTATTTAAATCATGAACAAAATATCACAGCTAACGAGTTTATTTAAATCAAAAGAATGCTTACCAGGACTTAAGATCCTTGGATCTTACATCCCTCCCTCCTTATAAAGCTTTAGTCCTCTAAAGCTCAATTCATATCATCAAAGAGATAAGCATAAAACTTTCTCATATCAGCTTCAGTCTCCCAAGTCGCCTCCTCAACCGACTGATTTCCCCAGATAACCTTTACCAAAGGTATAGACTTGTTCCTCAGAACTTTATCCTTTCTATCAACAATCCGGAGAGGTCTTTCCTCAAAGGTCAAATCACTCTGAATCTGAAGAGGTTCCAACTCCAACACATGAGATGGATCAGGATGATATTTCCTCAACGCAGAAACATGGAACACATTATGTACATGATCCATAGCAGGAGGTAAAGCTAACCGGTAAGCCACTGGACCAACTCTCTCAATAATGTCAAAAGGTCCTACAAACCTAGGGCTCAACTTGCCCTTTTTGCCAAACCTCATAACACCCTTAGTAGGTGACACTTTTAAGAAAACATGATCCCCTACCATAAACTCCAAGGGACGACGACGGTCATCAGCATAACTCTTCTGTCTGTCCCGAGAAATCTTCAGTTTATTCTGTATCTCTCTGACCTTATCAGTAGTCTCCTGAACTGCATCAGATCTCAAAATCATTCTGTCACCAGTTTCCTCCCAACACAAGGGAGTCCTACACCTTCTTCCATACAAAGCCTCATATGGAGCCATCTGAATACTAGAGTGGAAGCTATTATTATAAGTGAACTCTATCAAAGATAGATCTCGATTCCACTCAGAACTCCAATCAACCACATAAGCTCTCAATAAGTCTTCTAGAGTCTGGATAGTACGCTCCGTCTGGCCATCAGACTGAGGATGGTATGCTGTACTAAAACTCAACTTAGTACCCAAACCCTCCTGTAAGCTCTTCCAAAATCTGGACAGAAATCGAGAGTCCCTATCAGACACAATATCAACAGGCACTCCATGCAGTCTGACTATCTCATCAATATACAATCTAGCCAGTCTCTCTAAAGGATAAGTCATCTTGATCGGAAGAAAATGGGCTGATTTAGTGAGTCTATCAACAATCACCCAAATAGCATCATGACCCAATCTGGTTCTGGGCAAACCACACACAAAATCCATACTGATGCATTCCCACTTCCACTCAGGAATAGGAAGAGGCTGCAACAAACCACCAGGTTTCTGATGTTCAGCCTTTACAGTCTGACAGGTTAAACACCTAGAGACAAAATCAAATACTTCTTTCTTCATACCCGGCCACCAAAAACTTTTCTTGAGGTCCTGATACATCTTAGTTACACCAGGATGTAGAGAATACTTGGAGTTATGGCTGTCCTCCAATATTTCTTTCCTCAAGCTCGGTTCCTCAGGGACACACACCCTTCCACGAAACCGAAGAACACCATCATCAGACAAGCTAAAATCCTGAACTGTACCCGCAACCAAACTATCCCTGGTCTGAACTAATTTCGGATCCACTGACTGCTGATCTCTGATCTTCTGCAACAAAGCAGAGTGTACTCTGAGAAAAGCCACATAACCCGACTGAACTCTAGGAGAAACACTGATCCTGAGATCTCTGAACTCCTGCAATAACTGCCACTCACTGACCTGTAAAGCAGCTACTGAAGTAACTGGATGTCTGCTCAGTGCATCAGCCACTACATTGGCCTTTCCAGCCTGATACTGAATAGAGAAGTCATAGTCTTTGATCAACTCCATCCATCTTCTCTGTCTCATGTTCAACTCCTTCTGAGTGAAGATGTACTTGAGACTCTGGTGGTCAGTGAACAGATCAAACTCTTGACCCAACAAATAGTGACGCCATATCTTCAGAGCAAAGACTACGGCCGCCAACTCTAAGTCATGAGTAGGGTAGTTCAACTCATACTCCTTCAGCTGTCTCGAAGCATAGGCTACCACAGAACCCTTCTGCATCAAGATACAACCCAACCCCTTGCCTGAAGCATCCGTATAGACAGTAAACCTTTCCCCATCACTAGGAATAATGAGAATCGGTGTACTAGTCAACCTTCTCTTCAGCTCCTGAAAGCTCTCTTCACACTTGTCATCCCAATTAAACTTGGCCTCCTTCCTGGTCAATTTAGTTAAAGGACCCGCCAGCTTGGAGAATCCCTCAACAAATCTCCGGTAGTAACCTGCTAATCCCAGGAAACTTCTGATCTCAGTAGCACTAGTCGGTCTTCCCCAATTGAGGATGGCTTGCACTTTAACTGGATCCACAGACACCCCCTGACCAGAAATCACATGCCCAAGGAAACTAATCTTTTCTAGCCAGAACTCACACTTACTAGCCTTGGCATATAATCGGTTCTTCCTCAGAATCTCTAGCACTCTGCGCAAGTCACTGACATGATCCGAAGTAGTCCGAGAGTATACCAAGATATCATCTATAAAGACTACCACACAAGAGTCAAGCAATTCATGGAATACCCTGTTCATCAAATCCATGAAGACAGCAGGTGCATTCGTCAATCCAAAAGGCATAACTAGAAATTCGAAATGCCCATACCTGGTCCTGAAAGCAGTCTTAAATATATCCTCATCCTTGACCCTAAGCTGGTAATACCCTGATCTCAGGTCAATCTTAGAGAACACTGTCGCTCCCTGTAATTGATCAAATAGATCATCAATTCTGGGGAGAGGATACTTATTCTTGATAGTCACTTGGTTCAGTTGCCTGTAGTCTATACACATCCTCAGGGTTCCATCCTTCTTCTTTACGAACAGCACTGGCGCTCCCCAGGGAGAAGCACTAGGCCGGATGTAACCTTTTTCCAGCAATTCCTCCAGCTGCTTCTTAAGTTCGGCCAACTCTGATGTAGCCATGCGGTAAGGAGCTCTGGAGATAGGTGCCGTACCTGGCGCCAACTCAATGCCAAACTCTACCTCTCGAATTGGTGGCAAGCCTGAAAATTCCTCAGAGAATACGTCAGGAAACTCTTTCACCACCGCCATCTGAGTCAAATCAGGAGTAGAATCATTCTGCACCTTAACATGCGCAAGATAACCCTTGCACCCACTAGCAAGTAACTTCCTGGCCTGCAGGAAAGATATCACATGTGGTCCTTGGTCTGACACTAGACCTCTCACAAAAAGCCGATTCCCATCTAGCAGATTCAAGGTGATTACTTTCTCAAAGCAATCCACAGTGGCATGATGTGAGGATAACCAATCCATACCTAGGATGACATCATAGTCTTGCATGTCTAAGAGGATTAGATCTACAAGAAACTCATAACCCTCTACATGCACTACACAATCAGCACAAACAGTATCTGTAGATAATGATTTCCCTAAGGGAGTACTTACAGACACAACATAATCCATCACCTTAGGCAATACAGGTAAACATGCAGCAAATCTAACAGATACAAAAGATAAATTTGCACCAGGGTCAAATAAGATACGAGCTAACTGATCAAATACAAATAAGGTACCTTCCACGACGGATCGGGAAGCTCGTGTATCCTTTTCAGCCACAGCATAAACTCGAGTTTGGACTGTAGGCTTATCTGCGCCTCTCTGCTGCATCTCAGGTTCTTTGCAGTCCTTGACCATGTGCCCAGGTTTCTTACACCTGAAGCAAACACCATTCTTCTTATAACAGTCCTTCATTAGATGTCCCTTGAGCCCACAATAATTACAATTCCGGTCCTCTGTGATACTGTTCTTTACATCCCTGGCATCCCTGGACTGCTGCGGTGCATCCCTGGACTGCTGCGATGCCTTGTAAGAGTAAGGCTTATACCTGCTCTTCGTGTAGTCCTTATGTTTAGGGTACTTCTTACCCTTGCCGCCATTACCATACTGAGGAACTGTTGCCTCAATTGCAGGAATCACAGTCGCGGCAGCATTAGAACTCCTCTCAGATATATATCTCTCTATGGTGCGTGCTCGCCCAACAGTCTCAACGTAAGTCTCCAAGTGTTGAGCACCAACCTGCTCCCTAATGTCCCATCTGAGACCTCTGAGAAACTTAGTAGCCCTCCTCTTTTCAGTGTTTATCAGGTGAGGGGCATACTTTCCCAACTTAGTGAACCGCAACTCATACTGGTCCACAGTCATATCACCCTGCTCCAGGTGAATAAATTCCACCTCTCGGTCCTCAACCAAGCTATCAGGGAAATACTTCTCGTTGAATTGAGACAAGAAGTAGGGCCAATCTACTGTTTCATGTCTTTCTTCAGCAAGCCTCACCACGCCCTTCCACCACTCATCTGCGTCACTACGCATCATATAGGTGGCCAGACACAGCTTGTCCTCATCCGAGCAACGCATAACTTGGAAAATCTTTTCCAAGACCAACTGCCAGTTCTCTGCAGTACTTGATTCTGAGCCCCCATAAAAAGAGCTAGGACCCAGTTTCTGGAATTCACTCACAAGTGAGGCATAGCGCCTGTGAGCGTCCTCCTGAGAGTCAGTCCCCACTCCTCGAGTAGTAGTCTGGGATCTCTCCTGAGTCAACTGCTGCAAGAGCTACTGTTGCGCTTCTTGATGCTGAGTCTGTTGCTGCTGCAGCATCTGAGCTTGCCTCTCTATCATGGCACCTTGTTGCTGTACCATGCCTGTCAGAGCCTCAATAGCCCTTGAGAAATTTGGGTCTGCTCATCCTCGCCGCTAGCATTTCCTCTAGTTCGCACCATCTTAAGTTCCTACACACACATACCACAGTAAGGAAATCAAACATAAACCTATCAGGTGTCTAGCAATACACAAACATGTTTTCCCCCGAACTAAGTTTTAGCTAGCCAACTGCTCTGATACCATTCTGTAACATCCCGTTATCTTAACCCCATACAAGCAACACAAATCACAAAAGAAACAGGATGTGTCATACAAGATCGATTCATATGCTAGGTAAAACCAAGTTCAAGAAAACACGATCTGAAAATTTTCAAAATCCATACATACAAAATCTCCACAAAACACAATTTCATAAATGTACCTGCCACCACGCAATCCTTGCACTAGACATATGCAAGGCAACAGTTATATCAAATCCGTATAAAATTCATAAAATCCATAAATCACATAAATCACATAAGGGTACCTGCCACCAGGCAATACTTGCACTAGACATATGCAAGTTCACATTTATATCAAATCCGATTGCAAAAATACAAATCGACTTGAAATTCAAAACAAAACCACAATGTCGATTCTATAACTTCATAACTAACATCACTGATACCAAACACCGAAACCAGGTCAAAGCCCGCGGTGACACAAAAATCAGAATATCAAACTGCCATAACCGGCAACACAAGTTCACATAGTTTGGCCACAACTGGCAACACAAGTTCATATAATTCGGCCACAACCGGCCCCAGTAATTAAGCACAAAAGTCTTATTCATTCAACTGGCATATCACGATATTCATATAAAATGCTAACTGGAAATGCGCCCCTGCTCTACACCTGAAAATAATGAGGGGTGAGCTACACAGCCCAGTGAGTGGATAGTCTCAAACGACCATCCATAACATACACTCAAAAATACATGCAGATTATTTTAAAAACATTTAACAGAATATCATGTCAACATATGACAAACTTAAAGAACAGAATTCATATAAAACAGTCAGATGTACACTGCTAAAACATCACCTAATTATCACTACAGAGTAACCAAGGTTCTAGAGTTATATTCTAAACCAACTAAACACACCAACCACTTAATTAACCTAGTTGTTCAGCATATATTCAGTAGTGACCATTATGGTCTAACCCGGCTTTGGCCTAAGCACTGGGAGAAGCCTGCAAATCACATGCAACATATAGATGGACGGTGTGTAGATTCAAGAGGTGGCCCCCGCCAGGTCACGACGTGGCACTTTGCTCTACGATCACCCCATAATCACAAAAATCTAAGCGTTCTAAGAGTGACGACATCAAGAGGTGGCCCCTGTCTGACCAAGACATGACACTTTGCGTCTTATATCACTCGTTCTCCCAAAGGGTTCCTTAGCTGAACAACACAGACACATCTTATATCTTATTTCACATCATAGAGGACTCCTAAGTGTCAACTAGACTCTAGGATAGTCATCACAATAATCATATCGGGCAGGCTGAACATCAACCCCCATCACAGTAACCATAACAGGCAGGCTGAACATCAACCCCCTCACATATCACAATACAGGGCCGAAATTCAAACCCTTAACATATCACATATAGACTATCCCCTTGAGTTTAAGGTAACACCTAGCCTTAGTCCTATCCATTCCATGACTAATCATAACACATAATATAAAAAAAAATCACATAATATTCAAACATCACAAAGTAGTGTAGTCCTTAGGTTTCATGCTGATTCATTCAGTCTAACCTTGCTAAATTATCACCCAATGTTCTCAAACATGAATACATGGTCTTAGATAAATAAACATGAGTTTTATAACATTATTAGCATTTATCAAGTATCCATAAAATCGACATATAGCATTTATCAAGCATACATAAAATCAACATAAAATTAAACATAGAATTAAAACATGTACTCATACAATTGCTTTACAAATCACTACATGTAACCCACGGTTAACATAACATATTATCTACTAAATTTTAAACCTTAGTTAACATGAATATCATGCTCAAAATCATTGGTTTAAAACTTCCTAAATTCCATAAATTAATACCTTAAATTTCATATTACAAACTTTCGGTTTTCATAAAACAATCATCAAGATTTCGGTTTCATAATTAACATCAAAATTTCAGTTTTCATAAATAATTATCGAGATTTCGAGTCTCATAATTGTTATCAAGAATTCGGTTTTCATAACAATTATCAAGATTATTTCGGTTTTAAACATGGAAAGATTTCAAGCAACCAAATTTATCATGTAGCACAACCATAATCATATTGATGTAAATTTCGAATAAGACACCCCACTCACCTCTTAACCGTGAACACCAAGGTGAAAATCCTCTACAAAGAATTCGTCTAAAGCCTTTAAACCGCCCAAAGAGTCTCCAAGAACTCGCCAAGGAAGTTTCTTCACCTCAAGGAAAATTCGCCAAGGAAAGAAGATGGAGAAAATCGCCTCAAGAACTCTTCAAGAATCGCCACTTCTTCTCAAGTCGCCGCCCAAAATTTTCTCCCAAGCCAAAAACACCAATTCCCTACCCTAACCGAGATTACCCATCTAAAATTTCGGTTTTCAAATTTTAAACCCGTTAATCATAATTCAAATAGGGTTTAACCCATTTAACTAACTAATTCGAATTTTAAATCTAATATCCATCTAATTTAAGTGTAACCCAATAACCCATAGTTTAAGTGAAAATCCAATAAGGGTTAAACTAACATCCAATAAGCTAGTCAACTAATTAAATTTAACATCCATTAAGCTAATTAACGTCCAACAAAATTAACAACCAATAATCTCTAATTTAATTAACTATAAATTAACAACCAAAAATCTCTAGTTAATTAACTATAAATTAACAACCAATACATAGAAAAATATCACAGTCAGTAATTTTATTTAAATCATGAACAAAATATCACAGCTAACGAGTTTATTTAAATCAAAATAATGCTTACCAGGACTTAAGATCCTTGGATCTTACAGTAACCGACAAAGATGCATTTATCAGATCTGCTCTCCAGTTTCCCAGAGGCGAGCTTTTTGACATAAGCCTCGCAACCCCAGATCTTAATAAATGTCAAGCTAGGCTGTTTCCCATACCATAACTCATATGGAGTCTTTGAAACTGCCTTGGATGGCACTCGGTTTAGTACCTTTGCAGCTGTTTCCAGTGCAAATCCCCAAAAGGAGTATGGTAGAGTAGCCTGACTCATCATCGAACGAACCATATCCAGTAAGGTTCTATTTCTCCTCTCGGACACACCATTCCATTGCGGTGTTCCTGGCGGAGTGAGCTGTGAGATAATCCCACACTCCTTCAGATAGTCAGTAAACTCTCGAC
Source organism: Costus lasius (assembly GCA_027563935.2). Taxonomy (NCBI): domain Eukaryota; kingdom Viridiplantae; phylum Streptophyta; class Magnoliopsida; order Zingiberales; family Costaceae; genus Costus; species Costus lasius. Next base: position 66,042,329 of record CM050448.1, on the reverse strand, counting down.
TTAGGTATTCTCCACCTCGATCAGAATGAAGTGCCTTGATATTTCGGCCTAGCTGATTCTGTACTTCATTCTTGAACTCTTTGAACTTGTCAAAAGATTCACTCTTATGTCTCGTTAGATAGACATACCCATATCTACTGAAATCATCAGTAAAGGTAATGAAGTATGAATAGCCACCTCTGGCATGTTTACTAAATGGCCCACACACATCACTGTGTATAAGGTCAAGTAAACCTGAAGCCCTTTGACCTTTGTGAGGAAAAGGAGACTTCGTCATTTTGCCCATTAAACAAGCTTTGCATGTATCAATCTCCTCATAGGAGAATGATCCCAGCAGTCCATGATCATGCAACCGCTTAATGCGCTTCTTGTTAATATGGCCTAAACGACTATGCCATAACAAGGTGCTGTCATCAGCATACTTGGCTTTCTTATTATCAATATTTTGTATAGAACATTCCATGTCCAACATGAATAACCCATTGTTAATTGACCCAGTAGCATAAACAATATTATCAAGAGAAAGATAACACTTTGAAGTCTTGCATTCAAAGGAAAACCCTTTCCTGACAAGAGCAGGAATAGAGATAATATTCTTGGTAATGCTAGGTACAAAATAACAATTGTTCAGTTCTAATACAAGTCCAGATGGCAATGAGATGTAGTATTCTCCTACAGCAACAGCAGCAACCCGTGCCCCCGTTTCCAACTCGTAGGTCCACCTCATGCTGTCCCACCTGTCTTCTTCTCTTGAGTTCCTGTACATTTGAACAAATGTGAACTCCACATGCAGTGTCCAACACCCATGAAATAGAAGAAGAAGATATCATGACTTCAGTCACAAAAATACCTGAGCCAGAAGCGATGCTTCCCTTCTTGTCTCCTTGGAGCGCTTTACAGTCCTTTTTCCAGTGACCCAGCTGGCCACAATGGAAACATCTGTATTCCTTCGACCGCTTATCCTTTTGTTTCAGAGCCTTGTTGTAGTTCTTGACAGGGGCTTTGCCCTTCTTCCCCTTCTTCTTGTTCCTGGAAGGAAACATCAAGACAGAGGTTGAAGGCTTTCCCTTTAGAGTCTCCTCTGTAGTCAAGAGCATATTCAGCAACTCTGCCGGAGTACAGTCGATCTTGTTCATATTAAAATTAATAATGAACGGATCGAAAGAGGCCGGGAGAGACTGCAGAATAATGTCTACAACAAGCTCCTGATTGATGGTATGCCCCAGTTTCTCTAGAGCCTCCTTGTGCCCAATCATCTTGAGCACATGAGCTCCCACTGGACTCCCTTCAGCCAGTTTGCTCTGAAAGAAAAGCTTGGTCAAATTATAGCGCTCAATCCTCGCCTGTGCAGCATACAGCATCTTGAGGTTTGCTATAATTTCTATAGCAGACATATCCTCATGCTGACGCTGCAGCTGTGGCATCATAGACGCTAGCATCAGGCAAGCGACATCAATGCTATCATTGACATGCTTTTTATAGGCATCCCGAACCGCCCTTGCGGCGTTCGGAGCGGGTTGAGGCGGTATAGCCGTCTCGAGGACATACAGTTTCCTCTCAGCCTTAAGAACAATCTTAAGGTGTCCGTACCAGTCTGAGAAGTTTGGCCCAGCAAACTTCTCCCTTTCCAGTAGGGATCGCACATTGAAGCTCATGGTGTTCGTTGCTGCAGGAATCTACAACAATGCAAGAACAGCAAGGTCAGTATCAATGTTTAGAATCAATCCAGGACTTAAGAAAGATTCTTTTCTCACTATTTTATCTGACTGAAAAATCCATTAAAACAGTCCGAAAGAGTAAGACTCTTTTAGTGAGATGGGATCCAGATTTCATACTTGGTCTCCGCGTCCCGCTCAGGCGAGATAAGATGCACAGAGAGTACAAGCACTAATTTCTGGTAGGCAGTCCCTGCCAATCGCCAACCCGTGCGATTCCCCTTCATCTGGGCAATCCAGCAGACTGTGCCAACTGAGTTGGTACAACACAGTCTCTGATCCCACAGATGGCTGCCTCCATATAGCTAACATATGCCCCATATGTAGCCTACATGGTCAAGCTGACCTGACCTACTCCCTGGACCACCACGTGCTATGCTGAGCAACGAGAAGCGATAAATCCCTTCTCTGTAACACGCAGGTGTAATCACACACCGTCTGAAGATAGATGGGCGTGCCCACTGAGTGGGTACAACACGGCCCCAACGATAGTCAGAACAGTGAGGTTTCGCGTCAGAAGGCTTACGTGCTTGATATTTTAGCGTTGGATTTTAACGGTCTTTTTATCTTCTTAATATCAGGCAATCCCTATGGTGATAATAGAAGATTAAGTCATGCGATTCTAATTATTTAAACAATAAAAGAAAGCATGATGATCTTATGTGGTAAAATCCCATTAGCCCTAAGTAAGACCTTAATTTTAACTTAAGTCTTCACTTGAGCTCTTCATGGGTCTTTTGCATCTCATCTGGCCCAACCCAGGGCCCTAGCGCCCACTGAGGCTCAGGTGCGCCCACCAGGTAAATGTGCCTGTCATAGGGTCAAACCCTAGACCTCCCACCTGGTCAAGCCTCTGCTGCATGCGCCTCAGCCATGTGTGCTTTGAGCTCTTGTCAGATTAAAATACAATTTAATCTATCTAGACAAGATTGACTCGCAGGTCAATTACATTGTATAAATTAATTCAAATGTGATTCGCAGCTCACAATAATAATAATTTACAATTAACCAGGCTCGCAGGCCCCAGCACAGCACACATTAAAAGGGCAACCCACATAAGATGAAATAGACATACATCATGGTATTCATTCATCATGTGATCCAATCAACAAAATAGAATTTTCAAAATCCCATTGGAATCAATTTTATTTGTCTTATGAGCCCTACTACCTTGCAACGGTCCATTAATAGGGATCCACTCATCATGTCTAGTCAGATCCACTGCCCTTGCATGCACCAAGTCTTAACTGACTTGAATCGACCAAATGGTCAACCATGCATGCGCCAAGGGCTGAACGACCTCATGAGTTCTGGCAAGCGGGTATGACCCCGGGCCTAACTCATGTGCGTTCACTGGTTGTCTCAACCAGACCTCGCTACACGCCTGTCTGCAGTCGACCTATAGCCACCTCGTGCTTGCGCACAGGTGCCATCTGGTCGACCCATCTAGGCTGTCAGATGGTCTGATCAGACTGGTTGGATCCTACCTAGAGGATGACTTCAACCCCATCAACCCGTCTAAGGGTTTACAGTAGGTGCATCTTACATCTAATGAGGCGCGCAAGTTAACAAGTTTTTGAGCAGCAAAAACTACAACAACAAGCGCCAAAGATCATACATGCAACAACAAGAAAACCTCATACATGCGCCACAAGTAAAATACATTCATCAAGTATTTTCGCATGATGAGAAACCTATCATGAACTTTCGCATGTGATAAAGCATAGATCAATTCATAAGCGCAAACATGGATCAGAATAAGCAATCATATGAATCATATAAGATCCTACCTCTGATACCAATTGAAGTAACCCCTTTCATGAGGGGGGCCGAAACCCTAAGGGGGCGCATGATAATTTGTTAGGGTTTCAACAACAAAATCGCATATATGCTCATATGATCAACTTGTATAGATTGATTAGATCAAGAAGGAGATCATACCAATGCCATCGATTGGATGGTGCCTTGGAAGCAAAGACGCAAATGCTCCTTCTCCAAAGGTGGCGCACACAACAAACGAAGATGGCTTGCTCCTTTGAATCCTTTGTGCTAGCAAAGTGCTTCAAAGGGTCCTTGTCGTGTGAGGATGATTAAGAGATGTCTTTTTGGCCTCTCGAACAAGTCTCTCTTTTGCGTGAAGAAAACTCACCACCGAAAGAGGAGCAAGAGGAGAGGATCGAAATGAGCGACGTGAGCAACGTTACATCGTGGAGGCGTTTTGTTTTCAACATAGAAAACCGACTTCCAAAATTGGCAAGTGCTCAATGCCTCAAGCGTTCACTCCAAGTGAACCATCGAAACCTCCTCTCTTTGAACCAAGCGTTCACATAGTGAACCGGTTCAATTAGATTTGGTTCAAAACCCAAATTAAGCCAAGCATTGGTCTAGATCAAATTAAACCCTAAGGCTCCAGATCTAACCGTTCATCTCCTGATGCTCCTGATCTCACCGATCTAGCATCAACTCTCTCGATCGAAGCTTACCGATCTCAAGCCCTAATCAATCAAACATGATCAGACCAGATCTCACTTACAATCAGAGTCTAAATCCCTTTAAACTGAACCAAAACAATTCAGTCCACACGATCTGACTTAAGTAAGCCATATCATCAAATTGTGCGACCCTGAGGGTTTCCTTTAAATGTCGGTAACGATAACTTATGTTATCACGATCAGTGAGGGGTATCTAGCAACACATCACTGTCTCCCGATATAAAGGAAAGAGTCTTCCAAGACTACACCCAAACCACAGCACAAGTGTGAATCCACTTCACTAGGCATACATGTTTCCTTTGCCACTGGATGTTCTTATTGGACAAGCGTGTCAAGCCTGTAACTCCAATATGATGAGCATGATTAGATCAGATGAACATAGTCACCTGGGTATGGCCATACACTTTCTCAATCATCTCATCCAGGGGGGGCCCTTTAGAACATCACACTCCAATTAAGGAGACGGCAATCCTATATCTATCACTAGTGTCCTAACCTGACTCATGATCATTATCCAAGATAGTCTATAATCATTATGTTTCAAATAATATTGAACTACCTCAAAACAATGACAATCATCATTTAGAAACACAAGTGATCTCAAGTCAGAGGACATGTGCCACTTGTTGCAAACAAGGATTATTCACATTGTGACAAGCAATTGAATATCCTAGTAGGGTCTGTCCAGTACATCCAATGTACCCATGAGTCTACATCTTATTCCATGCTCGAAGCATCCTATAAGATTAGAACACATATTAGTCTCAATCATATCAAGGCTGTCTCATGTTCACCAAGATATCTCGACTAAGGACATATAGCATATCAGCCTAGCTGAACAGCATTGAGACATTATTCAGAAGTACATTTATTGCAGCAGACAATGTAACAAACTGAATAACAACCATTGCCTTTATAAACTTAGAGTTTATACATGATACTGATAGAATCCCAAGGCCTCAAACATTAGCCTTAAGGGCATACCCCAACAGCTGCTTCTAAGGCAGCGAAAGAAGCCGTTTGGATGAGGAAGTTCATTTCTGAACTTCAGGTGGTTGCAAGTGCTGTGGATCCCATTGAGCTCTACTGTGACAACAATTGGGCAATTGCACAAGCCAAGAAACCAAGGTCTCATCAAAGGTCCAAACATATACTCAGAATATTTCACCTGATCAAACAGATCATTGACCGAGGTGATGTCAAGATTAGCAGAGTTGACACAGAGAACAATCTAGCAGACCCACTGACCAAGGCTTTGGCATAGCAGAAGCATGATGGTCACGCTAGGGATATGGGGTTGAGGTTCCTCAACCTCTAGATCTAAGTGCAAGTGGGAGATTGTTGGTGTGTATGCCCTGAGACCTAGTATCGGTCCATCATTTATACTACTTGACTCTGACATTAATATCATTTTGACATTGTCGTTATCATTGTTTGTCTATATCTGCGATTATGTGCTTACATGATAATGTCCCTAGAGACAGATTGGATCTGTGCTCAAACTATTATCCCCAGTCAATGTACCTTAGTGGATATGGGACAACTCTGGTACTTGTGAGACTGGTATGTGGGCTAATTAGGCACGAGGTGCTAACGCAGACATATGGGTATATCCATGGTGGATATACTGAACCGACCCATTGTGAGGCTATGACTTGGTGTCATAAGTTATTCTCACAAGTGACAGGAGATACATTGATCCCTTGATTTGAGGTCATTGGTCGTTCTATATGGTTAGGGACATGCTTTGATACAACCTAACACCTCGCCGTAGTTGGGAGGTAATAATGGTTGTCATTGAGCATGTTATGACCCATATGAGAAGGTCAATGGACAGATAGAGGATTTCCCCCCTTCCTGAGGGAATCCTGATATCCATAGAGCTCCTCTATGGTTCTATGACTGAAAGTGTATGGCCAAACCTAGGTGAAAACCTAATTTAGTCATGGCCATGTGATTGGGTGAAAACAAGTGGTGACACACTTGTCCAATCGGATATTAGTTTGGCTAAGAGACTATAATGCATCTATACCTAGTTGCGATGATGGGGATGTCGATGTCGATATCCATTCCGATGACTTGAGTAGCAGCGATGCACTATTAGTTGCCACTCACTGCTTGTGGTGACCTTAGGTCAGCACTGCCAACGTCAGAGGAACCTACATGGTTGCACACCATAATACTCGAGTTCTCGTATTGATCGGGAAGCCTTATGATCGATATATTAGATAGCTCGGATCCATTTGGGAGATTTCATCAGCGCGAATGGGCCTAATGAGATGGAAGAATGTTATTGGAGCCAAATTTTATTTTTGGCAGGTTGACCCGAAATAGACCATGGTTGGTCACATTTAGATTAGGGTTGCATTGGATTGGATCCAATAGCTTAATCAACCCATGTAATGAAGTTTGGGCTAGCTCATTACCCAATGAGGCCCAATAATGAGTTGTCATGAAGTGATAATGGGCTAAAAGGGTATAATGGGGAGAAACCATCCCCATTGGCGCCTAAGGGGTATAATAGGGAGAAGTGGGCGCATGTTGATTCCTTTGGAAGGAATTGGCACCTCCCCCTTCATGCTTAGATAGAAACCTTACTTCTATGGCAAGGGTTGAGGCATCTAAGGCATGATAGACTTCTATGGGAAGTCTTGGGCGATTGCAAGAGGTTTATGGTAAAGGCTTGGAGTCTTTCCATAACCCAAAACCTTAATTGCCTCGCCTTTGCCCTAGCCGCCCCCCTCTCTTTGTGACCTGTGCATATCCTTCCCGTCCCTTATCTCTATATATTAGCATCATATGCATGAGTATATGCATGCAATAAAATTGGCGTGGACAAGGGTTAAGGGCGAGTGCAAGGAATCTTCCGCGCATCCTCTTCCATCCAAAACCGTGAGCACATCTTCCTCCTTTCCTCTTGGCGCAAGGAATATTGGTGCTTGGTGGCATGTCTTCATCCCTTCTTCTCCTTGGCGCATCTTCCCTAGAAGGTGGCGCAAGCATTGAAGAAAGCTCCCTAAGGCTTGGATCTTCTTCCGAGGCTAGCACCGGTGGTGTAGTGCCAAGCTACAGGATGGGGAGATCTCCTAGACCTACTCTAGGAGGACATGCGAACGATGGGAAAACACGTGATCAAACACGCGGACTTAAAAAGATCAGATGCGTATAAGAGCAACGAGCGATAAAATAGAATAACCAAGGCTTTCAACTATGAAATAACACTCAAATGAAGCTACTAACCAATACAATCGAAGAAGACGAGGTATCGAGACGCGGCCAAGGATCGTACACCTTGCCACCAACCTCACTCTACTTCCACACGCTACGCGGAGTCGAGGCACCGACCACTACTCCAGAGTTACAAGACCCCTCGCAGCCCCTCGCGGACTTGTAAGCTTGTGAACTATCTAACTAGTAGGTCTAGGCTCCCTTTTATAAGCCAAGGGAGGGAAAACGCACACCACTCACATGAGGGGTGGTTACGACAAATATGCTAACAAACATTCTGCAAAAAGCTGAAAAAGAGATTACATTTGACTGGAAATATTCCAGCAACCAAGTGTGTTTGAGAAGCTTCAGGTCGCATTGAATGTGGGCCGTCCGTTTAAGCATTGATGATATCTTCTGATCTGGATGTCTGATCGGAGATCTGATGGCATGGATGGATAGAGCTGGTTTAGATTAGTGGGGATCGACACCCGGATCATCTTAAAACTCATCAAATTGGAGCAGATCTGGCCGAAACAATATCAGCCGTTGCTCGCATTTGAACTGATCTAGCCATTGGATGAAACTGGACTGATCTGGGCCGTTGATCAGCGCACTCCTCTTCTCTCTGTTCTCGCGCGGATGCGGGCTGCGAGCAGGGCACGCTGGAGGTGATACGCCAGCTGGAGGTGCGTGTGCCGGCTGCGGATATCTGGGAAGCTCCCGGCGTCCGATCGTGCCGCGCCGTGCCGGGAATAGGGCGGACGGCGGTGCAACTGGAAATCGGAGAAGCTTCCGATTCCGGTGATCCACCGGCCGGATGGCCGATTGCTTTCGGCTATGAGTTCGCAGCGACGAGGAGAACCTGTGCCTGGAATCTGGGGTCGATCGGAAGGGCGGATGGGACTGAGTAGAGGGAGAGCCACCGGGCATGGTGGCGCTCGTTTTCGGCGATCCGGCCGTCCGATGGCCGGATCCTGCGGGCCACGAGTTCGCACTGGTGTTGGTCTTCTGCTGTCGAAGTCCGGTGATGATCGGAGCTGTGGATGGCAAGTGCTCCGATGGCCAGACGTCCGCGTTGCCATGGAGGCCGAGAAGAACACGGCAGGGCCGTGCGCCTCAGCACGACCGTGCTTAGCGTGGCCGAGATAAGCACAGGCTAGCCGTGATAGTTGTCACGCCCGTGTTTACTATGCAGGTTGCAGAAATCCTGGGTTTGCTGGATTTGCGCGACATCAACCGGGCGAGGAAGATGAGAGATCGAGGCATCCATGTGTGTGAGACTACTGAGGGCGCACGCTTGGGCGCCTACCTCGACATCGGCCTCATCTTGCTCCTAAGGTATTTTCTATCTGATCATGTCAACCCCCTCGCAAGACGATCTTCACTGGGTTTTTGGGACCGGCCTGTTTTAGGGATATTCTTCCACTGTGCAAATATAATCTCTGTGAAAAATTATAAAACATCCCCGGGGTTTCCCAACACAAATATGGCTATAATATAAATTACGGCCAGGCCTAATTTCTACATAAACTCCAAAAACAACCGTTTCGATGAAAAACAAATATTTGGCACTCCTACAAAGCAAAAAGACAAAGATTAGTACTAAAATTTCAAAATAAATGAAATCTAAATAGAAAAACAAGAGTAAGAGTGCTTGGGTTGCCTCCCAAGAAGCGCTAAAGTTACATCGCTAGCTCGACCAAAGATTATTATCATCAAGCTAGTGGTAGAGGATCTGAAAACTTTTGATTAACACCTTCTTCAATAGGCTCAAACACATAGTAATGCTTTAAACGTTGGCCATTAATAGTGAAATTTCCTAATTTTTCGCTCCAAATTTCAATAGCACCATAAGGATAAACTTTCACAACCTTAAAGGGGCCCAACCACCTCGTTCTCAGTTTTCTAGGAAATAACCTTAATCTAGAGTTAACAAGTAAAACAAGATCACCTTCTTGAAAATTCTTTCTAATGACATGACGGTCATGTCACTTCTTGGTTTTTTCCATGTAAATCCTTGCACTTTCATATGCATTCATCCTTGTTTCTTCCAGTTCATCAATTTGCAACCTCTTTTTCTCCCCAGTGGTTTTCAAATCATAATTCAATATTTTTATTGTCCAATAAGCTTGATGTTCTAACTCAACCAGGAGATGACATGATTTACCATAAACAAGTTGATAAGGTGACATACCAATTGAAGTTTTAAATGCAGTCCTGTACGCCCATAATGTATCATCAAGCTTCATGGACCAATCTTTCCCTGATCTAGAAATAGTTTTTTTCAAGTATCCTTTTCAACTTATACTTGGCCACTTGTCTGGGGTGATAAGGAGTAGATACTTTATGCCTCACACCGTACTTACTCAACAGTGCAGCGAATTTTTGCTATATAAACTGGGATCCACCATCACTTATAATAACTCGTGGATTCGAACCTCCGGAATATAATTCTTCTAAACAGTTTGATAACTACACGAGGATCGTTGGTTGGAGCCGCTAGGGATTCCACCCATTTTGACACATAATCAACTGCTACAAGAATATACTTGTTTCCACATGAGGTTGGAAAGGAACCCATGTAGTCAATTCCGCACACATCAAATATCTCAATTTCCAAAATTTTACTAAGTGACATCTCATATCGTTTTGATATGTTTCTAGTCCTTTGACACTCCTCACAAAAAAGAAAAAATTCCAAACATCATTAAAAAGGGTCGGCCAAAAGAAACCTGATTGAAGCACTTTAAAAGCAGTCTTAGATGAGCTAGCATGTCCTCCATATGCAGAACTATTGCAATGAAAGAGTAAATCCCTGACTTCTTCTTCTGGCAAACATCTCCTGTACAACCCATCTGCACACCGCTTGAATAGAAAAGGATCCTCCCATAAATAATGCCTTACTTCTGACAAAAACCTTTTTCTATGTTGATAAGTCAAGTTAGCAGGTAAAATATCAGACACCAAATAATTTACAAAATTAGCATACCACGGAGCATCAATCCTTGCAATAGCAAAGAGATGGAAAGGGACCCATCTAGTCAATTCCCCACATATCAAATATCTCAATTTCCAAAATATTACTAAGTGACATCTCATCTCATTTTGATATGTTTCTAGTCCTTTGACACTCCTCACAAGAAAGAATATCCTTAAAAAGGGTCGGCCAGAAGAAACCTGATTGAAGCACTTTAAAAGCAGTCTTAGATGAGCTAGAATGTCCTCCATATGCAGAACAATGGCAATGAAAGAGTACAACCCTGACTTTTTCTTCTGGCAAACATCTCCTGTATAACCCATCTGCACACCTCTTGAATAGAAAAGGATACTCCTAGAAATAATGTCTTACTTATGAAAAAAACCCTTTTTCTACCTTGATAAGTCAAGTCAGCAGGTAAAATATCAGACACCAAATAATTTACAAAATTAGCATACCACGGAGCATCAATCCTTGCAATAGCAAAGAGATGCTCGTCAGGAAAGGCATCATTAATCTCATGCTCGGTAACTTTTTGCACTCCATCTTCCCAAACAAGGCATGATAAATGATTAGCAACATAGTTCTCTGCACCCTTCTTATCCTTGATCTCCAAATCGAATTCTTATAGCAGAAGGATCTATCTAATCAGCCTTGGTTTTGAGTCCTTCTTACTCATAAGATACCTGACGGCTGTATGATCTATGTAAACAACTACTTTAGAGTCAATAAGATAAGATCTAAATTTATAGAATGCAAAAACAATAGCTAGAAACTCCTTCTCTGTTGTTGTATAATTGATCTGTGCATCATCCAATGTCCGGCTCACATAATATGTAGCGTGCAACCTCTTCTCCTTGTGTTGTCCAAGAACAGCACCTATGGCAAGATCACTAGCATCACACATAAGCTCAAAAAGAAGTGACTAGTCAGGCGGTTGGATTATTGGTGATGTGGTAAGAGTCTTTTTGAGTTTCTGAAAAGCAATCATACAATCCTCATCAAAAATAAAAGGAACATCTTTACCAAGTAATAAAGTAAGAGGTGTAACAATTTTTGAAAAATCCTTAACAAAACATTTATAAAAACCAGCATATCCAAGAAAACTTCTAATTCCCTTAACTAAAGATCGTGGTGGCAATTTCTCAATCACCTCCACCTTTGCCTTATCAACTTCAATACCATGGCTAGAAATTAAGTGCGTTAAAACAATACCTTCATTCACCATAAAATGACACTTTTCCTAATTCAAAACCAAATTAAACTCTTCGCAATGTTGCAACACTCGTGATAAATTAGATAGGCAAATATCAAAATTTAAACCATATATGGAAAAATTATCCATAAACACATCCATAATATCCTCAATCAAATCAAAAAAAATAGCCATCATGCAACACTAAAAAGTAGCGGGTGCATTGCAAAGTCCAAATGGCATGCAGCGATAGGCAAAAGTGCTATATGGGCACATGAACGTCGTCTTCTCCTGGTCCTCAGGGTGAATAGGGATTTGAAAGAAACCAGAATATCCATCAAGATAACAAAAATAAGAATTACATGATAAACGCTCTAACATTTGATCAATAAAAGGAAGGGGAAAATGATCTTTTCGGGTGACGGCATTCAACTTCCGATAGTCAATGCACATCCACCACCCTATTACCGTTCTCGTTGGAACAAGAGTGTTGTTTTTATTCTTCATTATGGTAATCCCTCCTTTCTTCGGCACAACATGAACTGGGCTCACCTACTGGCTATCTGAGATAGGGTAGATAACTTGAGCATCTAGGAGCTTTAGAATCTCCTTCTTCACTACTTCCTTCATGTTTGGGTTGAGCCTCCTTTGATACTCAATTGATGGCTTGCTCTCTTCTTCTAAAAATATCTTGTGCATACAAACAGAAGGATTAATCCCTTTTATGTCTTTGAGAGTATAGCCAACCACTCTCTTATGTTGCCGAAGCTCAGTTAAAAGCCTAGTAGTCTGAGTTACATCTAGATTTGCATTAATAATTACAGGAAAAGTAGAGTTCTCTCCAAGAAATTCATACCTGAGGTTGCTTGGGAGAGTTTTAAAATAATAACTTTTTCCTTCCTCAGATTTACCTTCTTCCATGTTCAAGTGTTCTCCTTTCATCTTCTTGGGTTCAAGTGGTGGTGCAGAATTCAATAATGCAGAATATGAGCTTACCACCTCCTCTTCATCACTGTCATCACCTTTCACAAGACATATTTCAAGTGAATCTTTTTTCATCATGGAATTAATGATCATCGGTGGAATATCTTCCAATACTTCTACACTGCAACAAGACCCTACAAAAGAAGGCTTTTTTAAATTTCCAGTTAAATCAAAATCTACAAAATCCTCACCTATCGTAAAAGTGAGCTTCTCATTCTTAACATCTATCATAGCTCAAGCTGTTGCCAAAAAGGGGCGACCTAAAATAATGGGAAGTCTAGAATTCTCCTCCATCTCGAGGATAACAAAATCAGCAGGTATAAAGAACTTACCGACCTTGATAGGCATATCCTCAAGAATACCTACCGAATGTCGTACAGTGCGGTCGGCTGGCTATAGAGAAACAGAAGTGAGCTTAAGATCTCCTATGTCCAACCTTTTACAAACAGAGTGTGGTATCTGTTGGGAATCCCCGGGCTATAAGAAAACGAAAACAGCAAAAGCGAGCCCGAAACGAGATTCCTAATTCAACAAGGACCGACTTACGAAGAATACAAGGGATGTGATAGGGGCAGTACCTTATCTAGCAACTTTTAGAAGCGGCCGATGATGAAGACGCGCAAGGGCCCGTCCTCTGCAATCGCGCACACACGGACTCCTTGAATCCTCTCCAATCTCTGCACTGGGTGCTAGCCCCGGAAGATGAGATCCACGCCTCTAGCCTTCTCAACTTGCGCCACTGCCAAGGACAAGAAGGGATGTTGGCGACAAGGAGTGGGTAGCACTGCCACTTGTCCCAACCTTTGATGCCGAAAAACTTTTATTGTCATCACCTCTAGACCCTCACGCCAAGGAGCAGAGGGGAGGCGACAACTAGAAACAAGAGAAGAGTGGTACAAAAGAATCTCCCAGGTGGGCCTCTCTATTTATAATAGTAGAGCCAGACGCACACTGGAGATAGTTCCCATGTGGGATAAAGAGCATAGGCGCCTACTCACAATTAAACGTCATGGGTTCGAATCCCCGCATACGCAATTAATTGTAAATACGCCCAAGCATAGGCGCCTACTCACAATTAAGCATCATGGGATCGAATCCCCGCAGATGCAATTAATTATAAATTGTGCCCAGGCCTATTAATTAGCCAAGAGAAAATTTCTCTTGCCAATTAATAATTTTATATTATTCATGTGACTGAAGTGTTAAGCCCAAACTTGCACCCAGACCCTTATTTGACTCATTTTGACAACATAGGTCAACAGAGGTCAAATGTGGTCCACTAGAGTCAACTAGTGGTCAAACATGAACTAAAATAAAATATCATCCTCTCTATAAAAGTCTCAATGCATCAGTTCCCCAAAAGATCCGAATCACACAATGATTCGCTCAGAGGCTAAACGATCAATATGAGAACTCGAGTGTCAAGATGTGCGACCCTGTAGGTTCTTCAGACATTGGCAGTGACGACTAAATCATCACAAGCAATGAGTGACACCTAGCAGTACATCATTGCTACCCAAGTCATCAGAATGGTGTCATCATTGACATCCCCTAAAACTGCGACAAAGTACAAGTGTAGCCTTGTCCTTTTGCCAACTGATGTCCAGATTGGGCAAGTGTGTCACACTTGTTAATCCCAATAATATGGCATGACTAAATCAGGTTCTCACCTGGGTATGGTCATACACTTTTAGTCATCCATATAGGGCGCCATGCACAATCAAGCTTCCCCATAAGGAAGGGGCAAATCCTCTATTGGCACATTGAATCCCTCATGTAGGTTATGACATACCCAATGACAATCGTTATGACTTCCCTTTTACGGTGAAGCGTTAGGTTGCATCAAAGTACATCAATCACTATATAGAGATACCAATGCCCTCAAGTCTAGGACAAGCGCAACTCTGTCACTGTGATATTCATCTCGTGACACTGAGATGAATCCTCACGGCAGGTCGATCTAGTATATCTCCCTTGATATACCCATATGCCTGCGTTAGCAACCCGTGCTCAACCAGCGCATATACTAGTCTCAAGCGAATCATAGCTGTCCCATATCCACCATAATTCTCGACCTAGGATAAACATAGAGACTAGATATAATCTATCTCTTAGGGACATTGTATATGCAAATATACATATGCGCAGATATACAAACTTGCATGACAACGACAATGCCAGGATAACTCATCTATCAACTAGATGTGATGCACATATCCCATGGACCATCCTGAGGTCCTAGGGCATAAACACTAACAATCTCTCACTTGCACTAGGACCTTGCCTTGAGCAACCTCAACACCGTGTCCTAAGCACGACCTGCCATGCTCCTGCTGCGCCAGAGCATCGGTCTATGGGCCTATGACGATTGTATCAGTATTCATATCTGCTATATATCAAGTACCTCTGTTCCCAAGACAAGATATAAGCATCTGAGTATGCCTGCGAGGTTCAACAAAGAACTCCCACTACTTCCCAAAAGCACTTGCATACTCTGCTTTCAAGTAGCCTGCTCCTGATGACTCCAAATTTCATAGTGTTTTTGATACTTATTTGGTAGTCTTTTGAGCCATAGTCTTTTACCTTGCTTTTATACCCTTTTTTACCAAATACTTCAGAATCTACACAATCTTTGGTTTTAATCAATTTCAGGCAAAAAGGCATATTTTTCACCGGTTTTCAAGCAATGCAAATGCATGAATGAGTTCTAACCATTAAGAGGAGTCTCCCCATCAAATTTCAAGTCAAAAGGATGCTCTTGGCAAAAATACGGCACTGCCGTGTAAATCTACACGGTACCGTATTTCACCGCTTTCAACTAGACAAAAATACGGCACTGCCGTATTTTACCCCAGAACTTTCACGGTACCGTATTTTGTGCTGATTTCATCCAGAAGACCTAAGCAAGAATACGACACTGCCGTGTAGAAGTACACAGTACCGTAATTTTTGGCGATCTAGAACAGAAAGTTTCAGCAGAAATACGGCACTACCGTATTTCACTCTGATTTTATCACGGTACCGTATTTTTCATCGATTTTGACCAGAGAGGTTTTGGCACAAATACGGCACTGCCGTGGGAAAATACACGGTGCCGTGTTTTCTGCCCGGATTTCACAGAAAGAAATATGGCACTACCGTACTTTTAAGAAAAACTCTCATGGCACCGTATTTTGTGCCCGAAACTCACAGAATAAAATACGGCACCGCCGTATGAATCTTCACGGTGCCGTATTTTGGAACTCAGAATTCTGATTTTTCTGCCCGATTCTTGCAAAGACCATATCTTTTGATCCAGACCTCCAAATTGAGATCGGAAAGATGCGGTGGACTCGTCTTTAAGAGGAAAAAACACAGAAAGTGAAAGCAATGAATTTTATCACGAATCCACAGAGAAATTGAGGGAGAGGCAGAATTGCTAGGGTTCATCGGTTCTCCACCTACAGACTACCTCCGGCCACAAAATTTGACAGAGAGCTTCACCTGGTGAAGTAGAACATGCATCTCAAGTTCCAGAGTGTTTAGAGTTGAATTGAAGGAGAAATCGACACAACAGTGGTGACAGCGCTGTTCAAAGCATATTACGGGCTGTAATTTCACTACAGCCCTGTTTTGTAATCTTTCCTCGCTCTTTTTGATTCCTTATCACTCTGAAAATATGTTTTATTGTAATTCCTTCATCATGGTAGCTTAATCTTTCTTTGGGACATGGGGGTGTAATCTCTTTGTTTCTTAATGGCTAAAAAACCCTAATTTTGTCAACTGATCTTATTATGATAATTTTACTCTTGTGATTGATTGTTCTTTAATTCTCCTTTGAGTCTTAAATATCAGCATGTTTTAGAGTTTTGCAAAATAGACCGAGAGGTTCATTGTTTGAAATTCGGAACCCTAGGAATTGTTGAGTTTGGAACTATCGTAAGAGATTAGGTAGTTCTTCGAATTCTGATTTTTAGAGAGCTATAATGCCTTGTTGAATTTCTGATACTTTGGATTGAGTTAATGTGTAGACTTGATTTGATATTGCAAGAGATTGAGTATCGAGTCGTTGGAAACCTTTGAGTAAAACTAGTGTTGAGACTCGGATGCACAAGAGTGATCTTTGAGTTTCCACTTGAGGTGATCCACCTAGAATTCGGATGCACGAGAGTGATCCTTGAGTTCTTAGCTGATGGTTTACTTATTTTCAGCATTGAATAAATCTTGTGCGAGAGTGGGGATCGGTTCTTTGTACGATTGTCTGCGCGAGAGAGAGACAATTTATTTATAAAGTAAATTTTACCTTTACCATAATAGAATTAGATTGACAAATACTTATCTTAATCTAGTCATTAGAAATTAAAGTAGATGAACCTCTAGTCCCGATTTCCTCTCTGATATTTTCTCCGTGTTCTTTTCGATAGTTTGATTCACTATTTTCCGATTGCCTAGCTAGCTAGCGAGAAATCGATTATTCAGTACTTGACAACAAGGTCTCTGTGGTTCGATATTTTTATTACTTCGAAGTATCCGTGCACTTGCGGACTACAACAAGTTTTTGGCGCCGTTGCCGGGGACCTTGGTTTTGTCGATATTGAAGATATCGAGATTATTACTAGACTAGGTTTTATTTACTATTTTGTTTTTTTCTGTTAATTTTCTATTTTCTTGAAATCAGTTGATCTATCTACTTTGCATGCGCAGGAATCATAGGTCAGGACTACATGTACCTTTTGATCCTGAAATAAACAAGACTCTGAGACTGCGAAAGAGATTGAGATTTGAGGAGACACAAGTTGTAGAAGAAAGAGAAGAAGAATCCATCATGGCTGAAAGAAGGACATTGTGCGACTATGCAGCCCCAAATACACAAAGAATTCATTCCAGCATCACTAGGCCTGCTATAGATGCGAACAACTTTGAGATCAAGCCAGCGTTCTTATCGATGATTCAACAGAATCAGTTTGGAGGATCTCCTTTGGAAGATCCAAACCAACACTTATCCCTTTTCCTTAAATTCTGTGACACCATAAAGATTAATGGTGTATCTGACGATGCCCTCAGACTAAGACTGTTTCCTTTTTCTCTCAGGGACAGAGCAAAAGCCTGGCTTCATGCACATCCAACTGGGATGTTTACTACTTGGGAGCGCTTGTCAAATGCCTTCTTGCAGAAGTACTTCCCTCCCAGTAACATGATCCAGTTGAGGAACCAAATCACAGGCTTTTCCCAGAGAGACGGAGAATCAATGAGTGAAGCATGGGAGCGCTTTAATGAGCTCCAACAGAAGTGCCCCCACCATGGAGTGGAAGACTGGGTTTTAATTCAGACTTTCTATAATGGTTTGCTTTACAACACCCGCTTAATGGTTGATGCTGCTACAGGGGGAGCTTTGATGAACAAGACTGTTGATGCAGCCCTTGCCTTGATTGAGGAGATGGTGTTAAACCACAACCAGTGGGCTTCCGAGAGAGGAGTGCTTTATCGGCCTCCTCAGGGTAAGAACGATGGTGATGGTTGGAGTTCTCTTGCAGAAAAGGTAGACTCATTATGTAACCGTTTTGATTCTTTCCAAATGCAAACCGCTGCTATATCTTCTGTTGTTTGTGAGGTTTGTGGGAACAATGGGCACCATGCTAGAGAGTGTAAAATCATTATTGATAAGGGTGAGGAACAAGTGAATGAAGTAGGGGATTATAATCAAGGTAGATCTAATGACCCTTACTCCAATACCTACAACCCTGGTTGGCGCAACCATCCTAACCTATCTTGGAAAAATAACAATCAAACCAGTGGGCAAAATGATAATAGGGGGTATAACTAGAGACAGTCAAATCAGAGTCAACCCCAAAAATCTAGTTTAGAAGAGATGTTTGAGAGATTCATGGGTAATCAGATGAGCAAAAATGATGAGATTACAAAAACCCTTAAGCAGATAAACTCTAGGTTGGATGGTGATGTTGCTCATAATAAGATGTTAGAAACTCAGATAGCACAACAGGCTAATACACCATATAGACCCCCAGGGAAATTACCTGCAAAACCTGAACCTAACCCTAGGGAATATTGCAATGCTATCACAACTAGGAGTGGGAAACAATTGAAAGATCCTAGGGAAATTTTTGATGATGACGAGGTTGAGCTCAGAATTGAAATTAGCAGTGAACCTATTCTAGAATCACAACCTACAAAAGTGCAGTCCCATCCTAGCTCTCCACCTTCAAAAGATGCTGATTTGCTCTCTAAAGTTGTTGATCCTAAAACTAATTCACCACCACCATATAGCCCACCTATTCCTTTTCCCCAAAGGATTGTGCAAGCTAAGTTAGATAGGCAGTTTGGAAAATTTTTGGAGGTTTTGAAAAAGTTGTATATTAATATTCCTCTCACTGATGCTATTTCTCAAATGCCTACATATGCAAAATTTTTAAAAGAAATTTTATCTGACAAGAGAAAAATAGAAGATCATGGCACTATTGCTTTAACTGAAGAATGTAGTGCCATCATTCAAAACAAGCTACCACCCAAATTGAAAGATCCAGGTAGTTTTTCTGTCCCCTGTTCTATTGGGAGTGTTACTTTCGACCGAGCCTTATATGATCTCGGTGCTAGTGTTAGTCTAATACCTATGTCTGTGTGCAGGAAACTGAACATTAGAGAGCTCAAACCAACCTTAATGTCTTTGCAACTTGCTGATTCATCAGTAAAGCATCCGGTTGGTATTTTAGAAAATGTTCTTGTTCAAATTGGTAAGTTTTTCATACCTGCTGATTTTATAGTACTGGATATGGAGGAAAATTCAAAAAACCCTATTATACTTGGTACACCTTTTTTGGCAACAGTTGGAGCTCGCATTGATGTGAAAAAAGGAAAATTGACATTTGATATCTGTGGTGATTTAATTGAATTTGACTTAACTAATTCTTTAAAAAGGGCATCACACTCAGGGACATGTTGTAGCATAGAAACAGTCTATGAGGAGGTTATTTGTGACATGCATATTTTATTTGAAGAACCTTCTGAATCTGATACATTTTCTGGGTGTGCTAATCAAGAATTTCAGGAAAGGGCAGCAAAGAAGAAGAAGAGACGAAGGAGGAAAGGAATATCAAAACTGACTGAAGAAGTAAAAAGGCTCATAAATAAATTTGGATATTGTTTCAAGTTTGAGCCTTATGTTCTTGAAAGCCACGAACAAAACACTGAGCAATCATTATGGCGACTGAAGACACGGTCACGATCAATTCCAAGTGTTCAATGGTCAAGCTAATGACCGTTAAATTAGCGCTTCTTGGGAGGCAACCCAAGCACTTTTACTCTAGCTTATTTTTTACTTTATTTTTCTTTTTGCTTTTTTTAGCACTAATTTTTCTTTTCTTTTTGTAGGTGAAAATTAATTTTTGTCAAAAAAAAAAACCCTAGTGGTGCGAACCCGAAGACACAGAGGATGATTGGGTCTGACACAGACTAATAGACACTTTTACAATATGATGATGATGTGTAGAAGGATTTTTCTGAAAATACTACAAACACCATGCCAAAATTTTTAACGAATTATCATGCATATCAATTTCTGGAAATTGGAAATAGATTTTATATGTTGAATTTATTTCTCTGATATAATCTATTTGTTGGAAATTTTTCATTAATTGATGCATGAAATTCTAGGTAAGTGCATTGTTTAGTGAATGCAATCTTGAAGTGAAATAATTCTTTTGAATAAAATGAGCATATTTGTGCATATTATTGAGTTGATATCAAGTGATTAATCTAGTTAATCTTTATAATCTTTTATGTTATTTGTTGGGAAAAAGAAATCCAAATCCATGAGAAAGAATGACTCCCCTACTTGGCACTGTATAAAATTAACAGTGGGACCTAAAGACATGGGTTGAAGTCCACAAAAAGAAAAAGAATAACTCCTCTTCTTGGCATTGTGTTCACAATGGTACCTAAGACAAGAGTTGAAGTTCATTGCAAAAGTGTGTATCTATGTAGATGCATGCCAAGAGAGAGCTCCTTTGACATTGACTCCTCTGTCTCAAGAAAATTCTTTCTACCTATGAGATATGAGTTCTATTATGTGTGGTTATGTGACCAACATACTCTAAATTCATCATTGGAAAAAGGGTGGTAATCGATTTAGAGAATGTCAAGGACAAATAAAAAAAAATGAGTGGAAAAAAAGATTTGGAGATCCTATTCCTGTAAACAAAAACATATTGGATGAAAATCTCAAAAACAAGATTAATTCATGAAGTTGAAATTCTATTACCATGCATGTTGCGAACTTTTATTTAATTGAATTATTGAGTCTTAAATATTAATTTCAGAAGACGATATATTTACTTGAAAATTTTGTGTGAAATTGATAAAATTCTCTATGGATGATTATATTCTAGAAATTTATTCGTCATATGAAAATTTATGTTCCAATACTCAGTATTGATTTCTTTATTTAATTGAGGACAAGCAAAGTTTGAGCCTTATGTGTTTGATGACTCCAAATTTCATAGTGTTTTTCATACTTATTTGGTAGTCTTTTGAGCCATAGTCTTACTCTTTTACTTTGCTTTTATACCCTTTTTTACCAAATACTTCAGAATCTACACAATCTTTGGTTTTAATCAATTTCAGGCAAAAAGGCATATTTTTCACCGGTTTTCAAGCAATGCAAATGCATGAATGAGTTCTAACCATGAAGAGGAGTCTCCACCATCAAATTTCAAGTCAAAAGGATGCTCCTAGCAAAAATATGGCACTGCCGTGTAAATCAACACGGTACCGTATTTCACCGCTTTCAACCAGACGAAAATACGGCACTGCCGTATTTTACACCAGAACTTTCTGGTACCATATTTTGTGCTGATTTCATCCAGAAGACATAAGCAAGAATACGGCACTGCCATGTAGAACTACACGGTACCGTAATTTTTGGTGATCCAGAACAGAAAGTTTCAGCAGAAATATGACACTACCATATTTCACTCTGATTTTATCACGGTACCGTATTTTTCATCGATTTTGACTAGAGAGGTTTTGGCACAAATACGGCACTGCTGTGGGAAAATACACGGTGCCGTGTTTTCTGCCCGGATTTCACAGAAAGAAATATGGCACTACCGTACTTTTAAGAAAAACTCTCATGGCACCATATTTTGTGCCCGGAACTCACAGAATAAATACGGCACACCGCCGTATGAATCTTCACGGTGCCGTATTTTGGAACTCAGAATTCTGATTTTTTCGCCCGATTCTTGCAAAGACCATATCTTTTGATCCAGACCTCCAAATTGAGATTGGAAAGAGGCGGTGGACTCGTCTTTAAGAGGAGAAAATACAGAAAGTGAAAGCAACGAATTTTATCATGAATCCACGCAGAAATTGAGGGAGAGGTGGAATTGCTAGGGTTCATTGGTTCTCCACCTACAGACTACCTCCGGCCACGAAATTTAACAGAGAGCTTCACCTGGTGAAGGAGAACAAGAATCTCAAGTTCCAGAGCGTTCAGAGTTGAATTGAAGGAGAAATCGACACAACAGTGGTGACAGGCTGTTCAAAGCATATTACGGGCTGTAATTTCACTACAGCCCTGTTTTGTAATCTTTCTTCGCTCTTTTCGATTACTTATCACTCTGAAAATATGTTTTATTGTAATTCCTTCATCATGGTAGCTTAATCTTTCTTTGGGACATGGGGGTGTAATCTCTTTGTTTCTTAATGGCTAGAAAACCCTAATTTTGTCAACTGATCTTATTATGATAATTTTACTCTTGTGATTGATTGTTCTTTAATTCTCCTTTGTGTCTTAAATATCAGCATGTTTTAGAGTTTTGCAAAATAGACCGAGAGGTTCATTGTTTGAAATTCGGAACCCTAGGAATTGTTGAGTTTGGAACTATCATAACAGATTAGGTAGTTCTTCGAATTCTGATTTTTAGAGAGCTATAATACCTTGTTGAATTTCTGATACTTTGGATTGAGTTAATGTGTAGACTTGATTTGATATTGCAAGAGATTGAGTATCGAGTCGTTGGAAACCCTTGAGTAAAACTAGTGTTGAGACTCGGATGCACGAGAGTGATCTTTGAGTTTCCACTTGAGGTGATCCACCTAGAATTCGGATGCACGAGAGTGATCCTTGAGTTCTTAACTGATGGTTTACTTATTTTCAGCATTGAATAGATCTTGTGCGAGAGTGGGGATTGGTTCTTTGTACGATTGTCTGCGCGAGAGAGAGACAATTTATTTATAAAGTAAATTTTACCTTTACCATAATAGAATTAGATTGACAAATACTTATCTTAATCTAGTCATTAGAAATTAAAGTAGATGAACCCCTAATCCCGATTTCCTCTCTGATATTTTCTCCGTGTTCTTTTCGATAGTTTGATTCACTATTTTCCGATTGCCTAGCTAGCGAGAAATTGATTATTCAGTACTTGACAACAAGGTCTCTGTGGTTCGATATCTTTATTACTTCGAAGTATTCGTGCACTTGCGGACTACAACAGCTCCGAAGCTCCCAAAGCTTCCAGCACCACTACAGGAACAGCTAGACTGTCATTGGTCTGACTGGAACAAGCTGCCAAGTGAATCCACTGAGCTTTTCCTGTCATTACTGACCAAGAACTACCTTTTAGTTCTATATAGAACCAAAGTGTGTTCTTCATTCCTCATCCAGTGCCATGCACTTGGATTGGACCTAGTATCAATTGGTTATGCTCTCGGCACAAACCACATCTGGTCTATAACATACCTTCATCGATGTATGTTATCTGACTTAGCACTTAGAGTTTCTTTGACTTATCCAAAAAAAAACTCTCACACCTACCCCATAGGTGATGTTCACTAAGTCATTCATCACAAGACATTTCCTAATCATCTATTCACCAAGTGAAGGATCGGGATATCGTCTTTGATGATCTGTATGTCCCCAACATACAAGACCAGAGATGTCATCAAGCTCCCACTGAACTCAGGTACTATAAGGTGAAGATTCCTTGTCCAAGTTAGGAGTTACCCATAACACTGGCACACATGAATCGATTCAGCCTTTTTCCCATACTTTCTGAACCTAGGTTGCCCCACAACTTATATACGAGGCTCAGATTTCATCTTTGACCATCTGTGCTAGGTGGCTGACCTTGAACTGAATCCAAGTCACAATTTCCTCCCACTTGCCATTTTCAAGGAAATACATTTCCAAGAAAGCTAGCATCAAGAGCAACAATCGCTTGTTCTCCTGTGGGTCTATGGAAATTAGTATCCCTAAGTCATCTTAGGATACTCCACCTACACTTATCAGATCTTGAATCTATGTCACTAGATTCAGATGTATAACCCCCAAAGTCTCACATCTATAGATCCTGATAATTAGTCATGTCATCTCCTTACCTGGAGATACATTTAAGGTGAAATAGTTCAGTGTTGAAGAAACTATCAGCATAACCTCAGTAGAGATATGGATGACTTTCAATTCCTCCCACTAG
Source organism: Costus lasius (assembly GCA_027563935.2). Taxonomy (NCBI): domain Eukaryota; kingdom Viridiplantae; phylum Streptophyta; class Magnoliopsida; order Zingiberales; family Costaceae; genus Costus; species Costus lasius. The sequence continues at coordinate 66,018,285 of CM050448.1, read as the reverse complement.
AACCACCTGCCAAGGTGTTCTTCAGGAGTTGTGAGCTATGAGCAAACCTCATACTCACTATGATAGTCACCTGTGGCTCAAGTACCCTTCATCCAACCTGGACTGAGGATCACTTATGAATTTTGATTAGCTGGTTCCAAAAATATTTTGGTAATCACGAATTCCTATCTTTTGACCTTTTAGTCCACTTCACCTCACATGGTGAAAAACATTTATCAACAAACTAGTCTTTTGCCCATCTACAACATCTCGAAAGAGGTTAAGATAGTCAATCTCCTAGAAGGAGTTCGAATCCAAGAATTCATGTGCATGAAGTCAGTGGATGCATTACTTGTTTATGATAAAATGTCTGGGTCAGAAGATTGGCATTCAATTTGAACCACTTATTAAATTCAAGTTATTTTATTACCTCATTAATTTTGCACAATGTAATGACAAAAGATTTGCAAATGAAAAGAATAATAAATTCCTTTATTCCAAATATCTCTATTCCTAAGGAATAGATACAATGTCAATTACATGTTTGCAAAATAAAACAATCCTATCAATGACAAAAGAAAAAATAGCTCGGCAGTATCAACGCTCTAGTAGGATCTTCTTGCTATCATCCATGTCCTATTTCTCTAGAGCTCCTGCATATTTTTGCAAATATCAATCTCACCATGCGGTATAGAATACCCATGTACGGAAATAGACAATATAGGATTTGGTAATAAAATTACCTGAGCCTGAAGACGAAGGGTTACTTCTCTTCATCTCTTTCTGAGGATGCTTGCAGTCTTTGCGCCAATGGCCCTTCTGGCCACAGCTGCCTTTCTTCCTCACCATGCACTTGTTCTCCCTCACCCTGCCTTTCTTCAGTGCCTTGGCCTTGGACTTGCCCTTACCCCTTTTCCGCTTCTTACTGTCCTTGCAGACTATAAGAATGGACTTGGGTTTGGACCTAACCATTTCCTTCTCGGTCGATTCCAGCAGTTTAAGCAGCTCCTCATGAGTACAAGCAATTTTGTTCATATTGAAGTTAATGATAAAAGAGCTATAACTCGGAGGTAGCGACTGCAGGATAAGGTCCGTAGCCACATCCTGATCCATCGAGTGTCCTAGCCTAGTGAGATGCGACAAGTACCCAAGCAACTTGAGTACATGTGGTCCCACTGGAGCACCTTCAGGCATCTTGCACTGAAAAGCAGCCTTGGATGTCTCAAACCTTTCTGTTCTAGCCTGCGACTCGAACAGATGCTTTAGATGCATTATGATCTGAAATGCATTCTAATCCTCATACTGCATCTGCAACTCGGATGACATCATGGCCAAAAAAAGGCAGCCAACATCCAGGGCATCATCCTGATGCTTGCGAAAAGCATCCCGTTCAGCCGTGCGGGCTGTGGATGACGGTTGAGGAGGAAGCGCTTTCTCTAAGACATACAACTTCTTCTCCTGCTTGAGGATTATCCTCAAGTGCCGGTACCAGTCCATGAAGTTAACTCCAGTCAACTCCTCCCTCTCAAGGAAGGAACAGAATGACAGTCCGCTGTTGTTATTGCTTGTAGAAGCCATCTACAATACAAACAAGAGCAGATCAGTATCACATTTCAATCATTTATTCTGGCCTTTTATAAATGACTGTTTCTCACTATTTTATTCTAATCGATAATCCTCAAAAATCGATTGAGAAGTCGCCTGACTTCCTTAGTGAGATGGGATCCACATTTCGTACACGGCCTTGCGTCCCACAAGGGTGGGATGTACTGCACAAGGTGACGCATGCTTCCTGAGGTAGGCTCGCCGGCCAATTGCTACTCGGCAATTCCCCTTCTCAAGACCGTTCAGGCACTTTTTGTCTAGCGAGGGCTGGATACAGCACAAAGTCCAAACCTCTTGAGGCTGCCTCTAGAAATTTCATCATGTGAACCACCACATATGAAAAATCCTAGTCAAGTCCGACCTGACCGTTATACCCAGGGCCAACAATTTTCTTGCGAAAGGCGCGTCCAGAGTTTTAACTGGACTGGGGAAATTATTATCACCACACGCCTCCTGAAGATAGATGGGTGTGTCCCACGAGGGTGGGAAACAGTGCACAACACCATCGATCGACAGTTTGACGAGGGTTACGTGTCAGAAGGCTAAGTAACGGGACTTGATATAATTTATCGAGGATTTTTATGGTCTCGGCACCACTGCTTTTTATCTTATTCTACCAATACAGGCATGCAATCCTATGGTGGAATACAACAAAGCAGTAAAGGCATGCTGGAACAGAAATAGTAAATATGATGTGATCAAAGCCCAAAACATGGGTAACAAGCCCCTAAACCTAGTCCTAGCCACCTAGCACTACCAAGGACTATGAGCCATGGGCCCATGCCAACAAGTCCTTAGCTCATCCCTGAGTGCCCTAAGGGCTCTGCTCCAAGGCCCCACGGTGTGCCACCTAGGTCTTCCACTCCATCGGTCAGCTCGCGAACCCTAAAGGCACCATCCAGGAAAACCCTAGATCCCCTTTAGGTTCGGCCAGCCCGAGTCTTCTCTGTGAGCCAGCTCGCAAACCCTAGGCTCCTCCTAGGATTCGGCTAACTCATATCTCTTCCTGGAAGATAGCTCGCAAACCCTAGGCTCCTCCTAAGGTTCAGCCAAACATCCATATGCCATCTCTATGCTAGGTATCTCACCTCAATGCTTGATACGAATCATCCCTTGCAAGGTGTGCCACCTAGAGGTGCGTCCGCTTTGCTTGGATGTGCCATCAAGCATCATTGGCGCTCGACCTTCCTCCATCACCCCATGAACTTAAGAAGCGTCCAATGGACCTTCAAGCTCTTGGCTAATGATAGAGGACCAGCCCTTTGCAAGCTTGGAGTGCCAATCCTCTTCCTCAACCCTTGAACCTCAATATGCACCACTAGGAGACCACGAAGGCATCAAGGTTCGGTCAAAGAGTTAGATCAGCCCCTTTAGGTGGCTTGCTTGACTAGGTTGCACCATATCCTTATCCAACCATCATCCCTTAAGTGAACCAACTAGGTAACCCTAGAAGTTACTTCAAGGTTAGGTCAAACAAGGGGATGCGCCACCTTAGGAGGTGAGGTGCTCCAACCCTAACCCTGGCCGCCACCCCCTTTGATGCGCCCCTAGGTTTAACCCTAGAAGGCACCCTATGGTTCGGCTAGGTGAGAGTTGCACCACCTTGAGAGATGCGCAAGGGAGAGACAGAGGAAAATGCCATAGAATGTCATCAAAGCTTTCTATTTGATTTACAAAGTAGAATTGAAAACACAAGATTGAAAGTCGGCACGCAGGCCTCACATTGATACATCACAGGCATGGCAATAGGGCTTGTTTTTTATCATATCAAATGCATAAGGAAAAACACTTAAATCTTCTATATGCAATGAAAAACTACAGAACCAGATTTTAGTTTTTCATTAGAAAACATGTTCATTAAATCTCCACGATCTTATCGAAAATTCAGATCTTTCATTTTCTCTCAGGAGTCTATAAGTGGCCATATATACCCCGATTATTGATGCCACTTGCAATCCCTAACTTGTACGGATTAGGGCAATCACCTAGTCCATGCCCCGAAATCTAGATACAAGTCTCACATCGTGGGTCTATCCCATGAATTTGAGGAGAAATAAATTCTCACACATAGGGTCAATCCCCATGTGTAGAAACTGAAAATCATGAATTTCATAAGAGCGAGAAATAACAAACCTACTATTTTTCTACACATAAAACATGGCATAAAGATTTTAAAAATTTCTATGACATGCGCATGCTAGAAAAAACCCATACACCGATGTATCTCGTAAGTTGGCTCTGATATCACTGTTGGGAATCCCCAGGCTACAAGAAAGCGAGCCCGAAACGAGATTCCTAATTCAACAAGGACCGACTTACGAAGAATACAAGGGATGTGATAGGGGCAGTACCTTATCTAGCAACTTTTAGAAGCGGCCGATGATGAAGACGCGCAAGGCCCGTCCTCTGCAATCGCGCACACACGGACTCCTCGAATCCTCTCCAATCTCTGCGCTGGGAGCTAGCCCCGGAAGATGAGATCCATGCCTCTAGCCTTCTCAACTTGCGCCACTACCTTGGAGAAGAAGGGATGTTGGTGACAAGGAGTGGGTAACACTGCCACTTGTCCCAACCTTTGATGCCGAAAAACTTTTATTGTCATCACCTCCTAGACCCTCACACCAAGGAGCAGAGGGGAGGCGACAACTAGAAACAAGAGAAGAGTCTGGTACAAAAGAATCTCCCAGGTGGGCCTCTCTATTTATAATAGTAGAGCCAGATGCACACTGGAGATAGTTCCCATGTGGGATAAAGAGCATAGGCGCCTACTCACAATTAAACGTCATAGGTTTGAATCCCCACATACGCAATTAATTCTAAATATGCCCAAGCATAGGCGCCTACTCACAATTAAGCATCATGGGATCGAATCCCCGCAGACGCAATTAATTGTAAATTGCTCCCAAGCTTATTAATTAGCCAAGAGAAAAATTCTCTTGCCAATTAATAATTTTATTTTATTCATATGACTAAAGTGTCAAGCCCAAACCTGCACCCAGACCCTTGTTTGACTCATTTTGACAACATAGGTCAACAGAGGTCAAATGTGGTCCACTAGAGTCAACTAGTGGTCAAACATGAACTAAAATAAAATATCATCCTCTCTATAAAAGTCTCAATGCATCAGTTCCCCAAAAGATCCGAATCACACAATGATTCGATCAGAGGCTAAACGATCAATATGAGAACTTGAGTGTCAAGGTGTGCGACCCTGTAGGTTCTTCAGACATTGGTAGTGATGACTAAATCATCACAAGCAATGAGTGGCACCTAGCAGTACATCATTGCTACCCAAGTCATCAGAATGGTGTCATCATCGACATCCCCTAAAACTGCGATAAAGTACAAGTGCAGCCTTGTCCTTTTGCCAACTGATGTCTAGATTGGGCAAGTGTGTCACACTTGTTAATCCCAATAATATGGCATGACTAAATCAGGTTCTCACCTGGGCATGGCCATATACTTTCAGTCATCCATATAGGGCGCCATGGACAATCAAGCTTCCCCATAAGGAAGGGGCAAATCCTCTATTGGCACATTGAATCCCTCATATAGGTTATGACATACCCAATGACAACCGTTATGACTTCCCTTTTACGATGAAGCGTTAGGTTGCATCAAAGTACATCAATCACTATATAGAGATATCAATGCCCTCAAGTCTAGGACAAGCGCAACTCTGTCACTGTGATATTCATCTCGTGACACTGAGATGAATCCTCACGGTAGGTCGATCTAGTATATCTCCCTTGATATACCCATATGCCTGCATTAGCAACCCGTGCTCAACCATCGCATATACTAGTCTCAAGCGAATCATAGCTGTCCCATATCCACCATGATTCTCGACCAGGGATAAACACAGAGACTAGATAAAATCTATCTCTTAGGGACATTGTATATGTAAATGTACATATGCGCAGATGTACAAACTTGCATGACAACGACAATGCCAGGATAACTCATCTGTCAACTAGATGTGATGCACATATCCCATGGACCATCCTGAGGTCCTAGGGCATAAACACTAACAGTATCAAGCTAACACTGACCCCTAAATCACACAAAGCACGGTCAATAGACATATTGCCAATTAAACAAGGAATAGAAAAACTCCCTGGATCCTTAAGCTTTGTGGTAATTTATTCTGAATTATTGCACTATACTCCTCAGTGAGTGTAACCGTTCCATGCTCCTCCAAATTCCTCTTATTAGATAAAATTTCTTTCACAAACTTGTCATATGAAGGCATCTGTGACAAAGCATCAGTTAATGGTATATTAATATAAAGCTTTTTAAGTACCTCTAAAAATTTTCTAAATTGCTTATCAAGTTTAGCCTTTGCCAATTTCTAAGGGAATGGTACTGGCGGTTTTTAGGGAGGTAGTGGTACATAAACTGGCTCCGGCTCCCTATCCTACAAAGATGTTTCACCATTGTTTCCTTCTTCCTCTGTGGACTCAGAATTTTTCACCTCTTGATCTTGTGTTGCGTCTGGTGCCCGTGGCTCTTCCAACTGTTTCTCACTGCATGTGGTGATAGCATTGTAGTGTTCACGTGGGTTTATCTTTGGCTTCCCTGGTAGTCTACCTGTAGGATTGCTTGAAGAACTAGTCTGCTGAGCTATCTGAGTTTCCAACTGTTGGGGTATGCCCTTAAGGCTAATGTTTGAGGCCTTTGGGATGATTTCAGTATCATGTATAAACTATGTATAAGTTTATAAAGGCAATGGTTGTTATTCAGGTTGTTACATTATCTGCTGCTGTTATGTATACTTCTGAATAATGTCTCAATGGTGTTCAGCTTGGCTGACATTAGCATTGTCCTTAGTCGAGATATCTTGGTGAATATGAGACAGCCTTGATATGATTGAGACTAATATGTGTTCTAATCTTATAGGGTGCTTCGAGCATGGAATAAGATGTAGACACATAGGTGCATTGGATGTACTGGACAGACCCTACTTAGGATATTCAATTGTTTGTCACAATGTGAATAATCCTTATATGCAAGCAAGTGGCATATTTCCTCTGACTTGAGATCGCTTGTGTTTCTAAATGATGATTGACATTGTCTTGAGGTAATTCAATATCATTTGAAATATAATGGTTATAGATTATCTTGGATAATGAGCATGAGTCATGTTAGGACACTAGTGATAGATATAGGATTGCCTCTCCTTGTTGAAGTGTGATGTTCTAAAGGGGCCCCCTGGATGAGATGATTGAGAAAGTGTATGGCCATACCCAGATGACTATGTTCATCTGATCTAATCATTTTCATCATATTGGAATTACAGGCTTGACACGCTTGTCCAATGAGAACATCCAGTGGCAAAGGAAACATGTATGTCAAGTGAATTGGATTCACACTTGTGCTATGGTTTGGGTGTAGTCTTGGAAGACTCTTTCCTTCATATCGGGAGATAGTGATGTGTTGCTAGATACCCCTCTCTGATCGTGATAACGTAAGTTATCGTTACCGACATTGAAGGAAACCCTTAGGGTCGCACAATTTGATGATATGGCTTACTTATGTCAGATCGTGTGGACTGAATGGTTTTGGTTCAGTTTAAAGGAGTTTAAACTCTGATTGGAAGTGAGATCTGGTCTGATCATGTTTGATTGATTAGGGCTTGAGATTGGTAAGCTTCGATCGGGAGAATTGATGCTTGATCGATGAGATCAAGAGCATCAAGAGATGTGTGGTTAGATCTTGAGCCATCTGGTTCATATGAGATCTAAACCATGGCTTGGTTTGATTTGGTCTTTGAACCAAATGCAATAGAACCGGTTCACATAAGTGAACGCATGGTTCAAAGTGAGAAGACGTTTTGGTTGGTTCGAAAACATGGGCGCATGGCTTGATGACTTTCTATTTTTGGAAGCCATAAGCGTTCCCACGTTGGATAATGCCTCAACGCCTCCCTCTCTCTCGAATGAATGCTTCTCCTCTCGTGTGTGTGTTGAGGCTCCACGAAAGAGAAGAGGTAGAGAGTTTTCGCTTAGCCAAGAAGAAGAACATCTCATCTTCTCGTACACGTTGAAGGACACCTTGGAACTTTGCTAGCACAAAGAAGAAAAGGGAGTAGCCATCGTCACCTTGTGTGCGACTGCTTTGGAGGAGAGCCGCTCGCCCTCTATATTCTTCCAAGTCGCCATCCAAATAATGGCCATGGTAACATCCTATCTTCTCATTGCAAGAACTAATAGTTGATCATATGTTCATGCCATGCGATCTTCATGAAACCCTTGTTTTCGCCCATGAAAAATTTTATATGCGCCTGAATTAGGGTTTCGCCCCCCCTTTCAATTGGTATCAGAGCTAGTGTTTTGGCTTGATCCATATGATTGCTTATTTTGTGATCCATGCGGTTTAAAAGTAGATCTAAACATGACTTGCGCATGTTATAAATCATCATGCCAACATACATGCTAGACATTGGATGTGTTTTGGTTTTTACTTAAGTTGCGCATGATATTTGTTTTGCGCATGTTGAAGAGTTTTTATCAAACACTTATGATCTTGCGCGCCCCTCACCTAGATCTCTAAAGAGCCTAGTTGAAATACTTAGACGGGTTACTAGGGTTGAAGTCGTCAGTCTAGTCTGGACCCAACAGCCTGATCAGACCATCTGACAGCCTAGATGGGTCGGCCAGATAGCACCTATGCGCACGCATATAGGTGGCTATAGGCCGACTGCAGAAGGGCGTGTAGCGATGTCTGATTGAGGCGCCTAGTGAACGATCATGATTAAGGCCCGGGGTCACACCCGCCTGCCAGAAATCATGTGGGACGTTCAGCCCTTAAGGCATGCATAGTTGACCACTAGGTCAACACAAGTCAGTTATGACTGGGTGCATGCAAGGGCAGTGGGTCTGACTTGGTCTGATGAGTGGATCCCTATTAATGGACCGTTGTAAGGTAGTAGGGCACACAAGGAAATAAAATTGATGCCATGGGGTTTTTCAAAAAATTTATTTTCTGATTGGATCACATGTATGCTTATTTAACCTGGTTGGGTGTCTATTTAATCTTATGTGGGCTGACCTAATTTGTGTGCTGTGCTGGGGCCTGCGTGCCTGGAATTAATTGTAAATTTTTATTGTGATCTGTGTATCACACTTTAATTTATAATAATGTACAATTGACCTGCGTGTCAATTCATGTCTAGATAGATTAAAATGTAATTTGATCAGACATGAGCACAGAGCACACATGACAGAAGCGCTTGCAGCAAGTGCCTTGACCAGGTGGGAGGTCTAGAGTTCGACTCTAGCACAGGCGCATGCTACCTGATGGGCGCATTTGAGCTGCAGAGAGGGCTTGGGCCCGGGCTGGGCCAGATAAAGTGCAAGAGACCCATAAAGAGCTCATGTGAAGACTTGTGTAAAACTAGGGTTTTTACTTAGGCTTTTATGGGCATTTACCACATAAGATCATTGTGCTTTCTATTTACTGTTTAAGAAATATTAGCACATGCTTGATTTATTCTTTTGCTATCACCATAGATATTGTATGATAGTAAGAAGATAAAATGGACCGTTAAAATCCAACGTCAAATATCAAGCACGAAAGCCTTCTAACGCGAAACCTCACTGTTCTAACTATCGTTGGGGCCGTGTTGTACCCACTCAGTGGGCACGCCCATCTATCTTCAGACGGTGTGTGATTACACCTGCGTGTTACAGAGAAGGGATTTATCGCTTCTCGTTGCTCAGCATAGCACGTGGTGGTCCAGGGAGTAGGTCGGGTCAGCTTGACCATGTAGGCTACATATTGAGCATATGTTAGCTATATGGAGGCAGCCATCTGTGGAATCAGAGACTGTGTTGTACCAACTCAGTTGGCACAGTCTGCTGGATTGCCCAGATGAAGGGGAATCGCACGGGTTGGTGATTGGCATGGATAGCCTACCAGTGATTAGTGCTTGAACTCTCTGTGCATCTTATCTCGCCTGAGCGGGACGCGGAGACCAAGTATGAAATCTGGATCCCATCTCACTAAAAGGGGTTTTACTCTTTCGGACTATTTTATTGGATTTTTCAGTCAGATAAAATAGTGAGAAAAGAATCATTCTTAAGTCCTGGATTGATTCTAACATGGATACTGACTTTGTTGTTCTTGCAATGTTGTAGATTTCTACAGCAACGAACACCACAGGGCTCAATTTGCGATCCATACTGGAAAAGGAGAAGTTTGCTGGGCCAAACTTCTCAGACTGGTACAGACAGCTTAAGATTGTTCTTAAGGCTGAGAGGAAACTGTATGTCCTTGAGACGGCAATACCGGCTCAACCCGCAGCGAACGCCGCAAGGGCGGTTCGGGATGCTTATGAGAAGCACGTCAGTGATAGTACTGATGTCGCTTGCCTTATGCTTGCGTCAATGATGCCAGAGCTCCAGCGTCAGCATGAGGATTTATCTGCTATTGATATTATAGCAAATCTCAAGATGTTGTATGCTGCACAGGCAAGGACTGAACGCTATAACTTGACGAAACTTTTCTTTCAGAGCAAACTGACTGAAGGGAGTCCAGTGGGAGCTCACGTACTCAAGATGATTGGGTACAAGGAGGCTCTAGAGAAACTGGGACACACCATCAATCAGGAACTTGTTGTAGACATTATCCTACAGTCTCTTCCGGCCTCTTTTGATCCGTTCATTATTAATTTTAATATGAACAAGATCGATTGTACTCCGGCAGAGTTACTGAACATGCTCTGTACCACAGAGCAGACTCTTGAGAAGGGAAAGCCTTCCTCCTCTGTCTTGCTGGTTCCTTCAAGGAACAAGAAGAAGGGGAAGAAGGGCAAAGCCCCTATCAAGAGCTACAACAAGGCTCTGAAACAAAAGATAAAGCGGTCAAAGGACAACAGATGTTTCCATTGTGGCCAGCTCGGTCACTGGAAGAAGGACTGTAAAGCGCTCCAAGGAGAGAAGAAGGGAAGCAAGCCTTTCACTTCTGGCTCAGGTATTTACGTGACTGAAGTCATGGTAGCTTCTTCTATTTCATGGGTGTTGGACACTGCATGTGGAGTTCACATTTGTTCAAATGTACAGGAACTCAAGAGAAGAAGACAGGTGGGACAGCATGAGGTGGACCTACGAGTTGGAAACGGGGCATGGGTTGCTGCTGTTGCTGTAGGACAATATAACATCTCTTTACCATCTGGTTTTGTATTAGAACTTGACAATTGTTATTTTGTACCGAGCATAACTAAGAATATTATCTCTATTCCTGCTCTTGTTAGGAAAGGATTTTCTTTTGAATGCAAAACTTTAAAGTGTTGTATTTCATTTGATAATATTGTTTATGCTACTGGCTCAATTAACAATGGGTTATACATGTTGGACATTGAATGTTCTGTACAACAAATTGATAATAAGAAAGCCAAGTATGCTGATGATAGCACCTTGCTATGGCATAGTCGTTTAGGCCATATTAACAAGAAGCGCATTAAGCGGTTGCATGACCATGGACTGCTGGGATCATTCTCCTATGAGGAGCTTAATACATGCAAAGCTTGTTTAATGGGCAAAATGACGAAGACTCCTTTTTCTAATAAAGGTCAAAGGGCTTCAGGTTTACTTGACCTTATTCACAGTGATGTGTGTGGGCCATTTAGTAAACATGCCAGAGGTGGCTATTCATACTTCATTACTTTTACTGATGATTTCAGTAGATATGGTTATGTCTATCTAATGAGACATAAGAGTGAATCTTTTGACAAGTTCAAAGAGTTCAAAAATGAAGTACAGAATCAGCTAGGCCGGAATATCAAGGCACTTCGATCCGATCGAGGTGGAGAATACTTGAGTCGAGAGTTTACTGACTATCTGAAGGAGTGTGGGATTATCTCACAGCTCACTCCGCCAGGAACACCGCAATGGAATGGTGTGTCCGAGAGGAGAAATAGAACCTTATTGGATATGGTTCGTTCGATGATGAGTCAGGCTACTCTACCTTACTCCTTTTGGGGATTTGCACTGGAAACAACTGCAAAGGTACTAAACCGAGTGCCATCCAAGGCCGTTTCAAAGACTCCATATGAGTTATGGTATGGGAAACAGCCAAGCTTGACATTTATCAAAATCTGGGGTTGCGAGGCTTATGTCAAAAAGCTCGCCTCTGGGAAACTAGAGAGCAGATCTTATAAATGTATCTTTGTCGGTCACCCTAAAGAAACTAAGGGTTATTATTTCTACGATCCCAAAGAGAACAAAATATTTGTTGCTCGAACGGCTATTTTTCTTGAGAAGGAATTTCTTCTGCAAGAAGCCAGTGGGAGAGAAATAAAACTGGATGAAAGTCCAGAAGAGGGACAAAGTAGTCAAGCTCAGTTGGATGAGCCTGAGCAAATAGAACAGGTTGATGTTCAACCTGAGGCTCAAATATCACGGGAACCGCGTAGATCGGGAAGGATTCGTCGACAGCCTGAGCGCTATGACGGAGTCTACATCATTAATGATCAACCCCTCACCTATGCGGGCGCGGTCAGTGGACCGGAATCAGCAAGATGGCTTGAAGCTATGCGAGCCGAGATGGACTCCATGTCAGATAACCAAGTCTGGGATTTGGTTGATCCACCTCCGGGAGTAATCCCTATAGGCTGTAAATGGATCTTCAAGAAGAAGATTGATATGGATGGTAACGTAGTTACCTATAAGGGCAGGCTAGTTGCGAAAGGTTTCAAACAAATCTACGGGATAGATTATGATGAAACATTCTCTCCTGTAGCCATGTTTAAGTCCATTCGGATTATTCTCGCGATAGCTGCATATTATGATTATGAGATCTGGCAAATGGATGTGAAGACCTCTTTCCTTAATGGAAAACTAGAAGAGGATGTGTATATGGCACAACCTGAATGTTTCATCAATCCATCAGATCGTCATAAAATATGCAAATTAAAGAAGTCTATTTATGGACTAAAATAAGCATCGAGAAGCTGGAATATTCGTTTTGATGAATCAATCTGTGAATTTGGTTTCATCAAAAATGAAGATGATCCGTGTGTATATAAGAGGTTTAGTGGGAGCGTGATTATTTTCCTAGTCCTCTACGTCGATGATATCTTAATCATTGGAAACGATATTCCTGAACTACATGCCGTCAAGGCATGGTTAAGAAAATGTTTCCAGATGAAAGATTTAGGAGAAGCTGCCTATGTATTAGGTGTGAAGATCTACAGAGATAGATCTAAGAGGCTTCTCGGGCTGTGCCAGAGTACTTACATCGATAAAGTCCTGGAGAGATTCCATTTAGAAAATTCTAAAAGAGGATATCTTCCAGTCAGACATGGTCTGAATCTTTCTAAGAGCCAGTGTCCTCAAACACAGTCTGAGAAAGATGAAATGGACAATACGCCTTATGCTTCGGCTATTGGATCCATCATGTATGCGATGTTGTGTACTCGCCCAGACGTCGCTTACGGGTTAAGCGTGACCAGTCGATTCCAAAGTAATCCAGGTAAGGCACACTGGATTGCAGTCAAGAACATTTTGAAATATCTTCGGAGGACCAAAGATATGTTCTTGATTTATGGAGGTCAGGAAGAACTCAGTATTGAAGGATATACTGACGCTTCGTTCCAATCTGACCAGGATGATTTCCGATCGCAATCAGGCTATGTTTTTAGCTTGAATGGAGGAGCAGTGGTGTGGAAGAGTTTCAAACAATCAATTGTTGCTGATTCCACAACAGAAGCCGAGTATGTTGCAGCCTCGGAAGCATCCAAGGAGGCAGTGTGGATTCGTAAGTTCGTTCAGGAACTTGGTGTTGTTCCTTCGAGTGCTGATCCATTGGTTATCTTCTGTGATAACACTGGAGCAATAGCACAAGCAAAGGAACCACGGTCACACCAGAAGTCCAAGCACATGCAGAGAAGGTTTCATTTGATCCGTGAGATCATAGATCGTGGAGAGATCAAGATCTGCAAGGTTCATACTGATGACAATCTAGCTGACCCACTTACTAAGCCTCTGGCGCAGCAGAAGCATGAAAAGCACTGTAATAATATGGGTTTGAGATTTCTCAACCATTAGATTAAGTGCAAGTGGGAGATTGTTGGGGTATGCCCTTAAGGCTAATGTTTGAGGCCTTTGGGATGATTTCAGTATCATGTATAAACTATGTATAAGTTTATAAAGGCAATGGTTGTTATTCAGGTTGTTACATTATCTGCTGCTGTTATGTATACTTCTGAATAATGTCTCAATGGTGTTCAGCTTGGCTGACATTAGCATTGTCCTTAGTCGAGATATCTTGGTGAACATGAGACAGCCTTGATATGATTGAGACTAATATGTGTTCTAATCTTATAGGGTGCTTCGAGCATGGAATAAGATGTAGACACATAGGTGCATTGGATGTACTGGACAGACCCTACTTAGGATATTCAATTGTTTGTCACAAGGTGAATAATCCTTATATGCAAGCAAGTGGTGTTGGGGTATGCCCTTAAGGCTAATGTTTGAGGCCTTGGGATTATATCAGTATCATGTATAAACTCAATGTTTATAAAGGCAATGGTTGTTATTCAGGTTGTTGCATTATCTGCTGCCATATGTATACTTCTGAATAATGTCTCAATGCTGTTCAGCTTGGCTGACATGCAGTATAGTCCTTAGTCGAGATATCTTGGTGAACATGAGACAGCCTTGATATGATTGAGACTAATATGTGTTCTAATCTTATAGGATGCTTCGAGCATGGAATAAGATGAGACTCATGGGTACATTGGATATACTGGACAGACCCTACTTAGGATATTCAATTGCTTGTCACAATATGAATAATCCTTATATGCAAACAAGTGGCATACTTCCTCTGACTTGAGATCACTTGTGTTTCTAAATGATGATTGGCATTGTCTTGAGGTAGTTCAATATCATTTGAAACATAATGGTTATAGACTATCTTGGATAATGAACATGAGTCATGTTAGGGCGCTAGTGATAGATATAGGATTGCCTTCTCCTTGTTTGGAGTGTGATGTTCTATAGGGGCCCCCTGGATGAGATGGTTGAGAAAGTGTATGGCCATACCCAGATGACTATGTTCATCTGATCTAACCACTCTCATCATATTGGATTTATAGGCTTGACACGCTTATCCGATAAGAACGTCCAGTGGCAAAGGAAACATGTATGTCATGTGAATTGGATTCACACTTGTGCTATAGTTTGGGTGTAGTCTTGGAAGACTCTTTCCTTTATATCGGGAGACAGTGATGTGTTGCTAGATACCCCTCTCTGTTCGTGATAACGTAAGTTATCGTTACCGACATTTAAAGGAAACCCTTAGGGTCGCACAATTTGATGATATGGCTTACTTATGTCAGATCATGTGGACTGAATTATTTTGGTTCAGTTTAAAGGAGTTTAAACTCTGATTGTAAGTGAGATCTGGTCTGATCATGTTTGATTGATTAGGGCTTGAGATCGGTAAGCTTCGATCGAGAGAACTAATGCTAGATCGATGAGATCAAGAGCATCAAGAGATGTGTGGTTAGATCTTGAGCCATTTGTTTTTATATGATCTAGACCAAGGCTTGGTTTGATTTGGTCTTTGAACCAAATATAATTGAACCGGCTCATCACATGAGCGCATGGTTCAAAAGAAGGAGTTTGCGGTTGGTTCATGAACGCATGAACGCATGAAGTGATGACTTGCTATTTTTGGAAGTCATGGTTTCCAAAATAGACTTCACGCCTCACGTTCGAGATGAACGCTCGCCTCTCTTCTCCTTTCGACGCCTCTCTCGTGTGAGGAGAGTCTTCACGCCAAGGAGGTTGTGTGACAAGCAAAAGACATCATCACATTCCTTTCACACGATGAGGAGACTTGGAGATCCTTGCTAGCACAAGGAACGACAAGGAGAAAGCCATCAATCACCTTGTGTGCGGTTCCTTTGGAGAAGAAGCACACGCTTCTTTGCTTCCAAGTCACCATCCAAGAAATGGCATTGGTATGATCTCTCTTTTGATCTATACAAGTTTTACAAGTTGATCATATATTCATGCTAATCGATCTTAGAAACCCTAGCTTCCGCTTGTGAAAACTCTGATATGCGCCTATTAGGGTTTCCCCCACTTTCAAGTGGCATATTTCCTCTGACTTGAGATCGCTTGTGTTTCTAAATGATAATTGGCATTGTCTTGAGGTAATTCAATATCATTTGAAATATAATGGTTATAGATTATCTTGGATAATGAGCATGAGTCATGTTAGGACACTAGTGATAGATATAGGATTGCCTCTCCTTGTTGGAGTGTGATGTTCTAAAGGGGCCCCCTGGATGAGATGATTGAGAAAGTGTATGGCCATACCCAGATGACTATGTTCATCTGATCTAATCATTTTCATCATATTGGAATTACAGGCTTGACACGCTTGTCCAATGAGAACATCCAGTGGTAAAGGAAACATGTATGTCAAGTGAATTGGATTCACACTTGTGCTATGGTTTGGGTGTAGTCTTGGAAGACTCTTTCCTTCATATCGGGAGACAGTGATGTGTTGCTAGATACCCCTCTCTGATCGTGATAACGTAGGTTATCGTTACCGACATTGAAGGAAACCCTTAGGGTCGCACAATTTAATGATATGGCTTACTTATGTCAGATCGTGTGGACTGAATGGTTTTGGTTCAGTTTAAAGGAGTTTAAACTCGGATTGGAAGTGAGATCTGGTCTGATCATGTTTGATTGATTAGGGCTTGAGATCGGTAAGCTTCGATCGGGAGAATTGATGCTTGATCGATGAGATCAAGAGCATCAAGAGATGTGTGGTTAGATCTTGAGCCATCTGGTTCATATGAGATCTAGACCATGGCTTGGTTTGATTTGGTCTTTGAACCAAATGCAATAGAACCGGTTCACATAAGTGAACGCATGGTTCAAAGTGAGAAGACGTTTTGGTTGGTTCGAAAACATGGGCGCATGGCTTGATGACTTTCTATTTTTGGAAGCCATAAGTGTTCCCACGTTGGATAACGCCTCAACGCCTCCCTCTCTCTCGAATGAATGCTTCTCCTCTCGTGTGTGTGTTGAGGCTCCACAAAAGAGAAGAGGTAGAGAGTTTTCGCTTAGCCAAGAAGAAGAACATCTCATCTTCTCGTACACGTTGAAGGACACCTTGGAACTTTGCTAGCACAAAGAAGAAAAGGGAGTAGCCATCGTCACCTTGTGTGCGACTGCTTTGGAGGAGAGCCGCTCGCCCTCTATATTCTTCCAAGTCGCCATCCAAATAATGGCCATGGTAACATCCTATCTTCTCATTGCAAGAACTAATAGTTGATCATATGTTCATGCCATGCGATCTTCATGAAACCCTTGTTTTCGCCCATGAAAAATTTTATATGCGCCTGAATTAGTGTTTCGCCCCCCCTTTCACCAACATCCTCTGATGGGTCTTCATAGATTTTACCTCGGAACTTACATTCTTGATGGACTCATTAACATGTCTAAATTCTTCCCTGAAATCATCAAATTGATGTTTGAAATTATCAATTCTGCTTTTCTAGTTGACGTATGAAATTATCGTTCTGTTTTGTCTATGTGGCAATAAAAGTCTCCATCATAGCTTTCTAGTTAGACTTCTGGGGTACTTGAGGTTGGTTGTATTGTCTTGGTTGAAAACCAGGGGGCTGTCAACTATTGTTCTGGGGTGCTTGATTTTGATTACTCTTCCAAGAAAGATTGGGATGGTTCCTCCTGTTGGGGTATGCCCTTAAGGCTAATGTTTGAGGCCTTGGGATTATTTCAGTATCATGTATAAACTCTATGTTTATAAAGGCAATGGTTGTTATTCAGGTTGTTACATCATCTGCTGCAATATGTATACTTCTGAATAATGTCTCAATGCTGTTCAGCTTGGCTGACATGCAGCTTTGTCCTTAGTCGAGATATCTTGGTGAACATGAGACAGCCTTGATATGATTAAGACTAATATGTGTTCTAATCTTACAGGCTGCTTCGAGCATGGAATAAGATGTAGACTCATGGGTACATTGGATGTACTGGACAGACCCTACTTAGGATATTCAATTGCTTGTCACAATGTGAATAATCCTTATATGCAAACAAGTGGCATATTTCCTCTGACTTGAGATCACTTGTGTTTCTAAATGATGATTGGCATTGTTTTGAGGTAGTTCAATATCATTTGAAACATAATGGTTATAGACTATCTTGGATAATGAGCATGAGTCATGTTAGGGCACTAGTGATAGATATAGGATTGCCGTCTCCTTGTTTGGAGTGTGATGTTCTATAGGGGCCCCCTGGATGAGATGATTGAGAAAGTGTATGGCCATACCCAGATGACTATGTTCATCTGATCTAATCATTCTCATCATATTGGAATTACAGGCTTGACACGCTTGTCCAATAAGAACATCCAGTGGCAAAGGAAACATATATGTCAAGTGACTTGGGTTCACACTTGTGCTGTGGTTTGGGTGTAGTCTTGGAAGACTCTTTCCTTTATATCGGGAGACAGTGATGTGTTGCTAGATACCCCTCACTGATCGTGATAACGTAAGTTATCGTTACCGACATTTAAAGGAAACCCTTAGGGTCGCACAATTTGATGATATGGCTTACTTATGTCAGATCGTGTGGACTGAATTGTTTTGGTTCAGTTTAAAGGAGTTTAAACTCTGATTGTAAGTGAGATCTGGTCTGATCATGTTTGATTGATTAGGGCTTGAGATCGGTAAGCTTCGATCGAGAGATTTGATGCTAGATCGGTGAGATCAAGAGCATCAAGAGATGAATGGTTAGATCTTGAGCCTTATGGTTTAATTTGATCTAGACTAAGGCTTGGTTTGATTTGGTCCTTGAACCAAATTCAATTGAACCAGGTTCATCAAATGAGCACTTGGTTCAAGGGAGAAGAAAAATGCGATCGTTCACTTGGAGTGAACGCATGAACGCATGATGTTAGTGGCTTGCTATTTTTGGAAGTTATGTTTTCCAAAATAGCGTGAACGCCTCCACATTCGTTCGTGGGTGCATCTCTTTTCGCCTCTTCCTCTCGACGCCTCTCTCTCATGTGTTGAGTCTGGACGCCAAGGAGAGGACTTGACAAAGCCTAGAGATCATCTCAATCTCCTTCACGCGATTAGGAGACCTTGGAGCTTTGCTAGCACAAGGAATGCCAAGGGAGTAGTCATCTTCACCTTGTGTGCGCCACCTTTGGAGGAGAGCCGCTCGCCCTCTTCTTCCAAGACGCCATCCAAGAAATGGCATTGGTATGATCCCCTTCTTGATCTATACAAATTGTTAAGTTGATCTATGTTCATACATGCGATCCTAGGAAACCCTAGATTCCGCCCATGCAAGTTTTATATGCGCATGCTTTAGGGTTTCACCCCCGTCGCTTGCCAGAACTCATGAGGGACGTTCAGCCTTCACACATGCATTGTTGACCATGAGGTCGACTCAAGTCGGTTATGACTTGGTGCATGCAAGGGCAGTGGGTCTGACTAGGTCTGATGAGTGGATCCCTATTAATGGACCGTTGTAAGGTAGTAGGGCACATAAGGAAATAAAATGAAGCCAATGGGTTTTTCGAAAATTTTATTTTCTTGATTGGATCACATGATGTTTGTATAACATGAATGATTGTCTATTTAATCTTATGTGGGCTGCCTAAATTTAATGTGTGCTGTGCTGGGGCCTGCGTGCCTGGATGTATATTGTAAATTATTATTGTGATCTGCGCATCACATTTTAATTAATTTATAAAGTGTAATTGACCTGCGAGTCAATCATGTCTAGATAGATTAAATTGTAATTTAATCAGACATGAGCACAGAGCACACATGGCAGAGGCGCATGCAGCAAGTGGCTTCACCAGTGGGAGGTCTAGGGTTCGACTCTAGGACAGGCGCATTTTACCTGGTGGGCGCATCTGAGCTGCAGTGGGCGCTTGGGCCCGGGTTGGGCCAGATGAAATGCTAAAGACCCATGAAGAGCTCAAGTGAAGACTTAAGTTAATTAAGGTCTTACTTAGGCTTAATGGGCTTTTACCACATAAGATCATCATGCTTTTAATTTACTGTTTAAGTAATTTAGTAACTGCATGATTCATTCTTCTGCTATCACCATAGGATTTGAATGATAGTAAGAAGATAAAAGGACCGTTAAAATCCAACGTTAAATATCAAGCACGATAGCCTTCTGACGCGAAACCTCACTGTTCTGACTATCGTTGGGGCCGTGTTGTACCCACTCAGTGGGCACGCCCATCTATCTTCAGCCGGTGTGTGATTACACCTGCGTGTTACAGAGAAGGGATTTATCGCTTCTCGTTGCTCAGCATAGCACGTGGTGGTCCAGGGAGTAGGTCGGGTCAGCTTGACCATGTAGGCTACATATTGAGCATATGGTAGCTATATGGAGGCAGCCATCTGTGGGATCAGAGACTGTGTTGTACCAACTCAGTTGGCACAGTCTGCTGGATTGCCCAGATGAAGGGGAATCGCACGGGTTGGCGATTGGCAGGGATTGCCTACCAGAAATTAGTGCTTGTACTCTCTGTGCATCTTATCTCGCCTGAGCGGGACGCGGAGACCAAGTATGAAATCTGGATCCCATCTCACTAAAAGAGTTTTACTCTTTCAGACTGTTTTACTGGATTTTTCAGTCAGATAAAATAGTGAGAAAAGAATCATTCTTAAGTCCTGAATTGATTCTAACATTGATACTGACCTTGCTGTTCTTGCATTGTTGTAGATTACTGCAGCAACGAACACCACAGCGTTCAATGTGCGATCCCTACTGGAAAGGGAGAAGTTTGCTGGGCCAAACTTCTCAGACTGGTACGGACACCTTAAGATTGTTCTTAAGGCTGAGAGGAAACTGTATGTCCTCAACCCGCTGCGAACGCCGCAAGGGCGGTTCGGGATGCTTATGAAAAGCATGTCAATGATAGCATTGATGTCGCTTGCCTTATGCTAGCGTCTATGACGCCACAGCTGCAGTGTCAGCATGAAGATTTATCTGCTATTGAAATTATAGCAAATCTCAAGATGCTGTATGCTGCGCAGGCAAGGACTGAACGCTATAACTTGACGAAACTTTTCTTTCAGAGCAAACTGACTGAAGGGAGTCCAGTGGGAGCTCACGTACTCAAGATGATTGGGTACAAGGAGGCTCTAGAGAAACTGGGACACACCATCAATCAGGAGCTTGTTGTAGACATCATCCTGCAGTCCCTCCCGGCCTCTTTCGATCCATTCATCATTAATTTTAATATGAATAAGATCGACTATACGCCGGCAGAGTTACTGAACATGCTCTTGACTACAGAGCAGACTCAGTCTCGTGAGAAGGGAACGCCTTCATCCTCTGTCCTAATGGTTCCTTCTAGGAACAAGAAGAAGGGGAAGAAGGGCAAAGCCCCTATCAAGAGCTACAACAAGGCTCTGAAACAAAAGGTAAAGCGGTCAAAGGAATACAGATGTTTCCATTGTGGCCAGCTAGGTCACTGGAAAAGGACTGTAAAGCGCTCCAAGGAGATAAGAAGGGAAGCAACTCTTTCGCTTCTGGCTCAGGTATTTATGTGACTGAAGTCATGGTTTCTTCTTCTATTTCATGGGTGTTGGACACTGCATGTGGAGTTCACATTTGTTCAAATGTACAGGAACTCAAGAGAAGAAGACAGGTGGGACAGCATGAGGTGGACCTACGAGTAGGAAACGGGGCACGGGTTGCTGCTGTTGCTGTAGGAGTTTATCACATCTCTTTACCATCTGGTCTTGTATTAGAACTGGACAATTGTTATTTTGTACCGAGCATAACTAAGAATATTATCTCTATTCCTGCTCTTGTCAGGAAAGGGTTTTCCTTTGAATGCAAGATTTCAAAGTGTTATATTTCTTTTGATAATATTGTTTATGCTACTGGGTCAATTAACAATGGGTTATTCATGTTGGACATGGAATGTTCAATACAGCAGATTGATATTAAGAAAGCCAAGTATGCTGATGACAGCACCTTGCTATGGCATAGTCGTTTAGGCCATATTAACAAGAAGCGCATTAAGCGGTTGCATGAACATGAACTGCATGAACATGGACTGCTGGGATCATTCTCCTATGAGGAGCTTGATACATGCAAAGCTTGTTTAATGGGTAAAATGACGAAGTCTCCTTTTTCTAACAAAGGTCAAAGGGCTTCAGGTTTACTTGACCTCATTCACAGTGATGTGTGTGGGCCATTTAGTAAACATGCCAGAGGTGGCTATTCATACTTCATTACCTTTACTGATGATTACAGTAGGTATGGTTATGTCTATCTAATGAGACATAAGAGTGAATCTTTTGACAAGTTCAAAGAGTTCAAAAATGAAGTACAGAATCAGTTAGGCTGAAATATCAAGGCACTTCGCTCAGATCGAGGTGGAGAATACTTGAGTCATGAGTTTACTGACTATCTGAAGGAGTGTGGGATTATCTCACAGCTCACTCCGCCAGGAACACCGCAATGGAATGGTGTGTCTGAGAGGAGAAATAGAACCTTACTGGATATGGTTCGTTCTATGATGAGTCAGGCTACTCTACCTTACTCCATTTGGGGATTTGCACTGGAAACAGCTGCAAAGGTACTAAACCGAGTGCCATCCAAGGCCATTTCAAAGACTCCATATGAGTTATGGTATGGGAAACAGCCAAGCTTGACATTTATTAAGATCTAGGGTTGCGAGGCTTATGTCAAAAAGCTCGCCTCTGGGAAACTGGAGAGCAGATCTGAGAAATGTATCTTTGTCGGTTACCCTAAAGAAACAAAGGGTTATTATTTCTACGATCCCAAAGAGAACAAAGTATTTGTTGCTCGAACGGCTATTTTTCTTGAGAAAGAATTTCTTCTGCAAGAGGCCAGTGGGAGAGAAATAAAGCTGGATGAGAATCCAGAAGAAGGACAAAGTAGTCAAGCACAGTTGGATGAGCCTGAGCCAGTAGATCAGGTTACTGAACAACCTGAGGCTCAGATATCACGGGAACCGCGAAGATTGGGAAGGATCCGTCGACAGCCTGAGCGCTATGACGGAGTCTACATCATTGATGATGAACCCCTCACTTATGCGGATGCGGTCAGTGGACCGGAATCAGCGAGATGGCTTGAAGCTATGCGAGCCAAGATGGACTCCATGTCAGATAACCAAGTTTGGGATTTGGTTGATCCGCCTCCGGGAGTAATCCCTATAGGCTGTAAGTGGATCTTCAAGAAGAAGATTGACATGGATGGTAACGTGGTTACCTATAAAGGCAGGCTAGTTGCGAAAGGTTTCAAACAAATCTACGGGATAGATTATGATGAAACTTTCTCTCCTGTAGCCATGTTCAAGTCTATTCGGATTATTCTCGCGATAGCGGCATATTATGATTATGAGATCTGGCAAATGGACGTGAAGACCGCTTTCCTTAATGGAAAACTAGAAGAGGATGTGTATATGACACGACCTGAAGGTTTCACTAATCCATCAGATCGTCATAAAATATGCAAATTATAGAAGTCCATTTATGGACTAAAGCAAGCATCAAGAAGCTGGAATATTCGTTTTGATGAATCAATCTGTGAATTTGGTTTCATCAAGAATGAAGATGACCCGTGTGTATATAAGAGGTTTAGTGGGAGCGTGATTACTTTCCTAGTCCTCTACGTCCATGATATCTTAATCATTGGAAACGATATTCCTGAACTACATGCGGTTAAGGCATGGTTAAGAAAATGTTTCCAGATGAAAGATTTAGGAGAAGCAGCCTATGTATTAGGTGTGAAGATCTACAGAGATAGATCTAAGAGGCTTCTCGGGCTGTGCCAGAGTACTTACATCGATAAAGTCCTGGAGAGATTCCATTTAGAAAATTCTAAAAGAGGATATCTTCCAGTCAGACATGGTCTGAATCTTTCAAAGAGTCAGTGTCCACAAACACAGACTGAGAAAGATGAAATGGACAATACGCCTTATGCTTCGGCTATTGGGTCCATTATGTATGCGATGTTGTGTACTCGCCCAGATGTCGCTTACGGGTTAAGCGTGACCAGTCGATTCCAAAGTAATCCAGGGAAGGCACACTGGATTGCGGTCAAGAACATTTTGAAATATCTTCGGAGGACCAAAGATATGTTCTTGATATATGGAGGTCAGGAAGAACTCAGTATTGAAGGATATACTGACGCTTCGTTCCAATCTGACCAGGATGATTTCCGATCGCAATCAGGCTATGTTTTTAGCTTGAATGGAGGAGCAGTGTGTTGGGGTATGCCCTTAAGGCTAATGTTTGAGGCCTTGGGATTGTAATAGTATCATGTATAAACTCTTTTGTTTATAAAGGCAATGGTTGTTATTCAGTTTGTTACATTGTCTGCTGCAATACATGTGCTTCTGAATAATGTCTCAAAGCTGTTCAGCTAGGCTGACATGTACTTTTGTCCTTAGTCGATATATCTTGGTGAACATGAGACAGCCTTGAGATGATTGAGACTAATATGTGTTCTAATCTTATAGGATGCTTCGAGCATGGAATAAGATGTAGACTCATGGGTACATTGGATGTACTGGACAGACCCTACTAGGATATTCAATTGCTTGTCACAATGTGAATAATCCTTGTTTGCAACAAGTGGCACATGTCCTCTGACTTGAAATCACTTGTGTTTCTAAATGATGATTGTCATTGTTTTGAGGTAGTTCAATATCATTTGAAACATAATGGTTATAGACTATCTTGGATGGTGAACTTGAGTCATGTTAGGGCGCTAGTGATAGATATAGGATTGTCGTCTCCTTGTTTGGAGTGTGATGTTCTAAAGGGGCCCCCCTGGATGAGATGATTGAGAAAGTGTATGGCCATACCCAGGTGACTATGTTCATCTGATCTAATCATGCTCATCATATTGGAGCTACAGGCTTGACACGCTTGTCCAATAAGAACATCCAGTGGCAAAGGAATCATGTATGCCTGGTAAAGTGGATTCACACTTGTGCTATGGTCTGAGTGTAGTCTTGGAAGACTCTTTCTTTTATATCGGGAGACAGTGATGTGTTGCTAGATACCCCTCACTGATCGTGATGACGTAAGTTATCATTACCGACATTTAAAGGAAACCCTTAGGGTCGCACAATTTGATGATATGGCTTACTTAAGTCAGATTGTGTGGACTGAATTGTTTAGGTTCAGTTTAAAGGGATTTAATCTCTGATTGTGAGTGAGATCTGGTCTGATCATGTTTGATTGATTAGGGCTTGAGATCGGTAAGCTTCGATTGAGAGAATGGATGCTAGATCGGTGAGATCAGGAGCATCAAGAGATCAACGGTCAGATCAAGAACCTTAGGGTTTAATGTGATCTGGACTAATAGCTTGGGTTAATTGGTCTTTGAACCAAACAAAATTGAACCAGCTCATCATGTGAGCGCACGGTTCAAGTTAAGAGAAATATGCGATTGGGAAAAACCCTTGATCGCATGTTGAGGAGTGGCTTTCTATTTTTAGAAAGCATGATCACATACGTGACCACGCCTCACCTCTTCACTCCTATTGTTGTCGCCCCTCTCTTCTCGTGTAATTTTTTGGGCATTCTCGTGGAAGAGGCTTGGACGACAAGGAAGAATCGCCAAGCAGTGGATCTCATCTTCTTCATCCCTTCTCACACGACAAGGTCACTTGGAGAACCTTGCTAGCACAAGGAGCGTCCAAGGAGCAAGCCATCGATCATCTTGTGTGTGGCGCTTTGGAGGAGAACCCCATCGTTCTCTCTTCTTCCTATACACCATCCAAGCGATGGCCATGGTATGAGTCGCTACCATTCTATGCAATTGATTTTAATGTTGATCATATATCATGCATTCGATCCCTAGAAACCCCTTCCGCTGCATGAAAACCTCCATATGCGCCTATTAGGGTTTCGCTCCCCGAATCTTATGGGACTTTCAATTGGTATCAGAGCAAAGTTATATGCATGTTTGTATGATTGCTTAACTTTAGTGATCCATGTTTGCGCAACACCTTAGATATAAACTACATGCGAAAGTTATTCATGCGAAAACTACATGATGTATGATTTTTATCATTAGCGCATGTATCTGGTTGGCGCATCCATTTAGTTTTTCTCAAAAACTTCTTTACTTGCGCGACTCACCTTAGATCTAAGTGCCGCCTGCTATAAGTCCTTAGACGGGTTAGTAGGGTTGAAGTCATCTCTAGTTAAGATCCAACTAGTCTGATCAGACCATCTGACAGCCTAGATGGGTCGACCAGATGGCACCTATGCGCAAGCATAAGGTGGCTATAGGTCGACTGCATCAAAGGCGTGTAGCGAGGTCTGGTTGAGACAACCAGTGAACACGCATGAGTTAGGCCCGGGGTCACACCCGCTTGCCAAAACTCATGTAGGTTGTTCAGCCCATGGCGCATGCATAGTTGACCACTGGGTCGACTCAAGTCAGTTAGGACTTGGTGCATGTAAGGGCAGTGGATCTGACTAGGACTGATGAGTGGATCCCTAGTAATGGACCGTTGTAAGGTAGTAGGGCGTATAAGGAAATTAAAATTGATGCCAATGGGGTTTTTCAAAAATTTAATTTCTTGATTGGATCACATGATGATTGATGCCATTTTCTTGTTTATTTAATCTTATGTGGGCTGCCCGTGTTTAATGTGTGCTGTGCTGGGGCCTGCGAGCCTGGTTAAAATTTGTAAATTAATTTTTATTGTGATCTGCGCATCACATTTTATTTAATTTATAAACTGTAATTGACCTGCGAGTCAATCTTGTCTAGATAGATTAAATTGTATTTTAATCAGACAAGAGCACAGAGCACACTTGGCAGAGGCGCATGCAGCAGTGGCTTGACCAGACGGGAGGTCTAGGGTTCGACCCTAGGACAGGCGCATTTTCCCTGGTGGGCGCACCTGAGCTGCAGTTGGCGCTTGGGCCCTAGGTTGGGCCAGATGAGAAGCAAAAGCCCCATGAAGAAAAGCAAGTGAAGACTTAAGTTAGGTTAAGGTCTTACTTAGGCTTAATGGGCTTTTACCACATGAGATCAGCATGCTTTCTATTTATTGTTTATATAATTAGAATTGCATGATTTATTTATCTTCTGCTATCACCATAGGAATTGCATGATAGTTGAGAAGATAAAAGACCGTTAAAATCCAACGTTAAATATCAAGCACGTAAAGCCTTCTGACGCGAAACCTCACTGTTCTGACTATCGTTGGGGCCGTGTTGTACCCACTCAGTGGGCACGCCCATCTATCTTCAGACGGTGTGTGATTACACCTGCGTGTTACAGAGAAGGGATTTATCGCTTCTCGTTGCTCAGCATAGCACGTGGTGGTCTAGGGAGTAGGTCAGGTTCGCTTGACCATGTAGGCTACATATGGGGCATATGTTAGCTATATGGAGGCAGCCATCTGTGGGATCAGAGACTGTGTTGTACCAACTCAGTTGGCACAGTCTGCTGGATTGCCCAGATGAAGGGGAATCGCACGGGTTGGCGATTGGCAGGGACTGCCTACCAGAAATTAGTGCTTGTACTCTCTGTGCATCTTATCTCGCCTGAGCGGGACGCGGAGACCAAGTATGAAATCTGGATCCCATCTCACTAAAAGAGTGTTACTCTTTCGGACTGTTTTAATGGATTTTTCAGTCAGATAAAATAGTGAGAAAAAGAATCTTTCTTAAGTCCTGGATTGATTCTATACATTGATACTGACCTTGCTGTTCTTGCATTGTTGTAGATTCCTGCAGCAACGAACACCATGAACTTCAATGTGCGATCCCTACTGGAAAGGGAGAAGTTTGCTGGGCCAAACTTCTCAGACTGGTACGGACACCTTAAGATTGTTCTTAAGGCAGAGAGGAAACTGTATGTCCTCGAGACGGCGATACCGCCTCAACCCGCTCCGAATGCCGCAAGGGCGGTTCGGGAAGCCGATGAAAAGCATGTCAATGATAGCATTGATGTCGCTTGCCTGATGCTAGCGTCTATGACGCCACCGCTGCAGCGTCAGCATGAGGATATGTCTGCTATAGAAATTATAGCAAACCTCAAGATGCTGTATGCTGCACAGGCGAGGACTGAGCGCTATAACTTGACCAAGCTGTTCTTTCAGAGCAAACTGGCTGAAGGGAGCCCAGTGGGAGCTCACGTGCTCAAGATGATTGGGCACAAGGAGGCTCTGGAGAAACTGGGGCATACCATCAATCAGGAGCTTGCTGTAGACATTATTCTGCAGTCTCTCCCGCCTTCTTTCGATGCGTTCATTATTAACTTTAATATGAACAAAATCGACTGTACTCCGGCAGAATTGCTGAATATGCTCTTGACTACTGAGGAGACTCTGAAGGGAAAGCCTTCAACCTCTGTCTTAATGGTTCCTTTCAGGAACAAGAAGAAGGGGAAGAAGGGCAAAGCCCCAGTCAAGAACTACAACAAGGCGTTGAAACAAAAGGTTAAGCGGTCAAAGGAGTACAGATGTTTCCACTGTGGCCAGCTGGGTCACTGGAAAAAGGACTGTAAAGCGCTCCAAGGAGACAAGAAGGGAAGCATCGCTTCTGGCTCAGGTATTTATGTGACTGAGGTCATGTTTTCTTCTTCTATTTCATGGGTGTTAGACACTGCATGTGGAGTTCACATTTGTTCAAATGTACAGGAACTCAAGAGAAGAAGACAGGTGGGACAGCATGAGGTGGACCTACGAGTTGGAAACGGGGCACGGGTTGCTGCTGTTGCTGTAGGAGAATATTACATCTCATTACCATCTGGACTTGTATTAGAACTGAACAATTGTTATTTTGTTCCTAGCATTACCAAAAATATTATCTCTATTCCTGCTCTTGTCAGGAAAGGGTTTTCCTTTGAATGCAATATTTCAAAGTGTGTTTTATCTTTAGATAATATTGTTTATGCTACTGGATCAATTAGCAATGGGTTATTCATGTTGGACATGGAATGCTCTATACAAAACATTGATAATAAGAAAGCCAAGTATGCTGATGACAGCACCTTGCTATGGCATAGTCGTTTAGGCCATATTAACAAGAAGCGCATTAAGCGGTTGCATGATCATGGACTGCTGGGATCATTCTCCTATGAGGAGATTGATACATGCAAAGCTTGTTTAATGGGCAAAATGACGAAGTCTCCTTTTCTTAACAAAGGTCAAAGGGCTTCAGGTTTACTTTACCTTATACACAGTGATGTGTGTGGGCCATTTAGTAAACATGCCAGGGGTGGCTATCAATACTTCATTACCTTTACTGATGATTTCAGTAGATATGGGTATGTCTATTTAATGAGACATAAAAGTGAATCTTTTGATAAGTTCAAAGAGTTCAAGAATGAAGTACAGAATCAGCTGGGCCGAAATATCAAGGCACTTCGTTCTGATCGAGGTGGAGAATACCTAAGTCATGAGTTTACTGACTATCTAAAGGAGTGTGGGATTATCTCACAGCTCACTCCGCCAGGAACACCGCAATGGAATGGTGTATCCGAAAGGAGGAACAGAACCTTACTGGATATGGTTCGTTCTATGATGAGTCAGGCTACTCTACCTTACTCCTTTTGGGGATTTGCACTGGAAACAGCTGCAAAGGTACTAAACCGAGTGCCATCCAAGGCAGTTTCAAAGACCCCATATGAATTATGGTATGGGAAACAGCCTAGCTTGACATTTATTAAGATCTGGGGTTGCGAGGCTTATGTCAAAAAGCTCGCCTCTGGGAAACTAGAGAGCAGATCTGAGAAATGTATCTTTGTCGGTTACCCTAAGGAAACTAAGGGTTATTATTTCTACGATCCCAAAGAGAACAAGGTATTTGTTGCTCGGACGGCCATTTTTCTTGAGAAGGAGTTTCTTCTGCAAGAGGCCAGTGGGAGAGAAATAAAGCTGGATGAGAATCCAGAGGAAGGACAAAGTAGTCAAGCACAGTTGGATGAGCCTGAGCCGGTAGAACAGGTTACAGAACAATCTGAGGCTCAGATATCACGGGAACCGCGAAGATCGGGAAGGATCCGTCGACAGCCTGAGCGCTATGACGGAGTCTACATCATTGATAATGATGAACCCCTTACTTATGCGGATGCGGTCAGTGGACAAGACTCAGCTAGATGGCTTGAAGCTATGCGAGCCGAGATGGACTCCATGTCAGATAACCAAGTTTCGGATTTGGTTGATCCGCCTCCGGGAGTTATCCCTATAGGCTGTAAATGGATCTTCAAGAAGAAGATTGACATGGATGGTAACGTGGTTACCTATAAAGGCAGGCTAGTTGCGAAAGGTTTCAAACAAATCTACGGGATAGATTATGATGAAACTTTCTCTCCTGTAGCCATGTTTAAGTCTATTCGGATTCTTCTCGCGATAGCTGCATATTATGATTATGAGATCTGGCAAATGGATGTGAAGACTGCTTTCCTTAATGGAAATTTGCAGGAGGATGTGTATATGACACAACCTGAAGGTTTCACAAATCCATCAGATCGTCATAAAATATGCAAGTTAAAGAAGTCCATTTATGGACTTAAACAAGCATCAAGAAGCTGGAATATTCGTTTTGATGAATCAATCAGTGAATTTGGTTTCATCAAGAATGAAGATGACCCGTGTGTATATAAGAGGTTTAGTGGGAGCGTAATTACTTTCCTAGTCCTCTACGTCGATGATATCTTAATCATTGGAAACGATATTCCTGAACTGCATGCTGTTAAAGCATGGTTAAGAAAATGTTTCCAGATGAAAGATCTAGGAGAAGCAGCCTATGTGTTAGGTGTGAAGATCTACAGAGATAGATCTAAGAGGCTTCTCGGGCTGTGCCAGAGTACTTACATCGATAAAGTCCTGGAGAGATTTCATTTAGAGAATTCTAAAAGAGGATATCTTCCAGGCAGACATGGTCTGAATCTTTCAAAGAGTCAGTGTCCTCAAACACAGACTGAGAAAGATGAAACGGACAATACGCCTTATGCTTCGGCTATTGGGTCCATTATGTATGCGATGTTGTGTACTCGCCCAGACGTCGCTTACGGGTTAAGCGTGACCAGTCGATTCCAAAGTAATCCAGGTCAGGCACACTGGATTGCAGTCAAGAACATCTTGAAATATCTGCGGAGGACCAAAGATATGTTCTTGATATATGGAGGTCAGGAAGAACTCAGTATTGAAGGATATACTGACGCTTCGTTCCAATCTGACCAGGATGATTTCTGATCGCAATCAGGCTATGTTTTTAGCTTGAATGGAGGAGTAGTGGTGTGGAAAAGTTTCAAACAGTCTATCGTTGCTGATTCCACAACAGAAGCCGAGTATGTTGCAGCCTCAGAAGCATCTAAGGAGGCAGTATGGATTCGTAAGTTCGTTCAGGAACTTGGTGTTGTTCCTTCGAGTGCAGATCCTTTGGTTATCTTCTATGATAACACTGGAGCAATCGCACAAGCAAAGGAACCACGGTCGCACCAGAAGTCCAAGCACATACAGAGACGGTTTCACTTGATCCGGGAGATCATTGATCGTGGCGAGATCAAAGTCTGCAAGGTTCATACAGATGACAATCTGGCTGACCCGCTTACAAAGCCTCTGGCGCAGCAGAAGCATGAGAAGCACTGTAATAATATGGGTTTGAGATTTCTCAACCATTAGATTAAGTGCAAGTGGGAGATTGTTGGGGTATGCCCTTAAGGCTAATGTTTGAGGCCTTGGGATTGTAACAGTATCATGTATAAACTCTTTTGTTTATAAAGGCAATGGTTGTTATTCAGTTTGTTACATTGTCTGCTGCAATACATGTGCTTCTGAATAATGTCTCAAAGCTGTTCAGCTAGGCTGACATGTACTTTTGTCCTTAGTCGATATATCTTGGTGAACATGAGACAGCCTTGATATGATTGAGACTAATATGTGTTCTAATCTTATAGGATACTTCGAGCATGGAATAAGATGTAGACTCATGGGTACATTGGATGTACTGGACAGACCCTACTAGGATATTCAATTGCTTGTCACAATGTGAATAATCCTTGTTTGCAACAAGTGGCACATGTCCTCTGACTTGAAATCACTTGTGTTTCTAAATGATGATTGTCATTGTTTTGAGGTAGTTCAATATCATTTGAAACATAATGGTTATAGACTATCTTGGATGGTGAACTTGAGTCATGTTAGGGCGCTAGTGATAGATATAGGATTGCCGTCTCCTTGTTTGGAGTGCGATGTTCTAAAGGGGCCCCCCTGGATGAGATGATTGAGAAAGTGTATGGCCATACCCAGGTGACTATGTTCATCTGATCTAATCATGCTCATCATATTGGAGCTACAGGCTTGACACGCTTGTCTAATAAGAACATCCAGTGGCAAAGGAATCATGTATGCCTGGTGAAGTGGATTCACACTTGTGCTGTGGTTTGGGTGTAGTCTTGGAAGACTCTTTCTTTTATATCGGGAGACAGTGATGTGTTGCTAGATACCCCTCACTGATCGTGATGACGTAAGTTATCGTTACCGACATTTAAAGGAAACCCTTAGGGTCGCACAATTTGATGATATGGCTTACTTAAGTCAGATCGTGTGGACTGAATTGTTTAGGTTCAGTTTAAAGGGATTTAATCTCTGATTGTGAGTGAGATCTGGTCTGATCATGTTTGATTGATTAGGGCTTGAGATCGGTAAGCTTCGATTGAGAGAATGGATGCTAGATCGGTGAGATCAGGAGCATCAAGAGATCAACGGTCAGATCAAGAACCTTAGGGTTTAATGTGATCTGGACTAATAGCTTGGGTTAATTGGTCTTTGAACCAAACAAAATTGAACCAGCTCATCGTGTGAGCGCACGGTTCAAGTTAAGAGAAATATGCGATTGGGAAAAACCCTTGATCGCATGTTGAGGAGTGGCTTTCTATTTTTAGAAAGCATGATCACATACGTGACCACGCCTCACCTCTTCACTCCTATTGTTGTCACCCCTCTCTTCTCGTGTAATTTTTTGGGCATTCTCGTGGAAGAGGCTTTGACGACAAGGACGAATCGCCAAGCAGTGGATCTCATCTTCTTCATCCCTTCTCACACGACAAGGTCACTTGGAGAACCTTGCTAGCACAAGGAGCGTCCAAGGAGCAAGCCATCGATCATCTTGTGTGTGGCGCTTTGGAGGAGAACCCCATCGTTCTCTCTTCTTCCTATACACCATCCAAGCGATGGCCATGGTATGAGTCGCTACCATTCTATGCAATTGATTTTAAAGTTGATCATATATCATGCATTCGATCCCTAGAAACCCCTTCCGCTGCATGAAAACCTCCATATGCGCCTATTAGGGTTTCGCTCCCCGAATCTTAGGGGACTTTCACAGTGGTGTGGAAAAGTTTCAAACAATCAATTGTTGCTGATTCCACAACAGAAGCCGAGTATGTTGCAGTCTCAGAAGCATCCAAGGAGGCAGTGTGGATTCGTAAGTTCGTTGAGGAACATGGTGTTGTTCCTTCGAGTGCAGATCCTTTGGTTATCTTCTGTGATAACACTGGAGCAATTGCACAAGCAAAGGAACCACGGTCGCACCAGAAGTCCTAGCACATACAGAGAAGGTTTCACTTGATCCGGGAGATCATTGATCGTGGCGAGATCAAAGTCTGCAAGGTTCATACAGATGACAATCTAGCTGACCCGCTTACAAAACCTCTGGCGCAGCAGAAGCATGAGAAGCACTGTAATAATATGGGTTTGAGATTTCTCAACCATTAGATTAAGTGCAAGTGGGAGATTGTTGGGGTATGCCCTTAAGGCTATTGTTTGAGGCCTTGGGATTATTTCAGTATCATGTATAAACTCTATGTTTATAAAGGCAATGGTTGTTATTCAGGTTGTTACATCATCTGCTGCAATATGTATACTTCTGAATAATGTCTCAATGCTGTTCAGCTTGGCTGACATGCAGCTTTGTTCTTAGTCGAGATATCTTGGTGAACATGAGACAGCCTTGATATGATTGAGACTAATATGTGTTCTAATCTTATAGGCTACTTCGAGCATGGAATAAGATGTAGACTCATGGGTACATTGGATGTACTGGACAGACCCTACTTAGGATATTCAATTGCTTGTCACAATGTGAATAATCCTTATATGCAAACAAGTGGCATATTTCCTCTGACTTGAGATCACTTGTGTTTCTAAATGATGATTGGCATTGTTTTGAGGTAGTTCAATATCATTTGAAACATAATGGTTATAGACTATCTTGGATAATGAGCATGAGTCATGTTAGGGCACTAGTGATAGATATAGGATTGCCGTCTCCTTGTTTGGAGTGTGATGTTCTATAGGGGCCCCCTGGATGAGATGATTGAGAAAGTGTATGGCCATACCCAGATGACTATGTTCATCTGATCTAATCATTCTCATCATATTGGAATTACAGGCTTGACACGCTTGTCCAATAAGAACATCCAGTGGCAAAGGAAACATATATGTCAAGTGACTTGGGTTCACACTTGTGCTGTGGTTTGGGTGTAGTCTTGGAAGACTCTTTCCTTTATATCGGGAGACAGTGATGTGTTGCTAGATACCCCTCACTGATCGTGATAACGTAAGTTATCGTTACCGACATTTAAAGGAAACCCTTAGGGTCGCACAATTTGATGATATGGCTTACTTATGTCAGATCGTGTGGACTGAATTGTTTTGGTTCAGTTTAAAGGAGTTTAAACTCTGATTGTAAGTGAGATCTGGTCTGATCATGTTTGATTGATTAGGGCTTGAGATCGGTAAGCTTCGATCGAGAGATTTGATGCTAGATCGGTGAGATCAAGAGCATCAAGAGATGAATGGTTAGATCTTGAGCCTTATGGTTTAATTTGATCTAGACTAAGGCTTGGTTTGATTTGGTCCTTGAACCAAATTCAATTGAACCAGGTTCATCAAATGAGCGCTTGGTTCAAGGGAGAAGAAAAATGCGATCGTTCACTTGGAGTGAACGCATGAACGCATGATGTTAGTGGCTTGCTATTTTTGGAAGTTATGTTTTCCAAAATAGCGTGAACGCCTCCACATTCGTTCGTGGGTGCATCTCTTTTCGCCTCTTCCTCTCGACGCCTCTCTCTCGTGTGTTGAGTCTGGATGCCAAGGAGAGGACTTGACAAAGCCTAGAGATCATCTCAATCTCCTTCACGCGATTAGGAGACCTTGGAGCTTTGCTAGCACAAGGAACGCCAAGGGAGTAGTCATCTTCACCTTGTGTGCGCCACCTTTGGAGGAGAGCCGCTCGCCCTCTTCTTCCAAGACGCCATCCAAGAAATGGCATTGGTATGATCCCCTTCTTGATCTATACAAATTGTTAAGTTGATCTATGTTCATACATGCGATCCTAGGAAACCCTAGATTCCGCCCATGCAAGTTTTATATGCGCATGCTTTAGGGTTTCGCCCCCTTTAGGGAACTTTCACCTCCATCCAGGGTTGTAAGTGCTTGAATATGGGTCATTCTGAGGTCTTCCATTGTAATTCCCAATTACATTCATTTGTTCAGAATTGCACTCTCTCTATGAAGAAACTCCCAACTGACAATCCATTGTATAATGTCCTACATTGCCGCAAATCTCACACGAAATAACATTAACAGTAGCAGAATTAAAATTCAAAGAATTAATTATATTAGTCAAAGAATCAACCTTAGCGACAAGCGAAGCAATAGCATCTAAGTCATACCTACCTGATGCCTTAGTAGATGGTCCTCTCTCACTTACCCATTGGCAATGGTTCAAGGCCATCTCCTCAAACAGATTAATCACATCATCCACACTTTTGTTCATGATCGCTCCTCCAGCAACAGCATCAACTATCATATGAGTATTATAATTCAATGCATTATAGAATGTGTGAATGATTACCCATTTGTCAAAGCTGTGGTGTGGACACATTCTCTGAAGCTCTTTAAATCGATCCCATGCCTTGTATAGTGATTCTCCTTCTCTCTGATCAAAACTCGTGATCTAGTTCCTTAGCTATGCAGTCTTACTTGGACGAAAATATTTTGCTAGAAAACCATTAGAGAGCTCCTCCCAAGTCGTTATGGAACCTGGCGGATGAGAGTGAAGCCACGCACAAGCCCTATCCCTGAGATAGAAAGGAAATAGTCTGATTCTCAAAGCATCATTAGAAACACCATTAATTTTCAAAGTATCACAATATTCAAGAAATATGGAAAGGTGCATATTAGGATCTTTAGACGGCAAGCCTCCAAATTGGTTCTGCTGAACCATGGAAAGCAAAGATGGCTTGATTTCAAAGTTGACTGCCTCAATGTTGGGGTGAGAAATACTAGAGCAAAATGTATCTTAAGAAGGATTTATTGTGTTAAAGGGGATTTATTCGCATGTACAGATTGCCCCCTCTCAGCAGTACAATCCGGTGTCTATCTGAATTAACCCCCTACTCTCATGGTTATTAACTCAAGATAAACCCAATGGGCTCTTGATAAATATAGAGATTCCTCAAGCCGATTCGAACTACTCTCGTGTTCAAATCAACTTGTCTAAAAATTATAGATCCAACATCACAATTCACCTATTAGTACTTCTTGCGACATCTCAAAATATGCAAATCATGGCCAGTAATTAACATGTAATTAAACACAACAATAATTGAATCTAACACAAGTAAATTACTTCATAAGAAAGAAATCAATGATTAAGTCATGAAAACAAAGAGGGTTACCCCCTAAATCCTGAATAAAGGATTTACGCTGACATGTTCAATATGTTCACGTTGTAAATATCCATGTTTGATTACAAAATTGGCTAATGAATATAGAAATAAACTAAGGGAGAAGAATTCAAGACTTCCTGATGTGAGATGATGCCAATTGGCCGGGAAATAGAAGCTTTCTCGATGATGAATTGCCGTCCGCCGCTGGTTGCCCTAATTTCTGCCCTTTTGTCGAATCCTCCTTGAAAATTGGCCAAAAAGTCCCCATAATCACCCCCAAAGCTCCCTTATATAGTTCTACACCCTCAGATTAGGTTTTCCCCAAAATTTGGCATGAAAAGAAATCAAATTGAGCAAGAAACCGAGCCAAACTCAGAACTAGCGGATATAATTACGGCCGTGATATATATTGCGGCTATGTCCGTAATTATTTCTGTGTGTTTATGTCAAGGAATTACGACCGTGAAATTTATTCTGGTCAAGTCTGCATGGCCGTAATACTCTATGTATAAATTTTACGGGAAATCACGGCCGTGAAAATAATCACAGGTAAGCCTACGTTGCTGTAATCTTCTATGTGGAAAATTATGAAGAAATTATGGCCGTAATATAAATTACAGGCATGCCTGTAATTCTTTCTGTGCTTTCCCAAAATATGGTCATGCTTTCTCTTCAAATTATGGTCGTAATATAAATTACAGGCAGGTCATAATTTCCATCTGAGTTTTGTTCTACTTGAAAATTGATGTGCAGCTTTGTTTCGACGTCTGGAATCCATCTGTGCACTCAGATCCTTCAAATTATGTCAAAATTTTATGGTTTTCTCCTGAAATTTGATAAAAGCAAAGAGAAGTGAAGATTCTGAACAAACAATGGATTTAAGTCAAATTATGTGAAAATATGATAAAAATAGGAGAAATTATGTATAAAAATTATAGTAAAAATACTATATGAATACGATACATCAGAGGGACAATGAAACTGAAAGATAGATGGATGATGAGTTGATGAAAATTGATGAATGTGTTTTATGCAAAACTAAAATTAATTATTGGTTTTTCATAGCATGTGGAAGAGCATGAGTAGGTGTTTTACTTGATGCATGATGATGTGATCTTAGTAAAGCCCTTATAACATGCCTTGGATGTATCTTTGTGAAGCTTGTATGCCGACTTTCAATTCATGTTTTTTAATTTATGTATTTTAATATAAATTGAAGACTAGGGAAGATATCTCTTGGCGTTTCCTCCCTTCTCCCTTGCGCATCTAACCTTGGTGGTGCAAATCCTTGCTTAATCAAAACCCTATTGGCTTCTTGGTTTACCTAGTGGCACATCTAAGGGTTTGGTGGCTGAGTTAGGGTTTGGCACTGTCTTCACCATCCTAGGTGGTGCATCTCCTCCTTGGCCAAACTTTGAGTGGCTACTAGGGTTTCCTAGATGGCACACTTGAAAGGATGATGACTAAATTAGGAGCTGGCACAACCTAACTTGTTGGGTGGTTGATCCTCTTCCATGGCTGAAACCTTGATACCTTTTAGGGCTTCCTAGTGGCGCATCATGAGGTTCAAGGGCTGATTAAGGGGATTGGTGCAACCTAGCTTGCAACGTAGCATACCCTCTTCTTTGGCCAGAAGCTTGAAGGCCTCTAGGGTTTCCTAGTGGTGCTTCTTGGGTTCAAGGGCTGAGAAAGGAAAGTGGCACACCTTGAATTGCTTGATGGCATATCCAAGTGAGGGGGCGCACCTCATGGTGGCGCACCTTGCAAGGGTAGTGGCCCATCATGCAAAAGTTGGTGATTGATGATATGCATTTATATAGTATTTTTAGTATACCTTTACTATCAATTATCTCTCTTTTCTATAATGTTTTTACTCATTTTGGCTTAAATTCTCATTATTGTTCAGAATCTTCACCTCTCTTCGCTTTTGTCACATTTCAAGGGAAAACAACCAAATTTTGATTGATTTTGAAAGATCCAAGGGCACGAATGGATTCCAGACGTTGAGACGAAGTCACACATCAAATTTCATGTGAATCAGAGCTAGTTTAAAAATCACACCCCGCTTGTAATTTTTATCATATCCATAATTCTTTTTGGTCATTTGGACGAACTTCTTAGAATAAATTACGGTCTGCTCATGATTTTTATCACGGCCATAATTTTTGCCCGTGATTTTTATTATTGCCGTAATTTTTCCAGATTCTTGCGACAATATTCATAGAAAGAATTACAGCAGGGGTGTGATTATTTTCACGGCAATAATTATTTCCACCTATCTCGAGTTTGATCCAATTTCTTGCCCGATTTGGCTCGTTTTTGAACCAAAATTTGGGGCAAACCTAATTGGAAGGTGGGGAACTATATAAGCTAGAAATGGAGTGATTATTAGGGGCTTTTGGCAAGGATTTAATGTGAATTTGATGAAGGGGCGAAACCTATGGCGACTAGCAGTGATCTTCATTTTCTCACCAAAAAAGCTTCATTTTTTCGGTTGACTGGTGTCGATCTTCATCAGGGAGCCTTAAATTTCATCTTTTGGTAGGGGTGTCAATATTTTCATGGCCATAATTATTTCTGCCTATCTCGAGTTTGACCCAATTTCTTGCCCGATTTGGCTCGTTTTTTAACCAAAATTTGGGGCAAACCTAAATGGAAGGTGGGGAACTATATAAGCTAGAAAAGGAGTGATTATTATGGGCTTTTGGCAAGGATTTAATGTGAATTCGATGAAGGGGCGAAACCTAGGGCGACTAGCGGCGATCTTCATTTTCTCACCGAAAAAGCCTCATTTTTTTGGCTGACTGGTGTCGATCTTCATCAGGGAGCCTTAAATTTCTTCGGCCGACTATTATACATCTAAGAACATATTAGCATAAACATTGTTTCGGGAATAGGGTATAGCCCTCTGTGATTTATGGTTTTATTAATGATTTTTTATCTATTGAAGCTTTACTCGTGCTTGATCTGATTATCACTGTGTTTATTCCATGTTTATTACTAGCCATAATATATATATTTTAGACGTTGTATGAAGTACTGAAAGGTGAAGTGCAACATCGGATCTGTATTTTTAAAATAGGTCGATTCGATCACGAAAGTAGTTCGAATCGATCTGAGGGATTTTATAGATTTATCAAGAACACATTGAGTCTATCTTGAGTTAATAACCACGAAAGTAGGGGATTAACTCGAGAAGACACTGGGTTGTACCGCTGAAATAGGGCAATATGTACATTTCGATAGATCCCCTTCAACACAGTAAAACCCTTCTTTAGATGAACTTTGTTAGTAGAATTATTTAATCTAGAGTGGTGAAACCCGAAATCCCGAATTCTCATAACTTGATTACAACCCTATTGTGTTTTACTTTTTCTGCAACAAAGTTAAGATTAAATTCAACTCTTTTCGGATTCATCTAGCTAATAATCCTAAGATAAGTTGGTACTTAGTCATTGTTGTCTATGGGATCGACATTTTTTTTATTACTTCGATAGGTCAAGCACTTGTGGCACCCCCATCAGTGACACACCAAAGGTTTGTGACACATGTGTGTTGGCCGAACCCTAAAAGGAGTCTAGTTTTTCCGAGATGGCACAAGAAGGAGTCTAGGGTTGGTCGAACCTAAGGGGTCATCTAGGGTTTCCTGGATGGTGCCTCAAGGGATTGTGAGCTAACCCTTGGAGTTGAAGACCTTGGTGGCGCACCGAGGGTTTGGAGTAGAGCACTCATGGCTGAGCCAAGGACTTAGTGGCATGGGCCCATGGCTTTGGGTCTTGCAGTTGCTAGGTTGTTAGGTCCAGGTCTTGGGGCTTGTTACCTATGTTCAGGCTATGATCAGATCATGTTTACTTTCTACTCCTTATAAAGCATGCCTATGAAGTTTTATTTCCCATCATAGGATTACATGCCTATATTGGTAGAAATAAGATAAAACTAAGTGATGCTGAGACTACAAAAATCTTCACTAAATTATATCAAGTCTGGTTTGCCTTCTGACGTGTAACCCTCGTCAAACTATTGATCGATGGTGTTGTGCACTGTTTCCCACCCTAGTGGGAGACACCCATCTATCTTTAGGGGGCGTGTGGTGAAAATATTTTCCCCTATACAGTTAAAATCCTAGACGTGCCTTAGCAAAGAATTCGTTGGCACTAGGCATGACGGTCAGGTAAGACTTGACTAGAGTTTCATATGTGATGACTCACATTATGCAATTTCTAAAGACAACTTCAAGAAGTTAGGACTTTGTGTTGTTCTAGCCCTAACTGGGACAAAGTGCCTGAACTGTCTTGAGAAGGAGAATTATGAAGTTGCAATTGGCCGGCGAGCCTATCTCAGGAAGCATGCATCACCTTGTGCAGTACATCTCACCCTATCGGGATGCAAGGTCGTGTACGAAATGAGGATTATTGTTTTGAATAAAATAGTGAGAAATAATCATTTATAGAAGTCTAGTATAAATGGTTGAAATGTGATACTGATCTACTTGTTTTTTTTGTTGTAGATGACTACTATGAACAATAACAATAGCGGACTGTCACTTCGATCTTTCCTCGAGATAGAGAAGTTGGTTGGAGTCAACTTCATGGATAGGTACTAGAACTTGAGGATAGTCCTCAAGCATGAGAAGAAGCTTTATATCTTAGAGCAAGCTCTTCCTCCTCCTTCGCCATCCACAACCTGCGTGGCTGAATAGGATGCTTATTGCAAGCGTTAGGATGACGCTTCGGATGTTGGCTGCCTCATGTTAGCCACGATGTCGCGAGAGTTGCAGATGCAACACTAGGAACATATTGTTTTTTAGATTATTACGCATCTAAAGCAGTTGTTCGAGGCGTAGCCTAGAATAGAGAGGTATGATATGTCCAAAACTGCCTATCAGTGTAAGATGCTTGAAGGTGCTCCAGTGGGACCACATGTACTCAAGATGATTAGGTACATTTTGCATCTCTCTAGACTATGACAACCGATGGATTAGTAATTGGCCACGGATCTGATCCTGTAGTCACTGCCTCCGAGTTACAGTACATTCATTATAAATTTTAACATGAATAAAATTGTATGTACTCATGAGGAGTTGTTGAAACTGCTCGAGATGACCAAAAAGGAAATGGAAAAGACCAAGCCCAAATATGTTCTTTTTGTCCCCAAGGCCAATAAGAATTAGAAGAGGGGTAAAGGCTCTACCAAGGGCAAAGCCAAGGTCAAATCCAAAGCACTAAAAAGGGGCACGGAGAAGGAGAACAAATGCGTTAACTGTGGCCAGGAGGGTCATTAGCGAAAAGACTACAAACAGCTTCAGAACGAGGTGAAGAGAAGTAACCCTTCATCTTCAGGCTCAGATAATTTTTGTTACCAAAATCCTATTGTCTATTTCTAGCCATGGGTATATAATACTGCATGATGAGACTGATATTTGTAAAATATGCAGGTGCTCAACAGAACTATGATGTACATGACATTGAGAAGATTGACCTACAAGCTGAAGCATGAGGTGCTTCTATGTCACTCTGTTTGTAGTCATTGATAGGATTCTTTCAGTATTTGCTATTTTGTAGTTGACTTTATATCTATTCATTGGGAATATATTTTTTGGAATAAAATAATTTGTTATTCTTTTTATTTGAAAATATCTTGTCATTACATTGTGCAAAGTAACACGGGTAACAAATATATCTAATGAATTAAATAAGTGGTTCAAAATGAGTATCTATCTTGTGACAATAATATTTTATCATAGACAAGAATTGCATCCACTGACTCCATGCAAATGGACTCATGGACTCAAACTCCTAATAGGAGATTGAATATTTTTGACCTCTTTTATGATGTTGGAAAATAGGCAAGACTTGTTTATTGAGGAAAATAATTGTCCTTCACCAAGTAAGGTGAAGTGTACTAAAAGTAAAAAAACAAAAGGAATTCATTCTTCAAACTTGTTGATAAATTTGGAACCAGCTAAATCAATTCATAAGAACTCTTCAGTCTAGTTAGGATGAAGAGTACTTGAGCTGTTAACTGTTAAATGACTAACATATAGAGTATGAGATCTGCTCATAGCTTGCTCCTCCTAACACCTCAGAATGAAGATGTGTCCAATTGGAGTAATTGCATCATGCTGAGAAAGATTCAATAAATGATGAGTCATATACCTCTTTTGTGTTTATGCAAAATAATAGTTTTTATCAACAGTGAATGATGTTCCATCTAAGCTGTGTTTCCAAGACTGGGAGATGACTAGACATATTATCTATTGGGGTATGCCCTTAAGGCAAATGTTTGAGGCCTTGGGATTCTTTCAGTATCATGTATAAACTCTTATGTTTATAAAGGCAATGGTTGTTATTCAGTTTGTTACATTGTCTGCTGCAATAAGTGTGCTTCTGAATAATGTCTCAATGCTGTTCAGCTTGGCTGACATGCTGTAATGTCCTTAGTCGAGATATCTTGGTGAACATGAGACAGCCTTGATATGATTGAGACTAATATGTGTTCTAATCTTATAGGATGCTTCGAGCATGGAATAAGATGTAGACTCATGGGTACATTGGATGTACTGGACAGACCCTACTAGGATATTCAATTGCTTGTCACAATGTGAATAATCCTTGTTTGCAACAAGTGGCACATGTCCTCTGACTTGAGATCACTTGTGTTTCTAAATGATGATTGTCATTGTTTTGAGGTAGTTCAATATCATTTGAAACATAATGGTTATAGACTATCTTGGATAATGATCATGAGTCAGGTTAGGACACTAGTGATAGATATAGGATTGCCGTCTCCTTGATTGGAGTGTGATGTTCTAAAGGGGCCCCCTTGAATGAGATGATTGAGAAAGTGTATGGCCATACCCAGGTGACTATGTTCATCTGATCTAATCATGCTCATCATATTGGAGTTACAGGCTTGACACGCTTGTCCAATAAGATTATCCAGTGGCAAAGGAAACATGTATGCCTTGTGAAGTGGATTCACACTTGTGCTGTGGTTTGGGTGTAGTCTTGGAAGACTCTTTCCTTTATATCGGGAGACAGTGATGTGTTGCTAGATACCCCTCACTGATCGTGATAACGTGAGTTGTCATTACCGACATTTAAAGGAAACCCTTAGGGTCGCACAATTTGATGATATGGCTTACTTAAGTCAGATCGTG
Source organism: Costus lasius (assembly GCA_027563935.2). NCBI lineage: Eukaryota > Viridiplantae > Streptophyta > Magnoliopsida > Zingiberales > Costaceae > Costus > Costus lasius. The sequence continues at coordinate 65,974,824 of CM050448.1, read as the reverse complement.
TGGACTGAATTGTTTGGATTCAGTTTAAAGGGATTTAATCTCTGATTGTAAGTGAGATCTGGTCTGATCATGTTTGATTGATTAGGGCTTAAGATCGGTAAGCTTTGATTGAGAGAATGGATGCTAGATCGGTGAGATCAAGAGCATCAAGAGATGAACGGTTAGATCTTGAACCTTTAGGGTTTATTGTGATCTAGACCAAAATGGCTTGGGTTAATTGGTCTTTGAACCAAACCAAATTGAACCAGCTCATCAAGTGAGCGCATGGTTCATGGGAGAAGAGATTTGCGATTTGTTCATGAGCGCATTTCATGATGAGAAGTGGTTTTGCTATTTTTTAGATAGCATGTCACTTACGTGACCACATCTCACGTCGCCTCTCTTCACGCCTCCCTCTCGCCCTCTTGTCGCCTGTTGGTTTTTTGGTTCTTGACACATTCGTGTGGTAGAGCTTCTTGACGACAAGGGAGAGGTCTCGCCAAGCAAGGAAAATCTTCTCTTCCCTTTCATACGACAAAGACCTTTGAAGAACCTTGCTAGCACAAGGATCAACAAAGAGTAGGCGGCATCACCTTGTGTGCGTCACTTTTGGAGAAGATCCCTTTCAATCTTTGCTTCCAAGGCACCATCCAAAGGATGGCGATGGTATGATCCTTCTTATGTTTGCAATCGGGGTTTTTATAGTTGATCATATCTCATGCAATCGATCCCTAGAAATCCATTCCGCTGCTTTAAAACCTCCATATGCGCCAGTAAGGTTTCGCCCCCCCCCCTTGCATAGGGGACTTTCAACTGGTATCAGAGCCAGGTTCTTATGCATGTTAATATGATTGCTATGTTTGATTTGTGATCCATGTTTGCGCCATATTGCTAGATCTATAGGTTACATGCGAAAACTTACATGTTGTATATTAATCTTGGCGCATGTATGAAGGTAGCGCTTCTTTCATATTGTTGTTGATGTTTTTCACAAAACTTAATGACTTGCGCGCTTACCATTAGATCTAAGTGGCGCCTACTTTAAACCCTTAGACGGGTTATTAGGGTTGAAGTCACAGTCTAGTCAAGATCCAACCAGTCTGATCAGACTATCTGACAGCCTAGATGGGTCGACCAGATGGCACTTGTGCGCAAGCACGAGGTGGCTATAGGTCGACTGCGGACAGGCGTGTAGCGATGTCTGGTTGAGACAACCTGTGAACGCACATGGTTTAGGCCCGGGGTCACACCCGCTTGCCAGAACTCATGAGGTCGTTCAGCCCTTGGCGCATGCATGATTGACCATTTGGTCGACTCAAGTCAGTTAGGACTTGGTGCATGCAAGGGCAGTGGATCTGACTAGGTCTGATGAGTGGATCCCTAATAATGGACCGTTGTAAGGTAGTAGGGCACATAAGGAAAAATAAAATGATGCCAATGCGGTTTTTCAAAATTTTATTTTCTTATTGGATCACATGTTGATTGTAAGCATATGCTTGTTTATTTAATCTTATGTGGGCTGCCCGTGTTAATGTGTGCTGTGCTGGGGCCTGCGAGCCTGGATTAATTATAAATTATTATTTTTGGGATCTGCGCATCACATTTTAATTAATTTATTGTGTAATTGACCTGCGTGTCAATCTTGTCTAGATAGATTAAATTGTAATTTTAATCAGACAAGAGCACAGAGCACACATGGCAGAGGCGCATGCAGCAGTGGCTTGACCAGGTGGGAGGTCCAGGGTTCGACTCTGGGACAGGTGCATTTACCTGGTGGGCGCACCTGAGCTGCAGTGGGCGCTTGGGCCCTGGGTTGGGCCAGATGAGATGCAAAAGACCCATGAAGAGCTCAAGTGAAGACTTAAGTTAAAATTAAGGTCTTACTTAGGGTTAATGGGCTTTTACCACATAAGATCAGCATGCTTTCTACTTATCGTTTTTATAATTAGAATTGCATGATTTAATCTTCTGCTATCGCCATAGGGTTTGCATGATAGTTAAGAAGATAAAAGACCGTTAAAATCCAACGCTATAATATCAAGCACGTAAGCCTTCTGACGCAAAACCTCACTGTTCTGACTATCGTTGGGGCCGTGTTGTACCCACTCAGTGGGCACGCCCATCTATCTTCAGACGGTGTGTGATTACACCTGCGTGTTACAGGGAAGGGATTTATCGCTTCTCGTTGCTCAGCATAGCACGTGGTGGTCCAGGGAGTAGGTCAGGTCAGCTTGACCATGTAGGCTACATATGGGGCATATGTGAGCTATATGGAGGCAGCCATCTGTGGGATCAGAGACTGTGTTGTACCAACTCAGTTGGCACAGTCGGCTGGATTGCCCAGATGAAGGGGAATCGCACGGGTTGGCGATTGGCAGGGACTGCCTACCAGAAATTAGTGCTTGTACTCTCTGTGCATCTTATCTCGCCTGAGCGGGACGCGGAGACCAAGTATGAAATCTGGATCCCATCTCACTAAAAGAGTCTTACTCTTTCGGACTGTTTTAATGGATTTTTCAGTCAGATAAAATAGTGAGAAAAGAATCTTTCTTAAGTCCTGGATTGATTCTAAACATTGATACTGACCTTGTTGTTCTTGCATTGTTGTAGATTCCTGCAGCAACGAACACCATGAGCTTCAATGTGCGATCCCTACTGGAAAGGGAGAAGTTTGCTGGGCCAAACTTCTCAGACTGGTACGGACACCTTAAGATTGTTCTTAAGGCTGAGAGGAAATTGTATGTCCTCGAGACGGCTATACCGCCTCAACCCGCTCCGAACGCCGCAAGGGCGGTTCGGGATGCCTATGAAAAGCATGTCAATGATAGCATTGATGTTGCTTGCCTGATGCTAGCGTCTATGACGCCACAGCTGCAGCGTCAGCATGAGGATATGTCTGCTATAGAAATTATAGCAAACCTCAAGATGCTATATGCTGCACAGGCGAGGACTGAACGCTATAATTTGACCAAGCTTTTCTTTCAGAGCAAACTGGCTGAAGGGAGTCCAGTGGGAGCTCACGTGCTCAAGATGATTGGGCACAAAGAGGCTCTAGAGAAACTGGGGCATACCATCAATCAGGAGCTTGCTGTAGACATTATTCTGCAGTCTCTCCCGGCCTCTTTCGATCCGTTCATTATTAATTTTAATATGAACAAGATCGACTGTACTCCGGCAGAGTTGCTGAATATGCTCTTGACTACGGAGGAGACTCTAAAGGGAAAGCCTTCAACCTCTGTCTTGATGTTCCCTTCCAGGAACAAGAAGAAGGGGAAGAAGGGCAAAGCCCCAGTCAAGAACTACAACAAGGCTCTGAAACAAAAGGTCAAGCGGTCGAAGGAATACAGATGTTTCCATTGTGGCCAGCTGGGTCACTGGAAAAAGGACTGTAAAGCGCTCCAAGGAGACAAGAAGGGAAGCATCGCTTCTGGCTCAGGTATTTTTGTGACTGAAGTCATGATATCTTCTTCTTCTATTTCATGGTTGTTGGACACTGCATGTGGAGTTCACATTTGTTCAAATGTACAGGAACTCAAGAGAAGAAGACAGGTGGGACAGCATGAGGTGGACCTACGAGTTGGAAACGGGGCACGGGTTGCTGCTGTTGCTGTAGGAGTTTATTACATCTCATTACCATCTGGACTTGTATTGGAACTAGACAATTGTTACTTTGTACCAAGCATTACGAAAAATATTATCTCTATTCCTGCTCTTGTCAGGAAAGGGTTTTCCTTTGAATGCCAAATTTCAAAGTGTTATCTTTCTCTTGATAATATTGTTTATGCTACTGGGTCAATTAACAATGGGTTATTCATGTTGGACATGGAATGTTCTATACAAAACATTGATAATAAGAAAGCCAAGTATGCTGATGACAGCACCTTGCTATGGCATAGTCGTTTAGGCCATATTAACAAGAAACGCATTAAGCGGTTGCATGATCATGGACTGCTGGGATCATTCTCCTATGAGGAGATTGATACATGCAAAGCTTGTTTATTGGGCAAAATGACGAAGTCTCCTTTTCCTCATAAAGGTCAAAGGGCTTCAGGTTTACTTGACCTTATACACAGTGATGTGTGTGGGCCATTTAGTAAACATGCCAGAGGTTGCTATTCATACTTCATTACCTTTACTGATGATTTCAGTAGATATGGTTATGTCTATCTGATGAGACATAAGAGTGAATCTTTTGACAAGTTCAAAGAGTTCAAAAATGAAGTACAGAATTAGCTAGGCCGAAATATCAAGGCACTTCGCTCAGATCGAGGTGGTGAATACCTAAGTCGAGAGTTTACTGACTATCTGAAGGAGTGTGGGATTATCTCACAGCTCACTCCACCAGGAACACCGCAATGGAATGGTGTGTCCGAGAGGAGGAACAGAACCTTACTGGATATGGTTCGTTCTATGATGAGTCAGGCTACTCTACCTTACTCCTTTTGGGGATTTGCACTGGAAACAGCTGCAAAGGTACCAAACCGAGTGTCATCCAAGGCAGTTTCAAAGACTCCATATGAGTTATGGTATGGGAAACAGCCGAGCTTGACATTTATTAAGATCTGGGGTTGCGAGGCTTATGTCAAAAAGCTCGCCTCTGGGAAACTGGAGAGCAGATCTGACAAATGCATCTTTGTCGGTTACCCTAAGGAAACTAAGGGTTATTATTTCTACGATCCCAAAGAGAACAAAGTATTTGTTGCTCGGACGGCTATTTTTCTTGAGAAGGAGTTTCTTCTGCAAGAAGCCAGTGGGAGAGAAATAAAGTTGGATGAGAATCCAGAGGGAGGACAAAGTAGTCAAGCACAGTTGGATGAGCCTGAGCCAGTAGAACAGGTTATTGAACAACCTGAGGCTCAGATATCACGGGAACCGCGTAGATCGGGAAGGATCCGTCGACAGCCTGAGCGCTATGACGGAGTCTACATCATTGATAATGATGAACCCCTTACTTATGCGGATGCGGTTAGTGGACCGGAGTCAGCTAGGTGGCTTGAAGCTATGCGAGCCGAGATGGACTCCATGTCAGATAACCAAGTTTGGGATTTGGTTGATCCACCTCCGAGAGTAATCCCTATAGGCTGTAAATGGATCTTCAAGAAGAAGATTGACATGGATGGTAACGTGGTTACCTATAAAGGCAGGCTAGTTGCGAAAGGTTTCAAACAAATCTACGGGATAGATTATGATGAAACTTTCTCTCCTATAGCCATGTTCAAGTCAATTCGGATTATTCTTGCGATAGCAGCATATTACGATTATGAGATCTGGCAAATGGATGTGAAGACCGCTTTCCTTAATGGAAAACTGGATGAGGATGTGTATATGACACAACCTGAAGGTTTCACTAATCCATCAGATCGTCATAAAATATGCAAGTTAAAGAAGTCCATTTATGGACTTAAGCAAGCATCTAGAAGCTGGAATATTCGTTTTGATGAATCAATATGTGAATTTGGTTTCATCAAGAATGAAGATGACCCGTGTGTATATAAGAGGTTTAGTGGGAGCGTGATTACTTTCCTAGTCCTCTACGTCGATGATATCTTAATCATTGGAAACGATATTCCTGAACTGCATGCTGTTAAAGCATGGTTAAGAAAATGTTTCCAGATGAAAGATCTAGGAGAAGCAGCCTATGTGTTAGGTGTAAAGATCTACAGGGATAGATCTAAGAGGCTTCTCGGGCTGTGCCAAAGTACTTACATCGATAAAGTCCTGGAGAGATTTCATTTAGAGAATTCTAAAAGAGGATATCTTCCAGTCAGACATGGTCTGAATCTTTCAAAGAGTCAGTGTCCACAAACACAGACTGAGAAAGATGAAATGGACAATACGCCTTATGCTTCGGCTATTGGGTCCATTATGTATGCGATGTTATGTACTCGCCCAGACGTCGCTTACGGGTTAAGCGTGACCAGTCAATTCCAAAGTAATCCAGGTCAGGCACACTGGATTGCAGTCAAGAACATCTTGAAATATCTGCGGAGGACCAAAGATATGTTCTTGATATATGGAGGTCAGGAAGAACTCAGTATTGAAGGATATACTGACGCTTCGTTCCAATCTGACCAGGATGATTTCTGATCGCAATCAGGCTATGTTTTTAGCTTGAATGGAGGAGTAGTGGTGTGGAAAAGTTTCAAACAGTCTATCGTTGCTGATTCCACAACAGAAGCCGAGTATGTTGCAGCCTCAGAAGCATCTAAGGAGGCAGTATGGATTCGTAAGTTCGTTCAGGAACTTGGTGTTGTTCCTTCGAGTGCAGATCCATTGGTTATCTTCTGTGATAACACTGGAGCAATCGCACAAGCAAAGGAACCACGGTCGCACCAGAAGTCCAAGCACATACAGAGACGGTTTCACTTGATCCGGGAGATCATAGATCGTGGTGAGATCAAAATCTGCAAGGTTCATACAGATGACAATCTGGCTGACCCGCTTACCAAGCCTCTGGCGTAGCAGAAGCATGAGAAGCACTGAAATAATATGGGTTTGAGATTTCTCAACCATTAGATTAAGTGCAAGTGGGAGATTGTTGGGGTATGCCCTTAAGGCTAATGTTTGAGGCCTTGGGATTCTTTCAGTATCATGTATAAACTCTTATGTTTATAAAGGCAATGGTTGTTATTCAGTTTGTTACATTGTCTGCTGCAATAAGTGTGCTTCTGAATAATGTCTCAATGCTATTCAACTTGGCTGACATGCTGTAATGTCCTTAGTCGAGATATCTTGGTGAACATGAGACAGCCTTGATATGATTGAGACTAATATGTGTTCTAATCTTATAGGATGCTTCGAGCATGGAATAAGATGTAGACTCATGGGTACATTGGATGTACTGGACAGACCCTACTAGGATATTCAATTGCTTGTCACAATGTGAATAATCCTTGTTTGCAACAAGTGGCACATGTCCTCTGACTTGAGATCACTTGTGTTTCTAAATGATGATTGTCATTGTTTTGAGGTAGTTCAATATCATTTGAAACATAATGGTTATAGACTATCTTGGATAATGATCATGAGTCAGGTTAGGACACTAGTGATAGATATAGGATTGCCGTCTCCTTGATTGGAGTGTGATGTTCTAAAGGGGCCCCCTTGAATGAGATGATTGAGAAAGTGTATGGCCATACCCAGGTGACTATGTTCATCTGATCTAATCATGCTCATCATATTGGAGTTACAGGCTTGACACGCTTGTCCAATAAGAACATCCAGTGGCAAAGGAAACATGTATGCCTTGTGAAGTGGATTCACACTTGTGCTGTGGTTTGGGTGTAGTCTTGGAAGACTCTTTCCTTTATATCGGGAGACAGTGATGTGTTGCTAGATACCCCTCACTGATCGTGATAACGTGAGTTGTCATTACCGACATTTAAAGGAAACCCTTAGGGTCGCACAATTTGATGATATGGCTTACTTAAGTCAGATCGTGTGGACTGAATTGTTTGGATTCAGTTTAAAGGGATTTAATCTCTGATTGTAAATGAGATCTGGTCTGATCATGTTTGATTGATTAGGGCTTAAGATCGGTAAGCTTTGATTGAGAGAATGGATGCTAGATCGGTGAGATCAAGAGCATCAAGAGATGAACGGTTAGATCTTGAACCTTTAGGGTTTATTGTGATCTAGACCAAAATGGCTTGGGTTAATTGGTCTTTGAACCAAACCAAATTGAACCAGCTCATCAAGTGAGCGCATGGTTCATGGGAGAAGAGATTTGCGATTTGTTCATGAGCGCATTTCATGATGAGAAGTGGTTTTGCTATTTTTTAGATAGCATGTCACTTATGTGACCACATCTCACGTCGCCTCTCTTCACGCCTCCCTCTCGCCCTCTTGTCGCCTGTTGGTTTTTTGGTTCTTGACACATTCGTGTGGTAGAGCTTCTTGACGACAAGGGAGAGGTCTCGCCAAGCAAGGAAAATATTCTCTTCCCTTTCATACGACAAAGACCTTTGAAGAACCTTGCTAGCACAAGGATCAACAAAGAGTAGGCGGCATCACCTTGTGTGCGTCACTTTTGGAGAAGATCCCTTTCGATCTTTGCTTCCAAGGCACCATCCAAAGGATGGCGATGGTATGATCCTTCTTATGTTTGCAATCGGGGTTTTTGTAGTTGATCATATCTCATGCAATCGATCCCTAGAAATCCATTCCGCTGCTTTAAAACCTCCATATGCGCCAGTAGGGTTTCGCCCCCCCCCCCCCCCTTGCATAGGGGACTTTCATTATCAAGATCTAGAGATGTGAGACTTTAGGTCATACATCTGAGTTCTAGTAGGATAGAAATGAGATCTGATAAGTATGAGTGCGGTATCCTAAGGTAACTTAGGGAGACCATTTCCATGTTCCCATAGGAGAATAAGTGATTGTTGCTCATAAGTGTTATTTTCATTGAAAACTTTTTCCTTGAAAAGGGCAAGTGGGAGGAAACTCTATCTTGGACCAAGTCCAAGGTCAACCACTAATGTAGGAGCAGGGAACCAAGACGATCTCTACACCCTTGGCTTACCACCGGAACCTCTACAAGCTTCAATTTTAATTCTCTGAAGGAGAATTCTTCACCCCCGGAGATAGCTGATGTAGGGACATCTTCAAGGACTTAGCTGTGTTTGACATCATTTTGGAAACTTGTTGCATTTTGATATTTTGGGACTTGTTTAATTTCTGTATGTGCAACATTATCTTATTTTCAACACTTGTTGTTATTGTTGTAGTTAGGATCTAGCCTAGGGTTTACTTTAAAGCCTTTGTTTTACTTTGTAGTGGATGTAATAGGTTGTTGTTAGCCTAGGTTTTATGCACTTGTAATGCACTACAAGGCACCCATGATCCCTCAACCTCAAGATATCATCTCAAGGCATCTCAGAGTCAAGTCAACAAATCAAGGTCAACATCAACATACCAATCCCCAACCAAGATGCGCATGCAGCCCAAAACAGAATTCAGCCAACCTCCAACTCAGCCAACCAAATAGCCAATGCAATTCTACATCAGCATGCGCATGCAGCCTGCAGTCACGCCACCCCAAATGCTAGCCAAACTTCTGCATGCGCATTCAAACTTCACAAATCTTAGCAGATCAAAGGTTATCTCCATCAACCAATGGAATGCAAACAAATCTCCACAAACGTGTCTTCACATCCAACTTCAGCCATCAAACTATATAGCATCACAAGACAGCTCGTCCATCCACGCCAGCTCACAGCATGCGTATCTTCAGCTGCAGCATGAGCATAAACCAGGACCAAATAGAGCCAGCCTCAGCATGCCGGCCTACAAATTTCTACCATGTGTCGCACTTCACACGAAAGATCTTCTCCAACCAAATCACCAGCCCAAAGACTGATTTCATCTCCACCATCTAGTTTCAAATAGAGGAAGCATAACCTTAGATTTGCCTTGAGTGATTAGGTTACCGTTGAGGGTGAAGGGGTTAAAAGCCCTTGTAATTCTCACACTGCACTTAGAATCAAATACCTTTGGAATCTGAAACTTTGTGTTAGCGTTTGCTTGTGTAAGAGTTGAGCTTGCTCCTCTTGAGAGTTGAGCTTGCTCCTCTCCTTATCCTTCTCTTCTATCTTCTCTTATCTTCTTCCTCTTGCTGCCGACCACATAAGCTGTCCACCTCCTCACGCTACTGTTCCATTGTTGCCGATTGTAAACTCTTGCAAGATTCCTGTGGCTAGAACTAGAAGGCCTTAAGAGCAACATCAAACTTCTTGGAGTATTATCAGTTGCAACCACTGCCATCAAGACCTAGAAGGGGTTTGGCCCCTTCTCTTGAGGGGGCTTCAGGTGCCATCCTTCCAACCCAATCCCTCAATATCGCATACTTAATGACTCATCATCCGAACATTGCATTTACTGTTTCATTAGTGAGCTATATACCTAAGGTGATCTAGGGCTATAAAATCCATCCTACATCAGAGGTATCAGATAACCTTTGATCTACTAAGATTTGTGAAGTTTGAATGCGCATGCAGAAGTTTGGCTGGCATTTGGGGTGGCGTGACTGCATGCTGCATGCGCATGTTGATGTAGAATTGGGTTGGCTATTTGGTTGGTTGAGTTGGAGGTTGGCTAAATTCTGTTTTGGGCTGCATGCGCATCTTGGTTGGGGATTGGTATGTTGATGTTGACCTTGATTTGTTGACTTGACTTTGAGATGCCTTGAGATGATATCTTGAGGTTGAGGGATCATGGGTGCCTTGTAGTGCATTATAAGTGCATAAAACCTAGGCTAACAACAACCTATTACATCCACTACAAAGTAAAACAAAGGCTTTAAAGTAAACCCTAGGCTAGATCCTAACTACAACAATAACAACAAGTGTTGAAAATAAGATAATGTTGCACATACAGAAATTAAACAAGTCCCAAAATATCAAAATGCAACAAGTTTCCAAAATGATGTCAAACACAGCTAAGTCCTTGAAGATGTCCCTACATCAGCTATCTCCGGGGGTGAAGAATTCTCCTCCGGAGAATTAAAATTGAAGCTTGTAGAGGTTCCGGTGGTAAGCCAAGGGTGTAGAGATCACCTCGGTTCCCTGCTCCTACATCATCTTTACGGGCAGGTGTAGAATTCTCCTCCGGAGAATTAAATTTGAAGCTCCATTTTGGTTCAGGTGGCCATGCCAACCTATGCATATTGTCATCAACGTTCGCAACATTTTCAGTCCTGCAAGTATGAAGTGAATCTTTAAAAGCAATTGTATTCTCATGTGTAACAATATGCGATTTATAGATTTGATATGCAAATGTGGTAGCTTTGAAAGTGACTAGATTCAAAAACACTCCCTCACTTTCCTTTGGAACATATGTGTTATCAATAGCTTTTAGGAAACATGACAGAAATGAGCATGAAATTATAGGCATTAAGCTTATTTTTTGTGAAACATACTTAGGAAAAAGTAAACCAACATCATGGTCATGAAAAACTCTACCATGCAGCTTCTCATTGAGAGCAAAGGATGATTCCATGTGGAGCATATGTATGGTCATGGTTTTATCAAAGCAAGAGTCAACATTAAAATCATCATGGCAGTTGGTTAATTCCTTAGGGTGTTAAGTAATTGCTTATTAGTTTCAGTCTCTAAAGGTTCTGATAGCTCAAGAATGAATTGTATGTTTTCCTTATGAATTTCTACTTGGGTGAGGGGAATGGGCTGAGGTGTTGATGTCACCAAAATTTATAGTATATTGTATGTCATTTCATTGCTCTTTTTGTGTCATATTCATACTACTTTGCTTATTTTTATGCCTTTTTTATCAAATATTACAAAATTTACTTCTATTTTGGTTTTTGATAATTTTCTAGTAAAAAGGCACAATTTTAAGGCATTTTCAAGCAAAATCAGATGCATAAAAGAATTCTCATCATCAAGAAGAGATTACATGACAAATTTCACGCAAATCAGAGCCACAACCCAAATTACGGCAGTGCCGTAATCAAGATTGATTACGGCACTGTATTTTCACAGTACTACCATAATTTCGGAGCACTGCCGTATTTTAGGGAAATTTCAAAAAGAAAGTTTTGGAGCTTTTACAGCACTGCCATGATGGATTTCATAGGCCGTATTTTGGACGATTTTTCACCCGAAATATTTGAGGAAAATACGGCACTACCGTAACCATTATTACGGTACCGTAATTCCAATCGATTTCTATACCGAAAGCTTCTGCAGAAATTATGGTAGCGCCGTAACAGATTCCACAGCCGTAATTCTAACCCTAGAACGTGATTTTCACGGTCAAATTGAAGTCCAATTTTTGTGTGATCGATTGCGGACGATTCATACCATTAAATTCAAAGCTATAAGAAGCAAAAAGGGAGCCTCCGAGGAGGAGAACATGCCAAGGGCAAAAGCCCTAATTTCATCCACTATCAAGGGAGAAATCAAGTTTTTCACCGTTGCCCTAGGTTTCACTGTCGGGAAGCATACAGCGCATCTCCGGCCGTGAAATTTGACGGGAAGCTGCGCATAGAGGAGGAGAAGATACCCCATAAGTTACAAAGAGAAAGGATCTCGATTGGAGGAAAAATCAACGAAAGAGTGGGCGACGGCACTGTTCACTCGCAAGATTACGACTGTAATTTCCATTACAGCCGTGGTGTAAAGTTGTTTTTTCCCTTTTCTTTGATTTCTGACACTTTGATACTATGGATTATTATAATTCTTCTTCCATGCTAGCTTAGACATCTTTATGGGACATGGGGTGTAATCCCCTTGATTTTATATGACTAGATAATCTTTATTTCATCAGTATAATTTTGTTATGATGATTTTACTTATGTGATGATTGCCTATAACTCTTCATAGTTTTCTTATTATCATGCATGTTTTTAGAGTTTTCGCAATATGGACAGAAATTTGATTTGCTTGAGAACTTGGAACCCTAAAATTGAATATTAGGAACTCACCGTAAGAAATTAGGTTTGTTCTTATTTCTCGATTTTAGAAGAATAATTGCCATGTTTGATAATTTGAATCTAGGATTGAATTATTTTGTTAAACGTAAAGATCTTGAGCGAAAGTGAGGATCGGAGCATTGGAGAACCATAAGTAGAACCTGTGTTGAGACTCGGATGCACAAAAGTGATCCTTGAGATTCCACTTGAGATAATCAACTTAGGATTCGGAGGTACAAAAGTGATCCTTGAGATCTTTCATTGATGATTTACATATTTTCAGCTTGGGATAGATCTTGCGCGAAAGCGAGGATCGATCCCTGCATGATTGCCTGCACGAAAGTGAGATAATCCTTTTATGAAGTAAATTATATCTTTATCATGATAAAATTAGACTAACAACCTTTTATTCATATCTAGCCATTGAAATTAAGGTGGATGAAACCCTAGTCCTAGTTTCTCTCTGATTTCGTGTTCTTTCTATCATTTAATTGCATTATAATCGATTGATTAGCTAGTAAGAATACAACTATTTGGTACTTAACAATAAGATCTCTGTGGTTCGATATCTTTCTTTATTACTTCGAGTATCCGTGCACTTGCGGACTACAACAAGTTTTTGGCGCCGTTGCCGTGGACCTTAGTTTTGTTAATATCAAAATAGTTATTAGTATTGCTAGACTAAGTTTTATTTGTTTTAAATTTAACTTTGTTTTCTATTTTTGCAGTTTTTGGATTTTCACAGTTGTGACAGAACTATGATATCTGAAAGTTTTGAATTTGCTTGTGTTTTTTATTCTAATAAATAAATAATTAATTAATTAATTAAAAAAATTTTGATTGATTGTTGTTGGATAATCTTTCTGTTCTTGATAGATTTGAAGATATGTCTTTTAATTACAACTCGTGGGCAACTGAAAGAGGTGAGATATACATGCTACAAGGTAAGTATGAAGATGATTCATTGTGCACTCTTGCAGATAAATTGAAATTACACTCTTATATGCACCCTGTTAGGACATCTTATTCTTCTATTAGATGTGATATTTGTGGATGTTTTGATCATTATACTCCTGATTGCCAAATTTTAACTCCTCCAAATCATGTTTCTGAACCATACTTTGAGGATACTAAAAAATCTAGGTTAAAACCTATGCTTGAAAAATTCATGACAAATCAAATTCAAATCATGACAAATCGAAATAAGGAAATTGAAGATCTTAAAGGGATAATTAGTCAACTTGCATCTCAAGTAGAATCTTTAACAACTCATAAGAAAATTTTAGAAACCAAGATAGCACAACAAGCTTGTTTATTTGAGTTTGATTTGGAAACTAAAGAAATTGATTTAGAAAATTCCCCCTCTGATTATGACTGTTTTGAGATTGAGCCTTATGTGAACATTAATGAATCTCACTATGATTTTTATAATTGTAAAATTGATTCATCTGATAATTTACTTGTGGAAAAGTTTGAGAAAACTAAATTTGAAAAATCACCTTTTGATTCTAGTGATAGTTTTGAGATTGATTCATTTGATGATATATTATTTGTGGTTAAATCTGATGAAGGATATGAGGGAGCTAATTTAGAAAAATCTTACTCTGATTTTGTTGATAACTTTGAAATTGATAAATTATTTGATTGTGGGCATGCAGAACTTGAAAAGGATTTGAAAATTATGAATATTGATGAATCTCACTCTGATGTTTTGCCCATATCTACTGTTCAATCTTCGGATTTATTTGAAAAATTGTGCTTTGTTGAAGAATCTAATATGAGACAGAAAAATTATTTTGATGATCCAATAATTGAATTTTTTTTATCAAAGACGTATTGCAAATGAAAATATAGATTTGAAGAATGGACTTATGATTTTGCTTACTGACAAATATAGGAAGATCATTGAATATCCTTTGAGTGGAATTGAAAATTTTAATTTCTACATATTTGAGAAGCCACGGTGATTGTGATTTACATGAAATTTTGGATGTTTGGATTAGTGGCTAAACTTTTAGGACAAAGAAAATGCAGAAAATTGTATGCTATTTACTATGGTACTGATCCACCTGCTTCGCCATGATATTTGAGTTTTGGTCAAGCTATGGACCTAAAAATTAGCGCTTCTTGGGAGGCAACCCAAGCACTCTTACTTTGCTTAGCTTCTTATATTTTAGATTATTTTTAGAATTAATTTTTCTTCTCTTTTTGTAGGAAAAATGAAACTTTGCGCAAAATACGGCATTGCCGTAATATGTTTCACGGTACCGTAATTTCGGCTGATTTTTGACCCGACAGTTTTTCATCTTTTACGACACTACTGTAATAATTTTCACAGTATCGTATTTTTGGTTCATTTTTGACCAGAAGTTTTTGTGACTTTTACGGCAGGGCCGTAATTATTTTTATGTCCCGTGTTTTTGAGTGATTCCTTACCCAAAAATTTTGTGCAAATTACGGCACTGTCGTAAGAAATTTCATGCCCGTAATTTGAAATCTGCATTCTGCTTATTTGATTAGGTGTTTTCTCGTAGTGATTTTAAGAAACTGGGTTGGTAAGATTTTTTATCTTTGGCACAAACATGAACTACTCATCTTTTACTATCATTTGGATATTTTTATAGAATTTTAAAGTCCATGGATCATCCTATAACACATAGCATCTTTTGGTACTTGATATAATTTCTGCAACAGTTTTTTTTACTAATCTAATTAGCTCTTTTGTTGCAGGTATTTAAGATGCTTTAATGAGTTGTAACCCTGATAATGCAGGAGCAACCCGCATTAACGGGCCTATGCAGGCGCATGAGGACAGTCCAACTCCTCTAGAAGGTATTTGGGGAGACTCCCCAGGACTTGAGGAATTTTCAGCCCAACTTGACTTCCCAGACCCCGACACGGCCAGGCCGTGACGGTGGCCACGCCCGTGACTAGCACGCAGCCCATCTGGACTCCCGTTCCCACAACCGTGTTCGGCGCCTCACCAAACCAACTCGGACACGGCCAGCCGTGATGGAGAGCACGGCTGTGACGCAATATTCTGTGGATTTTGGGCCCAACAATAAGGCCCGTAAAGCGGACTACGGCCCCGACCGTCCACCCCAACACGGCCAGGCCGTGAAGACCAACACTGCCGTGATGCAACTTTCTGTGGATTTTGGGCCCAACAATACGGCTCGTAAAGCAGACTACGGCCCCGACCGTCCGCCCCAACACGGCTAGGCCGTGAAGACTAGCACAGCCGTGACACGGTCCTGCCGCGACGCAGACGCAAACACGGCCCGCGACACGCCCATGCCCCCGGCCATAATCTCCGTGACAGAACGTAAAGCGTCCGAACACGCCCGTGCCCACCGACACGGGCAGGCCATGTTCGCCTCTAAAGATCATATCAGGCCCCGACGACCCCATTTCGACATGCACCATCCCCCCCTACTTTGTTGCTCCACCTCATGATGATCCAAAGGAGCCCAACAAAGTGGTAATTCGGCGATCCCAATGCCAGAGCAAGCCTCCGGATCGTTTCATGGGCATCGTTAGGCCCCTCTCCACCCAAACCAAGGCGACTCAACCCGGGGATACTCCGAGCCAACTGCATGAGTACCCATCCCCGAGTGGGCCGCTCAACCTCATCAGTAACTCGGCCCAAGATCGAGCAGCCACGGTGGTAACTCAGCCCACGACGTCCAAATTCTGTTGTTTTGTCGCCATGTGCTCCGAGCGCGTCTAAGCCGCCCCCGTACGAAGACGCAGGATCGTGCTACCAGCTTTGAATAATATTAGGTGGTAGTTTGTTAACTTTTGTCTTGTAGTTGCAGCTTGACCACTTTAGTGGCCTGCAATAGTTGTTAGGTGGTTAAAGTTCCTTGTCTTTTATGCATTTTGTTTGTTCCCACCCCTCTTATTCTATAAAAGAGGAGGTAGGGCTAGTGTGTTACTTAGTTCTCTTAGAGGTAGAGATCTCTTGGTGAGCAAGAGAGCTTCCAGCTTGTGTGGAAGGTGAAGTCACTTTGCCTTCGGAGTTTGTAAGAGTTGATCGGCGTCTCGACCCGGCGTGTTTCTAGCTTGTATTCCCTGCTTTATAAGAAGTAAATCCCACCTTTCCGGTGGGTCAGATTCGCCTGTTTCTTTACGTTTTCATTGTATTCCTTCGCTGTGGGTTTTCTTCGATCCTTCGCCTGGCCATCCTCCACCGCAGTCCCCAACATGAGCTACGCTAAAACGTGCTAAGTGAGTTGCAGGAAATTGCTAAAATTGCTACGAGGTTAGTGCATTGCATTATTTTAGTTGGGTGCTGTTCTCTTCATTCGCATTCGTGTTGCCCTAATCGAACTTGTCGCTGCTTCGTCGTGCTTTCTACCCGATTCCCTACACTTTTTTGACGCATTTTCTCTTCCCTCATCTCATGACCCTCTCCCGTTTTATCACGCATTGTGTAAAACCCTAGAGTACGACTTAGGACCCCCTCACCTATTAGTTGCCGCATCAAATCTGGTATCAGAGGAAATTGCGCGTTCGATCCTTATCGTTCGCACGATCCCTCACTGATGTGATCTGAATGGACACACTTTTAAATACAAGCAGTTAGACTCGTTTCAGGTGTCGCGGCCAATGGTATTGGCGTACAGGGCTATTGTCTCTCCCTGGCACGACTCCAAAAACTTGTTGTCCCTAACTTGTAGTGTCTGCAAGTGCACAGATAGTTGAAGTAATAAAGTAAATATCGATCCCCAGAGAGACCTATCCTGTCAAGTACCGAATAATTGATTTCTTCCTATCTAGGCAATCGAAAAAGAGAAAGGCAAGCAGAGAGCGAAAACACGCGGGAGAATAATGTTAGAGAGAAATTGGGACTAGAGTTTCATTCTCTTGGATTTCCACGACTAGATATATAAAGATGTTCATCAATCGAATTCTAACATGATAAAGACTCAATTTACTTCAAAAATGGATTATCTCACTTTCGTGCAGATAACCATGCAGAGATAAATCTTCACTTTCGCGCAAGATTCATCCCAAGCTGAAGATAAGTAAATCATCAATCAAAGAACTCAAAGATTACTTTCATGCATCCGAGTTCTAAGTTGATTGCCTCGAGTGGAATCTCAAGGATCACTTTCGTGCATCCGAGACTCAACACACATTTTACCTATGGTTCTCTAACGTTAGGATCCTCACTTTCGTGCAAGATCTCCACATTTGACATAAAAACTCAATCCTAAGTTCATTAATATCATCATGGCAATTTAACTTACTAAAATAAAGAAATAAGAACTTAACCTAGTCTCCTACGATGAGTTCCTATTAATCAATTTTAGGGTTCTAAGTTCTCAAACAAATCACCTTTCGGTCCTTATTGCGAAAACTCTAAATCATGATGACAAAAAGCAAACTAAGGAGAATCTTAGAGCAATAATCGCATAGGTAAAATTATCAAAGTAGAATAATCATGATGAAAGTAAAAGATTATCTAGTCATTAAGAAAATCAAAGGGAATTACTCCCCCATGTCCCAAAATAAGTTTAAGCTAGCATGGTGAAGGAATTACAAAATACCATAATTTCGGAAGATCAAAAATTAACAAGAAAGGAGTTTTAGGGAAATACAGCACGGCTATGAAATATTTCACAGCCGTAATTTGCAATTAAAGTGGTGAATAGTGGTGGCGCTTCTTCTTCCTTTGATTTCTCCTCAAATTGATCTCCTTTCATTCTAAAACTTCTGGCACATTGTCTCTTTCTCCAGGCGAAGCTTCAGTATAAAAATCACGGCCGGAGGTGCTCTGGATTGGTCGCAGCGGCGGAACCCTAAGCGGCGGTGTGTACCATGATTTCTCCCTCGATAGTGAATGCAATTTGGGGCTTTTTTGTCTACGTGATCCTCTCATCATAAGTTCCCTTTTTTCTTCTTATGGCATCCAATTTAGAGTTTTGGATCACCCGCAATAATCTCCGCAAAAATCGGGCGTTGAAATCGACCTGGGAGTGGCATTCAAAAACAAAAATACGGCAGTGTACTCTGCCGTAAAATCGCTCGAGTGTTCTGTTCTGAAAGTGTTGGGAAATACGGCACCGTAATATGGTTCACGGCACTACCGTAAAATCGGCTTAACTCTCTAGTCGAAAACGTCTGGAAAATACGGCCTGTGAAATAGTTTACGGCAGTGCCGTAATTTCAGCAATGGTCTCTGTTCCAAAAGTGCTCCAAAATACGGCCGTGTAAAATCTTACGGCAGTGCCGTATTTTTCGCACAATCTTCTGATCTGAAGTTTTCCTAAATTATGGCAGGTGCTCCAATATTACGGTATCGTATGGAAATACGATATTGTAATATAGATTAAGGCCCTGCCGTATTTTGGTTTGTTGCTCCGTTTTACGTAAAATTTGTCATGTGAACTCCTCTTGATGATGGTAGCTCTTCCATGTATTTGATTTTGCTTGAAAGGGTCTTAAAATAGTGCCTTTTTACCTGAAAATCATCAAAAAGTAAAATAGAAGTAGATTTTGCAATATTTGATAAATTCGGCATAAAAACATGCAAAAGATCTTCAATTTAGCATAAAAAGATATATAAAATGATATAAAATATACTATATATTTTGGTGTCATCAAATACATAAGGCTCAAACTTTGCTTGTCCTCAAGCAAAAAATCAAAAGTTGATTAAAAGATAAACCTTTTCATGCTCAATAAATTTCTAAAACACAATCTATCGATGAAAGATTCTATCAATTGATTTACAAAACTTTAAATAAACATATCATTCTTAGAACTCAATCCTCTAGATCTACAACTCAATCAAATAAAACTTCACAACTGTATAATAAATAGAATTTTCAATCTCAAGACTTCACCCAATTTCAATTCGAATCTGTTATGCTTTTGTTTACAGAAATTAAGTTTCCAAGATCTTTTTCCACACATAATTTTTTCCTCGTATTTTGTTATTTTTACATAGATGGCATGTACCCGCATAGGCACATATTTTTTATTTTTGACTTCAACTCTTTTCTTCAGTACCACTGTCAATTTTACACAGTGCCAATTAGAGGAGTCTTGTTATTATTTTCTCTCATTATCTTTTTGTCATAGACTTCAACCCATGTCTTAGGTACCACTATCAATTTTACATAGTGCCAAGTAAGGGAGTCTCTCACTATTTTCATGGATCTTGGATTCTCATTTCCCAACAAATAGCAAAATAGACTAAACGTCTACTAGGTTGATCAATCGATCTCAATTCACAAATCATACTCATATAGTCATTTTATTCAAAAGAGAAGTTTCACCTTTAAATTTTATTCTTCAAATAATACATCTACCCAAAATCTTATGCATCAACCAATGTCATATTTCAATAGACAAATATGTATTGGAGAAATAAATTTAACATGATAGGGTTATATCTCCAATCATGAATTTGAGTTCATTCATCATCGTCACATGGTACAACCATCATCCTTCCCTTCATCATATGAAACAACAGTGAGATATAGAAAATACAACATAGCAAAGAAGTAAAAGAAGATAATACTCACAAAACATCAAGTCCTCATCGTCTGGTCGTTCTGATTTCTTTTGCGCTCTCAAGGGTAGAATGGACAGCATTAAAGTAGCCTCTCTCTCCTATCTATCACCTTTCTTTTTTGAAAGTACGGTACCGTAAAATATATTACGGTACTACCGTAAAAATGACAGAACTCTTGGGTTGATTTTGACAACAAAATACGGCACCGTAGAATACCTTACGGTCGTACTGTAATTTTGGGGCAACTTTCTGGTCGAAAGTGGACTGGAAATACAGTACCATAAAATACTTTATGGTGGTGCTGTAATTTGTACCAAATCACATTTTACCTATAAAATTAAAAGAAAATTTAGTCCTAAAAATAAAACAAATAGAGGTTAGAAAGCTTGGGTTGCTTCCCAAGAAGCGCTAATTTAAAGGTCATTAGCTTGACCATTCTGTGCTCATATTTGATCTTGGATCATCCAGGTAAAAGCTCTCTCTTTCTTCAATCAGTTCTTCTTGATGGTAATGTTTCAATCTTTGGCCATTAACTTTAAATTCTCCTGTATCTTCATCACATATATCTACAGCTCCGTAGGGGTAAGTTTTCTTTACCTGAAAAGGTCCAGAATAACGGGACTTGAGTTTACCAAGAAAAAGTCTTAATCTATAATTGAATAAAAGAACAAAGTCACCTGGTTGGAAATCTTTTCTAAAAATATGCTGATCATGCCATCTCTTAGTCCTCTCCTTGTAAATTCTTGCATTTTCATAGGCTGAGAGTCTAATTTCATCCAACTCGTTCAATTGTAACCTCCGTTTTTCACTTGCGTTCTTTAAGTCAAAGTTTAATGCCTTGATTACCCAGAATGTTTTATGTTCAAGTTCTACAGGTAGATGGCAAGATTTACCATAGATTAATTGAAAAGGGGACATACCAATTGGTGTTTTGAAAGCTGTCCGGTATGCCCATAGTGCATCATCAAGTTTGAATGCCCAATCTTTCCTTGTGCGCGAAACTGTCTTTTCCAAAATCCATTTTATTTCTCTATTTGATATCTCAACTTGCCCACTTGTTTGAGGATGATAAGGTGTAGCTACTCTATGATTTACTCCATACTTTTTGAGTAAAGCTGAGAACTTGTGTTCTATGAAGTGTGAGCCACCACCACTAATTATAACTCGTGGTGTTCCAACTCTTGGAAAGATAATTTTTTTGAACAGTTTGACAACAACTCTGGAATCATTGGTTGGTGATGCAATAGCTTCAACCCATTTTGAAACATAATCCACTGCTATAAGAATATATTTGTTACCTCCAGAAGATGGGAAGGGTCCCATGAAGTCAATTCCCCAAACATCAAAAATTTCAACCTCAAGAATATTAGACAATGGCATTTCATGTTTTCTGTTAATGTTTCCTGTCCTTTGACATCTATCACAAGATAAATTGAAGTTTCTAGCATCTTTGAAAATTTTGGGCCAATAAAATCCGATTGCAACACTTTAAAGGCAGTTTTCTCAGCACTGGCATGCCCACCATAAGAAGATCCATGGCATTGAAACAATATATTAGTAACCTCCTCCTCAGGTACACACCTCCTAAAAATACCATTTGCACATCTTCGAAATACATATGGCTCATCCCAGAAATAGTGTTTCACCTCAGCCAAGAATCTCTTCATTCTTTGGTAACTCAAATCAGGGGGAAAAACATTGGCTACAAGGTAATTCACAATGTCAGCATACCAAGGGGCTCTGATTTGTTCGATGGTCAGTAGTTGTTCTTCAGGGAAGGAGTCATTAATTACATCATTTTCCTCGGTGTTTACCATAATCCTTGAGAGATGATCTGCAATAAAATTCTCTGATCCTTTTTTGTCTTTAATTTCTAAATCAAATTCTTGTAAAGCAGAATCCATCTGAGCAGACGGGGTTTAGTATCTTCTTCTGCATTAAGTATCTTACAGCTGCATGATCAGTGTACACTACCACCTTTGAGTTAATTAAATATGACCTAAATTTATCAAAAGCAAATACTATGGCCAATAATTCCTTTTCAGTGGTAGTGTAATTCTTCTGTGTCTCATCCGAAGTTCTGCTGGCATAGTGAATAACATGAGGTTTCTTATGTTTTCTCTATCCCAAGACTGCTCCTACTACATAATCACTGGCATCACACATGAGCTCAAAGGGCAGGTTCCAATCCAGGGGCTAAATAATGGGTGCTGAAACCAAAGCTTTCTTCAATTCCTGAAAAGCAGATAAACAATTCTCATCAAAAGAAAATTTGACATCTTTACAAAGTAAATGTGTAAGAGGTCTAGCAAGTTTAGAGAAGTCCTTGATGAATCACCGGTAGAACCCTGCATACCCTAGGAAACTTCGGACTTCTTTCACTGTGGTAGGTGGCTCCAATTTGTCTATCACTTCATCTTTAGCTTTGTCCACTTCAATTCCTCTTTCTGAGATTAAGTGTCCCAAAATTATCTCTTGCTTGACCATGAAATGGCATTTTTCCCAATTAAGCACAAGGTTAGTTTCTTCACACCTCTATAAAACCCGAGATAACTTAGCCAAACATATATCAAAAGATGAACCATATACAGAGAAATCATCCATGAATACATTCATAAAATCTTCAATAAAATCAGAAAAAATAGCCATCATGCATCTCTGGAATGTAGCATGAGCATTACATAAACCAAAAGGCATCCTCCTATATGCAAAAGTTCCATAGGGGCAAGTGAAAGTGGTTTTCTCTTGATCATCAGGGTGTATAGGGATTTGAAAAAAACCAGAATATCCATCTAAAAAGCAAAAGTGAGAGTGGTTTGCCAGTCTTTCAACCATTTGATCAATAAAAGGTAGAGGAAAGTGGTCTTTCCTAGTAGCAGCATTCAGTTTTCTATAATCTATACACATGCGCCAACTAGTAACAGTTCTAACAGGAATTAGTTCATTATCTTTGTTTTTCATGACAGTTACCCCTCCTTTCTTAAGAACACAATGTACAGAACTTACCCATTTACTATCGGAGATAGGATAGATAATACCTGCATCCAGTAATTTCAGAACTTCTTTTTTTACCACTTCTTTCATGGAGAGGTTCAGTCTGTGCATACAAAAAGAAGGATTAATTCCTTTCAAGTCATTAATAGAATACCCAATTACCTTTCTGTGAATTCTTAATTCCCTGAGAAGCAATTCTGTTTCCCTTTTTCCAAGTTGTGCATCAACTATAACAAGATAAGTAGAATTAGGACCAAGAAACTCATAACGAAGGTTATCAGGTAAAGCTTTAAGCTCTATTTTTGGAGTTTTTTCTTTTTCATCACAAGTTTTGCAATCTAGAAATTCATCAATTTCAGGCTTTGTTTCTTCCTTAAGAACATATCAGAATCATAATCAGAAGGTTCAACAAATAAATCATTAAGATCATAAATAACGTCATCTCTGTCATGTATACTACAACAATATTCAAAATTTAAAGGATTTTTCATGGCTTCATGCAAGTCATACTCGATCTTTTCACCCCCCCCCCCCCCAATGTTAAGTGAAAGCTTACCATTTTTTACATCGATGAGTGCACCTGCTGTGGCCAAAAATGGTCTACCAAGTATGATGGGGATTTTGCATCTTCCTCCATCTCAAGGACTACAAAATCTGCTGGAATGAAATACTCACCTACTTGAACTGGCACATCTTCAAGAGTCCCCACATGATATTTAACTGAACGATCGGCGAGCTATAAAGTTATTGAAGTCGGTTTAAGCTCTCCTATGTCCAACCTCTTGCAAATAGATAATGGTATTAGACTCACACTAGCTCCCAAATCACATAAGGCTCGGTCAAAAGTCATACTACCAATAAAACAAGGGATAGAGAAACTACCTGGATCCTTCAACTTAGGTGGCAACTTGTTTTGAATAATAGCACTACATTCCTCAGTTAAAGCCACAGTACCATAGTCTTCTATTTTCCTCTTATTAGATAGAATTTCTTTTAAAAATTTAGCATATGTTGGCATTTGCAATAAAGCTTCAGTAAATGGAATGTTAATGTAAAGCTTTTTCAAAATATCTAAAAATTTCCCAAATTGTTTGTATAGTTTTTCTTGTACTAACTTTTGAGGAAAAGGTATAGGTGGTTTATATGGTATAGATGAATTAGGTTTAGAAATATCTTTCTGACTGAGCATATTACCTCTTGGTTCATCACCCTTATGAGGTGATAAACTATTTTGGGATTGCTCATGTTCATAAGATTCTTCTAACCCTACTTCTTGGTCATGTTCATTATTAAGCCTTTTTCTATTGTTCTCAATTCTCTCTTTTGGCTCCTCCAATTTCTTACCACTTCTAGTGACAACAACACTGCAGTGTTCATTAGGTATCGAATTTTCTATGAAGTTCTTGTGGGCAGTTAAAGATTCTACTCGAAAGGCCAATTGACTAACCATTCCTTTGAGATTTTCAATTTCTTTGTTTTGATTAGCCATAAACTTGTCAAGCAAAGATTCTACACAAAAAGAATTTACCTCTTCCGTTGGAGTTTGCAATTCCTCACTTTCATTCTTACCATGATGATGACCATGTAACATTCTTTCTTCAAGATCCCATTGGTTATGATTCAAAGACATTTCTTCAAATAGTGCAAAAGCATCATCCACGGTCTTACTCATAATAGCTCCCCCTGCAGAAGTATCAACAATTAGGCGGGTATCATAAAGTAAACCATAATAAAACGTATGAATTAAAGTCCAATTTTCAAGGCTATGGTGCGGGCACTTCCGTAGTAAATCATTGAACCGCTCCCAAGCCTTGTTAAATGATTCTCCAATTTTCTGTGCAAAGTTCATGATTTGATTTCTCAATTGGATGGTTTTACTTGGTGGAAAGTACTTCGTCAGGAAAGTATTTCACAGTTGTTCCCATGTAGTAAATGCACCAGTAGGTCTAGAATGTAGCCAAAATCGTGCTCGGTCCCTGAGAGAAAAAGGAAATAATCTTAGTTTTAACGCATCATCAGAAACTCCATAAATCTTAATGGTATCACAATATTCAAGAAAAAGATGTAAGTGTTGATAGGGATCTTCAATTAGATCTCCTCCAAATTGATTCTGCTGGATCATGGTCAAGAAGGCAGGATTAATCTCGAAATTATTGGCTTCAATGCTGGGTTTGATAATGCTAGAGTGTATTTCTGGTGACCTGGGGACAACATAGTCCCTAAGTAATCTCTGTCCTGCCATTGGAATTAAATTTCCTATATAGTCTAAGGCAGACAGATTAAGTAACTCAAGCAAACAGAGAAGAGCAAAAAGATAAAACATAAAATAAGCCTAGTCTAGGAATACTCTCAATATCTTCAATATTGACAAAAACAAAGGTCCCCGGCAACGGCGCCAAAAACTTGATGTGATTCGAAAGGACACACTTTTAAATACAAGCAGGTAGACTCATTTCAGGTGTCGCGGCCAATGGTATTGGCGTACAGGGCTATTGTCACTCCCTGGCATGGCTCTAAAAACTTGTTGTCCCTAACTTGTAGTGTCCGCAAGTGCACAAATACTCGAAGTAATAAAGTAAATATCGATCCCCAGAGAGACCTATGCTGTCAAGTACCGAATAATTGATTTCTTCCTATCTAGGCAATCGAAAAAGAGAAAGGCAAGCAGAGAGCGAAAACACGCGGGAGAATAATGTCAGAGAGAAATTGGGACTAGAGTTTCATTCTCTTGGATTTCCACGACTAGATATATAAAGATGTTCATCAATCGAATTCTAACATGATAAAGACTCAATTTACTTCAAAAAGGGATTATCTCACTTTCATGCAGATAACCATGCAGAGATAAATCTTCACTTTCGTGCAAGATTCATCCTAAGCTGAAGATAAGTAAATCATCAATCAAAGAACTCAAAGATTACTTTCGTGCATCCGAGTTCTAAGTTGATTGCCTCGAGTGGAATCTCGAGGATCACTTTTGTGCATCCGAGACTCAACACACATTTTACCAATGGTTCTCCAACGTTTCGATCCTCACTTTCGTGCAAGATCTCCACGTTTGACACAAAAACTCAATTCTAAGTTCATTAATATCATCATGGCAATTTAACTTACTAAAATAAAGAAATAAGAACTTAACCTAGTTTCCTACGGTGAGTTCCTATTAATCAATTTTAGGGTTCCAAGTTCTCAAGCAAATCACCTTTCGGTCCTTATTGCGAAAACTCTAAATCATGATGACAAAAAAGCAAACTAAGGAGAATCTTAGAGAAATAATCGCATAGGTAAAATTATCAAAGTAGAATAATCATGATGAAAGTAAAAGATTATCTAGTCATTAAGAAAATCAAAGGGAATTACTCCCCCATGTCCCAAAATAAGTTTAAGCTAGCATGGTGAAGGAATTACAAAATACATAATTTCAGAAGATCAAAAATCAACAAGAAAGGAGTATTAGGAAAATACAGCATGGCTGTGAAATATTTCACAATCGTACTTTGCAATGAAAGTGGTGAACAGTGGCGGGGCACTTCTTCTTCCTTTGATTTCTCCTCAAATTGATCTCCTTTCATTCTGAAACTTCTGGCACATTGTCTCTTTCTCCAGGCGAAGCTTTAGTATGAAAATCACGGCCGGAGGTGCTCTGGATTGGTCATAGCGGCGGAACCCTAAGCAGCGGCGTGTACCGTGATTTCTACCTCGATAGTGGATGCAATTTGGGGCTTTTTTTGTCTACGTGATCCTCTCATTGTAAGTTCCCTTTTTTCTTCTTACGATATCCAATTTAGAGTTCTGGATAACCCGCAATAATCTCCGCAAAAATCGGGCGTTGAAATCGACCTGGGAGTCAGGTTCAAAAACAGAAATACGGCAGTGTACTCTGCCGTAAAATCGCTCGAGTGTCCTGTTCTGAAAGTGTTGGGAAAACGTTTACATTGGGAAAAAGTGGAGCGCCTGAATGCGCAGCAAGCTCTTCCCCCGATCACCGAGTGGACGGAGATGCTATATTGCCTCCATGAGTGCTACGTCCCCGCTTCATATAGGCAGCGTCTCCTTGACCAGTATAGTAGCCTACACCAAGGCTCGAGCACCATAGAGGAGTATCGTCTCACCTTCGAGATGCTTCAACTCCACTGCAGCCTACAAGAGGACCCCGAGTTGTCATTGTCCAAGTTTAGAAATGGGCTCCGTGCCGACATCCGCCAAGCCTTGCCTACTTATGGCTCGGAGACTTTTGACCAAACCTTCCAGCGTGCTTGAGACATCGAGCAAGACCTTCGCACCATTGGAAGGTGCAACAATTTAGGCCCCCATAGGCTCCCCCATACGGGCGGTCCCCCGCAGCCCCACCCACGACTTGAGCGTTCGAAGCCTCGTCCGGACCCGCGACCCACGCCCCCCGACCCATCAGCCCCCTAGGTAGTGCACAGACCTTGAGGCTTCACCTTCTCGGCCCACTTGGGAGGAGAAGGGCAAGGCCCCAGCAGTAGGAACCCCTGGCCGTATCACCTGCTACAACTGTTTGCAGCCAGGTCACATGTCGCGCGAGTGTCCCAAGAAAACCGCCCGAGCCGACGCCAGTTCGGCCCGCGTCGCTACCATAACCCCCGCTGAGCACGACATCGATGCTAATTGCTACACTAGTGGCGAAGAATTGGGCCCGTCCACACTTGTCGTCCGCTGCAACCTTGTGCAGCCCGCGCCTATCGAGGATTGGAGGCGCTCGGGCATTTTTACAACTTACATTAAGCGCAATGGGCACTCATGTAAGATCGTCATTGACGGTGGTAGTAGCTTGAATGTGGTCTCTCGGACCGCGGTCACGCATTTCGGCCTTCCCCATGAGCCTTCCGGTCACACACCAATGTTAGGTCCCCATCGCGTTTGGGAACTATCGTGAGAAGGTATTGTGCGACGTTGCGACTATGGATGTCGCCCACGTGCTCCTTGGCCACCCATGGTTGTATGATAGAGACGTAGTCCCTTATGTCTAGTCGAACACTTATGTGTTTGATCACGATGAGCAGAAGATCCGTCAGATCCCAGCTTTGCCCAAGGAGCTTCGTGCATCCACATCTAAGGGCCTGATTACACCCTCGGAACCTGCCCCTCCGCGTTCCCCTATAGTCTCCCTCATGCACACCCCCGCACTGGTTCGCGAGGCTCATGCGGCCAAGACCATCTACGCGCTCATGGTACGCGAAGTGCAGGACCCTGTCCCTTGCCCTGATCCGGCGCCCCCTGTTGAGGTTTCCGCCCTCCTTGCCAAGTTTAGTGACATCAGCCCCGAGGATTTGCCTCATGGCCTTCCCCCGGTGAGGGAAATTCAGCACGCGATTGACCTGATCCCGGGAGCACCCCTCCCGAACATGCCCCATCATCGCCTTAACCCCGTGGAGCACGCTGAATTACAACGTCAAGTGGATGATCTCCTCACTAAGGGGTACATTCATGAAAGTTTCAGCCCTTGCGCCATTCCCGCGCTCCTCACGCCCAAAAAGGATGGGTCGTGGCGCATGTGTGTCGATAGCCGCGCCATCAATAGCTTCACTGTCAAGTATCGGTTTCCCATTCCTCGACTAGATGACATGTTGGATTTGATCTCTGGCGCGTCTTGGTTTTCCATGCTCGACCTCCGGAGCGGATATCACCAGGTCCGCATTCGCGAGGGCGATGAGTGGAAGACCGCGTTCAAGACCAAGGATGGTCTTTACGAATGGCTTGTCATGCCATTCGGGTTGTCCAATTCCTCGTCTACGTTTATGCGCTTGATGAGTCAAGTCCTCAGGCCATACATGGGCAAGTTTTTGGTCATCTACTTCGACGTCATTCTGATCTTTAGTCGGACCCGCGATGAACACTTGGAGCATCTTCGATCCACTTTTGCACTCCTGCGCAAGGAGCACCTCTTCCTTAACACGAAGAAGTGCGCCTTCCTAACCAATAGCGTGTATTTTCTCGGGTATATCGTCTCCGACCATAGGCTGTCCGTTGACCCTGTGAAGGTGGAGGCCATCCGGCATTGGCCTGAGCCTCGCACCATGACTGAGGTCCGTAGTTTCTTGGGTCATGCAGGCTTTTACCGCCGGTTCATCCGTGGGTTCAGCACGATTGCATCCCCCTTAACCTAGCGTCTCTCTAAGGACGAGTTTGAGTGGACCCCTACCACTCAACGAGCTTTCGACGCACTTAAGGACGCCTTGACCACCGCTCTTGTCTTGCGCCTCCCTGACTTTTCGAAAGTCTTCGAGGTCACGTGTGATGCCTCCATTTCCGGCATCGGTGGGTCCCTTAGTCAGTAGGGCCATCCCGTGACCTTCTTCAGCGAGAAGTTGAACGCCGTTCGCCAGCGATATTCGACTTACGACAAGGAATTTTATGCAATAGTCCAGTCATTATGCCAATGGCGGCACTATCTTCTACACCGTGAGTTCGTATTGTATAGCAACCATCAGGCCCTCTCCTTCCTCAAAGCCCAAAAGAAGTTGGGCGCCCGCCATGCTAAGTGGGTTGAGTACCTACAGCAGTATTCCTTTGTGATCAACCATAAGGCAGGTAAGGAGAATGTTGTCGCAGATGCCCTGAGTCGTGTCCGGACCCTCTTATGCGTGATGCACACTCGTGTCAATACCTTTGACCATGTCAAAGAGGAATATGCCACTTGCTCTGATTTTGGTGCCATCTACGATGCTTTGACCGAGTCCACCGATCCCGACTCCCCCTACCCGTTGTGTGAGGGTTACCTCTTCTTGGGGAATCGTTTGTGCATTCCCCGTTCATCGCTTCGAGGTCATCTTTTGCTCGAGCTTCACGTGGGTGGCGTCGCCGGCCATCATGGCCGCGACAAGACCCTTGAGATGGCGGAGGAACGCCTGTTTTGGCCTTCCCTTCACAAAGACATTGAGCGCGTCGTGCGCCATTGCAGCACTTGTCAGTTATCCAAACCCCGCCCTCCGAACACGGGTCTCTGTACCCCATTACCAGTGGCCATCGGCCCGTGGCGCGACCTGAGCATGGACTTTGTCCTTGGGTTGCCTCGGACCGCCTCCCGTTTCGATTCCATCTACGTGGTCGTAGACCGGTTTTCGAAGATGGCCCACTTTATCCCTTGTTCGTGCACTGCCGATGCGTCCCACGTCGCCCATCTTTTTGTCCGGGAGATCGTGCGTCTCCATGGTCTTCCCGACACAATCGTGTCCGATCACGACACGTGTTTTGTGAGCCATTTCTGGCGCTCACTTTGGGCACTCCTGCACACCACCATGAAGTTTTCCACGGCCTATCACCCTCAAACCGATGGGCAAACTGAAGTTGTTAATTGTAGTTTGGGCAATCTCCTCCGTTGCCTCGTCGGTGACCATCCGAGGTCTTGGGATTCCATCTTACCCATGGCTGAATTTGCGTACAATAGTGCTTCTAACAGGTCTACGGGTCTCAGTCCCTTCCACATTGTCATGGGCCACCAGCTGCGTAAACCTATCTACCAGCATGACCTTCCCATGGAGTCCCATCTCTCCCCGCATGCATACTCATTCGCCCAGCATATCGCTAGTTTGCATGATGAGGTTTAGCGTCGTATCTTTTTGGGCAACACTCACAATTCACTGAAGGCCAACGCGCATCATCGGCCACATCACTTTTCTGTAGGTGAGCTGGTAAGGGTGCGCATCCACCCCGAGCGTTTATCCAACAAGGCACACTTTAAGCTTCAGCCGCGTTACATGGGACCCTACGCGGTGGTATGCAGGATTGGCTCCAACGCCTATGAGCTGGACTTGCCCGAGGACATGGGGATTCACCCCATCTTCAATGTGGCGGACCTCCTCCCCTTTTTACAGTCCTTTGGAGGCTCCTTCGGACCCCAACGAGCCGCTACCCCCTAGTTCTCCGGAGGAGAACCCATCAGATCACGCAGCGGAAGCTGATGCAAGAGCAACCTGCATTAACGGGCTTATGCAGGTGCATGAGGACAATCCAACTCCTCTAGAAGGCAATTGGGGAGACTCCCTAGGACTTGAGGAATTTTCAGCCCAACTTGAGCTTCCCAGACCCTGACACGGCCAGGCCGTGACGGTGGCCACGCCCGTGACTAGGACGCAGCCCATCTGCACGCCCGTTCCCACAACCGTGTTTGGCACCGCAGCAAACCAACCCGGACACGGCCAGCCCGTGATGGAGAGCACGGCCGTGACGCAATTTTCTGTGGATTTTGGGCCTAACAATATGGCCAGTAAAGCGGACAACGGCCCCGACCGTTCATCCCAACACGGCCAGGCCGTGAAGACCAGCACGGCCATGACGTAACTTTCTGTGGATTTTGGGCCCTACAATACAGCCCGCAAAGCGGACTACGGCCCCGACCGTCCGCCCCAACACAGCCGTGACACGGTCCCGCCACGACGCGGATGTGAACACGGCCCGCGACATGCCCGTGCCCCTCGGCCATAATCTCCGCGATAGAACCTGGAGCGTCCGAACAAGCCTATGCCCACTGACACGGGCAGGTTGTGTTCGCCTCTGAAGATCAGATCAGGCCCTGACGACCCCATTTCGACGTGCACCATCCCCCCTACTTTGTTGCTCCACCTCATGATGATCCAAAGGAGCCCAACAAGGTGGTAATCCGGCGATCCCAATGCCAGAGCAAGCCTCTGGATCATTTCATGGGCATCGTTAGCCCCCTCTCCACCCAAACCAAGGCAACTCAACCCGAGGATACTCCGAGCCAACCGCTTGAGGACCCATCCCCGAGTGGGCCGCTCAACCTCATCAGTAACTCGGCCCAAGATCGAGCAGCCACGGTGGTAACTCAGCCCACGACGTCCAAATTCTACTGTTTTGTCACCATGTGCTCCGAGCGCGTCTAAGCCACCCTCGTACGAAGATGCAGGATCGTGCTACCAGCTTCGAAGAATATTAGGTGGTAGTTTGTTAACTTTTGTCTTGTAGTTGCAGCTTGACCACTTTAGTGGCCTGCAATAGTTGTTAGGTGGTTAAAGTTCCTTGTCTTTTATGCATTTTGTTTGTTCCCACCCCTCTTATTCTATAAAAGAGGAGGTAGGGCTAGTGTGTTACTTAGTTCTCTTAGAGGTAGAGATCTCCTGGTGAGCAAGAGAGCTTCCAGCTTGTGTGGAAGGTGAAGTCACTTCGCCTTCGGAGTTTGTAAGAGTCGACCAGCGTCTCGACCCAGCGTATTTCCAGCTTGTGTTCCCTGCTTTATAAGAAGTAAATCCCACCCTTCTGGTGGGTCAAGTTCGCCTGTTTCTTTACGTTTTCATTGCATTCCTTCGCTGTGGATTTTCTTCGATCCTTCACCCGGGCATCCGCCATCGGAGGTGTGGTCGGATCTCCTGTTCTTGGTTTGTTTCAGCTTAATAGACGTGCGAGCTAAACCTCGTGAAACCGCAGTCCCCAACGCGAGCTATGCTTAAACGTGCTAAGTGAGTTGCTGGAAATTGCTAAAATTGCTACGAGGTTAGTGCATTGCATTATTTTAGTTGGGTGTCATTCTCTTCATTCGCATTTGTGTTGCCCTAATCGAACTCGTCGCTGCTTCGTCGTGCTTTCTACCAGATTCCCTGCACTTTTCCGACGCGTTTTCTCTTCCCTTGTCTCACAACCCTCTCCCATTTTATCGCACATTGTGTAAAACCCTAGAGTACGGCTTAAGGACCCCCTCACCTATTAGTTGCTGCATCACCTGATCTTTCACTTGAAATTGGAAAAACTTGTTTCATTTTTAGAATTAATTTTTCTTCTCTTTTTGCAGGAAAAATGAAACTTTGCGCAAAATATGGCACTGCCGTAATATGTTTCATAGTGCCATAATTTCGGCTGATTTTTGACCCGACAGTTTTTCATCTTTTACAGCACTACCGTAATAATTTTCACAGTATCGTATCTTTGGTTCATTTTTGACCAGAAGGTTTTGTGACTTTTACGGCACGGCCGTAATTATTTTTACGTCCCGTGTTTTTGAGTGATTCCTGACCCGAAAATTTTGTGCAAATTACGGCACTGCCGTAAGAAATTTCACGCCCGTAATTTGAAATCTAGATTCTACTTATTTGATTAGGTGTTTTCTCACTGTGATTTTAAGAAACTAGGTTGGTAAAATTTTTTATCTTTGGCACAAACATGAACTACTCATCTTTCACTATCATTTGGATATTTTTATTGAATTTTAAAGTCCATGGATCATCCTATAACACATAGCATCTTTTGGTACTTGATTAATTTCTGCAACAGTTTTTTTTAATAATCTGATTAGCTCTTTTGTTGTAGGTATTTAAGATGCTTTAATGAGTTGTAACCCTGATCTTTCACTTGAAATTGGAAAAACGTGTTTCATTCTATCTCTTGGATTTGTTGTTTTCATGAAAATATTTTCTGATCATTCTTGGAAGCATTGCAACTTTTGTTAAATGATTAACTTCTGTGCAGTTTTTCATTTAGAAATTTGAGTAGCCCTCTTTCTGTTAATACCCTAAATTCCTGACAGATTTTGATCCTTTAATTTTCATACGCCTGGAAAGAACAAGTTCTATTCTACTACATGGTTCTGTTTATTTTCTTTCTGGATCATTAAATCTTATTCTTGGGTATAGCTATTTTTTGTAACTGAATCAGTAGGCTGCTCTGCTATGCTTGGATACCTACAGCTTCTTCTCTAGATTCGCTGCGCATTTGACTACCAGCCACTGCCACTTCTTCAGCGCTCATCATCCTCAGCACCACTAGCAACCTCTTACTTCTTCTTCTGCCTCTGTTTCCATTGATATTATTTATTTTTACAGCAAGATTTTCATTATTGACTCTGATTTTTTTTATCTGTGCAGCATTATCTCTCGCAGCCCACCGGCCGACGACTTCGCCACCACGACTGTAGTCTCTAGTTGGCCACTAGAGACTACTCATCATCACTCTACAGTCGACACCATCATCTTCGTTGCTAGCAGCTCTTCAGCTAGCATCTATTCCACCTTTGCTTCTTGCCTGCATCAGCTCTTTCCACCGGCACCTTCTTTGGACCACTAATGACATCTCTGATTTTCCTTTGAGAAAAATATTTTCTATCATATTTTTTTAAGTAAGATATTGTTTTTGATCTGAGCCTTATGTATTTAAAAATTATGCAGGTAAAATTTTCAAAAGGCACATCTTTTTGGACCCAGCTGCATCTGGCCTAACAATCATTGAACCTACTATATAGTCTTGTGAGTATCGTTTGCACTCTCTTATATTCATGACTATTTCATATGGTTGAATCTTTGATTTGCTTTGGATGTATCATTTACTAAGATTTCTATCTGATGTTATTTCTTGAATCTATCACTTTACATCTTTTGACTACATGAGTTTGATGCTTCACACCTTTTGCATTGATATTGACATTTTTGATGTTTAAAATTTTTTATGACTTGAATCCATGTGATGAGAGGTGTGTGGATTTTTCTATGATGATGAATGTTTATGCATATGCCTGTGATGGAGATATACCTATTATGTTGAATTTATTTCTTCAATATATATCTACTTGTTGAAATCTTTCATTGATTATAAGGTTTTGGGTAGGTGTATTGTTTGATGAATACAACCTAAGAGTGAAACATCTTTCTTGAATAAAATGAGCATATGAGTGTAATTTTTGAATTGATGAATCTAATTGATGTTTAGTCTATTTTACTATTTGTTGGGAAGAAAGAATCCAAGATCCAAAAAGAAAAAGAGACTCCCCTATTTGGCACTGTGTAAAATTGATAGTGGTACCGAAGATATAGGTTGAAGTCAATAAAAAGGGAAAAGAGAGAAAAAGAAAAATAACTCCCCTACTTTGCACTGTGTAAAATTGATAGTGGTACCGAAGACAAGGGTTGAAGTTCAAAAAAAAAGTGTATATCTATGTGGGTACATACCATCAAAAATACAATAACAAAAAAAAATTTAGAAAAGAGAGATTTTGACGTGGAAAAAGATTTTGGATATCCTATTCCTGTAAACAAAAGTATGATAGATTTAAATTGAAACTTGGGTGAATTCATGAGACTGAGATTCTATTTATTGTGCGAGTTGCGAAATTTTATTTGATCAAAGTTGTGAATCTTAAAGATTAATTTCAGAGGACGATGTATTTATTTGAAATCTTGTGCAAAAAGTTGGTGGAATATTTCATGAGTGATTATATTTTAGAAATTTATTTTTCATAAAAAATGCATATTTCCCATACTTAGCATGGTTCTTTATTTATTTGCTTGAGGACAAGCAAAGTTTGAGCCTTATGTGTTTGATGACACCAAAATTTATAGTATATTTTGTGTCATTTCATTAGTCTTTTGTGTCATATTCATACTACTTTGCTTATTTTTATGCCTTTTTATCAAATATTGCAGAATCTACTTCTATTTTGGTTTTTGATACTTTTCAGGTAAAAAGGCACAATTTTAAGGCATTTTCAAGCAAAATCAGATACATAGAAGAATTCTCATCATCAAGAAGAGATTACAAGACAAATTTCACACAAATCAGAGCCACAACCCAAATTACGGCAGTGCCGTAATTAAGATTATGGTACCGTATTTTCACAATACTACCGTAATTTCGAAGCACTACCGTATTTTAGGGAATTTTCATATAGAAAGTTTTGGAGCTTTTACGGCACGGCCGTAATGGATTTCACAGGCCATATTTTGGACGATTTTTCACCCGAAAGATTTGAGGAAAATACGGCACTACCATAACCATTATTACGGTACTGTAATTTCGATCAATTTCTGTATTGAAAGCTTCTGCAGAAATTATGGCAGTGCCGTAACAGATTCCACGGCCATAATTCTAACCCTGGAACATGATTTTCACGGTCAAATTGAAGTCCGATTTTTGCGTGATCGATTGCGGATGATCCAGGCCATTAAATTCAAAGCTGTAAGAAGCAAAAATGGAGCCTCCGAGGAGGAGAACACGCCGAGGGTGAAAGCCCTAATTTTCATCCACTGTCAAGGGAGAAATCGAGTTTTTCACTGCCGCCCTAGGTTTCACCGCCGGGAAGCGTACAGCGCATCTCCGGCCGTGAAATTTGAGGGGAAGCTGCGCATAGAGGAGGAGAAGATACCCCAGAAGTTTCAGAGAGAAAGGATCTCGATCGGAGGAGAAATCAATGAAAGAGTGGGCGCCGGCACTGTTCACTCGCAAGATTACGGCTGTAATTTCCATTACAGCCATGGTGTAAAGTTGTTTTTTCCCTTTTCTTTGATTTCTGAGACTTTGATACTATGGATTATTATAATTCTTTTTCCATGCTAGCTTAGACATCTTTATAAGACATAGGGTGTAATCCCCTTGATTTTATATGACTAGATAATCTTTATTTCGTCAGTATAATTTTGTTATGATGATTCTACTTATGTGATGATTGCCTATAACTCTCCATAGTTTTCTTATTATCATGCATGTTTTTAGAGTTTTCGCAATATGGACTGAAAGGTGATTTTCTTGAGAACTTAGAACCCTAAAATTGAATATTAGGAACTCACCATAAGAAATTAGGTTAGTTCTTATTTATCGATTTTAGAAGAATAATTGCCATGTTTGATAATTTGAATCTAGGATTGAGTTATTTTGTTAAACATAAAGATCTTGTGTGAAAGTGAGGATCGGAGCGTTGGAGAACCATAAGTAGAACCTATATTGAGACTCGGATGCACGAAAGTAATCCTTGAGATTCCACTTGAGATAATCAACTTAGGATTCGGATGCACGAAAGTGATCCTTAAGTTCTTTGATTGATGATTTACTTATTTTCAGCTTGGGATAGATCTTGTGCGAAAGCGAGGATCGGTCCCTACATGATTGTCTGCACGAAAGTGAGATAATCTTTTTATGAAGTAAATTACATCTTTATCATGATAAAATTAGACTGACGACCTTTTATTCATATCTAGCCATTGAAATTAAGGTGGATGAAACCCTAGTCCCAGTTTCTCTCTGATTTCGTGTTCTTTCTATCATTTACTTGCATTATAATCAATTGCTTAGCTAGTAAGAATACAACTATTTGGTACTTAACAATAAGGTCTCTGTGGTTCGATATCTTTCTTTATTACTTCGAGTATCCATGCACTTGCGGACTACCAGGTGTTCCAAAAGGTATTGTGAATTGAGGTTCAGATTTATGTTCCAAGTTTGATGGCAGCCTAGAAGGATCTGGAGGGGGCTGTGGACCATCAAGTATAGGTTCTTTACATTCATGACCCGCTTCCTAAAGTTTAGTGGCTTTAGCATGACATGGTTTAGATCCTAGGGCAGTCTCTAAAGTTTGTTCTTTAAGATTTAGCATTTGTTGAACTTCTTCAATTGGTTTACTCCCTTTGTCAAAGATACTATCAAGTAATGGCATAGGTAGACTAGCCTCTTTGGTTTCTTTGGGACAGTTGTCTACCTTAAGGATTTCTATGGCTATTGATGGATCAAACATTTCTTCATGAGTTTCGATGGTTATAATTTATTCAAAGTGTGAAGTCTCTCATCAATAACAGCCAGAGCTGATGGTGCGGTGTCTTCCTGCACCCTTTCAAGGTTTTCAATTAATTCAAGTTTAGGGGCAAGTTGGGGTAATTCCAAAGATAGCAATTTTGAAGGTTTAGGTCCAGGCCCTAAGAGTGAAGGCAATAAGGATGAGCATAGAGGGTACCGATGATAAATTATTGGCCCCTGAGGAATTGGTGTACCAACTTGTCCTAGATTGATAGTTTGAACATGGTCAATCACTAGAACTTCTACTTCAGACTCGGGGATAGAAGGTCCTTGGAATTGTGTCCCACCAACTTTCTTATGACCGGACTCAGGATTGGGTTGGGGTAATCCTAAGTGTGTTTTCAGTTCAGAATCAAATTTTGAGTCTAAGATTGCTGGCACCATTGAGGGATCTAGAGGAGGTTGTTGATCTTCAATTATATGTTTGTTAGGCTCAACTAGGGGTGTGTTATCAAATGATGGTTTAGGTAGACTAGGCTCTATGGTTTATTTAGGAAAGTTGTCTACATTGGGAACTCTAGGCTTGGGTCTCATAATAGTGATCTTTGGTTTATAGGATTGCAAGACATAGTTATCATCTAATTCATGGTAACACCCATCAACTTCATCTAACCAAGGCTTACCAGGATAGACGTGGTAAGTACCTTTTAGGGGAAAGACATCACACTAAATCTTGTGTTCATAGGTGGAAAACGTGATGGGAACAAGGCAGCTAAGATTCACTAAGGTCCGGGTTCCATCTTCCCAAGTAATGGTATAAGGGTGTGGATTAGGCTTGATGGTCAACTCAAACTTGTCAATTGCTTGGGGAGTTACAAAGTTGAACCATATGTGTTCATCAATGGCAATCTTACAAACCCTATCATCAATCTTAGTGTAAGTATGGAAATAGTCTGATCTAAGGGTGACCTTATAGGTTGGAAGTCTCTCCATGTATCAATTAATGTTCTCTTTTAAAGTATGGTTCATGGCCTTAAGTTTATCATAGATCATGAGCATGTGCTTTTGATTGAGGCTAGATGTCATGTTTGAAAACTTTAAGAAGTGAAAAT
Source organism: Costus lasius (assembly GCA_027563935.2). Classification (NCBI taxonomy): domain Eukaryota; kingdom Viridiplantae; phylum Streptophyta; class Magnoliopsida; order Zingiberales; family Costaceae; genus Costus; species Costus lasius. The sequence goes on along the minus strand of CM050448.1, from coordinate 65,936,315 downwards.
GCAGAGTAGCTATACAAGAAAATTCAGATTAAGCAGTTGATAGTGCAGGTATAAATGTAAGAGAGAGTAAGCATGTTCAGCAAAGATTTAGCAAGTTAATGTAAAGCTGGAATGAGTAAAGGCAGCTACAGCAACTAGTGGTGATAACTTGCAGCACAAAATAGGTATTAATATCAGAGCTAATGTTATCTGGCAATATGAGATGTAGATTTAGAACTAGTACTATTAGAACTAGTCAATGTTCAGCACATCAAAGTGGTATTGCAACAAGGATGAGCAAGCAGTTAATCAAACGCAGTGACAAACTAGACTACCACAACTGAAGATGGCAATCTCAACACATAGCAGGTAATATAAGCAAGATAAGTATTAAGCATGCAAAATGATGCATCGCATTTTGGTAGTGTTTTTTCGTTATATTTCATGTCAAATCTAGGCTTATTTTAACACTTTTATACTCATTATAGCTTTATTTCCTTCATATCTTCGGAATCTTCACTTTTTGGCACTTTTATGGTATTTCAGGTAAAAACACCCTTTTTTCGACGTATTTTGAAGATTCTGAGGCCTTGTGTAAAAACGAAGCCGCCCGTCAAATTTCAGCTCATTCGGAGTTTGCCTAAGAAGCATGGCCAGGTGAACCCCACGGGGTTCACCATCCCAGTTGCCAGCCAGCAGAACTCATAGAGAGCTTCACGGCTGGGTGAACCCCAGCGGGGTTCACCAGATTTCCTTCAAATCGAAAATAGCCCAGAACAAAGCACGGCCGCACTTCTTTCAGCCGAACTCACAGAATGAATCACGACCAGGTGAACCCGGCGGGGTTCACCGTGATTCTAACCCAGGGCACGCGCGAGTCCGACCTTGACTCGGTTTTTCAGCGATTTCTCACTCGTTCGGAATCCAAATTCGGCAAGTAAGGTGTCTATGGAAAGCTCTTTTAGAGGTGAACGCTTGGGATATAAAAGCCCTAATTTTATTGCCCTAATAATTGAGGAATCACGCAAGGAATCAGCATGGGGCGGAAGAACACGGCGACGAGGCAATTTTTGGAGATTTTCGGAGATTGAGACACAAGATCATCACGATTTCTTCAGGATTCCTTCAGTTCATCATCTCCTTCCTCTTAGATTTGTTTCCTTGTACTTTCCCTTTCATTAAAAGAGAGATTTTGAGCTTTTCAATGATGATTGTAGTGTAAACCCTATTTCGGGGCTTGGTTGAAACCCTTTGATGATTTTGGTCGTAAATTTTGTATCTATTTTTGTTATTTGGAATGAATTGTGAGCATATTTTACTTTGACGTATTTATTTTGTGATTTTACCATGGCCGAGTATTTTCACGTGTTAGCTGTTACGATTCATATCGAGAGAAGGATCATAAGGGTGGAATCTCTTAATAAAACTTGCGAGACCTCGACACGAGAGTGCTTGGTCTTCTCTCGAGAATTTCACAGTCTGCCATAGAACTCATTGGGTTCATCTTAGAACGATCCACCGCGAGCGTAGGAGGTCGGTCTAAGACGAACACCGGGGTGTACACTCGAGAGAGGGCACCTTGTACCCTAGGGTTAGACTCCTTGTGCAAAACCAATAAACCAAATAATTAATATCTTTCTTGTGCAATTAAGATTATCATTGTGGTGGAAACCGTAGCCCTGATATCTCTCTCATATTTGACCTCTACCGACGTAGTTACAATTGTTTGTTTTCGATTTCTGTCTTCAAAACCCAATTTCGATTCGCCTAGCTATTAGGACTCGGATTTTCTAGTATTCAACCTTGTTCCCTGTGGGATTTGATATCTTTTATATTACTTTGACATAATCGTGCACTTGCGGAGCGTGTCAAGTTTTTGGCGCCGTTGCCGGGGAGCAACGGTTGATATTAGTATACTTCCGAGAATTGGTAGACTAGGCCTTAGGTTAGATTTTCCTTACTGCACTGCTATTTTTCTTTTTCTTTTTATTTACTTGCTGTCTTAGAACTTTATAATCTTGACTGACCATTTTATGCAAAGAAGTTCTAGGGCAGGAGCATTCTTTGACATTGATCCAGAGATCGAGCGCACCTTCAGGACAAGAAGGAAGCAAAATTAAATTTTGAAGAAAGAAGTCATGAACCATCCAAAAGGAGAAAATCAGATGGAGCACATTCAGCTTGATGCAAACAATGACCGAGTACCTCAACCAATGGGGAACAACTATAACAACAGGACACTGAAAGATTATTCTGCTCCCTATGCTTATGGTTTTCAATCAGGAATTGCTAGGCCCGCTGTTGAGGCCAATAACTTCGAAATAAAACCTGCTCTTCTTTCTATGGTGCAACAAAACCAATTTGGTGGTTCTCCTCTTGAGGACCCCAACATGCACCTCTCTATTTTTCTAGAATATTGCGATATGCTGAAAATTAACGGTGTGTCTGCTAATGCTATCAGGTTGCGAATATTTCCCTTCTCTCTGAGGGATAGGGCAAGAGCGTGGCTGCACACACTACCTGCTACTTCGATAAGAACATGGGCAGAGCTTTCTCAAGCCTTTCTCTCCAAGTACTTACCTCCATCAAAGACAATTCAATTGCAAAATCAGATAACGAGTTTCATGCAAAAGGATGGAGAGTCTCTATATGAAGCTTGGGAGAGGTTTAAAGAGCTCCAAAGGATGTGTCCACATCACAGAGTTGAGACTTGGGTTTTGATCCAAATGTTCTACAGCGGTTTGGATTACAACACGAGACTTACAGTGGACGCTGCAGCAGGAGGCGCCTTGATGAATAGGAGAGTTGAGGATGCAATGAACCTTCTCGAGGATATGGCGATCAACCATCACCAATGGACATCTGAGAGAGGTACATCTACCAAGAAGTCAGGTAAGTATGACCTAGACTCTCTTATTGCACTCACGGCTAAGGTTGATAATCTGACTAGAAAGCTTGATTCTTGGTCTGTTAATTCGATGGATATTAACTCTATTTCTTGTGAGGTCTGTAGAGTTGTAGGTCATGCAAGGGCAGATTGTCAGGTGGGAGATGGACAGATGGCTGCGATCAACTCTAAGCAATTGAATGCTGTTGGAAATTTTAACCCGAACAATAATCCATACTCCAGCACATTCAATCCAGGGTGGCGCAACCACCCAAATTTCTCTTACTGGACAACTCAACCGATTCAGCCTGGACAAGTTCCACCACAGCAAACCCAGCTCCCACAAGGAAACTTTAGGCAACCCCAACAGAACAATTTCAGACCGCCAGGATTTTAGGCTAGGAACTACAATGCACCACCACTACAGCCAAGGCCCAATAATGATTCAAATCTGAGCAAGCAACTTGAAGGACTTACAGACATGATGAAGATGATGATGACAAGGATGGACTCCTTGGAGACACACAATAAGATGCTAGAGAGCCAGCTAGCCCAGCAAGCTATCTCATCTTTGAGAGCACTAGGGAAGCTACCATCCCAGCCAGAGGTAAACCCGAGGGAGCATTGCAATGCATTCTCCACTCAGAGCGGCAAGCAACTTGAAGATCCAAAGATGCCGACCGATGACAGGATAGATGAAGTGATACCGGAACCTGTGGAACCGCATTCAGATAAAACACCAGTGGCACCTGAACCAGCTGAAGAGGAGCGGCCCTATGTGGGACCGCCTGCATATAAGCCACCGATTCCTTTTCCGCAGAGGCTTGTCAAGGCTAAATTGGACAAGCCGTTTGGTAAGTTTTTAGAGGTTTTAAAGAAACTTTACATTAACATCCCTTTCGTTGATCCTCTTTCGCAGATGCCGACTTATGCAAAATTTCTGAAAGACATCTTATCAAACAAGAAGAAGCTAGAGGATCAAGGGACTATTGCACTCACTAAGGAGTGCAGCGCCGTCATTCAGAACAAGCTCCCTCTGAAGCTTAAGGACCCAGGCAGTTTCTCCATACCCTGCCAGATTGGGGAGATGTCTTTTTAGAGAGCTTTGTGCGATCTAGGAGCAAGCGTTAGCCTCATGCCACTATCACTCTGTAAAAGGATAGACTTTGCAACCAACTAGTATTTCCATATAGCTTGCAGACAGATCTGTGCGTCACCCAGTTGGTATTTTAGAGGACGTTCCTATTAAAGTAGGAGATTACTTTATTCCTGCTGACTTTATTGTTCTGGAGATTGATGAGGATGACAGGCTCCCTATCATCCTGGGGAGACCTTTTCTTGCTACTGCAAGCGCTGTCTTGGATGTCAAGCATGGGAAACTATCTTTGAACATCTGTGGCAACGTCATCCAATTTGATCTTACTGACACGTTGAAACAACCTTCTCTTGCAGGTACATGCTACAGGGTGGACATTGTGGAAAAAGCCGCACAGGATATTGAGCCGCCCAGGAGAGTAATGGAATCACTGGGACCCACCATGACAAACCCATACGAAAATGCCAAGAGCTACAAAGCACACACCAAGTTCTGGCATGACAAGCGCATTGCAAAGAAGGAATTTCATGAGGGGGACAAAGTACTTCTGTTCAATTCAAGACTTCGGCTATTTCTAGGAAAGCTTCGCACGAGATGGTCTGGCCCTTTCACAGTTCAAAAAGTTCAATCATATGGTGCCATCACAATTTGGACAGAAAGAACTAGAAGTTTCACAGTTAACGGGCACCGCCTCAAGCATTATTTCGAAGATGAGCGGGTCGAAAGAGAGGAAGTTCTTGCTCTTTCAGACCCCCCGGACTTGCAACTTTGAAAACTCTTATGGTCGAGCTACCGACCTAAACCTAGCGCTCTTGGGAGGCAACCCAAGTTTTTGAATGATTTTAGTTCTTATGCATAATTTTTCCTTGTCATTAGTTAGTGTTTCAGATCGTTGATTTGTTTTTCATTTATTTTTGCTTCTCTAGAAGGGATCTCCACTAATTTGATGTCTCTATACATTGTAGGAAGAAGAGGGAGCGTTGGGAATTTTTTCCAGATTTTTTCAGATTTTCTCGAGTGTACAGTGAACATCACGGCCTGGTGAACCCCATGGGGTTCACCGTGATGTGTACTGTACCGATACGCCCAGACTTTGTGACTCAGAGAATTTCACGGGCAGGTGAACCCCATGGGGTTCACCATCTTGCCAAAGACCAGAAAATTTCCAGAACGTTTCATAGGTCGGTGAACCCCAGCGGGTTCACCGGTGTTTCTGTTGCTTCAACCCAACCACAGTAAACTTCACAGGCTGGTGAACCCGGGCGGGTTCACTGGATTTTCAATTTGTGCTCAGCCGAGTTAGGGCATCGCACGCGCAGGGTTTCTGCCGCCATCCAATCTCGGTGAAATCCCATCGATTGCGCCTCTCTCCGATCCTCTCAAAACACGAAGAACATCTTTAAGGCTTCGATCCAGATTTCCCTTTCCTGTATTCTCTCTAAGCAACTCTAGATCTCAGTCTCGCGCATCCGCTGTTCTTCGACTTTTACCCGATCCGCCGCCACCTCCCGATTTCGACGAAGCCAACCAGATCGCACTGTTTCCTCTCTATCTTAGCACCCGAGGAAGATATCCAAGAGTTTAATTCAAGTTTCCCATCATCCAGATAAAGTCTCTTCTTCAGGTGTTCCCAGATTTTTGTTCCGCCTCTTCTTCGACGCTTATTACAGTCGATCCGCCACCTGCGCTTTTCCTCAAGCCACCGGCCAGATCTTCTTCCTCAAGGCTTCCCTGCTGATCTTGATCTTCGCCACCATCATGCCTCCGAGGATGAAAGCTATGGCTAGCAAAAGAACCGCACGACCGCAGCAAGCACTCTCAGAATCGTCCGCCATGGACGATGAGGAGTACGAGCCGACGCCTACTCCTCCTTCCTACCGGCCTTCTTCGGCTACGCCAGGCTCCTCTTCATCTCTCCATGGTCGCACACCTGCCAGCCGACCACAGCCCTACGTATCTCCCCCGAACAAGTTCGCGATTATCTTCTGGAACACCGCGCAAGAGGCACGGTATCAGATACTACGACAACGCCGCGTGCTCAATACAAGGTATCTTGACCGAACCACACTACATATGCTAGGGATGCTAGGAGACGTTGAATTGATGTATGCAGCCATAGGGTGGGAGCAATTCCAGCAACTATTCTCACCCACTTACATTGGCACCACACTGGAATTTCTGAGTTCATTGGAAGTAAAGGTAGATCCTATCATTGAGGATGATCCAGGCCATCTGTCTTTCCGCTTGGGTAATATCGAACACATCCTCACTCTTTCACAGTTTTGCAGCATTTATGATTTTCCAGAACCTTGTGCACGCAAAGTCCCTACCGAGTACAGTGAGCAGAACTTCTGGGGCACTATCACTAAAGAGCACATCTACTCCGCTCGTGAAGCTCGTGCTTCCAGTCTGTGCAACCCAGTGATCAAGTACGTTCACCGCGTATTGGCCCACACTCTCTTTGGCCGCGGTGAAAGTGACGGTATGGTTCGACATACTGAGTTATTCTATATCTAGTGCATGCTCTACAGTTTTAGAGTCGATTCTGGGTATTATCTGGCAAAGCATCTCAGCCGCGTCGCCCGTTCTTTGAGGGGGGCGATAGTAATTGGCGGCTTGATCACACCATTAGCAGTTTCCCTGGGCATCATCCCCTATGGCACATTAGAAGCTACCGGCAACAACAGGCTCGACATCGAGTCTTGTGTTGATATGAAGCTGATAATACACAAGGGTGATTCATATTGCACGACATTCAAGGGAAACCCCTTCTGCCTGCCTTTGCCAAACCTGGTGCGCACATCAGTCAGAGTCCGTGGAAACTGGCGCATCCAGCCAGTTGAGGACGCACAGCCCGATCCAGTTAACACTGCGCCACCAGCACCTGGAGCATTTTCTTTTGGTGGCACCTCCTCTCACGATTCTATGATGTCTGAGCAGCTTCATTAGTGAGAGATGATCGATCACCTGGACACCACCGTTACCTACATCCAGCAGAACCAATCTTCACAATGGGAGTCGATGGAAGCGCACATGTAGAGGCAACACAAGATGATGGGTTCTGTTTGGGAGAAGCTATCACGCATGGATGATAGGCTGGCCTTCATCAATGAGGAGAACATGGCATGCATGGACATCTCTTCTGACAAGGAGGCCGAGCCAGATTTTAGCGCACGCGGGAAGAGCAAGAGATCCAGGGCTTCTGGCTCTCGCTCGCGTAAGCGAAAGTAGCTTCCCATCACCATCAGCATCATCATCATCCACTCCTCTCACATCATGGTATTGCATAGAGGAATATGACGGACTTTTATGACATTGTTTCTCTTGCTTGTGTCCGCACTTTGTTATGGTTATTATGCTTTTTATTCATGCTGTGTAAATTTTTCCATGAGTTTGAGTTTGCATGTGTATGAGTCTTGTCCTATGATGGCTATTTCAAAATTTTGAGTATTTTGAGTCGAATGCATAATTGAGTAGGAATCATCAAAGAATTAAGTCTGGAGTGATACCTCCTTGTTAGAAGTATTGTTTGATCATATCCATATGTTCTATGATTTAGAAATTTTGTGATTTGGATTGATTTTGAGATGTTCATTAGTGGGTCAAACATTGATATGATTATTGAATCAACTCAAGCTTGCAACTTACATGAGAATCATATTGAGATACATATTCACTTTGTTATTCTTTGAACTCCTTTCTGTTATTGGGGAGACACTACATTTGTTCAAAAAGGATGTGTTATCAACTGCTGGTATAAAAAAATATATATATTTCTCAACCTTAGATTCCTCTACTTGGCACTGCGAAAAATTGGCAGTGGTATCGAAGGACATGAGTTGAAATCTAAGGGATGTGAAGTTGAAAACAATAAAGAGACTCCTCTACTTGGCATTGCGAAAAATTGGCAATGGTACCTAAGGTTATGAGTTGAAGTCTAATGCAATAATCAGTGTATCATACCCTAAATGAAACATTTGAGTTAACCCCAACGATTTGACTAGGAAGGATTGGAATCGCATGAGTGTTTTGTGTAAGCTTGATTGAATCCTATGTTTGCTGCTTACTAGGTTGTTTGGCATCTAGTATTGTGGGATCAAACTGTTGAACACTTGAGGCAACCATTTACTTAATTTCTCCTGATTAGATATTGGATTGTTATTAAATCTTTTCTAACTTGGATGTATATCTTGACACGAAAGATTACTCTTATACCAAACATGTATTTTATCTTATTTTTTTGCTTGAGGACAAGCAAAGATTTAAGTCTGGAGTATTTTGGTAGTGTTTTTCCGTTATATTTCATGTCAAATCTAGGCTTATTTTAACACTTTTATACTCATTATAGCCTTATTTCCTTCATATCTTTGGAATCTTCACTTTTTGGCACTTTTATGGAATTTCAGGTAAAAACACCCTTTTTTCGACGTATTTTGAAGATTCTGAGGCCATGGGATGATTTCTTGTGTGAAAACGAAGCCGCCCATCAAATTTGAGCTCATTCGGAGTTTGCCTGAGAATCACGGCCAGGTGAACCCCATGGGGCTCACCATCCCAGTCGCCAGCCAGCAGAACTCACAGAGAGCTTCACAGCCGGGTGAACCCCAGCGGGGTTCACCAGATTTCCTTCAAACCGAAAACAGCCCAGAACAAAGCACGGCCAGGTGAACCCGGCGGGATTCACCGCGCTTCTTTCAGCCAAACTCACAGAATGAATCACGACCAGGTGAACCCGGCGGGGTTCACCGTGATTCTAACCCAGGGCACGCGCGAGTCCGACCTTGACTCGGTTTTTCAGTGATTTCTCACTCGTTCAGAATCCAAATTTGGCAGGTAAGGTGTCTATGGAAAGCTCTTTCAGAGGCAAACGCTTGGGATATAAAAGCCCTAATTTTATTACCCTAATTATCGAGGAATCATGAAAGGAAGCGGCCTAGGGTGGAAGAACACGGTGACGAGGCGATTTTTGGAGATTTTCGGAGATTGAGACACAAGATCATCACGATTTCTTCAGGATTCCTTCGGTTCATCATCTCCTTCCTCTTAGATTCGTTTCCTTGTACTTTCCAGTTCATTAAAAGAGAGATTTTGAGCGTTTCAATGATGATTGTAGCGTAAACCCTATTTTGGGGCTTGGTTGAAACCCTTTGATGATTTTGGTCATAAACTTTGTATCTATTTTTGTTATTTGGAATGAATTGTGAGCATATTTTACTTTGACGTATTTATTTCATGATTTTACCTTGGCTGAGTATTTTCACGTGTTAGCCGTTACGATTCATATCGAGAGAAGGATCGTAAGGGTGGAATCTCTTAGTAAAACTTGCAAGACCTCGACACGAGAGTGCTTGGTCTTCGCTCGAGGATTTCATAGTTTGCCATAGAACTCATTGGGTTCATCTTAGAACGATCCACCGTGAGAGTAGGAGGTCGGTCTAAGACGAACACCGGGGTGTACACTCGAGAGAGGGCACCTTGTACCCTAGGGTTAGACTCCTTGTGCAAAACTAATAAACCAAATAATTAATATCTTTCTTGTGCGATTAAGATTATCATTGTGGTGGAAACCATAGCCCTGATATCTCTCTCATATTTGACCTCTACCGACGTAGTTGCAATTGTTTGTTTTCGATTTCTGTCTTCAAAACCCAATTTCGATTCACCTAGCTATTAGGACTCGGATTTTCTAGTATTCAACCTTGTTCCCTGTGGGATTCGATATCTTTTATATTACTTCGACATAACCGTGCACTTGCGGAGTGTGTCACAAAACCAGGTGAAAGCTACCGTATATCTGAATTCAGTGATGGCTGTTGAGTACAGATTGCAGCCCTAGTAAGAATCGGATATGAATGTGCAGTAGAAATGTCAATTTGCAACTCAGATGTAAATGCAGTGAAGGGTTCAACGGTAGCAAACTCAATTGATGTAACTAAGTAGATTAGTACTACGTCGAATCATTTAATCTGAACTTGTATTAAATGATCATGGCTTTCACTATTTTAATCGAATTGATAACCCAGAAAGTCAATTGGGAAATCTGATATTTCCTAGTTAGATGGGATCTTTATTCCACATGAGGCTTCACATCCCATGAGGGTGGGATGAAATGCATAAAGTGACCCATACTTCTTAAGGTGAGCACGCCGGCCAATTGCACTTGGCAATTCCCCTTATTGAGACAGTCTAGGCATTTCATGTCCAGCGAGGGCTAGAAATAGTATAAAACCCTAACCTTTCAACGATGCCTCTAGGGTTTCACCATGTGGCCACCACATCTGAAAAACTAGTCAAGTCTATTCCTAACCGTTATGCCCAGGGACAACGAGTTTCCTTACGAAGGCACATTCAGGTTAAAAATTGGACTAGGGAAACCATTGTCATCACGCACCTTCTAAAGATAAGTGGGTGTGTCCCACGAGGGTGGGAAATAGGCCACAACACCACTGATTGATAGCTTAATGAGGGCTACAAGTTAGAAGGCTATCCAGACTTGATATTTTAATTTGAGGGTTTTTGAGGTCTTATCCTCTTAGTTTTATCTTTTATCTAGCATTACAGGCATACAATCCTATAGTGATAACAACAAGATAAAATATCACCGGCAAGCTTTAGCAGATAAGGAAAGCAGTAAAAGATGATGTGGTTACAGCCTAATCAACACATTGAACCAACACATGCCAAAGGGGGTTCAATGCTTCACCTAGGAGATAAGCCCCAACAAGACCTAACCTTACCACCCTCTAGCTCGATCTTCAAGTGCGGCTCCAAGGTCCTCCTCACCATGGTTTAGCTCTCAAACCCTAGAGGTACCCCTAGGGAAACCCTAGAAGCACCCCAAAGGGTTCGGCCAATGCCATAGTGCCTCCTCCAAGCAAAATGTGCCACCGTGCAAGCACCAAGAGGGATAGATCTCAAGCCCTAAGGCTCCTCCAAACCCATCTTGCGCCCCTATGCAAGGATGCGCCACCAAGGAAGAAGCTTGTTGCGCCACCATGCAAGGTGCGCAAACAAGCAAATTTCAAGCATGCGCTAATGAGTTTGCTCCATGAGGGGGCGCCCCTACTCTTCTTTATGTAATTACAAAACAAAAGAAAAAAAGGTGGCACGTAGGCCTCACTAGAATACATCATAGGCATGTGATGTCTCGTATTCTTATAGTCTTTTTGACTTATATTTCCTAGCAAATTGAGACCTATTATCATGCTTTTACATATCTTTCCAGCTTATTTTAGTAACTTTCTTCAGAAACTTCAAAATTTGTCATGTTTGTTGAATACAGGATAATTCACTCACTTTTGGAGCTAATTGGAAGTACATTTACATTTCCGAGTGAATCAGGATTCATGACAAAAAGTTTGGCTTTAGACGGGAGTAATTTCAAGAATCACGACTGAAATCTCGCATCCGCCGCAAGAGTTTATCCTCAGCTACCGGAATTTATTACCGGCCGTCGTGGATTAAATGAGCATTAATCGTCCGAAGGTTATGAGATTTAATGAGGCTGCAATTAATGCATTTTCGTTACAAGTCATAAATGCGGAGTTTATTTATTAACCATCAAGACTCATAATGGATGAGAATTAAGTTGAGAATTTGAAGAGTCATGCAATTAATGGATGAGATTTAATGTAGAATGTCAAGAGACACGCCATAATGGGGATTTAATCTAGAGTTTAATTCAGAATTTAATTCTGAATTTAATGCGGAATACGAAGAGGCACCAGGTTTTCTATATAAAGGACTCAAGATTACCGAATCAACAGGAGCGCCCGGAAGGCGCCCAGAGGCCCAGGGAGCGCCCAGTCGGGGCTCCAGGGGAAGAGAGGAGGACTACACTCGAGAGCTCAGAGTTCGGTGGCGACGAAGAACGCGAGTCATTTCAAGAAGAAGAAGGCGACTTCAAAGAAGGAGAGAAAGGAGTTTGTTTAATTCTTTTCTCATCTTTACTTCGTTTAGTCTTCTTTACGTGCTGATCGAAAGGCTTGTACTTGTCGTAACCATATATGTATTAGTGTAAAAACCTTGATCGGGATTTGGGCATAGCCCGTCTTTTTGATTTACAAGTCTTAATGTTAAGAATTGCTTTTGGATGTATCTTTCGAGGCTATTTGATCTTGGTTTGTTTCATTCGTGTTTATCAATTTTGGCCAAATCGGTTTTCACTCTAGTTGATTGTGGTAAAATCTGAGAGGTGAATTGCAATCAACGGATCCTCATAGATCATTCCTGTGTGCTCTATTACTTGAAGACTTGACATCAACGAGAGTCTTAGAGACCACTTGGGGAATCTTCTTGTCCTATTTCAACACGATCTATTTATGCTTAGTGGTGAGGACACTTCTTGTCCTGAAATCATCGAAATACTTTCAATTTTCAAGGCAGTGGTGAGGACACTTCCGTTGTAAATCATTGAAACACTCCCATTCCTCGCTAAAGGATTCGACATCCTTCTATGTAAAGTTTGTAATTTGGTTTCTCAACTAGATGGTTTTGTCGGGTGGAAAGTACTTCATCAAGAAAGTATTTGAAAGTACTTCATCAAGAAAGTACTCCCATTCCTCGCTAAAGGATTCGCCATCCTTCTAAGACAGGCTCTAAAGTTTGTTCGTTAAGTTTTAGCATTTGTTGTAATTTTTCAATTTGTTTACCCCATTTGTTTAAGATACTATCAGATAATGGCATAGGTAGACTAGGCTCTATGGTTTCTTTAGGAAAGTCATCTACCTTAGGGGCTCTAGGCTTGGACCTCTTAATTTTATTCTTTGGTTTGTAGGACTGCAAGACATAGCTATCGTTGTCCCTATGCTAATATTCATCAGACTCATCTAACCACGGTTTACCAAGATGGACATGGTAAGTGCCTTTTAGGGGCAAGACATCACACCAAACCTTTTGTTCAACACACAATAAGAGGAACTAGGCAGCTAAGGTTCACTAAGGTTCAGGTTCCATCTTCCCAAGTAATGGTATAAGGGTATGAATTAGGCTTGGGGGTCAACTTAAACTTGTCAATTGCTTGGGGAGTTATAAAGTTGAACCATATGCGTTCATCAATGGCAATCTTGCAAACCCTATCATCAATCTTAGTGTAAGTATGAAAATGGTCTGCTCTAAGGGTGACCTTATAGGTTGGAAGTCCCTCCATGTATCGATCATGATTTGCTTTTAAAACTTTATTGTTCTCTTCTAAGTCTTGTTTCATGGCCTTCAGTTCATCGTAGATCATGCTCATGTATTTTTGATTGAGATTAGAAGCCATATTTGAAAATTTTGAAAAGTGACAATGCAGAGCAGCGAAGCATATAGAAATTTAGAATAAGTAAACTATCGCATCAACTATTGAATAAGTACAAAATCAACACGTGCAGCAATGTTTAGCAATAGGAGCGCTGTTTTAGATTTGTAATTCATAGCAGCCATTGGTTCAGCGAGAGTGGAAAATCAATAGGTTTACAAGCATGAGATTTTATCATCTGAAACATAACAAGGAAGGTTCCCCATTTCAAAGTGAAAACTCAGCAGGAATTATGGTCAAACAGGTGCTGAGGTCACCTTCAAGCAAAGCACAATCTCAAATCCAGTAATGAACAGTAAATGGAGAAAAGTGATCGGCATGCTTTGCTTACACTCCTGACTTCGCACAGCAATTATCTTGCTGAGGGTTTAGGAACTGAAAGCACAATCTGAAGGGAGCAGTAGACCATCAATGACCTTTGATGATTAACGATCCACCAGAAGTTTCGAACACAAATAAAATCCAGTAATGAACAATACACGCATAAAATCTCAACTTGGTTCAAGTCTTCGAAAAAAAACTGACAGCACTTGGTTTTCTGTTGCTTCTGGAGAGGTGAATTGATTGAAGGAGAACAGTGGAAACTCTATGGCGTAAGTAGTTCCCAGCAGATTCAAAGAACTAGAATTTCAGATAATAAGGTAAACGCAGGATTTCGGTGGTAAGCTATAGTAAAAAAATATCCTGAAAGGCTAACTTTGTTCAGATCTTCAAGGAGACTAACAACAATTGATTGGTTGCGTCTTTGAAGAGATGAACACCAGCAGGGAAGATCAGCAAACCCTCTATGGTATAGAGAATCACGAACCTCCTCTATCTGTAGACAAACACGACTGAAAACAAGGATGGTGAGGAATGGTAAAGCATAAATTTTGGAGAAGACGAAAATGCAGAATCAAGGCATGAGTGAGGGAACTATCTATTACTTAGGTAGTTCCAAACTCAAGTCGAACACAAAAAGCCAACAGAAACTCCAACTTTGGCATTCAACAAAATCTGATTTAGATAGCAGCTGAAGAAAACCGAATCAGAAACACAGCAAGAACTCAGTAAGAAATTCAGTAACAGGGCATAGACTCGGATTTTCAATAAAGGGTGAGGAGACTATCTATTTCTTAGATAGTTTCCTACGCCAGCAAATTCAAAAAGTCGCAAGTAGAGATTTCCAAACTTATAGCGCTAATGTTGACAGAAACTACATAGAGGAAACTAGACATAGAAATTCAGCAAACAGAGCACAGAAATTCAGAAGTTTTCTCTTACAATCACGCAACAAGAATCACAGCATGTTATCAGAAAACAAGGATCAAACTAAGCAGAATTTGCAAGCAGTAACTAAAGCACACACAGGACAGAAAAAGTTCTTAGAGAACATAAATCGAGCACCTAAGGTTCACTCTGAAACCACTAATGTAAAAACGAAATTGCCCAAGATCTTCTTAGGTATGCAGCTCTTCAAGTGTTGACTAATCATGCGCAGGTGTAGGTGATCAGCTAGTAGAGATTCTTTAGCATGCAACACTAATAAAGTATTCAGATTTGGAAAGAAGTCACCTGAGGCCCCCATGAAGGAAGGGGGCCAGATTCCATTTGTTCCTTGCAACAATAGTCCTTGGGTTTTGATTGAAACAGTCCTTAATGTCTCGGCTGATATTGTTTAGGATCTCTTTAAGCTTCAGAAATTGACAAGTCTTCTCGTCAACTCCTAGTCACAAGCTGTTAGAGTAATGGATGACGGTTGAGAGGAATCAAGGCTCAGCGAATAGAGGTGGAAGAGGAAAGAAGGAGAGAAGAGAAGGGGAAGAGAAGGATAAAGAGAGGAGCAAGCTCAACTCTCGGCACACAAGAGGAGCAAGCTCAACTCTCGGCCACGCACAAACAAGGGGCCATTGGCTCACCCTCAAGCAAGAACATGGTAACACAAATTTCAGTTTCAAAGATATGCCATTCTAAGTGCAAAGTGTCTCAATACAAGGGCTTTAAACCCTTTCCCTCAACCACTACAAAATTCACTCAAAGATCAACGGCTATTCCTTCTTGGATTTAAATTAGAGGGTGGAGATATGAATTCTGCCCTACTCTTTCATTGGATGAAGTGGGCGGTTGTATGGTTTTGCATTTGTGGCCGAATGCTTGGAGATTGAGATGATGGCATGTCATTGGCTGGCGGTGAGGTGTGGAAGACTTTGCTGAAGAGGTGTCTATGTGCATGCTGATGACGTTAATAGCTGGTGCAAATGTCTTCATATTATTGGCTGGTGGGGAGGTGCCTTTGTAAGGTTTGCTTCGGTTGGATTTTGCAGGCACAAGCATAGTGATGTTGGAGAGCTGGCTGCGTAGGCTGCATATATTCCTTTGATTAGCTAGCGTATGGAGCTTGCTGGGGCTGTTTGGATGCATTTGGTTCGGGTTGCATGTATTCCTTTGATTGGCTGATGTGCACGAATTGAATGTGGGCCTAATGGAGCTGATATTGACTTGCTGAATTTGATTGAATCTTGGAATGTTGACTTGATTTGAAAATGGATATGATGAAGCCGGCTGACGTCTTGAGTGTTGAGGGGAAGGTGCCGTGTAGTGTCGTATAGGTGCATCAATCCTAGGCTAAACAACCTATTACATTCACTACAAAAGAAAAACAAAGACATGGAAAATAAATCCTAGGCTAGTTGATGTAGGGGGGAAGCGTGTGACAACAAACTACTAAATTGAAATTCAGTTACTTATTTTTTGAATTTTCAGAAAACAGCATATTCATGAAAACAGCTAGAATTCCAGGAGTTCAGAAAATTATTATTTAGCAAATGTGGCAATGTCATAGAGGGGGTTCCAATCATTCAATATTCAAACTAAATGAACTGCATTGTAGAACTAAATTAGTTCTTTGCATGCGTATCAAAATGGAGAGTAGACTCCTACTCGAGCATATAGATTTAGTGCAACCAATATAACTAGTCAGATCGGTAAGTTAAAACTGCACAGAAATATTTCAGATTGCAAATTTTGCAATGCTTGTTAGATTGAACCGTTGAACTCGGGCTCGCATCAACTAACCCAAATGAAACTACTAGATGTGTGCTTCATTATCTGACCAAAGTCCAAGATCTTTGTTGCATAGATTGCTCAAAGTACCTGCACAAAACATGCTAATCAGATTAGTTGAGAAAATAAATGCAGGACTTAATCATTTACGAAAAGTTGATGTGTCTTGGAGGATGATCTAGTCGATTTGCGTTTCTCCCAACTAATCCGAATGATAGAGGAGGATCAGGTCTTGCTAATGGATCCAATGATCAGAGCTGGGGGCTTTTCTGACCATGCCAAAACCTGCGGCAATAAGGGTAATCAGATTAATATGAAAGAGCAAAAACGGAAGACAGCGGCAAGAAGCAGAGTCTGGAAATAGGCAAGGATGGTCTGCGCCATTCAATGATGCCGGAGCTAGTGGTTTGTCGGCGACTCTGGTACAGCAGGTGGTGGAGAAGGTGATGGCGGCGTCAGAGCACTGGCAGCGGCGGAGAAACAACTGTTCAGGCGGAACAGGGGAATCTGCGAAAAGGAGGCGGCTGTTCGAACAGGACAGGGGAGGTTGGCGAGCATAGCAGGGGTGATCGCTGTTCACCGGATGGTGGACGAAATCAAAACCTGCTATAAGTGGAAGTTGTCATCATAGATGAGAAGACGTGGCCAGAGTTTTGGGTCGATTGGTGGTCTGTCGGAGGAGAACAACGATGAAGGGCGGAAGGCTGCGGAGGCGGAGGGTGTTCTGTTGGAACAGGGCAGTACGCGAGTGGAGCATGGTTCGTCGCTGGAAGGCCGGTGGTGCGCGAACTCAGAACCTGCTACAACTGCAGATCCTCGTGATGGTGTCGGAGTGGTGGCCGGAGTTTGGTGACGGGCGGTGGCTAGTCGGAGACGCACGATGCGGAAGGGCGGAGCTAGGTCGCGGGCAGGGCAGAAACAGGGGATGTCGTGCTGGAGAAGGATTTGTTGCCGGCCGGCCAGTGGTTGACCAAATGAAAAACTGCTACTACTGGAGGTTGGTATGGTTGTGATGACGACGTGGCCGGAGTTTCGGGGCGGACGGTGGCCGGTCGGAGGAGGACGACGGTGAAAGGCGGGAGTAGGGCAGAAACTAGGCGGAAACAGGGGAACACGTCTGTGTTTCGATTCTGGCGATCGGCGTGGCGGATGGGCGGATGCCGGTGGCTGTGGCTTCGTCTTGGGGAGAGGGAGTGGTGGCCGAAGTCTTGTGGAGATCCGGCCGGTGGATCGTCGGCAGCGAACTCGGAAAATTCCGAAAATCTGGAACTGTTGCGGCTGGAAGATTGAACTTGTGAGGAAGGAGAGAATGGAGGAGAGGGGAAGAGAGGAGGAAGGGGCTCAGCCCTAGAAGGAGGTGAGGGGAAG
Organism: Costus lasius; assembly: GCA_027563935.2. Classification (NCBI taxonomy): domain Eukaryota; kingdom Viridiplantae; phylum Streptophyta; class Magnoliopsida; order Zingiberales; family Costaceae; genus Costus; species Costus lasius. The sequence continues at coordinate 65,918,645 of CM050448.1, read as the reverse complement.
GATAGGCGACACAAGCGCCTCAGAGGAGAAGAAGATCGGAGACATCCGATTGAGGAAGAAAAACCATTTCCATTCAACAAATCTGCAAATCTGCTGTTACAAGGATGCAAGCGAGTGATACATATAGGTGAAACTTCGGCAAACATTGCAGGCGGACGTTTGCGGGGTGAACGTTGTAGTTTCCTTGTGGGCTGAGCGAGGGAGACGTTGATGTTTCCTTTGCTGGCTGCATGTGAACGTTGTAGCGTTTCCTTGTTTGTAGCGTGCGTGCGCCAGATGAAGTGCTGAGATGAGCGTTGGCTGCAAAGAACTCCGAGATTTGTGTGATGAGAATAGTTGCATCTTGATTTTATTGCTGGTTGATCGCATGGAATAGTCTTGGGCCTCTTTTGTGGCAAATTATTCCTGATAAGTGGGCTTCGCATGGGCCCTTTTGAAGTGGTTATTTATTGAGCTAGCTTTGTTGATTGAGCTTGCTAGCTTATTAGAGGAACCTCCAGGCCTTTGACTAGGGTACTCTTAAACTCCACTTGTGCCTTCTTGGCCTGTGGTCCCTGCCCCCATCGCGAGAGTTGGAAACTAACTAAGTAGATCGTGTAGTTGTCCACCGCGAGAGTAGGAGACTAACTAAGTTGCTGAGTTGTGCACCTGAGAGGGGTACGGCTCAAGGGGACATGTCCTTGGTTTCTGAAAGATTTTCTAAGTAGTACTTTTCATTTCGCTTGTAGGTTGATTAACGTGGTGAACCTCGATTTTCTGATTTCTCTCATATCTGTAGGACCTTTATTTTATTGCACTTTTAGCTTAGTTTGTATCATCAACTGAGATTTTCAATCGCTTAGCTATCAAAGATTGGAAGATTTGGTACTTGACAATCCATCCCTGTGGGAACGATATCTTAAGTACTACATCGGTAAGCCGTGCGCTTGCGGATTTTGTGCATCAGCATGCTAGGGGCTTGACATATGACCACAACATTATGCACAATCAAGCTACTATCTTATGTAATTCTATATGCTCATGAAAAACACAAAATTTGAAATTTTATTTTTTCATTATTACATGTCTCTTTTCCTTCACCTCTTATCACAAATCCTTAGTTCTTTGTTTCTCTCAGGAGTCTACAAGAGGCATACCCAGTCCATGCCCCACATAATCTCAACAAGTCTCTCATGATGGGTCTATCCCACCATGAGAGGACGAATTATTTCTTCCCCATATGGGTGTATCCCAGTCATGTGAAGAAAGCGAAGATCCAAAGGAAATTGAAGAGAAGTAAGGAACAAGAAATCTACTATTTTTCTACCTTAGAAAAACATGTGCCATACATGAAATTTTTTTCAAAAATTTTGATGGCATGTGAGCATACAAAAAGGATTAAAAACATCATTCGAGTCTTGCAAGTCGCTTTGATACCACTGTTGGAAAATCCCGGGGATTTAAAAAATTTTACATAGACACAGCGGAAGCAAATCCCTGAAACAGGTCGGTCCCAAAAACCCAGAGGATCGATGCAAGCAAGGGGGTCGACACGATAAGATGAGAAAGTACCTCAGAGCAATGTAGACCGATGTCGATGTAGGCGCTCGAGTGTGCGCCCTCTACAGTCTCACACACAACAGATCTTTGAGCTCTCTCCTTCCGCTCTCGGTGCTAGCCTCGGGAAGAAGATTCAAGCCTTAGGGAGCCCTTCTAGTCCACTTGTGCCACCCTCATGGTAGGATGCGCCAAAGAGAAGGATAGAAGATAAATGCCGCCAGGCCCAAGAACTTCTTGCGCCAAGAGGAGAAGAAGAAGATGGCTTGCGGCTAGGTTGATAGAAGAGTTGCGCCAAGGTCCCTTACTCTCGCTTTTGCTTGTTCACGCCAAGGAGGAGGGAAGCTCTCGCATGTGATAATCTTGTCTTGAGCAAGGGGCGGCAAGGCTAGGTATATAGATGCAATGTATAAAGGGATATGCAGCTAGGGTTAAGGAGGGAAGCCAATTAGGGTTTGATGGAAGGAAGGACTCCAATCCCTTACCATATGCATCCACCCATTAGCCATATGTGCCAAGGACTTCCCAAAGAAGTCCATCAAGCCATATGTGCCCCAAAACTTGCCTTATAGGCAAGCCTTCCATCCAAGGTAGAAGGGCCAGGCGCCAAAAGCTTCATAATGAAGCCTCATGCGCCACCTTCACCCCATTATGCCCCTTAGGCGCCAATGGGGATGAATTCTCCCCATTATACCCTTATGCCCTCTTATCTATTCATGACACTTATTATTGCGCCCCATTGGGTAATGGTGTTGGGGTATGCCCTTAAGGCTAATGTTTGAGGCCTGTGGGAATGTATCTGTATCATGTAATAAACTGTTATGTTTATAAAGGCATGGTTATTATTCAGTTGTTTGCATTGTCTGCTGCAATATATGTTCTTCTGAATAATGTCTCAAAGCTGTTCAGCTAGGCTGACGTGCTATAAGTCCTTAGTCGAGATATCTTGGTGAACATGAGACAGCCTTGATATGATTGAGACTAATATGTGTTCTAATCTTATAGGATACTTCGAGCATGGAATAAGATGTAGACTCATGGGTACATTGGATGTACTGGACAGACCCTACTAGGATGTTCAATTGTTTGTCACAATGTGAATATTCCTTGAGTGAGACAAGTGGCACATTTCCTTTGACTTGAGATCACTTGTGTTTTCTAAATGATGATTGTCATTGTTTTGAGATAGTTCAATATCATTTGAAACACAATGATTATAGACTATCTTGGATGGTGAACTTGAATCAGGTTAGGGCACTAGTGATAGACATAGGATTGCCGTCTCCTTGTTTAAGGAGTGTGATGTTCTAAAGGGGCCCCCCTCTGATGAGATGATTGAGAAAGTGTATGGCCATACCCAGATGACTATGCTCATCTGATCTAATCATGCTTATCATATTGGAGTTACAGGCTTGACAGGCTTGTCCAATAAGAACATCCAGTGGCAAAGGAAATATGCATGCCTAGTGATGTTGATTCACACTTGTGCTGTTTTTGGGTGTAGTCTTGGAAGACTCTTTCCTTTATATCGGGAGATAGTGATGTGTTGCTAGATACCCCTCACTGATCGTGATAACGTGAGTTATCGTTACCGACATTTAAAGGAAACCCTCAGGGTCGCACAATTTGATGAAATGGCTTACTTAAGTCAGATCGTGTGGACTGAATTGTTTGGGTTCAGTTTAAAGGGATTTAATCTCTGATTGAAAGTGAGATCTGGTCTGATCATGTTTGATTGATTAGGGCTTGAGATCGGTAAGCTTCGATCGAGAGAATGAGTGCTAGATCAGTCAGATCAGTGACGGTCAGATCGAGAGCCTTTGGGTTTATTTTGATCTGGACTTATTTCTTGGTTTATTTGGTTAGTGGACCAAATCGGTTTGAACCAGCTCATGGATGAGCGCATGGTTCAATGGTGATGTGGCATTTGCGATTGGGGTAAACCCAAGATCGCATATGGAGAAGTGGGATGCTATTTTTAGCACTTCTCAAACGTGGCCATGAACACACGTCGCCCCTCTCTTGCCTCTTCATGCAATTGACGCCTCCTTGGGTTGTCATCGAGCGGCATTCTCGTGTGAGGAAGTCTAAGGCGACAAGAGAAAGACGCCAAGAAAAAAAAAGCTCTCTTTTCCCTTTTGCATTCGATCAGAGACACCTTGGACGACTCTTGCTAGCACAAGGGACGACAAGAAGGAGCCAAGACTCATCTTGTGTGTGACGATTTGGAGGAGATCTTCATTGCTCTCTTTCTTCCAAGGCGCCATCTAGAAATGGCAATGGTATGGATCGAATCACTTCTTTTACAATCGGTTTTTGTTAAGTTGATCATATGATACATGCTCTTCGATCTATGAAACCCTTTATCCGCTGCCCCCTACTTTGATTGCGCCACCACTTTAGGGTTTTGCTCCCCCTCGAAGGGGACTCTTCAAATGGGCTAGCACAAACTTCATTACTCAAGTTGATTAAGCCATTGGATCCAATCCAATGCAACTCAAACTCAAATGTGGCTAACCATGGTCAATTTTTGGTCAACCTGCCAAACATAAAGTTTGACTTGAATAAGTCTCTTTCATCTCATCAGGACCATTGGCGCTGTTGAAATCTCCTAAATAGATCCAAACTATCCAATAACTCAATCATAAGGCTACCCGATCAATATGAGAACTCGAGTATCAAGGTGTGCGACCCTGTAGGTTCCTCTGACGTTAGTAGTGATAAACTAAGGTCATCACAAGTAGTGAGTGACACCTAGCAGTGCGCTGCTACCCAAGTCATCAGAATGGATATCGACATCGATATCCCCATCATCAACAAGGTACTGATGCATTATAGTCTCCTTGCCAAACTAATATCCGATTGGACAAGTGTTTCACCACTTGTTTTCACCTAATCTCATGGTCATGACTAAATCATGCTTTCACCTGGGTGTGGCCATACACTTTCAGTCATGCTACTATAGGGGGGCCCAATGGATATCAAGCTTCCCCTAGGAAGGGGCAAATCCTCTGTCTGTCAATTGATCTTCACATATGGGTCATGACATACTCAATGACAATCGTTATAACCTCCCAACTACGGTAAGGTGTTAGATTGTATCAAAGCATATCCCTAACTATATAGAAGAGTCAATGACCACAAGTCAAGGGATCAATGCATCTCCTATCACTTGTGATGATAACTCATGACACCAAGTTATAGTCTCACAGCGGATCGGTCCAGTATATCTACCACTAATATACCCATTGTCTGCATTAGCACCTCGTGTCTAACCAGCTCATATACCAATCTCACATATACCAGAGCTGTCCCATATCCACTCAGGTACTTGACTAGGGACAAGATTTTGAGCACAGATCCAATTTGTCTCCATGGACATTATCATGCAAGTACATAATCGCAAATGCAACAAAGCATAATAACAATAATGCCAGAATGATATATATATAAGAAATATCATTGTCAAGTAGTACAAAAGATAGACCAATAATAGGTCTTAAGGCATAAACACCAACACCAAGTTAGGATAAGGTTAGGAGATGTGTGGAAGACAACCTTTAAGACTAAGGATGGTTTATATGATGGCTAGTTATGCCCTTTGGTCTGTCCAATGCCCCCTCAACCTTTATGAGGTTAATGAACCAAGTCTTGAAGACTTACATAGGAAATTTCTTGGTAGTGTTCTTTGATGACATCCTAGTGTATAGCAAAACCAAGGAAGAATACCTAGAACACCTTAGGAAAACTCTAGATCTACTTCAAGAAGAAAAGCTATACCTCAACCTGAAGAAATGCTCTTTTCTCTCCCCTAGGGTTGTCTTCTGATGCCTTACATTTTGATAGTATTTTTTGGTACTATTTTATCTCAAAATATTTTTATGTCCCATATAGGCTTATTTATTTGCTTGCTTCAGAATCTTCACTTTTTCTTGTCTTTGTGCTATTTCAGGTAAAATCACTCATTTTTTAAGCTTTTTGGAGATTTTAAAGTCATGGAGTGATTTCTTATGAAGAGACAAGTCTACACAGCAAATTTGAGATCAATTAGAGCTTATTTGAAAATCATGACCAGCCCAAGATTTCTAGGTTCACCCGTGATTCGTAGAAAGGTTTGAAATATCACAGAATACTTCACGGGCAACCTAAGATGAAAATCTTTGGCCGTGATTTCAACGAAGGCAACTTTTCCCAAAAATGAATAGTAGTAACCTTCACGGCCAGGCGAACATAGAAATATTTGGCTGTGATTCTTATTTCTTAGATCTACACAGTACACATCACGGCCTGCCCGTGATTCTGGGGTTCACCTGTGATCACGGCTGACTCTTGATGTTCCTTCCATTTTTCACTCGATTTAAGGCTCAGAAAAATTCTGAAAAATCAGAAAAAATATATTTTAGGAAGCCAACATGGAGGTGAATCTATAAGACATAAAAGCCCTCTATTTCATGACCTGATTAGATGGGGATTGATTGGATTAGGCAGCTAGGGTAAACAATACAGGCGACAACTCTTCCGGGGGCGATTATGAAGCGATCTAACAACCGATCTTCATTAAACCTTGGGGATATGTTCGAAATATCTTCTCCTTCCTCTCTTTAGCGTATGCTTATAATTTTCTTGGCAATTTGGAGAGATCTGTGTGGATTTATATGGCTCTTGTAGCGTAAACCCTTAATCGGGACTCGGTTGAAACCCGTTAACGCTATCTTTCATGTGATCTGAACTTATTTTGTTATTTCGAGTATTATATGAGCGTATTTTTCTTAATTGTGTCTATTACATGATATTGTTTTGGCCACATGGTGTTGTGTGTTAGTCAACACGATCCTGATCACAAGGAGGATCATATGAGCTCCGCATGGTGTTGTGTTTATTACATGATATTTTTCTTAAGCCCCTACATATTTGTACAAATATGAGCTCCGCATGCGGTATCCAATACCCATGACATAGAAGTAGAAAGGATGACTTTGGTAACATAAATACCTGAGCCAGAAGACGAAGCCTTGCTTCTCTTCTCCTCGTTCTGAAGTTGCACTATGTCAATCATGTGAGTTGGCACTCCACATGAATAGCACCTATTGTTCCTGACCTTTTCCATCTTTATCTTCAATGCCTTAGTTAAGCCTTTCGGCTCAACACATTGAATGTTTACTTTCGGAGGGTTGAGCCCAACCAATTCATTGAAGAGCTGCCTTAGATTATAAATAATCACAGAAGCACTCTTCTGATCATATTTCTCTCGTAATTCAGGCGATATGTTAGTTAGAATCAAATTAGCAACCTCCAAAGTATCTGCCTAATGCTTATTAAAAGCATCCTTCTCAGCCGCTGAGGCCGAGAATGGAAGTGGTTCATGAATAGGCTGCTCAAGGACATATAGCTTCCTCTCGAGCTTGAGGACCATCTTCAAGTTTCGATACTAGTCCATAAAGTTGGATCCAACCAACTTATCCCTTTTCAGGATAGATCGCAGTGACCATCTGCTATTGTTCGTAGCCATTGATCTACAACAACCAAGATAGCAGATTAGTACTACTTTGAATCATTTAATCTGGACTTGCATTAAATGATCATGGCTCCCACTATTTTAATCGAATTGACAACCCACAAAGTCAATCGGGAAATCCGAGATTTCCTAGTGAGATGGGATCCTTATTCCACATCAGGCTTTGCATCCCACGAGGGTGGAATGAGATGCACAAAGGGACTCATGCTTCTTAAGGTGGGCACGCCGACCGATTGCACCCAGGCAATTCTCCTTCTCAGGATAATTCAAGCATTTTGTGCCCAACGAGGGATGGAACAACAAAAAACCCTAACTTCTCGAGGCCGCCTCTAGAGTTCCATCATGTAGCCACCACATATGAAAAACTAGTCAAGTCTAACCTGACCGTTATGCCCAGGGCCAACGAGTTTCCTTGCGAAGGAACGCCTAGGTTTTTAACTGGACTGGGGAAACCATTGCCACCACACGCCTTCTAAAGATATGTGGGTGTGTCCCACGAGGGTGGGAAACAGTGCACAACACCATGATCGATAGCTTGACGAGGGCTACGCGTCAGAAAGCTACAGACTTGATATTATTTTGAGGGTTTTTGAGGTCTCATCCTCTTAGTTTTATCATTTGTCTAACATTACAGGCATGCAATCCTATAGTGATAACAAAATGATAAAACACATCTAGGCATGCTTTAGCAAATATCAAAAGCAGTAAACAAGTGATGTGGTCATAGCCTAATCAACACAATGAACCATCACATGCCAAAGGATGTTCAATGCTTGACCTAGGAGACAAGGCCCAACAAGACCTAACCTAGCCTCCACTAAGCTTTCTCTTCAAGTGCGGCTCTAAGGTCCTCCACACCAAGGCATAGCACACAAACCCTAGGGTTCGGCCAAGACCTTGATGGCTTCTTCATGCATGATGCGCCATCATGCTTGTGCCAAGAGGGATAGCTCACGAACCCTACGGTTCAGCCAAGCCCTTACTTGCGCCACAAAGCAAGATGCGCCATCATGGTTGATGCGCCAAGATGCAAGCTCCATGAGGGATGCACCCCTAATCTTCTTTGCTCGTTTACAAAATAAAAAGAAAAAGCGGCATGCAGGCCTCACATAAATACATCACAGGCATACAAGGGGCTTGACTATGACCACAACACGATGCACAATGAAGATATCTATCTCATGCTTTTCTATATGCTCATGAAAATATAAAACTTCAGTTTTAGTTTCTCAGAAAACATGTCTTTCAACCTCAACGTCCGTTCACAAATCTAGGATTTTTCATTTCTCTCGGGAGTCTACAAGTGGCGCATGCATGCTCCAAGCACGCTTGCTGCCTACCCTTGCAATCCTTAACCTGCCAAGATTAGGACAATAACCTTGCCCCATAATCTTCAACAAGTCCCACACAATAGGTCTATCCTACATGCTAATTCTCTCACATATGGGTCTATCCCACCATGTGAAGAAAGTGAAAAACCAAAGAGATCGAATAGATGTTAGGAACGAAAAACTTACAGTTTTTCCTACTTAGAAAAACCATACGCATATGCAAATTCTCGTAAAATTTTAGATGGCATGTGAGCATACAATCAAAGCATAAAAACACCGTTCGAGTTCGCAAGTTGGCTCTGATACCACTGTTGGGAAACTCCGGAGATTTTAGAATTTTAAAACAAGCACAGCGGAAGCAATCCCCGAAATAGGCCAGTCCCAAAAACCCAGAAGATCAAGTCATGCGAAGGAATCGACACGATGAGTAGGAGATGATACCTTGAAGCGAAGCAAAGGATGTGATGCGGGAGCCCAAGTGTTTGCCCTTTGCAGTCTCGCACATAGCCAATGCTCTAGTTCTCTTCTTCCACACCCGGTGCTAGCCTCGAGAAGAAGATCCACGCCTATGGGAGAAATCCTCAAGAGCTTGTGCTACCCTCTGATAGAGAATGCACCAAGAGGAATAGAATGATGGAAAAATGCTGCTAAGGTCCAACCTTGCAGCCGCCTAGAGGAGAGGGAAGAAGAGAGGAGAGGCGCCTAGGAGAAATTCTTCCAAAGAATGAAGTCGCATAGCATAGGCGCAAAACCCTCTCAACCCATCCTTTTATAGAAATCATGGTAACCTTTGGTATTCTGAAATAAGTTCAGAATTAATGTCTAAATTAATTCATCATTAATTATAGAATTAAATTCAGAATTAATTATAGAATTAAAGTCTCATAATGGCTCATTAAAACCTTGAATTAAAGTTTCATAATGGCCATTAATAGCGTGACTCTTCAAATTTAGAATTAAATTCAAAATTAAATTCATCAATAAACTTAGAATTAATTACTGAATTAAATACAAAATTTAATTCCTAGAATTAAATACAGCATTTAATTCACCATGTTGTCTATTGGGCCAGGTAACTTATTGTCATGGCCCATTAGGTTTGACGGCCCATTGGGCATCCAGGCCCATTAGGCCTCACGCCCAACTGGGCTTCACGCCCATTGGGCTTTGAGGCCTATTGGTCCACGCTCCATGCTTAGACTTCATTTGGCCCATTTGACCCATTTGGCCTATTTGACCCATTTGGCCCAAAAATGAAGTTAGCTCCAATAAGTCCCTTCCATCTCATCAGGCACAATGGCGCTGATGAATTCTCCCAAAAAGATCTGAGTTATCCAATAACTCGATCATTAGGTTACCCGATCAATACGAGAACCCGAGTTTCAAGTTGTGCGACCCTGTAGGTTCCTCTGACATTGGCAGTGATGAACTCAGGTCATCACAAGCAGTGAGGGGCACCTAGCAGTGCATTGCTGCTACCCAAGTCTTCGGAATGGATATCAATATCGACATCCCTATCATCGCAACAAGATACCGATGCATTATAGTCTCTTTGCTAGACTGATATCCGATTGGACAAAGTGTATCATCACTTTGTTTTCATCCAATCACATGGTCATGACTACATTAGGCTTTCACCTGGGTATGGCCATACACTTTCAGTCATGTAACCATAGGGGGGCCCCGTGGATATCAAGCTTCCCGCAGGAAGGGGCAAATCCTATGTTTGTCCATTGATCTTCTCATATGTGTCGTGACATATCCAATGACAACCGTTATGATCTCCCTACTACGGCGAGGTGTTAGGTTGTATCAAAGCATGTCCCTAACCATATAGAAGAGTCAATGACCTCAAGTCAAGGGATCAATGCATCTCCTGTCACTTATGAGCTTAACTCATGACACCAAGTTAGAGCCTCACAGTGGGTCGGTCCAGTATATCCACCACTGATATACCCATATGTCTGCGTTAGCACCCCATGCCTAACCAGGTCATATACCAGTCTCACATGTACCAGAGTTGTCCCTTATCCACTCAAGTACTCGACTAGGGACACACCGTTTGAGCACAGATGCAATATATCTCTAGGGACATTATTATCCATGTACATGATCACAGATGTAAACGACAATGCCAGAATGATATATTAAATATCAAGGTCAAGTAGTACAAGATGGACCAACAACGAGTCTAAGGGCATATACACCAACATGAGTTTGACTCCGTTTCTTACCCGATTTGGCTCATTTTTAAGCCAAATTTTGGGAAAAACCTAATTAGGAGATGCGGAACTATATAAGCTACCAAAGGAGTGATTATTGGGGGCTTTTTGGTAAGGATTTAACGTGAATTCGACAAAGGGGTGAAATCAAGGGCGACTGATGGTGGAAGGCATTTCTTCACCAAAAAAACTCTATTTTTTTCTAGCCGATTGGCGTCGACCTTCACGAGGGAGCCTCACACTTCATCCTTCTTGTCGTTTTCTATTATTATTTTTCTAATTTTGTAATCAAAACATAGATTTTTACAATGTGAACATGAACGTCATGCTAGCGTAACTTCTTCTTCAGGACTAGGGTGTAGCCCTCGTTGTATTATGACTTAATCATTGATTTTCATCTTTTAAAGTAATTTACTTGTGTTAGATTCAATTATTGTTGCGTTTATTTACATGTTGATTACTAGCCATAATTTGCATGTTAGAGACATCGCAAGAAGTACTGAGAGGTGAATTGCGACGTCGGATCTATAGTTTTTGGACAAGTTGATTCGAACACGAGAATAGTTCGAATCAGCTTGAGGGATTTTATTGATTTGTCAAGAACTCATTGGGTCTATTTCGAGTTAATAACCACGAGAGTAGGGCATTAATTCAGATAGACATCAAATTATACTACTGAGAGGGGGCAATCTTTACATGCGAATAAATCCCCTTCGGCACAGTAAATCCTTTTTAAGATTTTTTTTAATTATAAAAAGTCATGAAACATAGTGTGGTGAACCTGAAGTCCTGATTTTCCATAATTTGATTGTAACTCATTCGTATTTTCAAGAATCAAGGCTCCCTGATGAAAATCGACCCCATCTAGCAGGAAAATCGAAGCTTTTCCGGTCAGAAATCGGAGATTGCCGCCGTTCGCCCTAGCTCTCGCCTCTTCGTCAAATTCACCTTGTAAATCCGCCAAAAAGTTCCAATAATTTGTCCAAAGCTCCCTAATATAGTTCTCCACCCTTAGAATAGGTTTGCCCTAAAATTTGGTGTGAAAAGGAATCAAATTAAGTGAAAAACCGAGTCAAACTTGAAACTAGTGGACGGAAATGAGGCAGTGAAAATAAATACGGCGGTGCCGTATTTTCTTCTATTTTTTTCCAGAATTACAAATTGGCAGAAATACGGCCGTGAAAATAAATATGGCCCTACCATATTTCTTTCTGCGGATTTTCTGAAATAAAATATGAACGTATTTTTTTATCATCGGTGGGCCGTATTTCTTTCTATGAATTTCTGGAACAAAAAATACAGCTGTGATAATTATCACAAGCAATGCTGTATTTCTTTCTGTGCTCTTTCAAAAATACGGCCGTGATAATAAATATAGCAATGCCGTATTTTTCAAATGACTCCGATTCGCACGAAATTTAATGGGCAGCTTCGTCTTGACTTGTAGAATTCATATGTGCACTTGGATTCATCAAAATCTATCATAATTTGGTTGTTTTTGCCTGAAACATGCCAAAAGTGAAGAGAGGTGAAGATTCCGAACAATCAGAAGGATATGAGTTGAAATAAGTGAAAATATGATAATAATAGGAGAAATTGTGCATAAATAGTATAGTAAAAATACTATGTAAATATGAGACATCAAATCTTCCTAGACTTAAATTTTTGCTTGTCCTCAAGCGAATAAATAGACCAAAGAAGAATGCTGAGTATGGAAAATATAACTCTAATGAAAAATAGATTTTTAAAACATAATCACTCATAAAAATTTTCAACTCATGCTACATAAAATTCAGATAAATATACCATTCTTAGAATTTAATCCTTAAGATTCATAATTTTAATCAAATAAAAGTTCGCAACTAGTATAATAAACAAAATCTCGATCTCATGACTCCATCTTCATCTTAGTTTAAATCTACAATACTTTTGTTTACAGGAGTAAGATATCCAAAATATTTTTTTTTTAATAATTTTTTTTTATTTCGCTTTTGACATTCTCTAAATCGAATACCACCTTTTTTTTCTGGTGACAAATTTAGAGTACATTAACCACTTAGACAATGTATTAAAACTCATATCTTATTGGCTAGCAGAATTGAGATTCATGGCCCAAGATAGAGGAGTTAATGTCAAAAAACTTTTCTTTGGCATGTACCCACATAGATACATACTTTTATTTGGACTTCAACTCTTGTCTTCGGTGCCATTACCAATTTTTCGCAGTGCCAAGTAGAGGAGTCATTCTCTTCTCTCTTTCTTTTTATTTCTAAATTTTGGATTCTTTCTTCCCAACTAGGCTAATTAATCAATGCTAATTCAACACATTATACTCATATACTCATTTTATTTGAAAAAATTGCTTCACTCTCAAATTGCATTCATCAAACAACATATCTACCAAAATATCATGCATCAATTGCTAAAACATTATAATGACATGATATATATTAAAGAAATAAACTTTACACATGAAGAACATTTCCATCCACAGGCATTGATATATATATATATATGAACAACAACATGCACATCATTCACTATCAAAGAGGAACACCACACCTCATCATAGAAATTTATTCATTTATGAAAAACCATCCATTTAGGAAAAACCACCACCATAGAAAAATAAACACTCATCCAAGAGTATTATAGTCATACAATCATCGTCGTAGTGCCCCCACACTCGGTGCCAAATAACATCATAAAGTCATTAGTATAAAGTTATACAATCCCTCATCCAAATAAGATCCAAAACAAACCATTCATCAACATCATTAGATATCACATCCACAACAATAGAAATAGAAAAAAAGCATCTAATCACATAATATCATCATCACAATATCTAAGTACAATGCCCCAAATCCACATATGAGTAGTGTCTACATATGACGCCAAAATCAGAATACATCCAATCATGCGCCTACACATGGCGCCAAATAACATCATGTCATCACAGTAATATATGCATCAGTGGAATTTACCTTTGCTGAAAGTGATTCTAATGCATCCGTGCCATATCTCTTGTCATTATCAGTGGCACATACCTCTGATTTGACCATTGACATTGGTTAAACATCATATTTTTTAATTCATGCAATAAAATTCAAAAATACAAAATGTAAAATAGGAATTTCAAAATAAAGCTTAAAATATCTAGTCAAGTGATTTTTGGCATGAGTTTTCCTGTCCGTACATCGTGTTAATCCAAAAAGAGAAAAATAGCTTAAACTAACTATAAAGAAAAAGAATGCGAAAAACAAACAAAAACAAAAACAAAAATAAAAAATAAAAAATAAAAATAAAAATAAAAAAAATGTCTAGTCTATAAATCTCACGATTAAATCGATATTGGCTAGCCTGATCCCCGGCAACGGTGCCAAAAACATTATGCATCCGCAAGTGCACGGATTTATCGAAGTAATAAAAAAATTATCGTTCCCAACGAGGATCTGGTGGTCAAGTACCGATTACACGATCGATCTATTGCTAGACAATTCAAATGGTATTTTTGTTTGGAAGCTTCTAGTATGAGAAAATAAAAAGGTAGTTTTTAGGGTTTAAATCAATATGCAAAAGGTCAAGACTCGGGGTTTCGCCACACTGTCTATTATGAATTATAGCAAAATAAATTCTTTGAATAGAAAATTATAGTGTTGAGAGGGATTTTTCCTAAGGTACAAATTTCCTCCTCCCAAAGCGTAATCCGGTATCTATTCATATCAATCCCCTACTCCCGTGACAATTAACATGAATAGACCCATTAAGTTCTGTGAAAAATCATAAAATCCTTCAAATGAATCCAATCTACGCTCGTGATTAGATTCGTAGGTTTGAAAAGAATAGTTCTGACGTTGCGATTCACCTCCCGGTCCTTCTCGCAATATCTAAGACGTAAATATACTAGATCAGAGTAAATAACATAAATAAACACAATTCTAATCAAATTAACTCTATAATAATCATGACAAAGAGTAAAAATATAAATTTTAATTCATGAATGTCAGTGGGCTACACCCCTAATCCTGAAAATAAGTTACACGCTCATGTTCAAAGCAAACAGCATGTTCATCGATGAAAATTGCATGAAAACTCAATAAGATTATAAGAAAATACTTGAAAGGTAATTGGAAATCCTTATCCTCGATCTGAATATGACGATGGAATGTCCAATTCCTCCTTTGCGTGATCTTCCTGCTCGAATTTTGCCCATAAAGTTGATTTTCGCCCTAGCCGCCACCTCTATTCGTGTTCATGCGTAGAAGCCCTCTTAAATTCTCCAAAATCCTTCCTTTTATAGTTTAATCAATGTAGAACCCATCTAGGAAGGTTTCTGCAAAGTTTAGTTCAATTCTGACTCGATTCGGGGTCGAATCGAGTGAAAAACGTGAAGGGGTGGAAATATTCACGGCCCATAAACTATTTACGGCCACGGGTGTGAAAGTTTCTATTTACTGCACATAGTGTATTTCACAATCCGTGAATATATTTACGACCACGGCCATCAAAGTTACGTTTCACCTCCGTTTTGCTTCAAATTTGACATACGACCTCATCTTTTCATCACGAATCACCCTGTGCCATCAAAACTCATAAAATCAATCGTTTTGAGTGATATTCACGGCCCATGAAAGATTCACGGGTGCAACCATGAATATTGAGTTTGGCCTCCGTTTCACTCCAAATTTGATGTGCGACCTCGTATTTTCCTTGGGAACCATGCTATGGGCACAAAACTTGTGAAATCCATTATTTTTGTGTCATTTTACTTACATTTTCACAAAAAACTAAGAAAAGTGAAGATTCCATACCAAGTGAAGTAAAAACACTAAAAATTGGTATAAGATCATAAAATAAGCCTAAAATATCATATAAAATACAGGCAAAAATATGATGTAAATGCAACTCATCAAAATGCTAATCATTAACATCGGTGTCTGTCTTCTCATCATTCTCCTCGGCAGAAGCAGCATCTTCCATATTCACATTTTGGTCCCTCTGTTCATCACTGTAGAAGTGATCCCCTAGAAAGCCTTTAATATCCTAGACGTCATCACGCACATCCTAGATAAAGTCAAGTACTCTCTCCAAAAGACATCCCTGATGGAACACCTCTGCAGATAAGGCAGAAGACCAACCCCTCTGAGGATGTACTGCACCGTGAGAAGAAGAACCAACTCTACGTGGCGGAGAATCCATACTCATCCCAAAGGGATCGCTACTGCCATCCCAGGTGGGTGGTGGTGGTGACGAGTCGAGTGGTGTAGGAACATTTGTAACAGCTACGTCAGGAGGAATTCTCCAATTCAATTGATTACAAACCGTAGTTCATTCTTTGTTTGGCAAGGGCAAGGCTGGAAAATTTTGTCCAAGAACAAGGGAAAAGATATCCCCTTCTAGGACAATCATCCTCATCACTACACATGACTCCAAGTCAATCCTACAATTCCCCTTTGCAGTCTCTACTCCAAACGGATCTACATCCAAAGCGCGTGCTAATGTGGTGACAAATCCTCCCAAAACTATAGCGCCCTTCTTGGCGCGTGCCACTTTATCAAACTGCTTAACAAGATAATATGCCACATCTACAGGATTACCGTGAAGTATGCACCATAAGAAAAAGAGTTCAACTTGTTGGATCATCCCATCGCTCTCACCTCGCCCAAAGACGGTATGTGAGAGAACTATATGCATGTATCGTAGATAAGGATTAGACATACTAGTCGCTCGTGCGGTCTTTGTCGAATAATTCGAATCTGAAGTGATTTGATACCAAAAAGCATTCTCAATGTACTCCCGTGGCGGATGTACACACCCCTGATGGTAAGTGGAAAATAGCTCTAATATCCTTGAGCATCAAACTCCTTTCAATATTTGCAAGTCGAAAAGTAAGGCGACCTTTCGCCTCTTGACAGTGGTAATCATGGAGCTCGACCTCCAAGGTACTAAGAAACTCCAATACCAAGGGAATGAGCGTCTATGGCTGGCTTTGGAAAAACCTTAAGGATAAAATTTGTTCAAACATCCAATTTACGTCTTCATCAAGCCCAAGGATCTCCAAAGTACATTTGTCTACATATTTAGTGTTTGCAATCCTCCTCGTAAGAAGATGATTATATTGGGCTTCTTGTGCATCATCTCTGAAGATAATACCATAAGGATTTGGAGGTGGTGGCGGTGCTTTACCTTTCCCCTTGCTTACTACTTGTTTCTTTCTTGGTGCCATTTTAGGTAAGATGAAATAAAATTGAACTCAAGAGGTTGAAAAAATAGAGGCGTTACCCAAAACTGAAGCAGGACACCGAAAACAGAACAAGTCTTCTGAATGCGCCACTCAAATGTGATCTTTCGGGACGAAATTGATATCTAAAAACTTCTGGGGAGAGATCTTCTAGCTTATCGAAGCTTTAGAAAGTGAATAGCAGCTCAAACAAAACTCTGACAACGAAAATGAAGACCAGCGGAACTCGGCGGAAATCGGTTGTCTAGACCAAATCCAGGCTTCGAACCACTGGAATGTGGCTCGGAGATGACCAGAAATTGATCGGAGAAGGTTGCCAGGCGATTAGGAAGGTTGGAAGAAGTCTGATCTGAAGAAACGGAACAAATGCAAGAAGAAAACGAGAAAAACCCTAGAAAATACAGTCGGGTATATATATAGGTGAATGAAAATACAACTGTGAAAATAAATACAGCTGTGCCGTGAAACGTTCTATAAAGAAAACAAATAAAAATACACCCGTGAAAAGAAATACGGTAGTGCTGTAAAACATTCTGTAAGGAAAACTAACAAAAATACAACCGTAAAATTAAATATGGCACCCCCGTGAAACATTCTGTAACAATGATCAAAGAAATACATGGTGTGAAAATAAATACGGCACCCTCGTAAAATTTATATATATATATATATATATATATATATATATATATATATATATATATATATAAATACGGGTGTGAAAAGAAATACACCACACCCGTAAAACATTCTATTTCATAGTAACCCAAAAATATGACCGTAAAAATAAATACGGCAAGGCCATAGTTTTTGCGTAAACTTGAAAAATTATTGTTTTGATGTGAAATCAACTTAGAACTCTCCTACAACACAGAGAAACAAGAATTAGTACTAGAAAAATTAAAAAATAAGCAAAAACAAAGTAAATCTAACAAGAAAAACAAGAGTAAGAGTGCTTGGGTTGCCTCCAATGAAGCGCTAAGTTTAATGTCAATAGCTCGACCAAAGATCATCATCATTATGCTAGCGGTGGAGGATCTGAGAGCTTCTGGTTGACACCTTCTTCAATAGGTTCTGACATATAATAATATTTCAGGCGTTGACCATTAACTACGAAGGTTCCTATTCTTTCACTCCAAATTTCAATAGTGCCGTAAGGATAAACTTTAACAACCTTGAAAGGACCTGACCACCTTGTTCTAAGTTTCCCAGGAAAGAGCCTTAATCTAGAGTTAAAAAGCAAAATAAGATCACCTTCCTGAAAATCTTTTCTAATGATTCAACGATCATGCCACTTCTTAGTTCTTTCCTTGTAGATCCTTGCGCTCTCATATGCATTCGTCCTGATTTCTTCTAGTTCATCAATTTGTAACCTTCTTTTCTCCCCAGTGGATTTAAGTCATAATTTAGAGTCTTTATCGCCCAATAAGCTTTATGTTCCAATTCAACCGGAAGATGACATGATTTACTATATACAAGCTGATAAGGTGACATACAAATTGGAGTCTTATATGCAGTCTGGTATGCCCATAAAATATCATCTAGCTTCATGGATGAATCTTTTCTTGACCGAGAAACAGTTTTTTCAAGAATCTTCTTTAATTCCCTGTTGGAAATTTCTACTTGGCCACTTATTTGCGGGTGATAAGGAGTTGATACTTTATGCTTCACCCCTTATTTACTCAACAGTGCAGAGAATTTTTGCTCTATAAAGTGGGATTCATCATCATTTATAATAACTCATAGAACTCCAAACCTCGGAAATATTATCCTTCTAAACAACTTGATAACTACATGAGAATTGTTGGTCGGAGCTGCTATAGCTTCAACCCACTTTGACATGTAATCAACTGCTACAAGGATGTACTTATTACCACATGAGGTTAGGAAGGGACCCATATAATCAATTCCCCACACATCAAATATCTCTATTTCCAAAATTTTACTTAGTGGCATCTCGTTACGTCTAGATATGTTTCCTATCTTCTGGCATTCATCACATGAAAGAAGAAAATTCCAAGCATCTTTAAAAGGAGTCGGGAAGAAGAAACCTGACTGAAGCACTTTGAAAGTAGTCTTGGACAAACTGGCATGACCTCCATAAGCAGAACCATGGCAATGAAAGAGTACATCCTTGACCTCTTCCTCTGGCAGACATCTCTGTATAACCCATCTGCACATCTCTTAAATAGAAAAAGATCCTCCCAAAAATAATGTCTTACTTCTTATAAGAATCTCTTTCTACCCTAATAATTTAAGTCAATAGGTAAAATATTAGACACCAAATAATATACAAAATCAGCATACCACGGAGCATCAATCCTTGCGATAGCAAAGAGATGCTCGTTAGGAAAGGCATCATCAATCTCATGCTCAGTAACTTTCTACACTCCATCTTCCTAAACAAGGCATGACAAATGATCAGCAACATAGTTTTCCGTGCCCTTCTTATCCTTGATCTCCAAGTCAAATTCTTGCAGCAGAAGGATCCATCTGATCAATCTTGGTTTTGAATCCTTCTTACTCATAAGATGCCTGATGGCTGCATGATATGTGTAAACAACTACTTTAGAGTCAATAAGATAAGGTCTAAATTTATTGAATGCAAAAAATAATAGCTAGAAACTCCTTCTCTGTGGTTGCATAATTGATCTACACGTCGTCCAATGTCTGGCTCGCATAATATATAGCATGCAACCTCTTCTCTTTGCATTGTCCAAGAACAGCCCCTATGGCATGGTCACTGGCATCACACATCAGCTCAAAAGGAAGCGACCAGTCAGGCGGTTGAATTATGGGTGCTGTGGTAAGAGCCTTCTTGAGTTTCTGAAAAGCAATCATACAATTCTCATCAAAAATAAAAGGAACATTGATGTGGGGTGGAGACACGTGATGAGAAAACTAGAAAAAAAAAGTAATCAAAATCTAAAAACACAGTAAGCAGCCAGAAATATAGTGCTACAGAAATTAATCAGTTAAGAAATGTAGCTATGCATTGCAGAAGGATCCATTCAATGAATATTTAAACTAATTAAACCAAATTATAGACCAAGACTTGTTCTTTTGAAGCACGTCAAATTAGATAGTGGACTCCTTCTTGAGCATATAGATTTAGTGCAACCAATATAGCTAGTCAGATCAGAAATTTAAGACAGTGCAGAATTTTTATCAGAATGCAAATGTTGCCATGGCCTCCAGAGTGATTGGTTGGACTTGGATTCGACCCAATTGTTTTGGATGATGGAACAAGGTTTGGTCTTTCCAGTCCTGGATAAAATGAAGCCTTTCCTTTCCCCGACTTCTTAAAATACCTGCACAAAGAATGCTAATCAGATTATTCTATAAAAACAAATGCAGAGATTGATCATTCATCGAAAGTTGCTAGGTATCCTTGGTTGATCTGTTGCGTTCGGGCTCGGCTTGACTGATCCAACTGATAGAATAGGATTTGGTCTTCCTAATCGTGCCAAAATTCAGAGGTGTAGGCTTGTCTGAGCACGCTTAAGACCTACGATAAGAAGGTTAATCAAGTTAACTCCAAAGCTAACAGAAGGAACAGTAGTAGGGGAAATCTGGTTTACGCCGATCAACGGCGCCGGAACATGGGTCGCTCGGCAGAGTCATTGGAGACAGGAGAAGGATGAGGTGGCATTGACGACATCAGAGCACCGAAGGGTGGTGGTGGAGCGAGGCCTGGACGGCGACGGAACGCTGGTGGAGCGAAGATGCGCTGGTCTATCGAAACAGGGGAAGTACACCAGTAGAACAAAGATCGTCGCCGGACGGCCGGTGGTGCGCAATCCTGGAACCTGCTACAACTGGAGACTCATGTGGAGGATACGAAGACATGGTTGAAGTTTCGAGTCGAACGGTGGCCGGTCGGAGGAGGCCGACGGTGAAAGGCAGAACTAGGGCACAGTAGGGCGGAAATAGGGGAAGTGATCGGCTGCTTCGATTCCGGCGATCGGGGTCACGGATGGACGGATGCCGGTGGCTGGAGCTTAGTCTTGGGGAGGAGGAGTGATGTCCGAAGTCTTGTGAGGATCGGACCAGCGGATCATCGGCGGCGTGCTCACAAAGTTTGGCAAATTTTGGAAGTTGGCTGAAATGTGCAGGTGATTGCAGCGGAGCAGGAGAGTTAGGGGAAGAAGGAGAAGAGGGGAAAACTAGGTGACACAAGCACCTCAGAGAAGACAAGGGAAAGAGACATCCGATGCCATTAGAAGGAGAACTATTTCTTTCATTCAAAATTCTGTCTGTCGATTACATTGTTCAGCGTGATACATATAGGGAGAAATTTAGAGCCGTTGCTATTTCCATATTGATCAGCAAGAAGAGGTGTTGAAGATGATTGTGTTGTTTCCTTCTTCAGCAGCAAAGAGACGTTGGAGGAGTTTCCATTGTTGGCGGCAAGCGAGCATTGCAAGACTCCTGTTGAAGATGAGCATTGCAAAGGAACGTTGGTATTTCCTTTGTTGGCTGTGATGGCAATGTTGGAGAACTTGTTGAAGATGGGCTTTGACTTGGCTTTATTTGGGCCTAACATTATTGGGTGTGGCTGAAATAGTTGATGCATATGCAAGTCCTAGTTTGATGCAGCAACTCCATTAGCTTGTGTCTTGACTTTATTGACTAGTTGAAATAGTCCTTTTCAGTTATTGAGCTAGCTTTATTGATTGAGCTTGCTAGCTTATTTGTGAGCCTTCGAGCCTTCATTTATGGCACTCGTAGACTCCATTTGTAGCTTCGTGGCCTGTGGTTTCTACCCCCATCAAACATCCTTACCAAGTAATAAAGTAAGAGGTCTAGCAATTTTTGAAAAATCTTTAACAAAGCGTCTATAAAAACAGCATGACCAAGAAAACTCCTAATTCCCTTAACAGAAGATGGTGGTGGCAAATTTTCTATCACCTCTACCTTTTCCCTATCTACTTCAATACCACGATTAGAAATCAAGTACCCTAAAACAATACCTTCATTAACCATAAAGTGACACTTCCCAATTTAAAACCAAATTAAACTCTTCACAATGTTGTAATACACGTGATAGATTAGATAGGCAAATATCAAAATCAGAACCATATACAGAAAAATCATCCATAAACACACCCATAATTTCCTCAATAAGATCAGAAAAAATAGCCATCATGCAGTGCTGAAAAGTAGCAGGTGCATTGCAAAGTCCGGCATGCAGCGATAAGCAAAAGTGTCATATGGGCACGTGAATGTCGTCTTCTCCTAGTCTTCAGGATGAATAGGAATCTGAAAGAAACCAGAATATCCATCAAGATAGTAAAAATAAGAATTACATGCTAAGCGTTCCAACATTTGATCAATGAAAGAAAGTGAAAAATGATCTTTTCGGATGACGGCATTCAACTTCCGATAGTCAATGCACATCCACCACCCTATTACCATTCTCGTCGGAATAAAAGTGTTATTTTATTCTTCATCATAGTAATCCCTCCTTTCTTCGGCACAACATGAACTGGGCTTACCCACTGGCTGCCAGATATGGGATAGATGACTCTAGCATCCAGGAGTTTAAGAATCTTTTTCTTCACTACCTCCTTCATGTTCCAGTTGAGCCTCCTTTGATACTCAATTGATGGCTTGCTCCCCTCTTCTAAAAATATTTTGTACATACAAATAGAAGGATTAATTCCTTTTATATCATCAAGGGTATAGCCAATCACTCTCTTATGTTGTTGAAGTTCATTTAAAAGCCTAGTAGTTTGAGAAGCATTAAGATTTGCATTAATAATTATAGGAAAAGTAGAGTTCTCTCCAAGAAATTCATACCTGAGGTTGCTTGTGAGAGTTTTAAATTCATACCTCTTTTCTTCATCAGGTTTACCTTCTTGCATGCTCAAGTATTCTTCTTTCAAATTTTTGGACTCAAGTGGCGATGCAGAATTTAACAATACAGAAAATGAGCTTACCTCCTCTTCTTCATCACTGTCATCACCTTTAATAATACACAACTCAAGCGGATCCTTCTCCATCCTAGAATCAATGGTCATCTATGAAGTGTCTTCCAAAACTTCAACACTGCAACAGGATCTTGCAAAAGAAGAATTTTTTAAATTTTCTGTGAAATCAAAATCTATAGAATCCTCACCTATCTTAAAAGTGAGCTTTCCATTCTTAACATCAATCATGGCTCTAGCTGTCGCCAAAAAGGGGCGACCTAAAATTATGGGAAGTCTAGAATCATTGTCCATCTCGAGGATAACAAAATCAATAGGTATAAAGAACTTACTGACCTTAATAGGCACATCTTCTAAGATACCTACCGGATGCCATATAGAGCGGTTGGCTAGCTATAGAGAAACAGAAGTGGGCTTAAGATCTCTAATCTCCAGCTTCTTACAAATAGAATGTGGCATCAAGCTGACACTAGCCCCTAGATCACACAAAGCACGGTCAATAGACATATCACCAATCAAACAAGGAATAGAAAAACTATCTGGATCCTTAAGCTTCGGTGGCAACTTATTCTGAATTATTGCACTGCACTCTTTAGTCAGTGCGACCATTCCATGCTCTTCCAACTTTCTCTTGTTGGATAATATTTCTTTCAAAAACTAGGCATATGAAGGCATTTGTGACAAAGCATCAGTGAAAGGTATATTCATATAAAGCTTTTTAAGTACCTCTAAGAATTTGCCAAATTATTTATCAAGTTTAGCCTTCGCCAATCTTTGAGAGAAAGGTACCGGCGGTTTGTAGGGAGGTGGTGGTACATAAACTAGTTCTGGCTCCCTATCTTGCAAAGATGTGTCGCCATTGTTTCCTTCTTCCTCTGTGGATTCAGAATTCTGCACCTCTTGGTCTTGCGTTGTATCTGGTGCTCATGGCTCTTCCAATTGTTTTCCACTGCGTGTTGTAATGGCATTGCAGTGCTCACATGGGTTTACCTCTGGTTTCCCTAGTAGTCTACCTGTAGGCCTACTGAGCTATCTGAGTTTCCAACATCTTTTGATGGGTCTTTATAGATTCCATCTCAGAAGTTAGATTCTTGATAGACTTGACAACGTGTCTAAATTCTTGCCTGAAATCATCGAATTCATGTATGAAATTGTCATTCTACTTGGTCTATGTGGCAATAAATGTCTCCATCATAATTTCCAGGTTTGACTTCTGAGGAGCTTGTTGAGGTCGGTTATACTATCTTTGCTGAAAGCCAGAGGGCTGTCGATTATTACCCTGAGGTGCTTAGTTTTGATTACTCCTCCATGAAAGACTGGGATGGTTTCTCCAACTAGGGTTGTAAGTGCTTGGATATGGGTCATTCTGAGGTCTTCCATTATAATTCCCAATTGCATTCACTTGTTTAGAGTCGCACACACCCTGTGTAGAAACTCCCAACTGACAATCCTATGTATAATATCCTAAATTACCACAAATCTCATATGAAATAACATTAATAGTGGCAGGATTAAGACTTAAAGAATTAATTTTATTGGTTAAAGAGTCAACCTTGGCGGCAAGTGAAGTGATAGCATCTAAGTCATACCTACCTGACGCCTTGGCAGATGGCCCTCTTTCACTTACCCATTGATAATGATTCAAAGCCATTTCTCCAAACAAATTAATTGCATCATCCACACTCTTGTTCATGATCGCCCCACCGGCAACAGCATCAACTGACATGCGAGTATTATAATTCAATACATTATAAAGCGTGTGAATGATTACCCAATTGTCAAGGCCGTGGTGTGGGCACATTCTCTGAAGTTCTTTAAATCGGTCCCACGCCTCGTACAATGATTCTCCTTCTTTCTGAACAAAGCTCATGATCTAGTTCCTAAGCTGTGCAGTTTTGCTTGGGGGAAAGTATTTTGTTAGAAAAGCGTTGGAGAGTTCCTCCCAAGTAATTATGGAACCTGGTTGATGAGAGTGAAGCCAAGTGCGAGCTCTATCCTTGAGATAAAAAGGAAAAAGTCTGAGTCGAAGAGCATCGTTAGAAACACCATTCATCTTTAATGTATCACAATATTCAAGAAATATAGAAAAGTGCATATTAGGTTCCTCAGATGACATGCCTCCAAATTGATTTTGTTGAACCATAGAAAGTCCGGATGGCTTGATTTTAAAATTGTTCACCTCTATGTTGGGACGAGCAATACTAGAGTGAACTCCTTGCAGGTTTGGGTTTGTGTAATCCTTTAAAGTTCCATGATCATCCATCTTAGACTTTAAGATTTCCTTTGCTAATTGCTTTCTACTAAGCGAAAGGTTCTCTCTAGTTCAAGATCTTCCTCAAATAGCTTCCTGGAATACCTAGGCATAAACAATTAACAAGTTAAACTGAAGATGGAAAATAGACAATCAGTTCAAAGAAAAACTATAGATAAATAGAGTTAAATAGCAAATAAAAGGAAACAAAAGTCTAGTTTATAAATCCATATATTAAGTCAATATTAATGAAATTGGTTCTCCGGCAACGATGCCAAAAACTTGATGCGTTCCGCAAGTGCATGGACAAATCAAAATAATAAAAATATTAATCCCACAGGAACCAATGACCAAGTACTGACTCTACTTAAGATCGTTAGCTAGACAATTTAGGAAAAAGAGTGGAAATTAATTTGATGGAAATTCAGGACTTTGAGTTCACCACACTATGTTTCATGACTTTTTATAATTAAAATTATCTTAAGAAGGATTTAGTGTGTTGAAGGGGATTTATTCGCATGTACAGATTGTCCCCTCTCAACAGTACAATCTGGTGTCTATTTGAATTAATCACCTACTCTCGTGGTTATTAATTCGAAATAAACCCAATGAGTTCTTGATAAATCTAGAAGATCCCTCAAGCCGATTCGAACTACTCTCGTGTTCAAATCAACTTGTCCAAAAATTATAGATCTGACGTTGCAATTTACCTCTCAGTACTTCTTGCGACGTCTCAAGACATGCAAATTATGGCAAGTAATCAACACGTAATAAGCACAACAATTATTGAATCTAACACAAATTAATCACTTCATAAGAAGATAACAATAGTCAAGTCATGAAAACATAGAGGGTTACACCCTAAATCCTGAATAAAGAGTTTACGCTGACATAGTAATAATATCAACATTGTAAGAATCCATGTTTTTTATTACAAATTGGTAAATAAATATGAAATCGATAAAGTAAGACAAGAATCAAGGCTCCCTAATGAAAATCGACGCTAGTTAGCTGGAAAATCAAAGCTTTTCCGGTTAGAAATCGGACATCGCCGCTGTTCGCCCTAGCTCTTGCCTCTTTGTCAAATTCTTCTTGTAAATCAGCCAAAAAGTCCCGATAATTGGTCCAAAGCTCCCTTATATAGTTCTCGACCCTTAGAATAGGTTTTTCCCAAAATTCGGTGTGAAAAAGAATCAAATTGAGTGAAAAACTAAGTCAAACTCGAAACTAGCGGGCGAAAATATGGTCGTGAAAATAAATACGGCGGTGCCGTATTTTCTTCTATTTCTTCCAAAATTACAACCTGGCAGAAATACGGCCGTGAAAATAAATACGGCCCTGCCATATTTCTTTTTGTGAATTTTTTTGAAACAAAATATGGTCGTATTTTTTATCACTGGCGGGCCGTATTTCTTTCTGTGAATTTTTGGGACTAAAAATATGATTGTGATAATTATCATAGGCAATGCCATATTTCTTTCTATGCTCTTTCAAAATACAGCTGTGATAATAAATATGGCAATGCCGTATTTTTCAAATGAGCTCTGATTTGCACGAAATTTGATGGGCAGCTTCGTCTTGACTTGTAAAATTTAACTGTGCGCTTGGATTCATTAAAATCTATCAAAATTTAGTCATTTTTGCCTGAAACATGGCAAAAGTGAAGAGAGGTGAAGATTCCGAACAATCAAAAGGATATGAGTTGAAATAAGTGAAAATATGATAAAAATAGGAGAAATTATGCATAAATAGTATAATAAAAACACTATGTAAATACGAGACATCAGCATACTTGTAAAACGGTGAAAACGCAAGAAATTACATGCTCTATACTTTGCCATTGATTCACTGTCAACACTATGATGATAGTTTTCGGTCGAACTAGCGACCTTAAACTTAGCGCTTCTTGGGAGGCAACCCAAGTACTATCTCTCTTTTCCATTCTCAATTTTTATTTTGCATTATTTTATTTCTTGGTAGTATAGGAGCTTTGTGATACATTGACCAGGAGGACGCCAGCTCAAACAAGGAGAGTGGCGAGGACAGCAAATCAGAAGAGTAGTCCTTTGTGAGTATCCTTTCTCCTATTCTTTTATCCTTTGCTTATTGCATCAAGGATGATGCATTCTTTATGTAGGGAAGGATATATGTTTTATTTGTTTCATGGTGGTTATTGTATAACTTTAATATAGACTATTTGACTTGTGGTATGGCGCCATGTATAGGCGTAGTGCAATGTCTAGTTTGGTTGTATTTGATTAGTGCCATATATGGATGCTATGCTCGCATTATTCTGATTATTGTACAATGATTGTTTCTATCTTGTGGATGCATGTGTTTTTATTGATGACGATGTGTGGTTTTATATTGTTAATGATATATGCTGAGGATAATCATATACTAATGCCTATGAATGGATTATTTGTTCCTTATATTGAATATATTTTCTCAATATATATCCTCATTTTGATTTTCCATCAATTGTTCATTAGTTTCTGGTAAATAGAATGTTTGAGGAGTGAGATTCAAGAGTGAAGCATCCTTTTCAAATAAGGTGAGTAGATGAGTATAATTTTCTTGAATTGATATTGATTTATTAGCCTTGTATATGTTTGGTCTATTGTGTTATTTGTTGGGAAGAAAGAATCCAAAATCCATAAGAAAAAAAAGAAGGACTCCTCTACTTGGCACTACAAAAAATTGATAATGGTATCAAAGACATAAATTGAAGTCTAAAAAAAAAGAAAAAAAAAAGAGGAAATAAAAGGATATATCTATGTGGGTACATGTCAAAGAAAAGTCATTTGACATTAACTCTGCTATCTTCGGCTATGAGTCGCAACTCCGCTAGCTTAAAGATATGAGTTCTATTACATCAGCTATGTGGTCGGTGTACTCTAAATTCGTCACCAGAAAAAAGGTCGTAATCAATTTAGAGAATGTCAAAAATAAATACAAAAAAAGATTTTGGAGGTCATATTCCTATAAACAATAACATTATAGTTTTGAACTGAATACAAGGTGAATTCATGAGATTGAGATTCGAATTATTATGCAAGTTGCAAACTTTATTTGTTTTGGACTGCGAATCTTAAGGATTAAATATTAAGAATAGTTTATTTCTCTAGAATCTTGTGTGGCATGAGTTGGGAGTCTTTAATGAGTAATTATATTTTAGAAATTTATTTTTTTCACTAATGAGTTATTTTTTCCATACTCAGCATTATTCTTTGGTCTATTTATTTGCTTGAGGACAAGCAAAAGTTTAAGTCTAGGGATATTTGATGACATGCATTTATATAGTATTTTTAGTATGCTTTTATCATCAATTATCTCTCTTTTCTATCATGTTTTTACTCATTTTGGCTTAAATTCTTATTATTGTTCAGAATCTTCACCCCTCTTTGGTTTTGTCATATTTTAGAAGAAAATGACCAAATTTTGATAGATTTTAAAAAATCCAAGTGCACTAATGGATTCCAGACGTCGAGATGAAGTCACATACCAAATTTCATATGAATCGGAGCTAGATTGAAAAATACACACTGCCCGTGTATTTTCACGGTCGTAATTCTTCCAGGTTCTTTTTCTAGAATACATAGAAAGAATTATGGTCTGCCCATGATTATTTTCACGACTGTAATTCTTCTGGGTTCTTTTTCCAGAATACACAGAAAGAATTATGGCCTACCTGTGATTATTTTCATGACTGTAATTTTGTCCGCCAAACTCGAGTTTGACTTTGTTTCTTGCCCAATTTGGCTCGTTTTTGAGCCAAACTTTACGAAAAACCTAATTAGAAGATGGGAAACTATATAAGCTACGAAAGGAGTGATTATTGGGGGCTTTTTGGCAAGGATTTAACGTGAATTTGATAAAGGGGCAAAATCAAGGGTGACTGACAGCGAAAGGCATTTCTTCACCGGAAAATATCTATTTTTCTGGCCGATTGGCGTTGACCTTCATGAGGGAGCCTCACATTTCATCCTTCTTGTTGTTTCTATTATTATTTTGCCAATTTTGTAATCAAAACATGGATTTTTACAACGTGAACATGAACATAATGCTAGCATAACTTCTTCTTCAAGACTAGGGTGTAGACCTCTTTGCATTATGACTTAATTATTTATTTTCATCTTTTAAAGTAATTGACTTGTATTAGATTCAATTATTATTGTGTTTATTTACAGGTTGATTATTGACCATAATTTGCATGTTAGAGATGTCACAAGAAGTACTGAGAGGTGAATTGCGACATCAGATCTACAGTTTTTGGACAAGTTGATTCGAACACGAGAGTAGTTCGAATCAACTTGAGGGATTTTATTGATTTGTTAAGAACTCATTGGATCTATTTTGAGTTAATAACCACGAGAGTAGGGGATTAATTCGGATAGACACCGGATTGTACTGCTGAGAGCGGGCAATCTATACATGCAGATAAATCCCCTTCAGCATAGTAAATCCTTCTTAAGATATTTTTAATTATAAAAAGTCATAAAACATAGTGTGGTGAACCTGAAGTTATGATTTTCCATAATTTGATTGCAACCCATTCGTATTTTCATTCTCTCTTATACAAAACTTAAACCCTTTTTTGAATCATCTAGCTAATGATCCTAAGATAAGTTAGTACTTGGTCATTAGTCTCTGTGGGATCGATATTTTTATTATTTCGACGTATCCGTGCACTTGCGGACACATCATGTGTCTCCAAGACTGGGAGATGGCTTGGCCTATTATAAGGATCTAAAGATGTAAGACTTTTAGACATACATCTGAGTTTTTGTGTGCTAGAACAAAGATCTAAGTAAGTGTGGGGTATCCTAAGGAAACTATGAGATACTGCTTCCATGTTCTCATAGGAGAACAAGTAATTGTTGCTCAAAGTGCTATTTTTCATGAGAAAGCTTTTCTCTTTAAAAAGGCTAGTGGGAGGAAGTTTGACTTGGATTTGGTCCAAGGTCAGCCACTTGACACAAATGGTCAAAGATGGATACTAAGCCACTTGTATAGGTTGTGGGCAACCTAGGCTCAGAACCTTCATGGTATGCAAGTTGAATGGATTCATGGCTTGAGTTATGAGCAACTCCTAACTCAACACATTAAATCTTCATTCTAGAGTATGATGCCTGAATTCAGTGGGAGCTTTATGGATTTTGGTCTTGTATGTCGGGGACAAATTGATCATTAGAAATAATATCCCGATCCTTCACTTGGTGAAGAGATGATTGGGAAGTGTTTCACGATGAATGACTTAGAGGAGACCGCTTATATATTGAGTGAGTGGATCTTTATGGATAGATCCAAGATGCTCTTTGACCTAAGTCATGACCAAGTATAGTTTATACTATGGGCATAACCAACCGATACAAATCCAATCTAGGTGCGCAGCACTGGATAGTTGAAAAAAAGCATTCTTGTGGTTCTAGGAAGAACTAAAGAATGGTTCTTGGTCTATAGAGACAGGAAAAGCTCAGTGTACAGGGTTTCACATGATAGCTTGTTCTAGTCAGACCATGATCACAGTCTAGCTATTTGTTCTGGTAGTGTTGGAAGCTAGAAGAGCTTCAAGACAAACTACCATATCTACAACTGAAGGCAGAGTATGTTGTGGCTTCTAGGAAGCTGTTTAGATAATGGGAGTTTTTCACTGAACTTCAATTGGTTTCATGTGCTTATCGAGCTCTATTGTGAGTACATTAGAGCGATAACACATGATAGAAAACTAAGGTTTTACCTAAGATCTAAACACATACTCAAGCACTTCCACCTTGTCCTTGAGACAAAGGTGTTGTTTAGATATTGCAGTTATTGACACCAAAATAATCGTGGTTGGCCCACTGACCAGTCCTCTAGCGTAGTAGGAGCGTAGTAGATCATAATAGGGACATGATATTGTGGTTACTCAAAACCAAGGTCCTAGTGCTCTTTGGCACATCTCACGCCAGCGAATGGAGTCAGCTCAGGTACCTGCACTTTGGTTTGAGTTTGGGAAAGGTCAAAGGAAGTAGCAACCGGCGAGATAGCCTACGCAAGGGCTCCTCGCATGATGGTCAGCTCATCCGTGCTCTTCTCATTTGTAGCAATTAATCTTGCCACTACCTCTTGCAAAAGAGAGATTTGCTGTGATTGGGCCTCAGCATGCCGAACCAAGTCCTTCAACTCCAAATAAGCCCACAAGTTGTTCCAGCCACACAATCTGGTCATTAGCTGTCACCATGCTTTCCGACAAACAGAGCTCAGGTTCTCAACTAAGCTCTAATACCAATTTATCTATCAAGCCCCAAATGAGGTTAGCTTAAGAGTATAGCCCTATTTTTTTTGTCCCTCACGTGTGTGTGTGTGTGTTTTCCACCTCTTCTACTCCTTCACTTCCATTGGTCAACCAAGTCCCGCCTGGACTTGGGACCGATCCAGTGCCAAGCTAGTCCCTCTTGGACTAGACGGCAGGATCAAAGGTGTGGCAAGTGTCGGGGAGTTAACTGCGGTAGTGAACCCTGCAAAACTACTACCTTCAGCCACAACCCTAGAGAGCTCTATAGAGGTAGGATCAAGTTGCTGCCCAATCCCCTTGCCCACCAAGTAAAGTGAGTCACGTCGTATTCGATGCTCGCAGAAGCAAACAACAACAGGGAACACACACACAAGGGATAGGGGAAATTTTCACTAATTTAGAGAGAATACCTAAATAAAACCCCTATTATGGCTACACAGTTAAACACACCAATTTTTGGCTATAAACACAAGTTCACCGGAGGCTGGCAAGAGCAGTCGCTGGAGAATATAGTCCTCCTCAACCCAATGACTCAGCGTCGTGCAAGGACCCCATCCCTTGGATCTGGGTTTTGCGCTGTGTTATCACCGGAGCTATAATACACACTGCCGCTCGTCGGTGGTTGGAAGCACTATGGACAGAGGTACCCACCACCCTAGACTCGGTGGTCGGAGGTATAAGAGGATGAATATTGTTAACCAGAGCCAGAATTGTTCAGCACCAGCACAGTGTGGACTAGAGCATAATGTTAGTGTATATGTCCTAGGACCTATGGTTGGTTCGATATGTGTGTTACATTCACTTGTGATATTTTATATATCCTGGCATTGTCATTATTGTGCATGTGATACATCTGCATCATATGTATATTTGCATATACGATATCCCTCGAGATAGATTTTATTTAGTCTCAAAGTTTGTTCTTAGTCAAGTACCATAATGGATATGAGACAGCTATGATGTATGTGAGACTAGTATATGCACTGGTTGAGCACGCGTTGCTAACCCTGACATATGGGTATATAAAGGCAGATATACTTGACCAATCTGCTATGAGGATTCAACTTGGTGTCACAAGTTGATCTCATAGTGACAGAGGTATACTTGTCCTTGGCTTGAGGTCATTGATATCTCTATATGGTAAGTGATACATTTTGGTACAATCTAACACTCTGCCCTAGTAGGGGAGTCATAACGGTTGTCATTAGGTGTATCATATGTCATATGAGAGGTTCAATGAGCCAACACAAGATTTGCCCCTTCCTTAAGGGGAAGCTTGATGTCCATGGGCGCCCCACATATGGATGCATGACTGAATGTGTATGGTCATACCCAAGTGTGAACCTAATTTAATCATGACCATTAGATTGGGTTTAACAAGTGTGACACACTTGTCCAATCTCATAATCATGACTATTAGATTGGGTTTAACAAGTGTGACACACTTGTCCAATCTCAGCTTGGCAAAAGGACTATAGTGTATAGGTAGTTTATCATAGTTTAGGGGCTATCAATGATGACATCCGTTCTGATGACTTGGGTAACAATGATATACTGCTAAGTATCACTTATTGCTTATGATGATGTGAGGTTATCACTGTTAACATTTGAGGAACCTTCAAGGTCACACACCTAGACACTCAAGATCTTGTATTGATTGTGTAGCCTTTGATCGAGTCATTTAGTTGATGTAGATCAGTTATGGAGTCTAATGTATCGCGGATGTATCTGATGAGTCAGAGATGATCATATAGTGTCAGGTTATATTTTGACATCAGTTGACCCTAGTTGACATTTGGGTGATCACATTTGACCTCGGTTGACTAGGTCTAGTCAATTGGTAAAGTGATGTAAAATATGCTGGATTTATTTAGAGGCTTATTGACTTGATTTAAACATAATCTAGAGTGGTTCACAGCTTAAGCACCTAATTGAATATTTATATTCAATTAATGGAATAAATCAATTATATTTATTCGTCACTTAAGTAGTGGATCCATACTAAAACTCTATATAAGGGGGCATAGGTGCATGAGGACCTCCATAGGCGACAAGGAGGCTTGTGTTGGTGCAAACACAAGTGCCTCATCTCCTTTTGGTGCAAGTGGTAGAAGCCTTGCTTCTCCTTAGCATCGACTCCCCTCTTCTATGTGGCACAAGTTTCTTGAGGTGACACAAGTTTCTTTAGGTGGTGGAAACACCTTGAAGTGGCACAAGTCCTTGAGGAAGCGCAAGCATTGAGAAGAACTAAGGCGTGGATCTTTTTCCCAAATGCTAGCACCAGGCGTGGAAGAAGAGGTCTCAAGGAGCCTGTGTGTGCATGCACGTAGAGGACGGGCACTTGTGAGTCTCAACGTCATGATCAATAGCATCTAAATTTGCTAAATAGTACTGCTCTATCACATCCGGTGGATCACTCGTAAGAACGATCTTGCATATCTGGGAAATCTGTTTTGGGCTAACGCTTCTGCTTATCATTTTTGTTTTAAATTTGACCCGGGATTTCGCAACAGTGGTATTAGAGGGATCTTATGAGGCCCATGTGGTGTATTATTTTTTCTACATGCTTGCGCCCCCCATGTCATAAAATTTTAGAAAATTGGTATGACATCGATTTTTTTGATTAGAAAAAATGTAGGTTCATCTTTCCTAACTTCTCGTGTCTCTTTCTGATTTCGATTTCTTCACATGTGGGATAGACCCTATGTGAATGAATTAATTTCTCCTCACATACGTAGGATAGAACTATTGTGTGAGACTTGTAGAGATTACGGGGCATGGACTAGGTGATTGCCCTAATCTTTGCGAGTTAGGAATTGCAAGGGGCGACTAGCATGCATGCGCCACCTTGTAGACTCCTGAGAGAGACAAAAATTGAAGTGAAAGTGATGCCCGAAATGAGTTTCCTAATTCAACAAGAACTGATCTTATGAGAGAGCTAATGGATGTGATAGAGCATGTACCTTCGTGAGCAATTTAGGAGCTATTGATGATGACATTGAGACATGCAAGTGCCCATCCTCTTTGCTCATGTACACATGAGTTCCTCGAGATCTCTTTTTCTTCACGCTCAGTGCTAGTCTCAGGAGAAGCGATCCACGCTAGTTGAAGTCCACCTTATGTACGTCTCTTCCTTGAAGTTGCGCTAGGAGGAGGTGATCTTCTTCAAGTTGCGCCACCAACAAGAAGTGTTAGCGGATTTATTTACTAAAACACTTTCTACTATAATATTTGAAAAACTTGTTTATAATATTAAGATTCATTAACTCAAAAACATCAATTGACATTTACAAATATAGGGTAGTACTCTTTTTCTTTTATTAGGTTTTTATCTCATATGATTTTTCCTAGTAAAGATTTTAATGAGGCATATTTTTGAATAATGGACATTCAAGTGGGAGTGTTATGAATAACATTATTATGGATATTTATTCATCCTTAAGTCATTTTATATTCTTTTAGTTTTCATATATCATTAGTTTTAGTTTTAAAACTTATGTAATATACTTATGATTCATAAGTTATTACCAAATCTATGACTATAAATAGAGCATCTATTTTACTGAAATATAAAATAAAATAATTTTTTTTTATTATCTTAATGATTTCATTTCTCAATTATTTATTTTGTTGTTAGTTTGCTTCATTTTATAACAATATACAATATATTGGAATTAATAAAAAAAAACCCATCGGTTTATAATTTTCGTAAATAATTTATTATCGAGAAATCTGCCAGTTATGTTCACCTAAATTCGTGATTCTTCAACTATTTATTATTTATTTGTTTAAAAAAATTGTTTTTTTGAAAGACGAGCATTTAATGGAAAAGCCAGACCCGGCGATCGCAAAGGGCCGATGAAGACCATGCATGGGGGGTGGAACTCGAACTTTTTCATCAGCCGCGACCGGAAAATAAGTGTTAAAAAGAAATTAAAAAGAAAATGATTTCAGTATAAGTAAAGGTGGGTGCGGTACTGTCCGGAAGGAGGAGAGTGAGATATTCCATCTCTCTCAATCACTTTTATGTCGGGCAGATTCGGTAAAGCTTCTCGCCTCCTTCTGCGCCTCCCACCTCCCTGAATTCATCGGATCTCAGGCGAATTATGGTTGCACTTTCCAAGCTTGTGCATTCCACGAGTTCTTTGGCTGATCTGTTCTTGGTTAGGGTTGCCACTTTTGTTTGTTATTATTATCATTATTGCTTGTGATGCTTTCCAAGGGCTCTCCGATCCGCCCGCTCTCAGTTTTTGTCAGTCGAATTTGGTTTCTATTCTTTCGTATGTTGGGGGGTTCTACTTTCTTGACGAATTCTGTGCTTCCCTGCAGTAAAATTGTTCGGGCTTGAGCTTCGATTCCGCTGAAAGGCACCACTTTTTGGAAATTAATGAAGCGTGATCTGTTTATCCCACGCCTTGTCTTCTGGTGTCGTGTTTCTTGATTCAGTAGAAGTTGGTACTTTTGCTCCTGCGATTAAGGTTTTTAGTTTTCTTGTTTAGATTGAGCTGGCTCGGCTTTGTTTTGTTCGAACCACTTCCTTTATAGTTTAGCTCACTAGGTGTCGAAATTTCAGTTCCATGAACCAAGACAAGGTTGATTTGCAAAATATGCATGTGGTTATATACTGCTTTTTTTTTTTCTTGTATTCATCTACTATATTGATTATTGTTAAATAATGTGCTCTCTAAACTGTTTCCTATGTCAATTATACTAGGATACGAGTTCTTCTTTTTGAAGAGTGATAGTTGCGGTCATTTAGTTGGAAGCTAACATTTCAAGCTTGTGATATTATTCATCTCCCATGTATTTTTTTCATTTCGTTGCTGATTTGGTTTAAACAGTCACATGCCTTCCATGGATTCAGGTTCTAGAAAATGAATGTTATGCCAAATGAGTGCAACAACAGAATGTTACCCAAGGACCAGATTGGCTCACCGTCCATAGAGGAAGGCATCAGCGAGGAATCACTGAATGCAGGAAATCAGGTTTTGAAGAAGGGACCCTGGACATCTGCTGAGGACGCAATTTTGGTTGACTATGTTAAGAAACATGGTGAAGGAAACTGGAATGCCGTACAGAAACACACAGGACTCTCTCGATGTGGGAAAAGCTGTCGTCTTCGTTGGGCTAATCATCTCAGGCCAAATCTAAAGAAAGGTGCTTTTACACAAGAGGAGGAACAAATGATCATTGAACTCCATTCTAAGATGGGCAACAAATGGGCTCGGATGGCTGCATACGTAAGTCTCCTAGTGCCTTTTGATATGTCCTGATGCTCAATTTTGTCTCCTTGTAAGTTCGTTTATTCTCTTCAAGGTTTATCGTTTGAGAGCAAGAACTTCTTCTTGAATATGCTCTGAATTAGTCCCTTTTGGTTGACTTTTATTAACGTTGTTGTACCTTTCCTGTTTATCCTTGGCACAATATGCAGTACTAATGATTGATAAAATAACAAGACCTGAAATTTTTAATATGATCTTACGTGATATCTAACACTTTTTTTTTATTTCAATTTTAATCTAGGATAAGATGATTTCTCACTTCAATTTTTTTTATTTCTTCTGGAAATTCTCATAGATGTTTAGTATGGAATGATTCTTTGTCACCTCCCCTCTCCCTCTAGATTTCCATCTTGTAAAATTGAAGCTTATGTGAAAAACTCTAAACATTTGGAGCTAGTGATGTATTGATGATTAAGCCTTCTTGATAGTTGATAAAGGTTAATTTTTCTGTTGAGCGATATGAATGCTGTTTCATTTTGATTCCTACTTTCTACTATGTCATGCTGTAACTTGCTTTTGTTTTTGCACGGTAGACAAATAAGTTGAATTACGAAATACAACTTCAATAATGAATTAATTCGTGTAACTAGTCATATTAGTTTCTTCTTGATATACATGTTATTTGTAGAGACATTGATTTATAGCATTGCTTCAAACTCTTATGCAGATTAAGTTTATAGTGTTCTAATCTTATTGAATTTTTGCTTGAATGAAATTTGTGGTTTTAGAATGTATCCATTGAATACTAAAATTGAGAAGAATTTCAAGGCATATATATATATATATATATATATATATATATATATATATATATATATATTCACGTAAATGTTTCTAACTGGAGAATTATGACATACCTTTTTCTCAGTCATTGTCTATTTAAATTTTAAATGAAATCTTGAAGTTTAGAATGCTCCTAATTCTAAAAATTAAATGTGATGAAGACTTAGAGAATGAGATTTTTGTGAGGGAACGATAGGGAGAGAAATTAATATAGAGAGTAATAGAGGTGGTAAGACCATTTTTGGTAAGACCATTTTCTGGTAAAATGGTCTTTTAAATAATTGAAACCATTCCCAAGAACTGTAGTTGTCGTACCCAATAATAGTCTTTCCCATAGATACAATGGATGTGGCAGATAACTTAAACCAGAGTTTTGTGAATTGTGTTTATTCATTAACTTGTCTAGTATTTAATGCTAGATTTTCAAAATTCATAACATTTACTTTTGTCTACCATCTAATTTGCAACATTTCATATCATTGGTTGTAATGTTAGGCTAAGTAGACTTCTATAGGATTTATTATGAACTAATTAGTATAGTTAAATTTTCTACAGCATTATTGGTTTTTGGATTTTATGATATATAATATTTTAACATTTTATAATCATTACTTGCTGGGATATGATAGAACCTCTCGTGCGAAGTACGCCAAAGTAGACAAAACAAGATGCTAGACATCTTCTAACTCTAACCCTAGGTCCTTATTTATAGACTTTCACTACTTAGCGAACTGGATATGACGAACAACCCGGATCCACTTTATTAATACCATACTAACACTATTGGGCCCGTAACAATTGATTGATAGAACATCTCGTGCAAAGCACGCAAAAGTAGACAAAACAAGATGCTAGACACCCTCTAACCCTAACCCTAGGCCCTTATTTATAGACTTTCACTACTTAGCGAACCGGGTATGACAAACAACCCGGATCCACTTTATTAATAACATACTAACACTATTGGGCTCGTAACAATTGCCCTCCCTCTCAAACTAGCCTTGTCCTCAAGGCTGAAAACTTTATCTTGTGTCGTCTTCACGGTCCCACGACACTCGATCCTCGCCCTCCAGATCTTCATTTTCGGCTAGCAACATCACCTGGATTTGCTTGTTCGCGCATCGGTGCATTGGATGATACGGTTGATCACACTAGAAGCATAACCCTTTTTCTCTCTTATTGATGTACGCTTGGTGAGACATAGTTCGGTTCCTTCTAGAACAGTCATAAGTGCTGGAAGATGTACGTTGACCCCCCATCTCTTTAGAGCCATTATGGGATGGCCCGCCTCCTTTCCCCTCAGCAGGCAGTGTAATGCTAGAATTTACACTAATGCTTCTTCTTGGCTGCTGGACACTATAGGCCGAAACCACTTGGGAAGGTGAATTTGGCACAACTAGATTAGGAGGAAACCTTCCTCCTCAAGAGTAGTTCCCACTGCCTGCCTGGCTTTTGCTTACCACCCCTTCTGTCCCTGTCCGCCCTTGTAATGTGGATCCCCCAATCAGCTCTCTCTCAATGACTCAAGCGAGTGTCATGACATGCATAACATTAGTGGGTAAGAAGGCTCGCACCTTTTCTCTGATATTGCTGTTTAGGCTTTTCAGGAAGAAACCCACATACTATTCCTCAGAGATGTCAGGTATATGTGAAACAAACTCACTATAGCGCTGTAACATTTCTTCCTTTAGCCTTTCCCATATAAGATTGGTAACTCTTCTTCTCATCCATCGAAACCAGTGCCCTACTGAGCCTTCTATGCTCACGAAAGCCATCGGGACCTTGTATTCATCTGTCGTCCCCTGGATATCAAAGCACTGCTCTGCCTGTGCAATCCATCCTACAAGATCAGTCCCATCAAATCCTGGAAGCTCTATGCGCTTATGGATCCATCGTATATTCTCCCCTCCCCCTAACTGGTTCTCCTCCTAAATGCACTCCACCTCCCAGTCTGTCTTCATCAATTATTTCTATTCTGTTTGGCCTCATGTTTGTCTCTGGTGGAGACCAATGCTCCCGTGAAGGTGGTGGGCGGTATGGCTCCTTGCCTGGGCGATGATGAGGGCCCATTGGAAGCTCCCTTTGTTCGTCTCGCTTTCCTTTCATTGTTTCTGCCAAGTTTCTCATCTCGTTCCTCAGATCATCGATAACCCCCAAGTGTCGATCCATCTCAGCCTGGCGCCTGTTAATTTCAGTCATTTCCTCATGGTGTCTGCACCGCTCCTATGCCATTGTCATAGCTTCAATTCTCGTTTCCTCCCCTGCAGATTGGAGTTCCTCTTGCATAATAGCAAGAGAACTCTGCACTTCTACCACCATCTTCTCCAAAGCCTCTAATATAGCCTCACTTCGTGTAGTCATCTTTCAGATTTTTTTTTTTAAAATATTTTTGCTACAGTAATTGATTTTTTTTCCTCTCTGATTTTTTTTAAAATCTATCGCTACAGTACTCTCCTTCACCCTCCGCGCTCGCACGAAG
Organism: Costus lasius; assembly: GCA_027563935.2. Lineage (NCBI taxonomy): Eukaryota > Viridiplantae > Streptophyta > Magnoliopsida > Zingiberales > Costaceae > Costus > Costus lasius. The sequence goes on along the minus strand of CM050448.1, from coordinate 65,878,795 downwards.
CTGCTTCTCACGCTATTCTTCGCCGGCCAGTTGTGCCGCCGCTAGCTAGGGTTCCTGATGGGGAGGAACGTGCGCCGCCGGCTAGGGTTCCGGCAGGGGAATCGGCCGGTCGCGAGAGATGGGGGAAAAAGGAACCGGCCAGTAGCTGCTACTGTTGCCGCGCCTTCCCGTTGATTGCCTGACAGCGCAAGGAATTTTTGGGAGGAAAGCGTCGGCGGCTGGATGCGTTGGCTGAAATCCAAAGGCGTACGTGAGGTTAGAAGTCCCCTTCCGCTCCGCTGTCATTGCCGCTAGTAGCCTCGTTCGCCGCCTGGATCCATGCAAGCTCGCCTAGAAAAGGAACAACGCCGCCGCCGCTGCTCTAAACCCGCCGACACATGTGCCGCAGAAGATGACCCCTCAGCCGAATGTGGTACTCCTGCGGAATACAGTGCTTCCCGCCGAATACAGCCGCTGCTCTTAGCGATGGGGACACTGTCGCCTCCTCTTGAAGCGACCCGGAAAGTTCCTTCGGTAGTGGACAACACAGTCGAAGGTTGGACGAATCGTTGCTTGCCCGCTTGCCGATCAAATCTCGACCGCTGAGGCTGTTGACGTTGGCAGACAAAAATCTTCAAAGCATTTGGATTTACTACTCGTGTTGGAAGCTTCCTGAGAAAGGCCTCTGCATGAAAAAAAATCCTCCGCCCTAGGGTTTTATTTTTCGCTTGATCAACGATAATAGATCCGCCGTATAGATCTAATACCTACAACGGAATCTCTTCCGCCTTTATCCGTCGCCGGACCATCGGTTCCTTGGCGATCGCTCCGGCAGATCGGACCAATTGATAGAACCTCTCGTGCAAAGTACGCCAAAGTAGACAAAACAATATGCTAGACACCCTCTAACCCTAACCCTAGGTCCTTATTTATAGACTTTCACTACTTAGCGAACTGGGTATGACAAACAACCCGGATCCACTTTATTAATAACATACTAATGCTATTGGGCCCGGAACAGGATACATAACATTGATAACGGATGCTAAATATACACTTATCTTTAATAGGAAAGTACTGTATTTGGATTCTATGATATATAATATTTTAACATTTTACAATCATTACTTGCTGAGATTATCATTGATAATGGATGATGAATATACACTTATCTTTAATAGGAAAGTACTGTATCTGGATTATTATTATTCTTGTTCATCTGATACCTAATATTTTTGGCATGTTTGCTTAAACTGATGGCTGGAGAGCTGTGGTGCAACAATCTATCTAAGTAGGTTTGTACTATAGTCGGATCCTGTCCAAGGAAAAATAGGGTAAGTGTGGGTATACACGTTTATAAATGCACCAATACATTCTAAATTTAGTAGAGCTATCAAATCAAACAATAAATCACATTTTTAGGAGAAACCATGGATTCTGCAATTGGATAGAAAAAAAAATAAGATCCTTTTTAAATGACTATTTTGTTCTTTTCTTATTTTTGAACATTTTCATTTTTAATGCTTTTTCTTTTCAAATTCATTTTGATCTTAGTATCCTAATTTTATTCTATTCATTTTAATGACCAATCCAAGCTTAGTTTCCTTTATCCTCTGAACTCTGGTTCTATGACAACCGATTGTGCAGGCACATTTTTTTTTTACGTCCAAAATATAAATTGAGTGATATGAATGGAGAAACTAATACATAACCGTCAAATATGTTTTTTTATTATTATTTTAACAATGACATATTTTGGTGATGTGGATTCAATTTATAATGTGATAGCCATTTTATGCTGTTGCTTGGTTATGTTTGACTGAATATTGTACAGCAAAATAGCCTATTAGGCTTTTGATTCTTTAGTTTCTTCCTCAAATAGCTTATTGGGTATAAAATTTGAGAGAAAATTTTCTCTGATTTTCATAGGGCATAGTTAACTGTGGTTCCTCACAATTGCTGCAGTGCCATTTCTTTTCTTACAATTTGAAAAAGTTAGAAGTGGGTTTTTCCCTTTTTTTTAGTGCATGATTTTTCAGAAAACTGATTTCTGCTCCAAATTTCCTTGTTGATTTAAAAAGTGAAATTAAAGACCAACTCTTACCTAGATGTTATGATAATCTTTAGTTTCTATCTTTATTCTTGGAATTGCATCTATATTAGTAACTTTTAAAATACTTTTGGCAGACAAACTGAAAATGAACTAATAAATTACAGATAGGCTAGTTCATTCTGGGTTGCTTGATGGAATATTTGATGGTGGAAAAGTTTGGTGGGGCAATAGATGCTTGTAATATGCTAGGAACAAAAGATTAATATGGATACTTTCATATATAAAACAGTTAAGTAGACAATGTCCATTTCTGTCATAGTTCAAGGAGAGTTTGAACAATGGACCTAGTTAAGTATGGTATTCAATATTAACTGTAAAACTACTAAATTAATAGCTTTATATTCTTTTTGTTGGGGATAATATTTGTTGAGTTTATTGAATAATAAATATTGGTTAAGCCAAGGAATAACAAGAAACTAGTACTAGTACATACCAAGCTGACCATGGACCGTTGTTTAAATACATACCAGCCTTGTTGTGTGTCAAATTATCTCAGCATCAATACATCATGTTTAAATAATATGCTATAAGTAAAATTTATTAAATTAGTTAACTATAAAAATAAATTACTTAATCAATTACAAGTAAATAAAAGGCTACCAACAATGTGAATTTATTATTACCTTATCAGCTTTTCCGTGTATAATGGATAATATTTGACATTTTGCTTGAGCTTCAAAGGGCTTGGACAATCTCTTAAAAAGCTAGACACACCTTGACCCAAGGGTTGAGGGTGAGGCTTGACTTGTGGAGCAGTGAAGAAGTCCACCTTAATTTGGTTTCTATGTAATTTTCAGTTTTGTATGACTAAATGTCCCACGCATCATGGCTTGTTGACTAGGCAACGGGCTGCTAGTTGCATAAGGCGCGAGATTGGGCTGAGGTGTCTAGGCATGCAAACCTAGCCCGACATGACATGTAGGCTAGGCATGGCAAGGCCCATTGATTTAACATTTTAATTTTTAAAAATTTGAATTTAATTGCCCAAATTGAAATTTCAAATAGGTTTTTTTACCTATTTGTCATCATAAATTATTTTGAAAATTTAAAAATAAGTTTATACAAAAAATTCTGTTCCAATTAGGTTTTTTTAAATTCCTCTTCATACTTTTTTAATCTCTTGAATTTCAATTATCTTTTTGAATTGTACTTAGGCTTAAAGAACCGCGGGAGGAGTAAGAGAGAGAGAAAAATGATAGATGATATGAGATTAGAGATGTTATCATTTTATCTTCCACATCCACAATCATGGTGAATTATAGTTTTAAGTATTATCGAACATGTTCACCGATTTTATGCATTGATTTGTTTAGATTCGAAGAATGCACTCTCCACTTATCTAACCTTGTGAAATGCTAATTTTTGGCTTCCCTATCCCCCGTCAAGTTTGGATTGACATGTAGGCCAAGGACTTTAACTTGATGAAAATCATGATGGTGACACTTTTAACAATGAGGTAGAATAGCATGCTGAATCGAGATGTGGGACTTTGATGGAGTCCCATATCAAGTGATTTTTTTTTACCATTGGAGACAGAGTAGCTATCATGGTGTGTGCGATATACTTGGAGAAGATAGAGCGCTAAGAGCAAGTATGCTTCTGCTTACACATCTTTGACATTGTGTCGCTAGCTATAGGTCAATCGCATTTGCCCACTATGTTGACAGCCGGTTTAAGCGGCACTTTATAATTTATAAATATCCGGTTTAGTCAAGTTACTTTATACTTTAGTCACATGATCAAGCTTAAATATGCAATTTAAGCTTCTTCTTTGTATAATAAATGTATCATTTTATTTAATTTTTTAATTTAATTTAATTTAATTTTATAATAAATGTGTTCAAGACTACGGTAGTTGATCTAAGCTGAATAATTTATAAATATATGGTTTAATCAAGTTGGTTTAGATTTTAGTTATATGATCAAACTTAAATATGTAGTTTAAGTTGCGCCTTTATATAATGATATATTATTTCATTTAAATTTTCTAATCTAATTTTATTTTATTTTATAATAGATGTATTCAAGGCTCCTAATTTTTTCCTTTTTTTAGTTTTCCCATTCTCTCACTTTTTTTTATTCCCCCCTCCCCCATTTTCCTTTTCCCTGATTTTTCCCAAATTTTTCTTTTTTTCTATATTTTTATTTTTATTTTCAAATGTATAGTATTATTTTTTTATTTTTTTCCTTTATACCATGTTGTGCCTCTCCCAGTTCGACCATGTTGGGCTGAGCATTTTTGGTACTACGTCAGTGCCTGGTTCAGCCGGCCATGCCGCATGTCATGAGGCCAAGCCAAATTTGAGCTGTCAGCCCATTTATAACTATGTCATTCCTAGTATGGTTTGTTTATAATTGTCGTGTCTGTTATACGCAATGTAGAACAGTCATGCCCTATCTAATTTGATGTTTACTTTCCATTATTTGAGAGCCAAGTATTGTGAGAGATCATTTTCCATGTAGGATTTCCTCTTGTAGTCCATACCGCTATTTCTATAAGGCAAAAAAAAACCAATGGAAGAAAATAAAATGTTCTCCCAAAAACTTGTTTAGATACTTATCTCCTCTCCCTATTGATTTTAGTCTAGATAGTCCTCTCTATCTGCATCTTCCCCTACCTAGGATTTGAACAGAGGAGCTCTATGTCAATTTTCAATGTTGGGTTTATATCCAACACCAAGTGGTCTAGATCTCTTGTAGTTTCCACTTTTTACCGAGTTAACTGCCACAATGAGTGATGAACAGGTAGAGTTATGGTGGTCCGGCCAGCGTTTCAAGTGCAGAAACAGATTAAATGGTGTGATTTATCTCAAGAATTTAAGGACCTTATCCCTTCAAAAAAGAGCATGGACCTTGTCTTCAGACACATGAGCTTTGTTAGTTCCAGAAATGATCTGTTTCGCATGAAAGATCTATATAACTATCATTTCTTAAATTTCCTTCTTGCTTCAACTGTTTAACTTCCAATGCGAATATATGTGCCTAATATTCATATAATAATTGAATGTAATAGCTGTCAAGGTATTTGTGTGATGAAAAAAAATTGCCGACTCACATTTTGCAGCATTATTCAACTGTTTGCAGATTAGGATATAGTTCCCACAATCAAATTTACTTAAATGCAAATGGAGCTTTGAAATACTCATTGTACATTTTTTCCAACTCCTTTTAAACATTCCTTTGCATTTTGTAAGTTCAGATTCGTCACAGGTTTGTTTCTTGTTCGTTAAGGACCAATGCCTTTAATTTGGTATTTCAATCTACAGTTAAGTCCAAAATTTCCTGTTTCTGTAATAGTTAATTAAAAATTAGTTAAAGACCAGACAACCTAAAAGTGTAATCTGATTTCTGTCTTGTCAACAACAGATATATACTACACTCATCCCACATGCCGTGTGCATGCATATTAAGAGTGTCTCAACAGTTAGGAATCAAGGTAGCATAAGGTAGATGATTCGGAGGTTGTTTTTAAATGGATAGGATCGTTGTTTGCGTGGTTCTTTGTTATCATTCCTCCCTATGTGATTCAGTTTTGGGGCTTTGGGCTACCTTTTTTGCCTCATTATCTTATCATGAATATGCCCAATAATTCATAATTCGATGCCACAGGATTTGACTATGACTACTTTTGATCATCTTATACAAGTTGATATGACGTTAATATAGGATTTGTAAGCGAGTTCTTTGCATCTTCATAATTCTTTTCAACAGGATGCTACAAACTTATTTATTTGTTGATCTAGATTGTTTGCTCTAAATATGAATAATTGTACCTTGATTCTGTTCATGTTTTAGTTTTCAGTCCCCTGATATGATTCTTTCATTAATATATATACAGTTACCTGGCCGCACTGATAATGAGATAAAGAATTATTGGAATACACGGATAAAGAGACGTCAACGAGCTGGTTTGCCTCTTTACCCTCCAAACATATGCTTTCAAGTTTCTGAACCAAATCAACAAAGGAAGAATGTTAGTGATTACAACTACAGTGGTAAACTTCACAGTAAGCTCTTGCGGGAAAGCAACTTTGACATTCCTGATGTTGCATTTGACAACCTCGATGCCGATTATGGGGTTTTACCATATTCACCTCCTTTTCTGGATATAGCAATTGGTAATATGTTATGTCAGAGTTTTGGATCCCATGCTTCTCCATTCACAAATCCAACTCATTATACTAAACGGCTTAGTGAATCTCAAAGCTATGGCTCTTTCTGTAATAGGCTTCCCACAAATGAACACGTTTTCTCTGAGCCTTCAAGAAAGATGCATCGGATTTTTGGGTTAGGTTATCCATATGATCCTGATCCCAGCGGCAAGAGCCTGCCACCTTTAAGTGGTGAAATAACCGGCAGTCATTCCCTTTTAAATGGCACCTTCTCTGCTTCTAGTCCTGTTTGTGGGACAGTGAAGTTGGAGCTCCCTTCACTCCAATATACGGACACTGATGGTAGTAGCTGGCCTGCTTGTTCATCCACACCTCTTGAGGCTGCTAATGCTTGTGCTGAGTCACCCGCAACATGTGTCTCGTTGCAATCTGAATGTGATTCAGGACGGAACAGTGGTCTTTTAGAAGCATTGATACATGAGTCACAAGCTCTAGGCAGTGAAAAGAAACAAGCATCTGAGAAGTGTTTCACACCACCCAATGACATTATTGAGTGTTCAGGCTTGAGCATCTCTGAGAAGATGGAAGAACATTATGATCCAATTTCTCCCTTGGGTCATTCTGCATCTTCCGTCTTAAAAGAGTTTAATTGTCCAATCCGTGGTAGTTCACTACGTGAATGTCCACATTCTGTTGTTTCTTCAAGTAAGTGCTTTCTAAAGCTAAATCCATTTTTAGTTTTCTCATTGTTACTCTTGTATTTGTAAACTTGTGCTACGCAGTTACACATTGATCATCTAGTTGGAATTTTTCAAGTACCCTGCAGGTTCAGGCAAATATTATGCCTGTTTCTAAATATGCTTCTACTTATTTTGTTGATAAAGGTGTTCAACTCTGTCGAGATTGCTCCAGGCCAGATGCTTTACTTGGATCAGTGTGGCTTCAAGATGGCTCTCAGAGTGCTAAAGATACTTCTGTCTTCAATGATGCGATAGCAATACTCTTGGGCAAAGACTTGTGCCAGTATCAACCATTGCTTCCTGAAGAGCCTTCTATCCTCGAACAAGGATTTGATATTGACACTCAGTCATGGGATAATATGCCTCGAGCGTGTCAAATGCCTTAGCTCCATATTGCATCACATATTTGGGAGTTTGTGGGACATTTTTCTATTGAAGACTTTCCAGGCATCAGATTTTCATGGGAACGTATAGCCATTGTTGCTTCTTCCTCGAATTGACCGTGTCAAATTGAATATTTTAGTTTGCTCCTTAGGGAACAGGAAGCTTGTTGGTATAGAATAACTATTGGCACACCAAGGCCATAGTATATTGAAGTGCATATGCCTAAACCAGATAAGATGCCTCATTGTTGGTGTACGTTTCATATGTTTGTTTGTCCTTGGTATATTCATTGAATCTGCATAGTGTATGGACCATATATTCTATTTTTCTAATATGGGCAAGGGTTAATAAGAAACTATGATGTTATCCCCGGTTTTAATGCGTCACCAAACAGGACAACTATGTAACTATTGTCGAAAGATGTGGAACGTGTTTTTTTGCTTGAAACCAACTGGTGCTAAGAAGTTTGTTTTAGCAGCTCAAGTTGACTTATTCAAATAATAACATATTCTAATTTATCATGAAATGAAATTTTGTATGACAATATATCAATTTAGATTTGGGTACACGACAAAATTCTATGTCCATTCTATGGATCTTATTTTTCAAGTATTCTCATTGGATTAGTCCAATCACTCTTTGATCAAATCCCATATCAAGGCTAATTATTTTTAAACTATCTTTTATATAAATAAATATAAGATTCTCTTATTGTGAAGAGTGATAAACTCACACAATATTCATTTCTGATTGTCTTCAAATTAGCATGGTAATCAAAGAACAAACCTAGTGTCAAATGTCTCTTTCATTAGTTAGGAACTACAACTATATGCTTTAGGGCTTTTGCTATTTAGTGTACACTTCATGTAACTCATTAACATTTCTGTAAGGAATCTATTATTAGTTTATTGATGCATCTATCTAAATAACTTGTTCAAGAAACTATCAAATATATGCTTGCTAAATTTACCATTATTAATAATGGTCTTCTTTTTGTTGGAAGGATACTATGAGAGGAAGACATAGTAAGAGAGTAATGCAGTATTAATGCACAATTTTACAATTAAATGGTCATTATTATTATAATTTAATTACATATCATAGTAAGTTATGGGCGAACTTATTAGATCACTGATAACCTATCAGGTTTAAGTAAAGTCATGTGAAGAAAGAAAAACTGAAAAGGCCCATTATTTAACAATAAAGTGATAAATGAATAGGAGATGACCAAAAGATAAAAGAATTCAAAATTGTGATATTTGTTGGATCTAGGTGAAGATGTGATGTAGGAACATTTTTTAGAACTTAATTATGTTTTGATATGCTGTTTACTTTCCCTTTATTTTGTTAGGACTAGGATTATTTTCTTAAATCTATTTTTATTTCCCTAGAGTATGTAATAGGTTGTCTTAGTTTAGAATATTTTTGTCTCAACCTCAAGTTAACATCTCAAGGCACTTCAAAGTCAAAATTCAAAGAATCAAAATCAAAAAAGAAGTCAAGTCAACTTTAGTCAACTTGCAATGCAACATGCAATGTTACATGAAGTATGAAGTCTTCAAGGAATTGCCAACAAGCAGCCATTAGTCAAGGAGTAGCCATTAAGAGTTCAAGACAAGCGGCCATGCAAATTCAGCCGCCGATTTTGACTTTCAATTCGACCTCTTCCTCAATTACACATCCAGCCACTGATTTTGACTTTCAACCCTCAACAACTGAAGCAGCCATCATTACACGAGTTCAACATTTCTTCAAATGCCAAGGCCAGCCACAAATTTTGTCTTCAAAAGTAATTGCCAGCAAGGTGCAGCAGCAATCGGCCACGTCCCCAATTGCAGCTTCACCCACAGATTTTGAGAATCAAAATTCAATTTAAGTCAGCTTCATGTCTTGCGCATGCAAACTTCCTCATCACGCAGCGTCTGCAGCAAATCCTGCCACCAGCCGAATTATTCGATTCTCTCATATTTTCAATGTAAAATTTTACTTCATAGCCGTCGGCAGCTTTGCCTATATTTTGTGAACGTTTCAAGATGAATACAAGTTGCTAAGAATATTTTTAAAAAAAAAGACCTTGGGTTGTTTGTCCTCCTAGGGAGATTAGGTTTAGGGTTATATAACTTCTTCTTTTCCCCCTTAGCTTGCTAAGTTAAGGGTTTCTTCTCTTCTCCTCTCCTCTTCTCTTCTTCTTCTCTTCTCCAAACTTCCGTCCTACGTCAGGCTGATGTAGGGACATGTGCTCAATCAGATGAACTCAAGCTATTTGACCCGGGATGACTCAAGTCGTGCCGATTTTGACTATTGCCTGCGTTCTAATCCGCAGGACATTTTGAAACATTTTAATATTTAAGTATGTTTACATTTCAGCACTTAGAACTTGTTTAAATTATGCATTGTATGTTGAAAACATTATTCTGTTTTTTTGCACTTGTGTTGTTGTTGTAGTTAGGACTCTAGCCTAGGATTTATTTACTAAGTCTTTGTTTTATTTTAGTGGATGTAGTAGGTTGTTAGTAGCCTAGGATGAATGCACATGTAAGGCACATACATGGCACCTTTTCCCTTCAAATCATTATGGCAACAACATATGGAATTAACAGCCCACCTCCAAGCCAGCAAGATCCGAATTCTTCAACATCAATGTCAATTCAAGCTCAATGTCAAAGGTCAAATGTTGCAGCTTCAATCTCCACAAAATCAGCAAGACCCAAGTGATGCATCTTCAAGATCAAGTTCGAGTTCAAATATCATCTCAAGACAATTTCAGCCAAGGAGCTATCGCATCAACTTTATTAATTAGCATCCAACTCAAGCCAATCAACATCACAATCCAGCCAAGTAATATTCGAGTTAGCCACAAGTCAAACCAGCCACCAAGGAAGATCGGCCAAGGTTAAGAGACATGTCAGCATCACTTTCCAGTAGCTAACAGTCACTTACAACACTTACCAGCATGCATAGATGAGTGAAACTCACGTCACTGCCAGCCAATGACCACTCACAAACAGCTTCAACTTAGCCATGGAATAGCAAACGTTGCCCCCAAAAATGTGAACGTTGAAGAGATAGGTTTTAAGTCCTGTAATTGTCCACACAGCACCTTAGTCTGAAATATTTTAAATTTGAAAACCTTGTGTTTGTGTTTGTGAGAGTTGAGCTTGCTCCTCTTTGGGTTGAGTTTGCTCCCCTGTGGTTCCATTTCTTTAATCATCTTTCGATTCATCACTGCCGATCATCTTCCCTCCTGTCATTGCCTTGTATTGTTCCATTGCCGAGGACACGCATCTAGCACATTTTCTCTCGGGTGGAGTTGAACACGCTAGGCCGAACACTCATCAACACCTGGAAGACTCCCTGCCGAAGCTCCTGCACCTTGAAGAATCAAGAAGGGGTCGGCCCCCTTCCCTTAAGTGGGCCCTAAGTGCAATCTCTCCATTTCGTTTACTACTTCTGCACTTACTGTTTTCCTGTTTGAGCCACATACCTAAGGTGATCTAGGGTTTATGACTTTTTCTTCCTTCATCAAGATGTATTAAAGAATAAGAGATTTCATATTTTATCTCAAATCAATTTTTTATTTTGCTTGCATGGTTGTTGTTATGGATAATTTTTTTTATCTAGAAACCTTGCATCAAGCAAGACTTCTTTTAAAGCCCTCAAGTCCTAAACTAGAGTGAAGTATTCGGTTAGAGACACTTAAGTGGAAACACTAGGATTCTCAACTACCTATGCCTAGGAGGGGTTTGATGACTCCACCCTTACGAGTACTCTTACAGAAATCACACCCAAATATATCCGCGTATAGCAGTGGAAAACTCATCACAAACTCCTAACGCACACAAAGATCTCTCAGCCCACACTCCTCACTCGTCATAATACCCAAATCATGCCGACATATAAACAATAGAGTACCTGTGCACGAGCAAGGAAGGCCAACCCCTTGAGGGACCAGGCCAAATAATAGTAGATAATAAACAACTAGCCCTAAATGGGCTCACACACTAAGTAGAAGAGATTGCTCGAGTAGAAAGCCCAAAAGAGCTCGACCGACGATGCATGTACGACTTTAGGTTCAAAACCCAAGGTTAGATGTTATCCTTGTAGCGTGCCTCACTCCTCCAGTCTTGGACCGTTGAAGAAGTCTCCACATGTAGGCTTAGTAGAGAGTCATATGTGGGACATAACTATACAAGTCGCCCACTTGGTCTCACTAGAAACCATCGACGATGCTCGATGCCAAACCCTAGTGCTGCCTAATTGAACCACTGGAATGCTAGATCCGAGCTGCCACCGCTAGGTTGCACACGGCTGTGTCATTTCGTGTGAGCCCTAGTGTCGCCGATTCATCGAGCCTCGAGTCGAGAAGAAGGTGGAAGCCGCTGCCTTGAGTCATTGTTGCCTGGGTTGCTCGCTGACCGGAAAGAGTTTGTCGTCACCTAGAACAACATCGTCGTTGATGGATCTGCATGAACACTCACCTGGACTCAGTGAACGACATCGTGGATGCGCCAAGTGGCTCCTGATCTTGCCACCAAATGTTGGACACAACTGAGTGCTACCCAACAAGGACGAACGGGCCACTATCATCTGCTACCACCACACGACACCCCAATGGCGCGTGTGTATGTGTGTAATGTTAGATCGACATACCTCCAGCCATTGTTGTCTTCGATTTGTCATGCACAAGACTTCAACTTTTACTTCACGTTGTGCAAGAAATACTGAACTCTAGCAAACTGCTCAGATGGCATAGCCTTGATGTTTGCCAAGCGCAGGACCTCTCTTACACTAGGTTGCTTAATCACATGATGTTCCTACCGTTAAAGAATGTCATGACACAACGTATATTTATAGATGATCCAGATCTAATTTTGGTGGACCACTTACCCATATTTTTATTTATTTAATAATAATATTAGAGACATAGGTTATACCCCATGTTCCAAAATTATTATTAAATAATCCTTTATTACTTACCACGTTGGGTAACTATTTACATTCTCACACTTGGTCTGACCAAATTAATTGCATAGATCATGGCGATAGGTCCTATAACAATAAGTAGTATCTTCCATGTATCATAATGCATTTAATTTCTTAGTTGCAACAACTTGATGAATAAACCTTATATTTATTCTAGGTCCTCAATATTTTTTTGTACTCAACATAAAAAAATGTGCACATAAAATGAGTAAACAAGATAGTAAGAGTCTCAATAATATTTTATATTATAAAACTACATAATAGAACCAAGCCCCATCTACATGATCCTTAAAAACCTTTGGTGGCATACCTTTTGTCAAAGGATTAACAATCATCAATTCAATGATAATGTGTACAATGGTCACTTTGTTTTCTTTAACTTGTTCCCTTATGGCTAAATACATGAGTCGATGTGTTTACTTTGACTTCTACTCTTATTAATTTTAGCTAAAAAAATCGCAGTTGAATTGTCATAGTATATTTTAGAGGTTTAGAAACTGAATCCACAATTCAAAGTCCATGTAAGAAACTCTTCAACCATACACCATGTGAGGTTACCTCAAAACAAGAAACAAACTTAGCTTCCATGATAGAAGTAGCAATCAAATTTTGCTTTGAACTCCTCCAAGATACAGCACTGCCAGCAAACATAAATACATACCTAGATGTAGACTTTCTTGAATCCACACAGCCGACAATGTTTGAATTGGAGTAACCAACTACCTCCAAATGGTTAATTTGTCTATACATAAGCATATAATCTTTCGTTCCTTTAAGGTATCTCAATACCTTCTTAGTAGCTCTCCAATGGTCCATACCTAGATTACTTTGATATCTTCATAATATTCATTCTCATGACAAATGCAATGTTAGGTCTAGTACAAACTTGAGCATATATAAGGCTTCCTACAATAGAAGCATATGAGATATTTTTTATTTGTTCCTTTTCAAACTTATTTTTTGAACATTGATTCAGATTGAATATGTCACCCTTCACAATAGGTGCTACACTTGATGAACAATCTTTCATCTAAAATCTTTCTAAGACTTTATTAATATAGGTTTCTTGTGATAATCTTAAAATGCATCGAGATCTATCTCTATGAATCTTAATGCCAATGACATAAGAAATTTCACCCAAATCCTTCAAAAAGAAATTATTTCACCTCATATAACATTCCCCTATCATTAGTGGCAAGTAAAATATCATCCACATATAAATGTTGCTTCCACTTACCTTGTGGTATATACATTGATCCATAACATTCTCTACAAAACCAAATGAAGAGATAATATCAAGAAATTTCAAATACCATTGGTGGGAAGCTTGTTTCAATCCATATATAGACTTTTTAAGGTTGCACACTAAATGCTCACATTCGCTAGAGGAGAATCCTTCTAGTTGTTTCATGTAAACAATCTCCTCTAAATCACAATTTAGAAATGTCATTTTTACATCAATTTGCTCAAAAACACTCCAAAATAATGCCTTTTTGCTTGAAAATCATGAAAAACCAAAATAGAAGTAGACTTTGCAATATTTGATGAATTCAGCATAAAAACAAGTAAAAGATCCTCAATTTAGCATGAAAATATATCTAAAATGATACAAAATATACTATATATTTTGGTGTCATCACTTTACATTAACATTCCATTCACTGAAGCTTTATCTCAAATGCCTTCATATGCAAAATTTTTGAAAGAGATCTTGTCTAATAAGAGGAAAATTGAAGATTATGGTACTGTGGCTTCAACTGAGGAATGTAGTGCCATTATCCAGAATAAACTGCCACTAAAATTAAAAGATCCAGGTAGTTTCTCTATACCTTGTTCTATTGGGAGTATGGCTTTCGACCGAGCCTTATGTGATTTAGGTGCTAGTATAAGCCTAATGCCATATTCTATTTGCAGGAAATTGGACATGGGAGAGCCTAAACCAACTTCAATATCTTTGCAGCTCGCCAATCGTTCAGTTAAGTACCCTGTAGGGATTCTCGAAGATGTGCCTATTCAGGTAGGTAAGTACTTCATTCCAGCAGATTTTGTAGTTCTTGAGATGGAGGAAGATGCTAGGATCCCTATTATTCTTAGTAGACCGTTCTTAGCCACTGCAGGAGCAATTATTGATGTAAAGAATAGTAAACTTACACTTAACATTGGAGATGAAAGAATTGAGTATGATTTGAATGAGGCCATGAAAAAACCATCATATGCTGGGTCGTGTTGTAGTATTCATGCTATAGATGATGTAGTTTATTATCTTAGTCTTTTGTTTGATGATTCCTCTGATTTTTATGATGATTCTTGTGTTGAAGATCACGATTCCAATTCTAATTCTGATTCTAGTGCTGAAACTCATGATATGTTGGATTGCACTATACTTGATAATGAAGAAGAGAAAATTCTAAAAGTAGAACTTAATGCTTTACCTGATAATCTTTGCTATGAATTTCTTGGCCGTAACTCTACTTACCCTATTATCGTTGATGCTCAATTAGATGAAAGGGAGACTGATTTGCTTTTGAAGGAGTTGAGAGCTCATAGAAAGGTAATTGAGTATACTATTGATGATTTAAAGGGAATTAACCCTTCCTTTTGTATGCACATGATTCATATAGAGGAGGAGCACAAACCACACTAGAAATTATTGTTAAAAATGCAAGGCATCAATGTGACTTGAGCAATTCCAGTGAGTTGAGAAAGCAACGACACGATGCTATAAACTCAAATTACTAACCTCACTTGTAGAGCCAATTTTCTTAGCATGTGCGCACAGTCGGGGTTCCTTCACAATGCAGCGAAGAGAGGGGCATTCGCTCGTCCTAGACACGAGGCGGAGAAGCAGCGGGCTATTCGGACTGGGCCAGAAGAGAAATTGCAAACACTAAGAATCGCAGCGGAGAAAACGAAGAGAAGCCCAATACAAGTTGGTGTTGCGCTGGCGCTTTTGATTGAATGAATGGAGTACAAAACGAGAGGCGCTCACAGGCGAGGCTCTTGGAGGTAGTGTTGGACCTAGGCTTCGCAAGGAGGAAGCTGCTACTACAACAAGAACTAACTAGACATGCTAGCTCCTCTCCCTCTTTTATAGATCAAGAGGGGAGGAGTCACATGAGAAATATGAGGGAGGGTTGTTAGAGATGCTAATTACCTCCTTACACACAAGATAAAGTAAAAGATGCTGGGAATAACATCCTAACTAACATAAAGTAAACTTCTACCAACTAAAGCAAAGAACTTTCCCCTGAAGCTGGCGCATGGGGCTGGAATTTGCGGGCTGCAGTAGGGGCCATCACTGGGCTATTGCGGGTGTTCAGAGCATCTCCGAATAGGCCACCATGAAACAACAGAACTTGCTGACCATGGGCTGGTTCTGCACGGTGTTTGCCAACTCCTGCGCGGTGTTGAGAACTCGGTTGTGGTAGTGGTCAGAAGTTGGTTCTTGGGGAGGTCCTCTTGGGAAGCTTGATAGGTTGATGGGATGGATGGGCACTGTTGAGGCAGAGGATGGGCTCACAATCCCCACAAAACAGTCGGGAGGATGCGAGGACCACTGAGCATCGAACGTCATGAAGAACGGGGCCCTTCTACGTTGTCAAGCTGTTCACGGCCTGGCCGTGTTTGCATTCAGATGCGTGAACAGATGCTATGAAGTGTGCCGAGTCTGTCACGACCGGGCCATGTGCCGGGTCATGGCCGTGTCGAATTCTGCTAAAATTTTCATGGGCAGAACACGGGCATGAACTGGATCAAAGTCCTGGGCCGAGTTGATCATGGTCGGGCTGTGCATTGATGCATGGGCGTGATGAGAGGTGCTGGTCTGGGCCAAGCGCATAACGGCTCGGGGCACAGCCATGCCTGTGGCCGTGCTTTCTTCCGCATGGGGCGGGGACCACGTCACGGGCGTGCTTCTGTCGGTCACGGTTGTGACGGGCAAGGCAGCTGGGGCTCGATTTTGCACCGAGCTTGTCATGGTTAGGGACATGATAGCTATCCACAAGTGCACGGATTTATTGAAGTAATAAAAAGATATCGTTCCCGACGAGGATTACGTAGCTAAGTACTGACTTCTTGATATGTTTGAATTAAGGCGGAATCAATACTTGGGTGTTCTAACTTCTAAGCACTGACACAAACTCAGAATAGCTTTTTAAAGGACTTGAATTCTAAAGCATCAGGATTTCATGGGTTCGCCACACTGATAAACATGAATCGTGTAAAATAACTCAGTCAATAAACTTATCTATCCTGAAAGGTACTTTTCCTAAGGTACATATCACTTCCTCCTAGAGCATGATACGGTATCTAATTAGATTAACTCCCTACTCTCGTGACAGTTAACCTAATTAAATCCCTTAAGTTCTGTGAAAAGTAGGTTTATCCCTTCAAACGAATCCGAACTACTCTCGTGATCGGATTCGTAGGTTTAATCGAAATAGATCGGACGTTAGCGATTCACCTCCCGGTCCTTCTCGCAACGTCTAAGACGTAAAATTACTTGGCCAGGGTAAATTACGGGGTACATGCAATTTCAATCAAATCAGGAAGATAAAATTATATTAAAAGAGCAAAAGTATTAATCAATCCATGCATATCAGTGGGCTACGCCCAATCAATCCCGAAAAAGGTATCTACTCACTCATATTATCAAGAGAATACATGTTTTTGATGAACAAGAGAGATCTTATAAGAATCGCAAAGAAATCACAAAAAGGATGATGAAACCGTTGAAAGTCCCCAAATCTAAGGGAGCCGAAACCCTAAGGGAGGCGCATATATAAAAACCGCATGGGAAGCTAGGGTTTCATAGAGATCTTAACATATCATATGATCAACTTTTAATGCAAGGAGATTCTTACCATTGCCATCACTTAGATGTTGTCTTGGAAGGAAAGGCGCAAGTGCTCCTTCTCCTAAGGTGACGCACACAAGAGATGTCGCCTACTCTTCTGTTGGTGCTCCTTGTTCTAGCAAGGTTCCAAGAAGTCGTTGTCGAATGGAAAGGGAGAAAATCCGTTGCTTAGCGATCACCTTCTTCCTTTTGCGTCCACCACTTGTTCCCACGAGAGTGCAAAAACCAAAACTCTATATTCAAGTCAGTGACCGAAAGAAAAGAATAGGCGAGAGATGAGAGCGTCTCTTGCGTGAACGTGAGACATGCCCACGTTTTGAGAGGTGCTATCTAAAAATAGCAATCCACCTCTCAACGTTCACATGCGCATACCATGGGTTTACCCCAAGCGCAAACTTCTCTTCATCCTTTTGAACCATGCGCTCACTTGAGCTGGTTCACATTGGTTCGGTTCACAAACCAAATAAGCCAAGCAACTAGTCCAAATCATAATTAAACCATAAGGCTCATGATCTGACCGTTGATCTCTAGATGCTGCTGATCTGACCGATCTAGCATTCATTCTCTCAATCGAAGCTTACCGATCTCAAGCCCTAATCAATCAAACATGATCAGACTAGATCTCACTTACAATCAGAGATCAAATCCCTTTAAACTGAACCCAAACAATTCAGTCCACACGATCTGACTTAAGTAAGCCATATCATCAAATTGTGCGACCCTGAGGGTTTCCTTTAAATGTCGGTAACGATAACTCACGTCATCACGATCAGTGAGGGGTATCTAGCAACACATCACTGTCTCCCGATATAAAGAAAAGAGTCTTCCAAGACTACACCCAAACCACAGCACAAGTGTGAATCAATTCACAAAGCATACATATTTCCTTTGCCACTGGATGTTCTTATTGGACAAGCGTGTCAAGCTTGTAGCTCCAATATGATGAGCATGATTAGATCAGATGAACACAGTCACCTGGGTATGGCCATACACTTTCTCAATCATCTCATCCGGGGGGGCTCCTTTAGAACATCACACTCCTTAAACAAGGAGACGGCAATCCTATATCTATCACTAGTGCCCTAACCTGACTCAAGCTCACCATCCAAGATAGTCTATAATCATTATGTTTCAAATGATATTGAACTATCTCAAAACAATGACAATCATCATTTAGAAAACACAAGTGATCTCAAGTCAGAGGAAATGTGCCACTTGTCTCATTCAAGGAATATTCACATTGTGACAAACAATTGAACATCCTAGTAGGGTCTGTCCAGTACATCCAACGTACCCATGAGTCTACACCTTATTCCATGCTCGAAGCATCCTATAAGATTAGAACACATATTAGTCTCAATCATATCAAGGCTGTCTCATGTTCACCAAGATATCTCGACTAAGGACATATAGCATGTCAGCCCAGCTGAACAGCTTTGAGACATTATTCAGAAGAACATATATTGCAGCAGACAATGTAAACAACTGAATAATAACCATGCCTTTATAAACATAACAGTTTATTACATGATACAGATACATTCCCACAGGCCTCAAACATTAGCCTTAAGGGCATACCCCAACAATCTCCCACTTGCACTTAATCTAATGGTTGAGAAATCTCAAACCCATATTATTACAGTGCTTCTCATGCTTCTGCTGCGCCAGAGGCTTGGTAAGCGGGTCTGCTAGATTGTCATCTGTATGAACCTTGCAGATTTTGATCTCGCCACGATCTATGATCTCCCTGATCAAATGAAACCGTCTCTGTATGTGCTTGGACTTCTGGTGCGACCGTGGTTCCTTTGCTTGTGCGATTGCTCCAGTGTTATCACAAAAGATAACCAAAGGATCTGCACTCGAAGGAACGACACCAAGTTCTCTCACGAACTTACGAATCCACACTGCCTCCTTGGATGCTTCCGAGGCTGCAACATACTCGGCTTCTGTTGTGGAATCAGCAACAGTTGACTGTTTGAAACTCTTCCACACCACTGCACCTCCATTCAAGCTAAAAACATAGCCTGATTGCGATCGGAAATCATCCTGGTCAGACTGGAACGAAGCGTCAGTATATCCCTCAATACTGAGTTCTTCCTGACCACCATATATCAAGAACATATCTTTGGTCCTCCGCAGATATTTTAAAATGTTCTTGACTGCAATCCAGTGCGCCATACCTGGATTACTTTGGAAACGACTGGTCACGCTTAACCCGTAAGCGACGTCTGGGCGAGTACACAACATCGCATACATAATGGAACCAATAGCCGAAGCATAAGGCGTATTGTCCATTTCATCTTTCTCAGTCTGTGTTTGTGGACACTGACTCTTCGAAAGATTCAGACCATGTCTGACTGGAAGATATCCCCGTTTAGAATTCTCTAAATGAAATCTTTCCAGGACTTTATCGATGTAAGTACTCTGGCACAACCCGAGAAGCCTCTTAGATCTATCCCTGTAGATCTTCACACCTAACACATAGGCTGCTTCTCCTAGATCTTTCATTTGGAAACATTTCCTCAGCCATGCCTTCACAGCATGCATTTCAGGAATGTCATTTCCAATGATCAAGATGTCATCGACGTAGAGGACTAGGAAAGTAATCACGCTCCCACTAAACCTCTTATATACACACGGGTCATCTTCGTTCTTGACGAAACCAAATTCAGTGACTGATTCATCAAAACGAATATTCCAGCTTCTTGATGCTTGCTTGAGTCCATAAATGGACTTCTTTAACTTGCATATCTTATGACGATCTGCTGGATTAGTGAAACCCTCAGGTTGTGTCATATACACATCCTCATCCAGATTTCCATTCAGGAAAGCTGTTTTCACATCCATCTGCCAAATCTCATAATCATAGTATGCAGCTATCGCGAAAAGAATCCGAATAGACTTAAACATAGCTACAGGTGAGAAAGTTTCATCATAATCTATCCCGTAGATTTGTTTGAAACCTTTCGCAACTAGCCTGCCTTTATAGGTAACCACGTTACCATCCATGTCAATCTTCTTCTTGAAGATCCATTTACAGCCTATAGGGATAACTCCCGGAGGCGGATCAACCAAATCCCAAACTTGGTTATCTGACATGGAGTCCATCTTGGCGCGCATAGCTTCAAGCCATCTCGCTGACTCCGGTCCACTGACCGCATCCGCATAAGTGAGGGGTTCATCATTATCAATGATGTAGACTCCGTCATAACGCTCAGGTTGTCTACGGATCCTTCCCGATCTTCGCGGTTCCCGTGATATCTGAGCCTCAGGTTGTTCAATAACCTGATCTACCGGCTCAGGCTCATCCAACTGTGCTTGAGCTCTTTGTCCTTCCTCTGGATTCTCATCCAACTTTATTTCTCTCCCACTGGCCTCTTGCAGAAGAAACTCCTTCTCAAGAAATATGGCCGTCCGAGCAACAAAAACCTTGTTCTCTTTGGGATCGTAGAAATAATAACCCTTAGTTTCCTTAGGGTAACCGACAAAGATACATTTGTCAGATCTGCTCTCTAGTTTCCCAGAGGCGAGCTTTTTGACATAAGCCTCGCAGCCCCAGATCCTGATAAATGTCAAGCTTGGCTGTTTCCCATAGCATAACTTATATGGCGTCTTTGAAACGGCCTTGGATGGCACTCGGTTTAGTACCTTTGCAGCTGTTTCCAGCGCAAAACCCCAAAAGGAGTATGGAAGAGTAGCCTGACTCATCATAGAACGAACCATATCAAGTAACGTTCTATTTCTCCTCTCGGACACACCATTCCATTGCGGTGTTCCTGGTGGAGTGAGCTGTGAGATGATCCCACACTCCTTTAGATAGTCAGTAAACGCATGACTTAGGTATTCACCACCTCGATCTGAGCGAAGTGCCTTGATATTTCGGCCTAGCTGATTCTGTACTTCATTTTTGAACTCTTTGAACTTGTCAAAAGATTCACTCTTATGTCTCATCAGATAGACATACCCATACCTACTGAAATCATCAGTAAAGGTAATGAAGTACTGATAGCCACCTCTGGCATGTTTACTAAATGGCCCACACACATCACTGTGTATAAGGTCAAGTAAACCTGAAGCCCTTTGACCTTTGTGAGGAAAAGGTGACTTCGTCATTTTACCCATTAAACAAGCCTTGCATGTATCAATCTCCTTGTAGGAGAATGATCCCAGCAGTCCATAATCATGCAACCGCTTAATGCGTTTCTCGTTTATATGGCCTAAACGACTATGCCATAGCAAGGTGCTGTCATCAGCATACTTGGCTTTCTTAATATCAATATTTTGTATCGAACTTTCCATGTCCAACACGAATAACCCATTGTTAATTGAACCAGTTGCATAAACAATATTATCAAAAGACAAAATACACTTTGAAATATTGCATTCAAAGGAAAATCCCTTCCTGACAAGAGCAGGAATGGAGATAATATTTTTAGTAATACTGGGAACAAAATAACAATTGTTTAGTTCCAATACAATTCCAGATGGTAAAGAAATGAAGTAGTCTCCTACAGCAACAGCAGCAACCCGTGCCCCGTTTCCAACGCGTAGGTCCACCTCATGCTGTCCCACCTGCCTTCTTCTCTTGAGTTCCTGTACATTTGAACAAATGTGAACTCCACATGTGTAACATCCCACATACTTAACCCCAAACAAATAACACAATCGCAAAAGCAATAGGATGTTTCATATAAGATCGATCAAATGCTAGGTAAAACCGAGTTCAAGGAAAACACGATCTGAAAATTTTCAAAACTCCAAACACATAAAATCTTCGAATCACAAATCTTATATCACATAAAGGTACCTGCCACCACGCAATACGTGCACTAGACATATGCACGTTACAGTTATATCAAAACCGATTGCAAAAATACACACCAATTTCAATTTCAAAACAAATCCACAAAATCGATTTTTATAAACTAATACCAAACACCGAAACCAGGCCGAAGCCCGCGGTGACACAAAAGTCAAACTCAATTAACTGCCACAATCTGGCAACACAATGTCACATAGTTCACATGGTTCACATCACAGAGTTCACATAGATCATATAATTCATATTCGGCAACAGCCGGCCTCAATTTAATTAAGCAAAAACATAGGGCCACAACCGGCACCATAAGCATAAATCATAACATCAGTATCAAGCTAACTGCGCCCCTGCTCTTTACCTGAAAATAGTGAGGGGTGAGCTACACAGCCCAGTGAGTGGATAGTCTAATTGACCATCCATAACATACACTCAAAAATATAGGCAGATTGTTTTAAAAATCTTTAACAGGAACATAGTGTCAACATATCACCAGATTAAATAAAAAGATTTAATACAAAGTCACATAACAGTCAGATGTACACACCAACATATAATCAACTCAGGTTCTAAACAAACTCAGGTTCTAGAGTTATACTCTAAACCAACCGAACACATCTTCTAAACCAACTAAACACACCAACACATATTTAACCTAGTTGTCCAGCATATTCACAAAGTGACCAATATGGTCTAACCCGGCTTGGCCAAAGCACTGGGAGCTGCAAAATCTCGTGCAACACATAAACATGGACAGTGAATAGAATCAGGAGGTGGCCCCCGTCAGGTCACGACGTGGCACGCTGGTCTATCACGCCATAACATAAAACGAGAATAGAATCAGGAGGTGGCCCCTGTCAGGTCACGACGTGGCACGCTGGTCTATCACGCCATAACATAAAACGAGAATAGAATCAGGAGGTGGCCCCCGTCAGGTCACGACGTGGCACGCTGGTCTATCACGCCATAACATAAAACGAGAATGATGACATCAAGAGGTGGCCCCTGTCTGACCAAGACATGGCACTTTGGGTCTTATATCATTCCCAACACATAAAAGAGTAATGACATCAAGAGGTGGCCCCTGTCCGACCAAGACATGGCACTTTGGGTCAAAACCCGTTCTCCCAAAAGGTTCCTACTGGACAACACACATATCTTATTTCATAATTTCACATAGGTGGACATATTTCACAAAGGTGGACTCCTAAGTGTCAACTTGACTCTAGGATAGCCATCACAAAAATCACATCGGACAGGCTGAATTTCAGCCCCCATCACAATAATCATAATAGGCAGGTTGAACATCAACCCCCTCACATATCACAGTACAGGGCTGAAACTCAAACCCTTCACATATCACATAAGAACTATCCCCTTGAGTTCATAGTCACACTTAGCCTTAGTCCTAACCATCACATGACCACATAATTTTCCAAAAACACAACCCCACATAATTATCAAAGAATCACATAATGAAGATCACATAGTGTAGTCCTTATATTTCATGCTGATTAGTTCAGTGTAATCTTGCTATGTTATCACCCAATGCTTCTCAAACAAGGGTACATGCTACACTCATAAAGAAACATAAAATTATAACAAGCATTCATCATAAAATCAACATAAAATGTAATACATACAAATTACCACAATTTATCAAACAATCCATAAATACACATAAAGGAATATTCATGATTTGCATTTAACAAGCATCCAAAAATTGACATAAAAATCATGTATTCATATTAATTACTACATGTGATCCACGGTTAACATAACATATTATTTACTAAATTTTAAACCTTAGTTAACATCAATCTCATGCTCAAAATCATTGATTAAAAACCTCCTAAATTCCATAAAAGAATACCTTAAATTTCATGTTGCTAACTTTCGGATTTTATAAATAAAATCATCAAAATTTCGGTTTTCAAAATATACACACATTTGCCAAATTTCGGTTTTCACAAAAATACATCTTAATTCCATTGTTAGCATGATAAAATTCCCAACTTAAATCAAACCCTTAGTTAACAAGAATTATCATGAATAAATTAGGTTTTCATTATAAATATCTCCTTGCTATTTTCGATTCTTCACATGAGATATACATCCATTAAACTTTCGGTTTTTCATGTTATATATATACCTTTGCATAAATTCGGTTTTTCATCAAAATAAGAAGTTCTACCATTGTAAAAGAATTCGGTTTTTCATCAAAATAAGTAGATCTTAAATTCGGTATTTAACATGGTGAAATCTTGAATTTCGATTTAGCATGATCAAATTTCTAATCAATCTCATGCATCAATTAATACAACCAAATTACTAGAAATCAAAAAAACACTCCACTCACCTTGAAACTTAGGTTAAAATCTTCCCAAAAACTTGTCTAAAGCCTTGATGTCGCCACCAATAGAAGAAGAAACTCCACCCAACACTAAGGAACGTCGGCCAAAGGGAAGAGGAAGAAGAAATCGCCCAAGAACTCTTCAATATTCGCCACTTCTTCTCTAGCCGCCACTTAAATTTTTCCCAAGCCAAAAATCGCCCAAAAATCTACCCTAGCCGAACTTACCACTTAAAATTTCGGTTTTGCTTAATTTTAACCCACTAACCAATTAAATCCAATAGGTTTAACCCATTAACTAAATAATTTCGAATTTTAAACCCAATAACCCAATATCTCATAATTAACCAATTATTTAATTAATTTAACCATTAACCAATCATTTAACGAAAATCCATTAAGGATTTAACTAACATCCAATAAGGATTTAATTAACCAATAGAGTATAATTAATTAACCAATAAGGTCTAATTAATTAACTTAAAAATTACAACCCAAAATCCTAATTAATTTATCACAAACAACCAATGATAATTTATCATAAATTAACAGTCAATAGTCAAACAAATAATCTCTAATTAATTAACTATCAACCAATACATAAAAATATCACAATCAATAATTTTATTTAAATCCAAATAATGCTTACCAGAACCTAAGATCCTTGGATCTTACATTCCTCCCTCCTTATAGAGCTTTAGTCCTCTAAAGCTCAGCATCCATATCATCAAAGAGGTAAGCATAATTTTTCCTCATATCAGCTTCAGTTTCCCATGTTGCTTCTTCAACTGACTGATTTCCCCAGATAACCTTTACCAAAGGTATAGTCTTGTTCCTTAGAACTTTATCCTTTCTATCCACAATCCGGAGAGGTCTTTCCTCGAATGTCAAGTCACTCTGAATCTGAAGAGGTTCCAACTCCAACACATGAGATGGATCAGGATGATATTTCCTCAGAGCAGAGACATGGAACACATTATGCACATGATCCATAGCAGGAGGTAAAGCCAATCGGTAAGCCGCTGGACCAATTCTCTCAATAACATCAAAAGGGCCTACAAATCTAGGGCTCAACTTGCCCTTTTTGCCAAATCTCATAACACCCTTAGTAGGCGACACCTTCAAGAACACATGGTCTCCTACCATAAACTCCAAGGGACGACGACGGTCATCAGCATAACTCTTCTGTCTGTCCCGAGCAATCTTCAGTTTATCCCGGATCTCTCTGACCTTATTAGTAGTCTCCTGTACTGCATCAGATCTCAAAATTATTCTGTCACCAGTTTCCTCCCAACACAAGGGAGTCCTACACCTTCTCCCATACAAAGCCTCATAAGGAGCCATCTGAATACTAGAGTGGAAACTATTATTATAAGTGAACTCTATCAAAGATAGATCCCGGTTCCACTCAGAACTCCAATCAACCACATAGGCTCTCAACAAATCTTCTAGAGTCTGTATAGTACGCTCTGTCTGGCCATCAGACTGAGGATGGTATGCTGTACTAAAACTCAACTTAGTACCCAAACCCTCCTGTAAACTCCTCCAAAATCTGGACAGAAATCGAGAATCCCTATCAGACACAATGTCAACTGGCACTCCATGTAGTCTGACTATCTCATCAATGTACAATCTGGCCAGCCTCTCTAATGAATAAGTCATCTTAATCGGGAGAAAATGGGCTGATTTAGTAAGTCTATCAACAATCACCCAAATAGCATCATGACCCAATCTGGTTCTGGGCAAACCACACACAAAATCCATACTGATGCATTCCCACTTCCACTCAGGAATAGGAAGAGACTGCAACAAACCCCCAGGCTTCTGGTGTTCGGCCTTTATAGTCTGACAAGTCAAACACCTAGAGACAAAATCAAGCACTTCTTTCTTCATACCCGGCCACCAAAAACTTTTCTTGAGGTCCTGATACATCTTAGTCACGCCAGGATGTAGAGAATATTTGGAGTTATGGCTGTCCTCCAATATTTCTTTCCTCAAGCTCGGTTCCTCAGGGACACACACCCTTCCACGAAACCGAAGAATACCATCATCAGACAGGCTAAAATCCTGAACTGCGCCATCAACCAGACTATCCCTGATCTGAATTAATTTCGGATCCACAGACTGCTGATCTCTGATCCTCTGCAACAAGGCAGACTGTACTCTAAGAAAAGCCACATAACCAGTCTGAACTCTAGGAGAAACGCTGATCCTGAGATCTCTGAACTCCTGCAGTAACTGCCACTCACTGACCCGTAGTGCAGCTACTGAAGTAACTGGATGTCTGCTCAGTGCATCCGCTACTACATTGGCCTTTCCAGCCTGATACTGAATAGAGAAATCATAATCTTTGATCAACTCCATCCATCTCCTCTGTCTCATGTTCAACTCCTTCTGAGTGAAGATATACTTGAGACTCTGGTGATCAGTGAATAGATCAAATTCCTGACCCAACAAATAATGACGCCATATCTTCAAAGCAAAGACTACGGCTGCCAACTCTAAATCATGAGTAGGGTAGTTCAATTCATACTCCTTCAGTTGTCTGGAAGCATAGGCTACCACAGAACCCTTCTGCATCAAGACACAACCCAACCCTTTGCCTGAAGCATCAGTATAAACAGTAAACCTTTCCCCATCACTAGAAATAATGAGGATCGGTGTACTAGTCAATCTCCTTTTCAGCTCTTGGAAGCTCTCTTCACACTTGTCATCCCAAATAAACTTAGCCTCCTTTCTGGTTAATTTAGTTAAAGGACCCGCCAGCTTGGAGAACCCCTCAACAAATCTCCGGTAGTAACCTGCTAAACCCAGGAAACTCTTGATCTCAGTAGCACTAGTAGGTCTTCCCCAATCAAGGATAGCTTGTACTTTAACAGGATCCACAGACACTCCCTGACCAGAAATCACATGTCCCAGAAAACTGATCTTCTCTAGCCAGAACTCACACTTACTAGCCTTGGCATATAACCGTTTCTTCCTCAGAACCTCCAGCACTTTGCGCAAATCCCTGACATGATCTGAAGTAGTCCGTGAGTATACCAAAATATCGTCTATAAAGACTACTACACAAGAGTCAAGTAACTCATGGAATATCCTGTTCATCAAATCCATGAAGACAGCAGGTGCATTCGTCAGTCCAAAAGGCATAACTAAAAATTCGAAATGCCCATACCTGGTCCTAAAAGCAGTCTTAAATATATCCTCATCCTTGACTCTAAGCTGATAATACCCTGATCTCAGATCAATCTTAGAGAACACTGTAGCTCCCTGTAACTGATCAAACAGATCATCAATTCTGGGAAGAGGATACTTATTCTTAATGGTCACTTGATTCAACTGCCTGTAGTCTATACACATCCTCAGGGTTCCATCTTTCTTCTTCACAAACAACACTGGCGCTCCCCAAGGTGAAGCACTAGGCCGAATATACCCTTTCTCTAACAATTCCTCCAGTTGTTTCTTAAGTTCGGCCAACTCTGAAGTAGCCATACGGTAAGGAGCTCTGGAGATAGGTGCCGTACCTGGCGCCAACTCAATGCCAAACTCCACTTCTCTAACTGGTGGCAAACCTGAAAATTCCTCAGAGAACACATCAGGAAATTCTTTCACCACCGCCATCTGAGTCAAATCAGAAGTAGAATCATCCTGCACCTTAACATGCGCAAGATAACCCTTGCACCCGCTAGCAAGTAACTTCCTGGCCTGCAGGAAAGATATCACATGCGGTCTTTGGTCTGACACTAGACCTCTCACAAAAATCCGGTTTCCATCTAACAGATTTAAAGTGATTACTTTCTCAAAGCAATCCACAGAGGCATGATGTGAGGACAACCAATCCATACCTAGAATGACATCATAGTCTTGCATGTCTAGGAGGATTAAATCCACTAGAAACTCATAACCCTCTACATGCATCACACAATCAGCACACACAGTGTCTGTAGATAATGACTTTCCTAAGGGAGTACTCACAGACACAACATAATCTAGCATCTTAGGTAACACAGGTAAACATGCAGCAAACTTAACAGATACAAAAGATAAATTTGCACCAGGGTCAAATAGAATGCGAGCTAACTGATCAAATACAAATAATGTACCTTCCACAACGGATCGGGAAGCTCGTGTATCCTTCTCAGCCACAGCATAAACTCTAGTCTGGACTGTAGGCTTATCTGCGCCTCTAGGCTGCATCTCAGGCTCCTTACAGTCCCTGGCCATGTGCCCAGGTTTCTTACATTTGAAGCACACGCCATTCTTCCTATGACAATCTTTCATTAGATGTCCCCTGAGCCCACAATAACTACAAGTCCGGTCCTCTGTGATACTGTTTCTCACATCCCTGGCATCCCTGAACTGCTGCAGTGCATCCCTGGACTGCTGCGGTGCCTTATAAGAGTAAGGCTTATACCTGCTCTTCTTGGTGTCCTTATGTTTAGGGTACTTCTTACCCTTGCCGCCACTGCCATACTGAGGAGCCGCCGCCTCAGCTGCAGGAACCACTGTCACCGTAGCATGAGAACTCCTCTCAGATATATACCTCTCTACAGTGCGTGCTCGCCCAACTGTCTCAACATAGGTCTCCAAGTGTTGAGCACCAACCTGCTCTCGAATATCCCATCTGAGACCTCTCAGAAACTTAGTAGCTCTCCTCTTTTCAGTATTTATCAGATGAGGAGCATACTTTCCCAATTTTGTGAACTGTACTTCATACTGGTCCACTGTCATATCACCCTGCTCCAGGTGAATAAATGCTACCTCTCGGTCCTCCACCAAACTATCTGGGAAGTACTTCTCGTTAAATCGAGACAAGAAGTAAGGCCAATCAACTGTCTCATGTCTTTCCGTTGCTAGTCTCACAACTCCCTTCCACCACTCATCTGCGTCGCCACGCATCATATAGGTGGACAGACATAGCTTATCCTCATCTGAGCAGCGCATGACTTGGAAAATCTTTTCCAAGCACAACTGCCAGTTCTCAGCAGTACTGGATTCTGAGCCCCCATAAAATGAGCTAGGACCCAGTTTCTGGAATTCACTCACTAACGAGGCATAGCGCCTGTGAGCGCCCTCCACACACATACCATAGTCAGGAAAACAAACATAAACCTATCAGGTGTCTAGCAATACACAAACATGTTTTCCCCCCGAACTAAGTTTTAGCTAGCCAACTCCTCTGATACCATTCTGTAACATCCCACATACTTAACCCCAAACAAATAACACAATCGCAAAAGCAATAGGATGTTTCATATAAGATCGATCAAATGCTAGGTAAAACCGAGTTCAAGGAAAACACGATCTGAAAATTTTCAAAACTCCAAACACATAAAATCTTCGAATCACAAATCTTATATCACATAAAGGTACCTGCCACCACGCAATACGTGCACTAGACATATGCACGTTACAGTTATATCAAAACCGATTGCAAAAATACACACCAATTTCAATTTCAAAACAAATCCACAAAATCGATTTTTATAAACTAATACCAAACACCGAAACCAGGCCGAAGCCCGCGGTGACACAAAAGTCAAACTCAATTAACTGCCACAATCTGGCAACACAATGTCACATAGTTCACATGGTTCACATCACAGAGTTCACATAGATCATATAATTCATATTCGGCAACAGCCGGCCTCAATTTAATTAAGCAAAAACATAGGGCCACAACCGGCACCATAAGCATAAATCATAACATCAGTATCAAGCTAACTGCGCCCCTGCTCTTTACCTGAAAATAGTGAGGGGTGAGCTACACAGCCCAGTGAGTGGATAGTCTAATTGACCATCCATAACATACACTCAAAAATATAGGCAGATTGTTTTAAAAATCTTTAACAGGAACATAGTGTCAACATATCACCAGATTAAATAAAAAGATTTAATACAAAGTCACATAACAGTCAGATGTACACACCAACATATAATCAACTCAGGTTCTAAACAAACTCAGGTTCTAGAGTTATACTCTAAACCAACCGAACACATCTTCTAAACCAACTAAACACACCAACACATATTTAACCTAGTTGTCCAGCATATTCACAAAGTGACCAATATGGTCTAACCCGGCTTGGCCAAAGCACTGGGAGCTGCAAAATCTCGTGCAACACATAAACATGGACAGTGAATAGAATCAGGAGGTGGCCCCCGTCAGGTCACGACGTGGCACGCTGGTCTATCACGCCATAACATAAAACGAGAATAGAATCAGGAGGTGGCCCCCGTCAGGTCACGACGTGGCACGCTGGTCTATCACGCCATAACATAAAACGAGAATAGAATCAGGAGGTGGCCCCCGTCAGGTCACGACGTGGCACGCTGGTCTATCACGCCATAACATAAAACGAGAATGATGACATCAAGAGGTGGCCCCTGTCTGACCAAGACATGGCACTTTGGGTCTTATATCATTCCCAACACATAAAAGAGTAATGACATCAAGAGGTGGCCCCTGTCCGACCAAGACATGGCACTTTGGGTCAAAACCCGTTCTCCCAAAAGGTTCCTACTGGACAACACACATATCTTATTTCATAATTTCACATAGGTGGACATATTTCACAAAGGTGGACTCCTAAGTGTCAACTTGACTCTAGGATAGCCATCACAAAAATCACATCGGACAGGCTGAATTTCAGCCCCCATCACAATAATCATAATAGGCAGGTTGAACATCAACCCCCTCACATATCACAGTACAGGGCTGAAACTCAAACCCTTCACATATCACATAAGAACTATCCCCTTGAGTTCATAGTCACACTTAGCCTTAGTCCTAACCATCACATGACCACATAATTTTCCAAAAACACAACCCCACATAATTATCAAAGAATCACATAATGAAGATCACATAGTGTAGTCCTTATATTTCATGCTGATTAGTTCAGTGTAATCTTGCTATGTTATCACCCAATGCTTCTCAAACAAGGGTACATGCTACACTCATAAAGAAACATAAAATTATAACAAGCATTCATCATAAAATCAACATAAAATGTAATACATACAAATTACCACAATTTATCAAACAATCCATAAATACACATAAAGGAATATTCATGATTTGCATTTAACAAGCATCCAAAAATTGACATAAAAATCATGTATTCATATTAATTACTACATGTGATCCACGGTTAACATAACATATTATTTACTAAATTTTAAACCTTAGTTAACATCAAT
This sequence comes from Costus lasius, assembly GCA_027563935.2. Taxonomy (NCBI): domain Eukaryota; kingdom Viridiplantae; phylum Streptophyta; class Magnoliopsida; order Zingiberales; family Costaceae; genus Costus; species Costus lasius. The sequence continues at coordinate 65,847,257 of CM050448.1, read as the reverse complement.
CTCATGCTCAAAATCATTGATTAAAAACCTCCTAAATTCCATAAAAGAATACCTTAAATTTCATGTTGCTAACTTTCGGATTTTATAAATAAAATCATCAAAATTTCGGTTTTCAAAATATACACACATTTGCCAAATTTCGGTTTTCACAAAAATACATCTTAATTCCATTGTTAGCATGATAAAATTCCCAACTTAAATCAAACCCTTAGTTAACAAGAATTATCATGAATAAATTAGGTTTTCATTATAAATATCTCCTTGCTATTTTCGATTCTTCACATGAGATATACATCCATTAAACTTTCGGTTTTTCATGTTATATATATACCTTTGCATAAATTCGGTTTTTCATCAAAATAAGAAGTTCTACCATTGTAAAAGAATTCGGTTTTTCATCAAAATAAGTAGATCTTAAATTCGGTATTTAACATGGTGAAATCTTGAATTTCGATTTAGCATGATCAAATTTCTAATCAATCTCATGCATCAATTAATACAACCAAATTACTAGAAATCAAAAAAACACTCCACTCACCTTGAAACTTAGGTTAAAATCTTCCCAAAAACTTGTCTAAAGCCTTGATGTCGCCACCAATAGAAGAAGAAACTCCACCCAACACTAAGGAACGTCGGCCAAAGGGAAGAGGAAGAAGAAATCGCCCAAGAACTCTTCAATATTCGCCACTTCTTCTCTAGCCGCCACTTAAATTTTTCCCAAGCCAAAAATCGCCCAAAAATCTACCCTAGCCGAACTTACCACTTAAAATTTCGGTTTTGCTTAATTTTAACCCACTAACCAATTAAATCCAATAGGTTTAACCCATTAACTAAATAATTTCGAATTTTAAACCCAATAACCCAATATCTCATAATTAACCAATTATTTAATTAATTTAACCATTAACCAATCATTTAACGAAAATCCATTAAGGATTTAACTAACATCCAATAAGGATTTAATTAACCAATAGAGTATAATTAATTAACCAATAAGGTCTAATTAATTAACTTAAAAATTACAACCCAAAATCCTAATTAATTTATCACAAACAACCAATGATAATTTATCATAAATTAACAGTCAATAGTCAAACAAATAATCTCTAATTAATTAACTATCAACCAATACATAAAAATATCACAATCAATAATTTTATTTAAATCCAAATAATGCTTACCAGAACCTAAGATCCTTGGATCTTACATTCCTCCCTCCTTATAGAGCTTTAGTCCTCTAAAGCTCAGCATCCATATCATCAAAGAGGTAAGCATAATTTTTCCTCATATCAGCTTCAGTTTCCCATGTTGCTTCTTCAACTGACTGATTTCCCCAGATAACCTTTACCAAAGGTATAGTCTTGTTCCTTAGAACTTTATCCTTTCTATCCACAATCCGGAGAGGTCTTTCCTCGAATGTCAAGTCACTCTGAATCTGAAGAGGTTCCAACTCCAACACATGAGATGGATCAGGATGATATTTCCTCAGAGCAGAGACATGGAACACATTATGCACATGATCCATAGCAGGAGGTAAAGCCAATCGGTAAGCCGCTGGACCAATTCTCTCAATAACATCAAAAGGGCCTACAAATCTAGGGCTCAACTTGCCCTTTTTGCCAAATCTCATAACACCCTTAGTAGGCGACACCTTCAAGAACACATGGTCTCCTACCATAAACTCCAAGGGACGACGACGGTCATCAGCATAACTCTTCTGTCTGTCCCGAGCAATCTTCAGTTTATCCCGGATCTCTCTGACCTTATTAGTAGTCTCCTGTACTGCATCAGATCTCAAAATTATTCTGTCACCAGTTTCCTCCCAACACAAGGGAGTCCTACACCTTCTCCCATACAAAGCCTCATAAGGAGCCATCTGAATACTAGAGTGGAAACTATTATTATAAGTGAACTCTATCAAAGATAGATCCCGGTTCCACTCAGAACTCCAATCAACCACATAGGCTCTCAACAAATCTTCTAGAGTCTGTATAGTACGCTCTGTCTGGCCATCAGACTGAGGATGGTATGCTGTACTAAAACTCAACTTAGTACCCAAACCCTCCTGTAAACTCCTCCAAAATCTGGACAGAAATCGAGAATCCCTATCAGACACAATGTCAACTGGCACTCCATGTAGTCTGACTATCTCATCAATGTACAATCTGGCCAGCCTCTCTAATGAATAAGTCATCTTAATCGGGAGAAAATGGGCTGATTTAGTAAGTCTATCAACAATCACCCAAATAGCATCATGACCCAATCTGGTTCTGGGCAAACCACACACAAAATCCATACTGATGCATTCCCACTTCCACTCAGGAATAGGAAGAGACTGCAACAAACCCCCAGGCTTCTGGTGTTCGGCCTTTATAGTCTGACAAGTCAAACACCTAGAGACAAAATCAAGCACTTCTTTCTTCATACCCGGCCACCAAAAACTTTTCTTGAGGTCCTGATACATCTTAGTCACGCCAGGATGTAGAGAATATTTGGAGTTATGGCTGTCCTCCAATATTTCTTTCCTCAAGCTCGGTTCCTCAGGGACACACACCCTTCCACGAAACCGAAGAATACCATCATCAGACAGGCTAAAATCCTGAACTGCGCCATCAACCAGACTATCCCTGATCTGAATTAATTTCGGATCCACAGACTGCTGATCTCTGATCCTCTGCAACAAGGCAGACTGTACTCTAAGAAAAGCCACATAACCAGTCTGAACTCTAGGAGAAACGCTGATCCTGAGATCTCTGAACTCCTGCAGTAACTGCCACTCACTGACCCGTAGTGCAGCTACTGAAGTAACTGGATGTCTGCTCAGTGCATCCGCTACTACATTGGCCTTTCCAGCCTGATACTGAATAGAGAAATCATAATCTTTGATCAACTCCATCCATCTCCTCTGTCTCATGTTCAACTCCTTCTGAGTGAAGATATACTTGAGACTCTGGTGATCAGTGAATAGATCAAATTCCTGACCCAACAAATAATGACGCCATATCTTCAAAGCAAAGACTACGGCTGCCAACTCTAAATCATGAGTAGGGTAGTTCAATTCATACTCCTTCAGTTGTCTGGAAGCATAGGCTACCACAGAACCCTTCTGCATCAAGACACAACCCAACCCTTTGCCTGAAGCATCAGTATAAACAGTAAACCTTTCCCCATCACTAGAAATAATGAGGATCGGTGTACTAGTCAATCTCCTTTTCAGCTCTTGGAAGCTCTCTTCACACTTGTCATCCCAAATAAACTTAGCCTCCTTTCTGGTTAATTTAGTTAAAGGACCCGCCAGCTTGGAGAACCCCTCAACAAATCTCCGGTAGTAACCTGCTAAACCCAGGAAACTCTTGATCTCAGTAGCACTAGTAGGTCTTCCCCAATCAAGGATAGCTTGTACTTTAACAGGATCCACAGACACTCCCTGACCAGAAATCACATGTCCCAGAAAACTGATCTTCTCTAGCCAGAACTCACACTTACTAGCCTTGGCATATAACCGTTTCTTCCTCAGAACCTCCAGCACTTTGCGCAAATCCCTGACATGATCTGAAGTAGTCCGTGAGTATACCAAAATATCGTCTATAAAGACTACTACACAAGAGTCAAGTAACTCATGGAATATCCTGTTCATCAAATCCATGAAGACAGCAGGTGCATTCGTCAGTCCAAAAGGCATAACTAAAAATTCGAAATGCCCATACCTGGTCCTAAAAGCAGTCTTAAATATATCCTCATCCTTGACTCTAAGCTGATAATACCCTGATCTCAGATCAATCTTAGAGAACACTGTAGCTCCCTGTAACTGATCAAACAGATCATCAATTCTGGGAAGAGGATACTTATTCTTAATGGTCACTTGATTCAACTGCCTGTAGTCTATACACATCCTCAGGGTTCCATCTTTCTTCTTCACAAACAACACTGGCGCTCCCCAAGGTGAAGCACTAGGCCGAATATACCCTTTCTCTAACAATTCCTCCAGTTGTTTCTTAAGTTCGGCCAACTCTGAAGTAGCCATACGGTAAGGAGCTCTGGAGATAGGTGCCGTACCTGGCGCCAACTCAATGCCAAACTCCACTTCTCTAACTGGTGGCAAACCTGAAAATTCCTCAGAGAACACATCAGGAAATTCTTTCACCACCGCCATCTGAGTCAAATCAGAAGTAGAATCATCCTGCACCTTAACATGCGCAAGATAACCCTTGCACCCGCTAGCAAGTAACTTCCTGGCCTGCAGGAAAGATATCACATGCGGTCTTTGGTCTGACACTAGACCTCTCACAAAAATCCGGTTTCCATCTAACAGATTTAAAGTGATTACTTTCTCAAAGCAATCCACAGAGGCATGATGTGAGGACAACCAATCCATACCTAGAATGACATCATAGTCTTGCATGTCTAGGAGGATTAAATCCACTAGAAACTCATAACCCTCTACATGCATCACACAATCAGCACACACAGTGTCTGTAGATAATGACTTTCCTAAGGGAGTACTCACAGACACAACATAATCTAGCATCTTAGGTAACACAGGTAAACATGCAGCAAACTTAACAGATACAAAAGATAAATTTGCACCAGGGTCAAATAGAATGCGAGCTAACTGATCAAATACAAATAAGGTACCTTCCACAACGGATCGGGAAGCTCGTGTATCATACAGCGCTCTGTCCTCGCCTGTGCAGCATACAGCATCTTGAGGTTCGCTATCATGTCTATAGCAGACATGTCCTCATGCTGACGCTGCAGCGGTGGCGTCATAGACGCTAGCATCAGGCAAGCGACATCAATGCTATCATTGACGTGCTTTTCATAGGCTTCCCGAACCGCCCTTGCGGCGTTCGGAGCGGGCTGCGGCGGTATCGCCGTCTCGAGGACATACAGTTTCCTCTCTGCCTTAAGAACGATCTTAAGGTGTCCAAACCAGTCAGAGAAGTTCGGCCCAGCAAACTTCTCCCTTTCCAGTAGGGATCGCACATTGAAGTTCATGGTGTTCGTTGCTGCAGGTATCTACAACAATGCAAGAACAGCAAGGTCAGTATCAATGTATAAGAATCGATCAGGACTTAAGAAAGATTCTTTTTCTCACTATTTTATCTGGCTGATAAATCCAGTAAAACAGCCCGAAAGAGTAATACTCTTTTAGTGAGATGGGATCCAGATTTCATACTTGGTCTCCGCGTCCCGCGCAGGCGAGATAAGATGCACAGAGAGTACAAGCACTAATTTCTGGTAGGCTGTCCCAGCCAATCGCCAACCCGTGCGATTCCCCTTCATCTGGGCAATCCAGCAGACTGTGCCAACTGAGTTGGTACAACACAGTCTCTGACCCCACAGATGGCTGCCTCCTTGTGCTACCATATGCGCCACATATGTAGCCTACATGGTCAAGCTGACCCGACCTACTCCCTGGACCACCATGTGTTATGCTGAGCAACGAGAAGGGATAAATCCCTACTCTGTAACACACAGGTGTAGTCCCACACCGTCTGAAGATAGATGGACGTGCCCACTGAGTGGGTACAACACGGCTCCAACGATAATCAGAACAGTGAGGTTTCGCGTCAGAAGGCTTACGAGCTTGATATTTAGCGTTGGATTTTCACGGTCTTTTATCTTCTTCACTATCATGCAATTCCTATGGTGATAGCAGAAGATAAATTAAAACATGCTGTTCTACTTATATAAACAATAAAAGAAAGCATGGTTCTTATGTGGTAAAAGCCCATAGCCCTAGAAGACCTTAACCTAGTTTAAGTCTTCACTTGCTCTTCATGGGTCTTTTAGCTGCTCATCTGGCCCAAACCAGGGCCCAAGCGCCAATTACAGCACAGGTGCACCCACCAGGGAAAATGCGCCTGGTCCCAGAGTCGAACCCTGGACCTCCCTCCTGGTCAGCCTCTGCTGCAAGCGCCTCTGCCAAGTGTGCTCTGCGCTCTTGTCTAATTAAATTACAAATTTAACTATCTAGACAAGATTGACACGCAGGTCAATTACATTTTATAAATTAAAGCAATGTGATGCGCAGATCACAATAATTAATTTACAATTTTAAATCCCAGGCACGCAGGCCCCAGCACAGCACACAATTAATATGGGCAGCCCACATAAGACTAAATAGACAAACATATGCATCCAATCAGCAATCATGTGATCCATCATAAAAATTAAAATTTTTGAAAAACCCCATGGGATCAATTTTAATTTTTCCTTATTTGCCCTACAACCTTACAACGGTCCATTACTAGGGATCCACTCATCCAACCTAGTCAGATCCACTGCCCTTGCATGCACCAAGTCCTAACTGACTTGAGTCGACCATAAGGTCAACCATGCATGCGCCAGGGCTGAACAACCACAATGAGGTCTGGCAAGCGGGTGTGAGCCCGGGCCTAACTCATGTGCGTTCAGAGGTTGTCTCAATCAGACATCGCTACACACCTGTCTGCAGTCGACCTATAGCCACCACAGGCTTGCGCCAAGGTGCTATCTGGTCGACCCATTCAGGCTGTCAGATGGTCTGATCAGACTGTTGGATCTAAACTAGGGGGTGACTTCAACCCTAATAACCCGTCTAAGGGTTTAATGCAAGGCTTTAGATCTAAGATGTGTCGCGCAAGTCATGAAAGGTTTTTGAAAACAAAAACTGAAACATGTAAAGCATGCGCCAACAAGAGTTTATCTCATACATGCGCCACAAACAAAATACATCTATCTAGTATTTTCGCATGATGAGAAAAATAAGATCTAAACATTCAACATACATGGATCACCATAAGCAATCATATGAATATATAACAACCTATGCTCTGATACCAGTTGAAAGTCCCCAAATCTAAGGGAGCCGAAACCCTAAGGGAGGCGCATATATAAAAACCGCATGGGAAGCTAGGGTTTCATAGAGATCTTAACATATCATATGATCAACTTTTAATGCAAGGAGATTCTTACCATTGCCATCACTTAGATGTTGTCTTGGAAGGAAAGGCGCAAGTGCTCCTTCTCCTAAGGTGACGCACACAAGAGATGTCGCCTACTCTTCTGTTGGTGCTCCTTGTGCTAGCAAGGTTCCAAGAAGTCGTTGTCGAATGGAAAGGGAGAAAATCCGTTGCTTAGCGATCACCTTCTTCCTTTTGCGTCCACCACTTGTTCCCACGAGAGTGCAAAAACCAAAACTCTATATTCAAGTCGGTGACCGAAAGAAAAGAATAGGCGAGAGATGAGAGCGTCTCTTGCGTGAACGTGAGACATGCCCACGTTTTGAGAGGTGCTATCTAAAAATAGCAATCCACCTCTCAACGTTCACATGCGCATACCATGGGTTTACCCCAAGCGCAAACTTCTCTTCATCCTTTTGAACCATGCGCTCACTTGAGCTGGTTCACATTGGTTCGATTCACAAACCAAATAAGCCAAGCAACTAGTCCAAATCATAATTAAACCATAAGGCTCATGATCTGACCGTTGATCTCTAGATGCTGCTGATCTGACCGATCTAGCATTCATTCTCTCAATCGAAGCTTACCGATCTCAAGCCCTAATCAATCAAACATGATCAGACTAGATCTCACTTACAATCAGAGATCAAATCCCTTTAAACTGAAC